>JAAFCE010004287.1:8867757-8879538 GCA_013389805.1 Trigoniulus corallinus
GGGGGAGAGAGAAGGAAGAGAGAGGGGGAGAGAGAAGGAAGAGAGAAGGGAGAGAGAGAGAAAAAAAGGGAGACAAAAAACAAAAGACAAGAAAAGAGACAGACAGGAAGACTCAAGGCCGCCTTACACAATCGGTTTGGTGTCACCTCGGTGTGTTCAGTTTGGTGCGAAGGCATGCATTGCTGACACAAAAGTGTCAGTTCGGTGTGAACTGATGTGACACACCGAACTGATCTTGTATGGGGCCCTAGGATGTGATGACAAAAACGTCGATAGGGACGAACAGACAAGACAGAATAAAAGAGGCCATTACCTTTCCATGGCTTGCCTACACGCAGTGGCGTGCCTGTGTGCAAGACTGTATTTGGCACTCTTATCCCACTCTTATAAAACTAATAATTTGGAGAAAAGTAATTTATGCAATTTAGAAAGAGGTAATTGCGAATTTCACCTTTTATAGATGTTTACAGCAAATGCAAATAGTTTTCTATCCCCTGGCATCTTTGGCGCTTGTGACCAATGCACACATTGCACACTGCCAGCACGCCACTGCCTACACGGATGGTTGCCCCAGATTCGGACACTGAAACCACAAGACTGATCCTTGTAATTTCACCTTTTATTTTTCTAGGCTACCCTACACCAGCGCGGTCATTTTGGAAACAATGAGATATTCTTCAATCGTACCATTAGTGCCCCGCTCTACGATGGCTCCGACCCGTTTCCTTGGATTTACCTTCCCCGTGGGCACATTGGTGTTTCTCAATTTGTGATCTGTACACCGTGATCCAGCTTATTGGAAAGACCCGGATGTCTACCGCCCAGAAAGGTTTCTAAACGAAATTGGCGACGTGGAAAAGCCTGAGTATTTGGTTCCGTTTTCTGCAGGTTGGTAATCAGTGGCTTTTTTGACCTTAGATTTGTGGTCAGCATTTTAAATTATTATTTAAAAACTCAGGTGCTCGACTGTGTCTTGGTGAATCCTTGGCGAAGATGACGTCATTTCTCTTTTTCACTTCCGTCTTGCAGCAGTTTACGGTGTGCCTGCCACCCGGAGTCCCCCCACCAAGTTTGGACCCCATTTATACCGTAACTTTAACAGCGAAGCCTTTCCAGCTTGTTTTTAAACCCCGTTAATTTCATGTGATGGATTGTAGCCAATAAAGGCCCCTCATACCCAGGCTGCTCATACCGCATTCCTCAAAAATTAACCACCCGTCATAAGCCAGGATCGAACTAGCGTCGAAAATCTGAACTTTTTATTTCAGGTCGGAACTTACGTACCTTACATACCAAAAGAACACTTCCTGTCACTAAATTTCAATAGCCTACGTGAGAGTTTCAACTCTAGAATAAGCAATTGAGGGTTCAGAAGTCACTGAGGGCTGGTTTCTTTGTTGTGATAGCCCCTACAATGCTATGGCGTCAGTAAGTCAACGTGAGAAGTATAACGATAGTCGTTAACCCTTATTCGGACAACGTGAGTCTGTTGAACACTTTGCCAAATTTACACCAAAATATTAGAAAATATTCTTAACCCATTAATAAGTGTAGTTAACATTTTTTAGTAATTTAGTTGTTAGCAACAAGGTTGTCATCTTGTGCAGCAGTATTAATAGTTTGAACCCTGTGCTATTTTGATTTTGGGCAAATTTTTAATTTTTTTCCCCATGCCCTAAGTTGTCCAATCCTTTTGCCCTAATAACATGCAAGTATTCTTAGCTTTTCTTGTTAATCTGATAATTATTATGCATTATTTTACTAGTTTTATGTATTTTCTATTAGATTGTGTTTCTTTTTAATAAAATTTAATACTTATACTTCTGCAACAGTGTGTTGATCTTTGGTGGCCACTATAGTTGCCACTGGGAGCGGCGAGTTGCGTTGCACACACCAGTTCTGGTCTGATCACTGAAGTTAAGCAACGCAAGCCCAGTTAGTACTGACATGGGTGGTCGCTTGGGAAAGCTGGGTACTGCTAATACCCAATAATCGTCGCATTAGTGTAGTGTCTGTGCAGTATATGCATTAGAACTATACAATGGACGGGTCTCTAATGACCTCGTAGTTGACGGGACCTTAAACTCCAACAAACAAACAAACAAAATAGTTGCCACTGAGCACAAGCAGTAGCAAAGGAGATTTTATGTTAAAAAATTCTTCTATGTTATTGGTACTCT
Source organism: Trigoniulus corallinus (assembly GCA_013389805.1). Classification (NCBI taxonomy): domain Eukaryota; kingdom Metazoa; phylum Arthropoda; class Diplopoda; order Spirobolida; family Trigoniulidae; genus Trigoniulus; species Trigoniulus corallinus. The sequence continues at coordinate 8,869,938 of JAAFCE010004287.1, forward strand.
TTATAAGTCAGTGTATTGTAATTTTAGGCCATCATTGTCATCATACCCCTTTCCCTACTGTGGCAGGGTTGGGTCCATGGGTCCCCTAACTTGAGACGCCCTTGTCAGGCATCTGAAACCTGCAGGAATATCGGCTGGTTGTCTGTGGGGGAATGCTGGCCTGTCTGACTGTTCCAGCTCCACGTCTTACAATCAAAATATAAATTTTGGCAGGTAAATTAATGCTTTGTCAGTTATAATATTGCATGGTGCCTGACGGGTTCCACAATAACTACAATGCAACAGGAGTCAGGCTAATGCCTAATGTTAGGACATCTTTAGATACTTTTTATAGTATCTAAAGGATTAGCCACTTTGAGGATAAGGGTGAAATAAGTGCAACAGAAATAAGATTTTCAGTTATTATACCACCAATAGAATTGGCTACTGATGAAGATTGTGATTTGTCAGATGATCAGGTCATTGGTGATGTACCACATTTTCACAGACGATTATTAAAGGCAGATGTTAGTGTTGAATTTGAAGAAATTAATGACTGACAATAATACTGAAAGACAAAATTTACCAAAAGAGTCTTCATGCAAAAGAAAGAAACGGGGCAAGAGGCTAAGACTCAGAGTCTAATGGTCTCAAAAATCTCAAACCAACTGTCTTACCAGAAGATTGCAAGAATGCTATTGGGCCATCTGCCATGGACTTTTTAAAGAACACAATTATCCCACCATTGGATGCATATAAATTATTCCTTATTCTGGATATCATCATCTCCTCATCATAAAAAAATGTCGTGGCAAGAACCTGACTACAAGAATTAGGGGATGACCAAAATGAACATGGGAGCTGGTTTGTTTTGTTTGTTTGTTTGAGTTTAAGGTCCCGTCAACTACGAGGTCATTAGAGACCCGTCCACTGTATAGTTCTAATGCATATACTTCACAGACACTACACTAATGCGACGATTATTGGGTATTAGCAGTACCCAGCTTTCCTGAGCGACCACCCATGTCAGTACTAACTGGGCTTGCGTTGCTTAACTTCAGTGATCAGACGAGAACTGGTGTGTCCAACGCAACTCGCCGCTCCCCATGGGAGCAGGTGGTGCAGAGGGAAATGGAGGCATGCAGGATGGGAAAGGACTTGGTAGGCAATGGGCAGGAGTGGAGGATAAGAAGCTGTAGTTCCTGCCACAGGCAGGAAAAGGGGTGAGATGATGATGAAAAAGAACTTGACTGCAAAGTAAGTTAACAGTCATAGCATCTTCTTTCATTTAAAACCAAAACCGTTTGAACCCCATATCTTTGCCATATATATGAATTAATATAATATGATATCGTTAGTGCAACTATAGTTGCAACTATAGTTGCCATGGTTTATTTTAAAAATGGCCCAACAAAGATTTTTTGCAGTATTTCTCCCTTAATCTAGCATCCATTCAGAAGGGAAAATAACAGTAAAAATTAATTTTGAAACCCTTTTATAATTATGAGCACTAATGGGCTAAGTTACTGTACATACTTGAAACTTCACGTAAACTTCTAAAGGTGTTACCCTGACATAATAGAAGAAGGCCCGAGGCCAACTCCTGAGTTCAAGAGGTAAGTGCCCTTTACAGGCTTTGTGCTATAATAGGCCCCTTAAAACAGGCTTAGGTTGTGAGGGCGTGCTGCTTCTCAAGAAGGACGATGAGAACTTTAGCGACTATGGTGGGGACAGTCTGATTTCACTCGATCCTCGCCTCTAGATGGGGTACCTATCAGGGGAGAGGGTAAGGGAGTGTGAAAAGTTACGTTCACTTACAAGTACTCTTTCAACACGAAGTACAGTGGAAGATTATATTCGCAAAATATATACTCCAAGGTGCAGGAGTTCGCTTCTCCTCTGGTTGCCAACTGATTTTCGGAAATACAGGAAACGGGAACATCACACAGCAGTGCTGAGCTACTTCATGTAGAAATGTGCCTGTATTGGATTATTCAAGCGTATAAATATCATGACATATCAGTGTGGGTCAACTTACTGTAAATTTTAGTCAGTGACGTCAGTGATAGTTGATTAGTAAAATATTGACAAAAACAATATTGGAAACAACTTTCAAAAGAACTATGCAGACGCACTTGCAGCCAAATAGCAGCCTGACTAGAACGTATGTGAGAATAACAAGAACAATTTAGTTGGGCGTAAGGGCTAATTCGGCATTTGGCAAAACTGTTTTCTCCCAAATTAGGACGGACAATTATCCCAACACCGAAAATGGGACAACTGTTTAATTTACTAATTATTTTAAGTCCCAGTGGTCTTCAAAATTTGTTGACTTATGGAACCCTTAGAACTTTAGCTTATTTTTTGGGAGAACCCCCAATTCCACGCCCTTGGAAAAATATATCTCATCGCTGAGAACGAATCAGCAGCCCACACATGAAGCTTCTGATTAAGATGAGCGTTTTACAATTTTTTTTCTACTTTTATTTTCACTCATGAAACTCCCTGGGATGTACTGTGGAACAGTTTAAAGACCACCGATATCCGAAATTTCAACGAATTTGTACTCCACCCTGCCATAGGTAGCAAACAGGCTTCTTAAAGATAGGTTTTCACTTTAAATAACTTGCACAAACTTATTCATGCATGCTTAGGTGTGCAAATAAACAGAATGCAATGATTGCATAACTCTTGTTCACACAGAACCTTATTCACAAGAATTTTAAAAATTGGGGAGCAATTTGGAAAAAGGTTGGTTCCAGGCTCAGTCCCCAAATTGTCCAGGTTATTTATCAGCACGAAAATTCAGGAGAGAAATTCCAGCTGCAGGGGATGACACAGTAACAAATTATTGTTTAAATGACCTTGGTACAAATTGCATTCAACATGGAATATTTGAAAAAGACAGTTTATAAGCCAGATCATGTCTAGCATTATAAGCAACAAGTGCTTGCGTTATTTGTTTGTGTTTAAGGTCCCGTCAACTACAAGGTCATTAGAGACCCGTCCACTGCATAGTTGTAATGCATAAACTGCACAGACACTACACCAATGTGACGATTATTGGGTATTAGCAGTACCCAGCTTTCCCGAGCGACCACCCATGTCAGTACTAACTGGGCTTGAGTGAGTGCTTGTGACATGACAAAGACAATATTCGGAAAATGATAACATCAACCTGTAAAAATGCATTGCTGAACAACTACTGCAAAAACAAAATGATAATATTGAGAGGCAGTAGCCAACAAGAGGCAAAAATCTAAAATTAAACAAACTGATCTATAATAGGTTTTTTTGTTTTAAAATTGAATGTTTCCAACGAAAATTTGGAAATAGTCTAATTTAGTTAAAGAAATATTACATGCACATTTAATATTTGTTTTATACTTATATAATTAATAAATCACTCATTACTTTGCCATGAAAGGGTAAGCTTCAGCATTCACGATTATTTGCAGTAGATCTTAGCACTACTAAGGATGACGTCACATCAGTGAAAACGTCTTCCGTTCAGGAGGTCTTGGTCCAATGCAACAGCCAGTCTGATAAGGCGCATTCTCACAAGTCAAGTTTTGTTGATCAATTGTAGTTGTTCAACAAAACTTGAATGAAAACTGTAGTGGGAACCTCTGTTTCAATCGAGTTGATCAACAAAAGTTTGACCCAGTCAAACTTTTCTTGATCAAGTGGCAAGTCATTCACCATTACTCTTCAAGTGAACAATAGGTCTTTTGTTTAAGGCCCTTTTAGATATACAAAAGTGGACCCCATCAGAGGGGTGGACCAATTGGGGGTTAACCAAAATACAGTGTTATCCACACAACTCCTTTTGACCTCATTTGTAATGTAACTGAAACCCCATTTGTACAATGAAACTGCTAATCAGTTTCTATTGAAATGTGTGAACGAAAATTGATTCAAGTAATGTTCAACTTTTTGAACAACTACAATTGATCAACAAAACTTGACTAGTGAGAACGCACCTATGGATATGCCATTTCAATTTAAGAGACTGCAATTCCAAATTAGATTGGCGTTTGCAATCACCATCAACAAAGCAGAGGGCCAATCATTACAACTGTGGAATTGAGATCTAGATGTGGAGTGCTTTTCATATGGACAATTATATGTTGCACGTTCTAGAGTTTGCAAACCAATCTCTATATCTCCACAGATAATAGAACAACAAAAAATGTAGATCCACAAATATTGTGAAATTAAACATATTAGAAACGTGCACTTTCTCTTTTCTGAGCCACAGCAATGTGTGTGGCTGGGCACAGCTAGTTAATAATAAAATTAATTAATGAAAGGTTTTTCAATACAGTAAGTCCTCGACTTACATGATTTCGTACTTACGCGATTTTTTTAAACAAAAAAAATTAGGCTAGGCGCACACTGTATAGTCAAGGCTGTTTGACGACAGTCTATGTACATAACTGTTAATCAGTTTTCACTATTAGCCGCCTTGCTACCCATTGGTTTTCATTGCCTGAGCTGAGCACACTGACTGCCATCAGACAGTCTGGACTGTAGTGAGCGCCTAGCCTAAGGTGGGACACTGTGGTGGTGGGGTAACTCAGTTGTGCGCTTTGCTTTCTGTAATGTCCACCACCCCCAAGGTACCTATAGTACACTCATTCCTAATTCTATCAGCTCTCGACACCCCACTCATTTACTGCAGAATTTGCATCTCGGCTACTTGCATTCTATTGATGTGGCACTTCCTCACTGCCCAACACTCTAATCGGTATAGCATAGCTGGCCTAACCACTGCCCTGTAGAACTTCCCTTTTCAGTTTCATTGGGACCCTCCTATCACACAGGACTAAAAGACAATTAACACTGGACGAATACTTGAAGTAGTTCATGATAAATACAGTAGTGATGCACCGATACATCAGCCTGTCTTTATGATATCGGTATCGGCCAGTACCGGCCAGCTTTAAGCCGATAATTTTAAAATATCATAAGTATACTGTATTTGAAATGGATTGTCAAAAGGACCAATGCATATATCAAGTAAAACTGTACTAGAAAACTTATTTCACAATATTCTCACTTACAGCACTGATGGCAGTCTGTGTGATATGTGGTTGTCAATCAGTTTTGTCTATTCGACTCCTTGTTTCAAGTGTGCAGACACCCAATGGCTTTTATTACCGAAGCTGAGCACATAGACTGTCTTCAGTCATTTCCAAAACATGAAATCACTAGACATTGACTATATATTGGCCAAACCCATACCGGTGCATCTCTAAAATACAGTATGTATGCAGATTGTTATGAGCAATATGTCCAATAAATAATATTTTATTAGGTTATCTAGATAGAGCTATTTGACTTTCACCTAACGTTTAAAACTAAAATATTTTTTGTCTAAAATGCTAAATATAGTGCTTTCCTCGACTTATGCGAAAACCTCCGGAACCAATTAATCACGTAAGTTGAGGACTTACTGTACAACAAAAAGACACTTGAAAGCACTCATCATTAAACAGACTGCTCAACTGCAAATACAACGCTGTCATTCATGGTCCACATCAGCTGCACCATGCCCAGCAACATTCCTCAGATCAAAACTGAGCTGAACTGTGCTAAAAACAGCAGCGAGCAGCACATAGTAGAGCGTTTTCAACATAGTTGAGCAACATAGTTGAGCAGTCGTTTCAATGTTGAGTACTTGCAAGTGTCTTTTGTTGTATTGAAAAACCCTACATTAATTAATTTTATTATTAATTAAAATATTAAATGGTATCTGATGGCATCAGTGACTTTGCACAATATTGCACAGTTTGCCGTCCAAACTGGCGCTCAGCAATTTCACGTTTGGCTCAGCATAGCGTGGCCGGCGGTATGGACCCGGTATTCTGGAATGTTCACTGCTGCTTTGTGCAGTTCAGGTCCATTTTGATCATAGCACTGTTACGGGGCACGGCGCAGTATGACGCGGACCCAGCAATAGGTTCATTCCACCACTATGGACTCCGTTCGTTAGACCATTCAGGTTATTGGGAAGATGGGTTACTAACTCCTTCTTTTGGACTCTGTCCAGACATCACAGCAGTCAGCATCACCCTACGGACAACTTAACTTCAAAGTGCAATTTAGCAGTGCGTCATTAAAAGTGGTCAAGGTAAACAGGTAAACCCCTTATTTAAACCACTTTATTCTTTCTCAGTATTTCGTCCACAATGGATGCGTGGAGCTGCGTTCTCGTGTACCTGGCAGTAATTTTGGCAATAATAGTATGGATTTTATCCAGCGGAAGACGCAAAAACTTTCCGCCAGGCCCCATTGGATTACCTCTCGTTGGATACTATCCATTTCTTGGGAAATATCCGTTCAAAACCTTCATGACATTGGGCAAGAAGTATGGAAACTGCTTCTCAGTGACCTTAGGACACACACCCGTTGTGGTGTTGAACGACTGGCCCGCCGTTAAAGAAGCTGTCATTAATCAAGCAGAAGTGTTCAGCGGAAGGCCGAATAACAAAGTTTATGATGATATGAATCATAACGCAGGTAAGTGACCCCATAACACTGCGTCAATCGATCCAGGTGGTATACTGGGTCCAAATAGTTTGGCTTCATGACTGGCACCCCGAGTGCGCCAATCATTGGATTGGAAGAAAAGCCTTGTGGCGAGCACCAGACCTCTTGCATGTCAAGGAGCTCCATCTACAGAGCAATGAGTACAACGGTAGAATTTCCTTTCCTTAGGACCCTTAAACTACAATGACCATTAGAACCCAGTGCACTTCGTAGTTGTAACGCAGAGTCTGCACAGACACTGCACTGTTATGACGATTTTGAGTATCAGCAGTACACAGCGTTCCCAAACTGTCGCCCATGTTAAAACTATCTGGGGTGTCCAACGCATTACAGCCGCTGACGATCAGATGCAAGAACTCGCACCCCGTGTGCCTGTGAAGTGCCCCAGTGAACAGTAGGCAGACAGCAAGTAAGTACTGCTAATACCCAATAATCGTCGCATTAGTGTAGTGTCTGTGCAGTATATGCATTAGAACTATACAGTGGACGGGTCTCAATGACCTTGTAGTTGACGGGACCTTAAACTCCAACAAACAAACAAACAACCTATCTTCTCCCTCTGAATGGACACAAGGGTGATATATTGGACAGCGATTTCCCCAGTCAGTTGCCGCCACAGCAGCAACCCAATACTTTTATAGCGTTAGCCTTTGGTTCCTTGGGGTACTCAGTCGAACTCCTACACCTGGGTATTTCACCTCATCTACCCGCTGGATAATAGAAAGGGTTCTTTTATGTACAGATGCCATCATCTCGTAAAAAGGAAAGAGCCCTTGAGACACCTTTCTCACCCGAAAAGAAGCCAACCCACCTCGGTCTAGTATCGAACCGAGAACCACCGACACAGTTACCAAGCACGCTACCCACTGCACCACCGAGACGGGATTTTGCATAACGTATATCACGTGCAAATTATAGAGAAAAATGTAAGGGGGTGTATGAACTAAGCCCATACTTTTAAAAGGGGTGAATCTAAGAAAAAGGTTGGGAACCCCGGGTCTACGTCAATTTGGCGCATGACAATTTGGCATATGGCAATTTGGCCTAGTCAATTTCGCGTACGACAATTTGGCGTACATACAAATTTGGCGTACATACCGATCTCTTGGGTGCCCAAATTTGTTCAAAATTGCAACGGTCATAACAACATATTTCAACAGTCATTGCAAGGTAATAGAACAGTGAATGCCTACCATAACTGTGTTATAGGGCCCTAAAGACCTTTGAAGTCGATGGGCCCTAAAACACAAACCCAACTGTGTTATACGGGACCGTTGCAAATGACTGTAATGCCCACGCGTGGATCTAGGGTGGGGTTTTTGGGGTTGCAACCCCTCCCATGCACATATAAACTTATATTTGCATAATATGTGAGGTTTAGCTCAACTCCCCTGTATTAGCTACCCCCCCCCCCGACGAAAATCCTGGATGTGCCACTGGTTATGACAGTTGCAATTTTGAACAAATGTGTGCACCCAAGAGATCGGTATGTACGCCAAATTGCCATACGCCAAATTGTCATGCGCCAAATTGACGTGATCCCGGGAACACCTGGTGTAGACTCTCCTGCCATAGACAGGATAATGATTGTGGGATGATTAATTTCAGTAGTATTCTTTTAGATATTGTTTTGTCGAGTGGCGACGGCTGGCGACAACGAAGGCGATTCACCTTACAGCATTTAAAAAGCCTTGGATTTGGAAAATCCATCATGGAAGGCATAATCCTAGAGGAAATCCATCACTCCTGTCAGCTTTTATCGACTTTGATAAACGAAAGTGACGTCATGGGCTATATCTTTACTGCGATGTTGAATATCATTTGGAGAGTTGTCGCTGGTGAGAATGGAAAAAAGGAACCTCGATTTGACATTTCCGGTATGCGTTTTTAATTTAAATGGCCGAAATTGCAATTTATAGGAGTGAGATACGAGCGCCATGATGACGCCATTGCTGAATTTGTGGAAACACTTAGGACCTTATTTCAGCAAGCGACTGCTACGAATCCGGTAATGTTTATGCCTTATCTAAGACACTTATTCCGCAGCGACTACAAGACATTCTTGACAGACAATGCTATTATCGAACACTTCCTGTCCAAAGAATTAGAGAGACATCAAAGCGGCAGTGTGTCAAATTTTATGGATGCCTACCTCCGCGAAATGAAAAAGAGACAACAGACTGGTGAAGACACATCATCATTCCAGAGTAAGTTGCCTAACCGCTACCCCTCTGAAGACAACATAACCAATTCAGTACTCCTTATTTTGCTCTCAGGGAACAACGCAATACAAGTTTGCAAAAATTTACTTTCTGCTGGCATCGATACCAGTACAAGCACATTGTTATTTGGATTGCTTTACATGGCAGTGTGGCCTAACTTCCAGAAGAAAGTTCAAGAGGAACTGGATCGCGTCATAGGGCGAGACCAGAAACCTAGTTATACGGATCGTCCATTGTAAGGAGGGCCATCGTCTCTTTTTCTAAATCAATACTAGACATCGGAGGCTCAATGCTGGCTTTTAGGAATGTTGTTCATGCCTGTAGAGATGAAAAACAGGACAAATGCTCAGTTCGAGTGAGAGACAGAAAGCCTGAGAAAAGGACTGACATGCAAAAAAACACAGGGAAAGAACGTGATAAAGAAAGATAGAAATAGAAACGGAAACAGAGGCCCATAGACAGAACGAGGACATGCAGAAAAAACAGAGCAAAAGTAGAGGCAGAAAGACTAAAAAGACTGAAGGGCAGAAAAAAGAGAGGGAGAGAAACACAGAGAAAGGCTGTAAAAATAGAGACAGCAAATGATAGAAAAACATTAGAAGAGAAGAATAGAGGCAAAACGAAAGACAGAATGAAAAACGGACTAAAGAGACAGAAGGACAGAAAAAGAGACAAAGACAGAAAGAAAGACTGAAAAACGGGGGCCGAGAGAAGGGGGAGAGATGGTGAGGGAGAGATGGAAATGGTGAGGGTAGGGAGAGGTGGAGATGGAGAGGGTAGGGAGAGGTGGAGATGGAGAGGGTAGGGAGAGATGGAGAGGGTAGGGAGAGATGGAGAGGGTAGGG
>JAAFCE010004287.1:8879638-8892118 GCA_013389805.1 Trigoniulus corallinus
GAGATGGAGATGGTGAGGGAGAGATGGAGATGGTGAGGGAGAGATGGAGATGGTGAGGGAGAGATGGAGAGGGTGGGGAGAGGGAGGGGACAGAGAAGGAGGGGAGAGGAGAGAGAGAGGGAGGGGAGAGGAGAGAGAGAGGGAGGGGAGAGGAGAGAGAGAGGGAGGGGAGAGGAGAGAGAAAGAGGATAGAGGGGGGAGAGAAAGAGAAAAAAACAGAAAAAGGGAGGGAAAAACGAAAGACAAAAAAAAAAGAGACACAGGAAGTCTTAAGGCCGCTATATACGATCGGTTTGGTGTCACATCGGTGTGTTCACATGAAAGCATGCGTTGCCGACACAAAAGTGTCAGTTCGGTGTGAACACACTGATGTGACACACCGAACTTATCGCGTATGGAGCCCTTTAGGATGAGAAGACAAAAAGGTCGATCGGGGCAGTATGAAGGAGGTCATTACCTTTCGATGGCTTGCCTACACGCAATGGCGTGTCAGTAGTGTTTGGCGCCTGTGTGCAAGACCATCACGGATGGCTGCCCCAAATTCGGACACTGAGATCACAAAACCCATCCTTACAATTTCACATTTTACTTTTATAGGCTACCCTACACTAGCGCGGTCATTTTGGAAACGATGAGATATTCTTCAATCGTACCACTAGTGCCCCGTTCTACGAGTGCTCCAACCCGTTTCCATGGATTTACCTTGCCCGTGGGCACAGTGGTATTTCTCAATCTGTGGTCTGTACACCGTGATCCAGCTTTTTGGAAAGACCCGGATGTCTACCGCCCAGAAAGGTTTCTAAACGAAAATGGCGACGTGGAAAAGCCTGAGTATTTTGTTCCGTTTTCTGCAGGTTGGTAATCAGTGGCTTTTTTGACCTTAGATTTCTGGTCAGCATTTAAAATTATTATTTAAAAACTCAGGTGCTCGACTGTGTCTTGGTGAATCCCTGGCGAAGATGACGTCATTCCTCTTTTTCACTTCCATCTTGCAGCAGTTTACAGTGTGTCTGCCACCCGGAGTTCCCCCACCAAGTTTGGACCCCATTTATGCCATGACCTTAACAGTGAAACCTTTCCAGCTTGTCTTTAAACCCCGTTAATAATTCATGTGACGGATTGTAGCCAGTAGAGGTCCCTCATACCGCAATCTTCAAAAAGTAGCCACCCGACATTAGCCAGGATCGAACCTGCAACCAGCAACATTCAACTGAAGGCGTCCATCATTGGCGTCGATCAGTCAGACCTTATGTACCTTACGTACCGAAAGAACACTTCCTGTCACTAAATTTCAATAGCCTACTTGAGGGTTTCGACTCGAGAATAAGCAATTGAGGGTTCAGTCCTCACCGAGTGCTGTTTTTTTGTCGTGATAATTCGTACCATGATATGGCGTCGGTTAGTCAACGTGAGAAGTATAACGACAGTTGTTAAATCGTCTCGTTACCTTAACCCAGTGGTTCTCAAAGCGTGTTCCGCGGAACACTGGTGTTCCGTGAAACCCCTTCAAGTGTTCCGCAAAAAAAAATTAATGCACAAATAAAGGTGATGGAAAAAAAATCGACATAAATGACATAGTTGTTCGTTTTATAGTTATAAAAAGTGGTAGTAAGTATCAAGGTAGTTGGGAGGTAGTGCGAAAAAGGGGGGTGGGGGGTAGAAGAAGGGTTTATTTGAATACTCCAAGATATGTATGATGGCTCCATAGCCAGGGCAAGGACACCTTGGGGGAATACTGAGGGCTTTCCAGTAAGAATTGAGGTGCACCAAGTTCAGCACTTAGGCCGGTCGCACACACAGCCACTAGTGGCGATCATTAGTCGCTGTACACGGCCACCAGTGGCTGCCACAGGCGGCAGCAACGAGATCTCGTGCTTGCGGTAACAGGAAAAACGCTGCCACTGGCGACAAGTAGCGAGATACGGCGACTGCCGCAGCTTGTGGCTCAGTAGCGCTACTGCAAACGCCGTGTCTGCGCTGAGCCTATTTGATTCCAATTAGAAACGCAGTCCACAACGTGTGGTCGCCACTAGCAGCCGCCACAAGTGGCTGTGTGTGCGAGCGGCCTTAGCCCATACGTTTTCATCCTGGTATTGGAGGAACTGCTGACGGGAGTAGGAGAATAGCCCCCCTAGTGTTTGGCATTTGCCGACGATATAGGAAAACTGTGGGACTGCAGAGAACAGAGAGAGAAGGGACTAAACAATTTAAGAGGGGCAATAGAAAAGGGAGGGCTAACGATAAACATGAAGACAGAATATTTAGCTTTCAATTGGGAATGACAGGAAAATAACGGTGACGTACGTTCGAGGGGCAAACTGGTGACAAAGTTGCAAGAGGTACTTAAGATCAACGTTTCCAAAGCAATGGAGAGATAGACTCTGATGTGATCCGCAGAATCAATGGGAGAAGGGGTGGCTGAATTGGAGACAGGCAAGCGGAGTCCTGTGTGATAAGAGGATCCCAATCTAGTTGAAAGGGAAGTTCTACAGGACAGTGGTTAGACCTGCTATTCTATATGGATCAGAGTGCTGGGCAGTGAGGAAGAGCCACGTAAATAGAATGCGAGGAGCCCAGATGCGAATGTGTGGTGTGACGAGAGCTGATAGAATTAGGAAGTAGCTTATGTGGAGCACCTGTAGTGGACATCGCCAAAAAATAAGGGAGATGGGATGGACGGGGAACTGGGGTAGAACTAGACGAGAGTGGAGAGCTAGAACCCGCAGACCCCACCCTGCCACAGGCGGGATAAGGGTATGATGATGATGATGTAGTAAGTACCAAGTGTAGAAAGTCCAGAACCTGCTTTAAAGTTTATGTTGAATTGTAAGTGTTCCGTGCTAGAATGTCACAGTTTAGGGTTTCCCGACTTCAAAAAATTTGAGAACCACTGCCTTAACCATCTTTAATCTTAGCCTCTTAGGCGAGTCCTGGTCGACAAGATAAAACTACTTTCGGTAAGAAAAACGTAACGGTACAATTAACACTGTAACCCCGAGATATTTTATTTGACACTTATCTCGGTGACTGATTAGTTAAATTTTAATAAATGGTTTAGTTATTGGTCATGTAGTTTAATGTGATTACGGGTCCGTTTTGGTCATCGAGTGTCCACGTCGCGTCGTGGTCTTCACGGATGCCAGGCTCAACGCTCCAGGCTTGGTGCGCTTACCGTCGGATGAGAAGGATAACGGCTCTCCGCCGTGGGGTGTGTATGACCACCGTTGCACCAAAAAGAACCCTCGCACTTGGAATGTGTAGGTCTGATTAACGCATCCCCAACGAAGAAAGGCTGACAGCCAGCTGTCCAACGGATCCCTGCATGCCCCAGTAGGACACGTAGGCGGGTGATCACGCGGTCGTCCTTCAAAATTGGTGTTGCATTTATAAGTGGTGTTGTCCCTGTCTGGACTAAAAAGTTGCACGACTGGTTAGGAAGGAGATTTTGTGACAAAATCTACCAATGTTTGCCTGACCTTCGAATGGACATGGAGCATTATTAAGTTCCCACGTCCATCCCCAGGTCTTCAGAGGTGCGTGAGCGGGTTGTTATGATGCATACGCTACGCAATCGTGGTGGAGCACTTTCATGTTTTACGATTCGTACGTGTTTTAGATCCTGTCCTTCCAAACTACCTGGAGCGGCAAACTGCGTTGGACACACCAGTTCTCGTCTGATCACTGAAATTAAGCGCCGCAACCCCAATGAGTACTGACATGGGTGCCCGCTTGGGAAAACTGGGTACTGCTAGTATCCAAAAATCGTCGCATTAGTTGTAGTGTCTGTGCAGGCTCTGCATCACAACTACACAGTGGACGGGGCTCTAATGACCTTGTAGTTGAAGGGCCCTAAAACACCAACAAACAAAAACACTCCAAAGTACCTCTATTGCTTTTTGGCATTTAGATACTCCATCAGCAAATCCTAGTTTTTACTGGACTTGGCACATTGGTTTCAGCAATAAAAAGAATAATCTTTTCTGTTGGATGCCGGCCACTTATTTCAGACAGTTGAACTGCAGAATATTCGACAACTGGAAGATGACACATCATGGGTAACATCATTCAATGTCACTGAGGAAAGCCAACTTCCGGTTTTACACCATAAAGTAAAACGTGGTCGACGTTTTTAACAGCAGCCTGTTTTGTGGGATTTCTGGCCTTTAAGCAGACGAGGGGCACAACAATCGCCACATTTAATATTCATCTCAGCTGATGACTTAGGTAAGTGTAGCATTCACAGTTATTTTGGAAATATTATTTAGACACCAATATCGACCCGCGAAACATTAAAGATCCCGCCTGTGGCTGGGTCGGGTACCCACTTTGCCCCAGGGCGCATGGACGGTCTGTTGGACGATATTAGAGCGGCTGTGTTGCACTAGACACACCAGTTCTCGTCTGATTACTGAAGTTAAGCAACACAACCCCGGATGGTACTGGCAAGAGTGACAACTTGAGAACCCTGGGTACTACTAATACCCAAATCGTCCTAACAGCCTAGTGTCTGTGCAGGCCCTGCATCAGAATTACGCAGGAGACGGGGCTGATCCAATTGCTATTGTTGTTGAACGCAATCGGCTGCCAATTTAGTGATGCAACCCTTGTGTTTAGTTATCGTCCACCTATTTCGACGTCTAGAAACGATTTAACTCCACTGACCTAGGGGCGAGCTCTTGCCCTCTGTGCTTCCCATCCGATGGAAGGCGCACTACGAGCCCTCCTCTCACTCGCCCGAAAGAATCCTGCCAATCTCCATCCAGTATGAAACCTGAAATAAGTGATGCAGGAATCGTGCACGGTACCTCTGCCCTTTTCTTCTCTCCTGAAAAGCTAGTATTCATGAAATCGACGCACCCACACCGGTTACCAGATATAAGGGGTTCCATTACACCTATTTATGGTGCGCTAATTGTTTTTGGGGGTAATGTATCGCTAAATGGCACACCTGCAACATGATAATGCTGGCTGTACACCTTAGTGACGCCATTCAAGTAGTCGACCCTGAACGTCAATCTTCGGTAGTGCTCCACGGTAGCGTATGAGAACGTCATAATCCATTTGCCAAAAAATGTTCTGATCCACCCCACATTTCAAGTTTACATAAACCACCCCTACTAAGAGTGAGGTGGTATGGTCAGAAGAGAGGAGGCCCTGGTTAGATCCATTTCGGGGATGTAGGATAGTGGCTTATTGCATTGCACACACCAGTTCTCGTCTGACCACTGAAGTCAAGCAACGCAACCCCAGGTATTACTGACATGGGTGGCCGCTTGGTAAAACTGGGTACTGCTAGCGGTCCTCGCGAACAGTAGCATAGTAATCAGACAGCTTCTGCAGGAGGGCCGCTGAAGTGACAGGAATATTTGGGAGATCCGAAGCACTAATGGCATGGACAAAGAAATTATCATCAGTGTAAGTCCACAGATTCCATGGGCTACCGTGCTCCGAGATCTTTCCTGTCGAAAGATTAAACATAATAGGACCTAAAAGACACTTTTAACAAGGCGCCTAACATCCCCAAGGCCGCGCACCGACACAGTGCGCCCCGCAACGTATGGGTTTAAGTGGTATTCATGATAACCTGGATTAGAGGGCCGTGATCAAAACTATCATACGCCTTTGCAATATCCGTTTTAATGAGAACAAAGAGGAGCCCGTCAGCCCACGTGTCCAAGATGTGCAGAAACAGGGCCAGGATAGCAAAGCCCACAGAGGATCTGGGTCGGGCACTATACTGAGTCTAATTACAATTGATAATAGAAGTCAATTTTGTCCTTCACTAAGTTCAAAGACGCCAGTTTCAGATGAAATCAGGATTCATGCATTGCAACATGATAGTTATCATGCGATCCCAATCTTAACTTTCAAGGCCTTTGCAACTAATTGCGTAGAAACTACAACGTGAGGAAATGCAGATTGGCCGAGCACCAATTTCTAACCCCTTTAACCTTCATTTCGTTACTGTCCCTACATGCGCTTCTGAAGCCAAGACGACTATGCAGAAGAGAATCAAAGAGCAGTGCATCCGACTGAAGGGGTATCAGGCTTCCCTCTTGCAAGTTATTAAAATCACCAGCCACGGCTGGTATCGATCCTAAACACCACAATAATATACATTGGAAAGGATACAGTGTCCTGATTTGTTTTGTGGATGTTTTAGGGCCCTTCATCAAGTTAGTTTGTTGGTGTTTTAGGGCTCTACAACTACAAGGTCATTAGAGACCCGTCCACTAATGCGACGATTTTTGGATACTAGCGGTACCCAGTCTTCCCAAGCGGCCACCCATGTCAGTACTAGCTGGGGTTGCGTTGTTTAACTTCAGTGATCAGACGAGAACTGGTGTGTCCAACGCAATTCGCCGCTCGATCCACTTCGTGGTATAGAGATAGCGTGCTGGTGGTTCCAAGGTTTGATCCTGGAACGACAGTGCCTAAGAGCTCCTTATTTAATGACCACAAGCCGAGGGATTTTACTGTTTCTCGAATTTGACAGGATCGCAGGTACCTACTTGTTCGACTGAAACCAGGGACTCATGGATAAACTCTGTAGTCTGCGGTGCCCTTTTACCGTCTATGATAGTGTCTGGTGCTCTCTTACCGCCTATGGTAGTCTCTGGTGCCCATTTCCCGCCTGTGGTAGTGTTTGCTGCCTTTTTTTCGCCTATGATAGTTTCTGGTGCTCTCCTCCCGCCTATACTCCTCTGCTTTCCGTCGCTCCTCATGATTTCGAAACCATTCTAGTTCTTCAAAGACGCCACCCCAGAACCGTATAACTCATTACTTCAGGGCTCATCCTCATCCTCTCACCCTTCTCCCGCCTGAGGCAGGGTCGGGTCTGCGGGTTCTAATTCTCCACTCCCGCCTATCCCCCACCAAGTCCCAGTCCACCCCACACGCCTCCATGTCCCTCTGCACCACCTGCTCCCACGTCCGTTACCGTCCACCTGCTCCCATGCCCATACAACCGCAACCGGTTCCCTCTCATCTGTTCTGCTATGTCCCCCACCCCAAAGCTACCTCTAACGTAATCGTTTCGAATCCTGTCCGAAGATGACACCTCACTCATGTAGCGCAGCATTCGCATCTCAGCCACTTGCATTCGCCTTTCATGGTTCTTCCTAGCTGCCCAACACTCAGAGCCATACAGCAATGCGGGCCTAACGACAGTTCTGTAAACTTTACCCTTCAACTTCATTGGGACCCGGCGGTCACACAGGACCCCAACTTGTCTGTCTCCACTTCAGCCATCCTGCATTAATCCTATGGGTCACGTCAGAATCTATTTCCCCATTGCTCTGAAAAACTGACCCTAAATAACGACACTGGCACCACCGGAACCTCTCCTCTGCAACGAATCTCACCCCTTGCCCCTGGCCACTAAACTGGAAAGCTAGGAACTCAGTCTTCCTCATGTTTACCTTAAGACCCCCTCTTTCCATTGTTGTCTTAGTGTCTTGTATGCCCTTTTGTGCATCCTCTTTGGACTCCCCTCGCCTTCCTACATCATCAGCGAATACCAGGCACTGAGGGGCCCATTCCCCTACTCCTGACAGCAGCTCATCCATTACTAGTTCTAGGAATTTTTCATTAACCCTTCAACAAGTCAGTGGTAGCGTCCCGATTTGCGGTTGAGTTTGCTGAAAGAGGGTCCTTTGCAGAAATATCTTACTGCCACTAATAAAAAGCTTCGGTGTAGAGTAGGGCCGGAAATTAAGCATGAACATTCTATGCGGGTGTAGGGGTGAAAAACGTATACGGGTAAAAGTACCTGGGGTCAGTGTTTAAGAGCAGTGGGGGAATAGATTCAGATGTGACCCCATGCAGGGTGGATGAAGTGGAAACTGGCAATTGTTTGTTGTTTGTTTGTTGGACTTTAAGGTCCCGTCAACTACAAGGTCATTAGAGACCCGTCCACTGCATTGTTCTAATGCATATACTGTACAGACACTACACTAATGCGACGATTATTGGGTATTAGCAGTACCCAGCTTTCCCGAGCGACCACCCATGTCAGTACTAACTGGGCTTGCGTTGCTTAACTTCAGTGATCAGACGAGAACTGGTGTGTCCAACGCAACTCGCCGCTCCTATTGGAAACTGGCAAGTGGAGCCCTGTGTAATACCGCCCTCAATCATGTTCATTTAAAATGGGTCCAAACTCTTATTTGTGGCCCCACGGACACGGCTCTACCAAACTGCATTTCATTATACAGTACTAGGTGCAACCCTGCAGATAACATTACACATGGGGACTAATAATACCAAAGGAAACCAGAAAGGATTAACTAAGGGCTAACCCTTTCAGGGCGCTACCACTGAGACTCTGAAGAGACCATTCTATTTTGGGCGCATCACAAATGCCAATTTCATGCTGCAGGTCCCGATCAGCGATTATGACAGGGTATTATCCGCATCGAAATGGATTACAGGTATGTGGATACTACGTTTTAAACACTAGTCACCGCTTCAAAATTTGGCCTGTGTTAGTGGTGCAGTAGACAACCTGCAACTGTGGACTAGAGAGCCCTAGTTGCAGGCTCGATACTCGCAGGGCTAATTGGCTGCTTTGGAGCAAGATTGACACAATGGGGTGTAAGGAGATCATCCCTGCCTCGGTAGAGGAATTGTCAAGCAGAGGAATTGTGAAGCATTAGGGCAGCAGTTTCTCTGCTTATTTACCGTCGGCCTTGGGACACACTTCCACTGCCGACGAGCCCCTACCCTTGAGAAGTTTTCCAACTTTCCCTAATTTTATCCCACTTGTTTAGGCATTTTATTTGAAAGTGAGGATCCCTTCGGAGCTTCGGGCATAGGAATGAAGTGCGATAAACACGTGTCTGATTTTTTGGTGGTGTTTTAGGACAATTCAACGACAAAGGTCATCAGAGCCCCGTCCAATGCGTAGTTCTAATGCAGAGACTGCACAGACTCTACACTAATGTGAGGATTTTTGGATCTTAGCAGTAGCTGGGGTTGCGTTGCTTAACTTCAGTGATCAGACGAGAACTGATGTGGCTAACGTAAAAAGCCGCTCCATTCATATAACCCAGATTGACGATGTTTACGTTGCATTTGCCAGCATGGTGTTATTTGGAATTTTGCACCTATTGGACTACCATTAAAATTCAAACTTCTTCCCGAAAAATTGAAGGAGCTGGGATACGAGACTCACCTTATTGGCAAGTAAGTGAAAAGTTCATTTTCAGTCCTAATTTAAAGCCCTTTTCAAGAATTAAAAATTTTTTTATCTTAATAATTAAGGTGGCATCTGGGCTACTGTCATTGGAATTACACACCAACTTTCAGAGGATTCGACACCTTCGTGGGATCCTTCACTGGGGCACAAACATACTTCACTCATGCTATAACAGGTAAAAAGCTTCTTCCGGTGGTTCACTAGTAAGGCGCTTGAATTCCAACTCTTGTTGTGCGAATGATGGGACACGCAGAAATTTCACAAACACCTTTCCCCTCTATGGAGGGTCAGGAAGTGAGTCGCTCCACTATGAAGATTACACGGGATGTGGGTGACTATTCACCCAACGCTACGGACCCGTTTGTCTTTGTAGGGGCGGCGATGGGGCCCAGGACCGTTGTTATCATGCTTCCACAATGCCAAGGTGGTGCAGACTTTGGCTACTATAAGAGACAATGTATCGAGTGTTGTGAGGTAGGCCGGCATCCCACACAGAAAATCCGGCCAATATTCCTGCGGGTTCCAAACGCCTGGGTCGGGCACCCCCAGTCATAGCACTTTCATCAAAAATAGGAGCTCATCTTAGATTAGGAACGTGGAATGTGGAGTCCCTTACAGGAAACACAGGGGAATTGGTTAATGTCCTAAAGCGTAGGAGGATTAGTGCAGCTTTTCTGAAGGAAACCAGGTTGAAGGGGATAGATCAACGGCCAAGTTGCCTAAGTTGGGCCCTTCTCTCTGACAATGCATTAAAACCCTTTAACAGGGGTGACTGACAGTGTGCAAAGTGGTTGTGCACATAGGGGCCAAAACTTTCAGGTGAGGAGGAGATATTCGAAAGAAATTTTGTCCAATAAAAAATTGATTTTTATTGTGGGGAAGGGGTACAGGGGTACCAAGTAAAGTTCTGCCCACAGGCGCCAGACACTACTAACTTGCCCCATAGTAATCAGATTGTGAATTCAAAATGGTATAATTTACAGGTCCATTGCCAATCACTGACTTTTACAATGGAACCCAACCATTGCTGGAATATCAAAACGTGCACAGTTCGGTTAGTAAACGTTCACTTGTGACAAGCTACAATACAAGCTGGGGATTGCCAAAGTTGCCAAAACAGCACCAACACCATGGGTATTGGTCATTGTCAAAGGAACGTTTGGGGCAGTGAGAAGGGATGGAACTGCTATTAACCACGCTTTTTCTTGGATATATTTGAAATTCGACTGACCAACATTTAACACCTTCCATAAAATACGTTTAAAATGCACTTAATATCAAAACATTCAGTAAGGCCCTCTGCAAATGTTTTTGGTATCGTGGCAACCCCTGACCTACAGAAAGTTGACAACCACGAAGTTTTCATTTGTTTCTTCCAGGAGCCGTTCATTAAACAAGTGGAACATGTCCTTTCTACTCATGATTCACAAAAGCCACTCTTTCTTTATTTAGCATTCACATTACCTCATGAACCACTGGAAGTTGCCACTTGCACCCACAGCCACAGTTGGCGAACACTAGTAGCTGGATGCGGCCAGGTGGCAGCAATGTGATCTTGTGTTTGTGATAAGACGCCGCCACAGGCCACAAGTAGCTGGATATGGCCACCGCCACAGCTTGTGGCTCAGTAGCGCCACTAAGAACAGTGTTTGCACCGAGGCCAATGTTCCCTCCAATCTGCGCTAGTATACAGTTTCAGGCTCTTAGCACAAAATTTTTAGCTTAGTGCAGGAGTGGTCAGTATGGCGAATAAAACGCTGCTCACAAGTTGTTGGTTTTGCACACGAACTGGGAATCCTTAGAGGGAACATTGACCAAATGCAGTCCACAACGCATGGTTGCCACAAGAAGCTGAGCGTGCGAGCAGTTCAAGTCAAATTTCATATCCTGACTTACGTACCTATTCAAATTACTTCTTACGTTTAATTTTCTATGTGCAAATAGGTGCAACAGAAATATTTGAATTTATATCTAGACCATCCAGATGAAGGACGAAGTCATCAAGAGAGAAGAATTTTTAGTGGTAAGAAATATGTTGGGAGCAGGCATATTGCGTTGGATACATCAGTTCTAAGTCAGATCACTGAAGTTAAGCAATGCAACACCAGCTAGTGTCTATGCAGACGCTGTATTAGAACTCTGTGGTGGATGAGGCTCTAATGACTATAGTAGTTGAGGGGCCTTACAACACAATCAAGAAATTTGTTATCTACACACATTCAGTGACACCAATAGGGATAGGCAAGATACATTACTGCCTAGGCCCTTAGAGATGCTCTACTGAACTACATTGAGATTTGAATTTTTAACCAGCGGGGCAGAAAATATTTCTGCATAGAGGCCCAGCACACATTTTATATGGGACGCATCAAGAGCTCGAGACAAGAACACTCCTTAATTTCCAAAAATATGAGGAAGGGAGTTTGAGGGGCCATAGCTTTTATATTAATTTTCATTTGGGATTTCTCTCAGGGGATTGCCAGAACAGGATTAATCCCACAACAGTGAAGGACCCAATGTATGCTAGAAAACATTCCACACCATAGGATTTCCCCATGGAAAGTTGTCACCAAACCTAAAGGGATCCCATGATTTCAGCATGTCTTCATCACACTTGCCTGGTCTAATCCACTGGTGTTAAACTAGCATATGAACATGGGTGAGCAGCAAAAAGATTTTTAATACTGGGCCATGGGACACAATCCCAAGTTTTGTGGGGGGGGGGGGCATGTATAACATTACTTGTCGAGTTTCATCTCTCAATATAGCTATGGTCTCAGCCCTTGATGATAACGTTGGTCAAGTTGTGAAATTACTAAAAGAATTCAATATCTATCAAGATTCTATAATAGTCTTCCATTCAGACGTATGTTACGATTTCAAATTACAGAAGAGACGATCATTTCTAACTGATAATGTCATCTTATTAAGAATGGTGGTCACATTAACCTTGGCAGAAATAATTTTCCACTTCGTGGTATAAAAAACACACTTTATGAAGGTGGAACCAGAACAGTGGGATTTATCCACAGCCCTCTCATTACAACAACAGGATATGTATACAATGGGTAAGAGAGAATATACAAGTTATTAAAAATCTTAGGAGAGAGGGGATCCTGGGGCAAATATTCAGAAGGTAACATTGCTTTAATTTTCACTTCACTTAAGGCTCATTGTTGCCATTCTACTGGAATATACTTACTGTACCTTTCTACTGGGTTATGCTTGCCATCATACTGGGTTGCGATTGCCTTTCTACTGGGTTGCGATTGCCTTTCTAC
>JAAFCE010004287.1:8892128-8911568 GCA_013389805.1 Trigoniulus corallinus
TTGCGATTGCCTTTCTACTGGGTTGCGATTGCCTTTCTACTGGGTTGTGATTGCCGTTTTTTTTACATTTTTTTGTTAATCTCATGCAGGGTCATCCATGTTGTGGATTGGTTTGCTACACTTTTTGGATTAGTGGGAGGTGCATTAGGTAAGTTACATAATACCAGGGGCTGATGCAGGAGGAACAATGCAGCAATTCCTCCTCCCTCAGTGCCTCAATGGGGCACATTTCAACTGCTGCATGATTAAACTCTGCAAGTGATGAGGCATTTTTGCATTTCTATCCCCATTTCTTTTTGCCAGTCCAACAGTAGCAGTTCAATCTGCAGTTGGCTAATCCAGTTTCACCACTGGCAGTCCATGGGTTTTGTCTCAGGGGTTCATGATACCAAAAACGTTGTGGGCGCGTGGACTACACCTCTGGAGATAGGACATTGTCAAAGGGGCAGTAGAGGACCTGTTGCAAACTGGTAGCTTGATGAATACTAAAGATTTCTGAACATTTAAAAATATTTTAGGCACACTCTTTTGAAGTAATCCCCTTGATCTTTCCTTGGATCCTACAAGAAACAAGTTATAATCTCATTAAGAAAGTGTCAAGTATTGTTAAATATTTATTTACAATTCCCTGACTCTTGAATTTGATAGAGCAAACTAACAAATGCTTGAGATCCACTTGTATGAGAAAGGCTTTCACAAAATGCATCACATTCTTTTGTAAGAATTGGCGTCTGTAAAATGCTGTGCGTTCAGGCACCCAGAAGCGTTTTATTTCCGTCAGCATTAATTTGTGATCAACTCCCACTTTCCCACACCATTATGAAGTGAGTAGGGAGAGGCATATTACTTTGGACACACCAGTTCTCGTCTGATGACTGATGTTAAGCAATGCAACTCCAGCTAGTACTAACATGGGTGGCCGATAGGAAAAACTGGGTACTGCTAATACCCAAAAATCGTCGCATTTGCGTAGTTTCTGTGCAGTCTTTGCATTAGAACTATGCAGCGGACGGGGCTCTAAAGGTCTTGTGGTTGAAGGGCCCTAAAACACCAACGAGACAAAAAATATCAAGGGAGTAACTGAAAGTAACTATGACATTTCAGATCCGGATATCGACGGCCTAGATGTATGGAAGAGCATAATAGAAAATGCACCTTCTCCGCGAACGGAATTCATTTACAATATTGACAACTATGGCCAATCATTTAGTGGTGCTATCAGGTACTACCCCAAGGATTTTATGCACTTAAGGGGAGGGATGTTGGAAGCAATTACTGGCAATTAGGTGTACACAGAGCATTCCCAAAATTGGAATGCAAAAAAGGCTTCCCTGTGGGTATCCCACCATTCATACTGTTTTATCGTGCATTCAGGGATGGAGATTGGAAACTGAATGTTGGCAGGGCCGGCCTGCCAAACGGCAGATACACAGTAGACAACGTCACCTACGAATACGAAAAATTTAAACTAATAGACACAATCATCCATGAACCTGAGGAGCCACTGGTTCGCCTCTATAATATCAAAGGTAACAAAATAACAGCACATACAAGTATATTCTGAAAAAAACCAAACTGTCCGCTGTTCTTACAACCGACCCTTACGAAATGAACAACTTAGCAGGGGATTTACCGCAAAAAGTGGACCAGCTTCGCGAAAAATTAAGGAAATATCGTAACCAAGCCGTCAAACCACTATGGTGTCAGAATGAACCGGAAGCACCCTCTTTTATGGAAAACGGAATTATAAGGCCAAGATGGTGTGAACCAGCTCAAACTGTTGAATTAAATTAACAGTAAGAAAACCACTTCAGATTTTAAAGAGAATTTTTGGTTGGTAACTTCCTGTTTACTACTTCATTCTTGAAACCTTTGTCTGGCAACAAAATTTCAGACGCAACTTCTTTAAAATAAATAAATGGATAATTTCGAAACGAATTATTTACATTACAACTATGACGTTGAAACTGGCATAACAAAAGGGTGACAGGACTGGCAGAACACCAGGGACTCCGAGTGCCCCGTCCCGTGGTACAAAAGTACAAAAAATATATAATTTTTAAAACTTAAAGACGTAGTCTCTAGACGGAGCCGGGGCGAGCTTAGGCGACGAACGCGCTGAACCCATCGGCTGTGTCTCTAGAAAACTTCAGTCCAAAACCACAGATCTGTCGCAAGCATAGAGTTTAATTCTTTCAGGGCCCTAGTCTAAAAATTTGCCATGGGCCTCACGTTGTCTTGTCACGTCACTGCCCTGGAAAAAGAATCCAGAGAAAGAGAGAAGACAGACTTAGTTACACATGGTTCAAAATCCTAGTGCATGCCTAATCATGATAATTGAGCGTACGTCAGTTGGAAGCATTAAGGCAGTTTTTCAAATCTAAACTCGCACCGAAACAAATCCTTATCCCGACTATGGCAGGGCTATGTCCACTCCCGTCTATCCCCCACCAGGCTTTCATCCACCCTGCACGCAATCATGTCCATCTGTACCACCTGCTCCCACCTCCGCTTCGGTTTCCAGCTACTCCTGATGTCACCAACAACCTGCGGTTCCATAATATACCACGTAAGCTCCTCCTCCCCCTTCGCATCACATGTCCTAACCACGTCAACATATTTTCTTTCAGAATACCCACACCCTTCTATGGTATTTTTAAGACCATACATGCACCCAACAGTATAATTTTCAACTCCAAACAAATACTCAACTGTATAATGCTGCAAAGAGAAGGAATTCGAGAAATGTTCTTACCTTGTTATTCTGATGTGATATTCCATGACTCATTTGTTTGCAAACAGTTTGTAACACAGATGCCATTACCCAAAGTTTCAAGTCAAAATGGTTGATAGGCAATTTCGAGCATTCCAAGCTTTTCTTGAACACTTAGCCAACAGGTTTGTAGCACAACACTTTTCCAACAAACAGTTTCGAAATTCAATTAATGAGGCAAAACAGACACGTTTGAACTAGTAGGGTCTTTAGGCAGCACTGTTCTCAAATTCCCAAACAACGTAACTCGTGGAACCTTCAGTAACCATCCAGTCTTACCGAAGACAACGTTGAACCATAAGGTAAACAAATGTTCTTACCCTAAGGAAATGTTCGCAACATCAATAAAGCGTCTGGCCAGTTGCATAATTGAAATTTCAAACCCTTAAACACAACTCAATGTCCATCATAAAACTCTTTCATTAAACGACTTTAAAGTTTCATTTTCCCAACGAAAAATGGGCAAATTTTATGACTGACTCACAAATGAACTTGTCACATGATTGCGAAATCATCTTCAAATGCTGCACTGACTTACTGCAGGAATTTCGACAGATCTCAACCCCAAGTCGCATAACAGCACACCACCTTCGTTTTGTTAGATCCGCAATTTACAGCCTTGCCTTACTCAAGACTATAGCAGCGCCAGATGATCAAGGCCACAACACGTAACATTGAGCAATATTTCGGATGTAGGCAGCTTCAGGGCTGACCTTTAAACTCAATACGCTATAGCAGAAATACCTGTAATTTATGGTACCCGTTGTCGATGATCAGATGATAACTAGGACGAGGTGGAAAGCTACAGTGAGCCTTCCAAGACTTACAAAGTAACAATGTAAAAAATGAGGTGCCGTGCAATGTCACTTGCCTGCCCCTTAAGATCAGGACACGTAGACGTTTGTTACACATACTGTAAGTTACTGATTGATCATCATCATCATCACACCCTCATCCCGCCTATGGCAGGGTCGGGTCTGCGGGTTCTTCCCCTCCACCCCAGCCTGTACCCCACCAAGTCCCTCTCCACCCCACATGTCTCCATGTCCTTCTGGACCACCTACTCCCACGTCCGTTTTGGCCTTCCCCTACCCCCAATCACATGCA
This sequence comes from Trigoniulus corallinus, assembly GCA_013389805.1. Taxonomy (NCBI): domain Eukaryota; kingdom Metazoa; phylum Arthropoda; class Diplopoda; order Spirobolida; family Trigoniulidae; genus Trigoniulus; species Trigoniulus corallinus. Next base: position 8,896,009 of record JAAFCE010004287.1, read on the forward strand.
TCCTCCTCCTCTCTCCTCATCACGTGCCCATACCACCTCAACCGCTTTTCTCTCATATTTTCCGCGATGTCTCCCACCCCCAAGCTACCTCTAACAATCATTCCGGACCCTGTTTACTCGTGACACCCCAGCCATGTAGCGCAGCATTCGCATCTCAGCCACTTGCATTCTCCTTTCATGGTTCAGCAAAGCAGGTTCAGGCAAAGCGGGCCTAACGACCGTTTTGTAAACTTTGCCCTTTACCTTTATTGGGACCCGGCAGTCACACAGGACTCCACTTCAGATATAAGTTACTGATTGAGAGTTCTCAAAATCCCGCCTAAGACATTGCGTCAGTGATTCTAGGTTCGATACTAAATGGAAGTGGGGTGACTTCCTTCTAGCGAAAGAGATACCCAGACTGCGCCTTCCTTCGGACGAGAAGTAAATCCGACTTTCCGTGTGGTGTACGATGTCGTTTGAACGGAAAAGACCCCTCTCTAATATGCATATAGGGTAGATGAGGCAAAAATTTCCAGGTGTAGGAGGTCGCCCCCCCCCCCCGCGTTGGTGGAATTTTACAACGAACAGTAGACCGACGATAAATAAGCATTAGGGGGTGCAGCCTTGGTTGTTGTTTGTTGGAGTTTAAGGTCCCGTCAACTACAAGGTCAATAGAGACCCGTCCACTGTATAGTTCTGATGCATATACTGCACAGACACTACACTAATGCGACGATTATGGAGTATTAGCAGTACCCAGCTTTCCCGAGCGACCACCCATGTCAGTACTAACTGGGCTTGCGTTGCTTAACTTCAGTGATCAGACGAGAACTGGTGTGTCCAACGCAACTCGCCGCTCCTGCAGCCTTGGTCGGCAACCCGCTACGGAAAGACACTGTCTGATATATCACCCTTTTGTCCGTTCGTGGGTATCCGACCTTGCCATAGGGCGGAAATAGGACTAGGACTAGAGATCGCAATATTGCCACCAAGAACCTAATAAACGGAACAGAGTCACAATGGTGGTCGTCAAGTCAGAAAATAGAATTCGAACTGGGTATAGAGAATGATGTCGAAATCCCTGGTCAAGACAGGAGACATTCACAAGGAGTGAGGGAGGGAAACAGTGAGATAGAGAGAACCCGTTTTTGTTTTGTTGAAGTTTTAGGGCCCTTCAACTATAACGATCGTTAGAGCCCCGTCCACTGAGTAGACCAAATGCAGAGACTGCACAGGCACTACGATAATGCAACGATTTTTTGGTATTAGTGGTACCCAGTTTTCCTAAGCGGGCACTCATGTTAGTACTAGCTGGGGTTGAGTTGCTCAACTCAAGTGACCAGATGAGAACTGGTATGTCCAACGTAATACTACAGCCGCGTCCTAGAGTGAGAGAACCTTCTCAAAGCCAGTGCAGTGTGAGGGGTCCAATGTCACGAGTGCCCGGAAGAGAACCCTTCCTACAAGCAGCGACCGATCCGGGGGGGGGGGAATGCAGCAATTGCGCTGATATTTAACTTTGAAACTAAGGAGGCAATTTTGGATTGCTATCCCCATTTCTATACTGTCAGTGCAACAGTTTCAGTCCAATCTGCAGTTTGCTAAACCACTGAAGATGGGGCATCGTCTAAGGGGCAGTAGAAGACCTATTGTAAATGCTAGCTAGAATTATACTAAGGGATCCTGAATATTTAAAAATACTTGGGGCTCCACCCTTGGTCTGCCGCTGGATCCGCCCCCGCCTACAAGGAATACGAGATAGAATGGCAAAATTTCAGGTTCTAGGCGTTCACCTACCTGTCGTCAGTATCCGAAATTACCTTTTCTAGGGCGACGTTAAATGAACAAGGGGTTGGAGCAACATTAGGTCAACATTCAGCAGCGTTGAAATACAGTCCGTGTTTTCTAAGTCCCAATGAGGAAACAGATACCTGACTTTGTCATAGATAATGACGGTGATGTTAAAGCAGGTACTCGAAGTGCAGTGGTGACACGTTGCAGTCACGTTACATTCCGTGTCCTACAAAACACTTAAAGAAACATACCTGTCTCTTTCACCTGGGAACGGCTTATTGCGCTGGACACACCAGTTCTCGTCTGTCTGTGCAGTCTCTGCATTAGAACTACGCAGTTGACGGGGCTCTAATGATCTGGTAGTGGAAGGTCCCTAAAACATCAATGAACCAACCTTTCTTTTTTTTTCAACTGAAGCATGTCACACATTTTGGCACCGCGGTTAGGTAAAGAAGACGATGTTTGCAAACTCTGTCTGTAAACTCTAATCAAACATGGAAGAAAAGAAAACATGTTTTAAACCACAAAAATAACCATTAAATTTAATTGTGATTAAAGAAATATACAATAAAAATAGTGGACACAAAATCTTGAAGCATATTAACGAAGACTTAAAACTAGTATTTTGTACTTGCTCAAAGTAAGTTAAAAAAGAGAATAAGACATTAACATCTTTAGGACAAGGACTGAAAAATACTTACAACAGATGGGATGAAATCAAAATGGCGGCTGTAAAGGAAAAGAACAACTGCAATGATTTTCAAAATTGAAAATAGGACAACTGAACATATGACATATCAAACAATGAAACAGTAAATGATTTCAGTCACACCTGTACTGTTATCACAATCCAAATCCCGCGCCCTGTAACAAAACTCTTACTATAAATGAAAATATCCAGAAACTTTTGCAGAAAAAAAAGGAACATTATTTGCGGTATTTTTGCCATTTTTTTTTGAGAAAAAATTTTACCTTTATCTAGAATTCTAGAGAAGATTAAAAAATCTGAATAAATACGATGCAGAGTTCATTACAAATTAATAGAAGTAGTAATCAGGTAGATTGTTGCAAATATTTACAAAAAGATCAAGAAACCGAAAGGAATAAGAGGAATTATTAGAAATGCGCTATTTTCAAAAAATCTACTTCCTGTCATTTGTGTTAAGCTACAGAAAATTGAAAGAGGTATGAATATACAAATTATGAGCAGAGCGAGAAAGATTCAGCGAAAAAAAAAGAGATTATTTGATGGCTGACTAGAGTTGACAACGGCCGTATTATTTTAAGTAATCATTAGCAGAATTTCTGCTAATTCAAACACAAAAGTGCTGCCGTGACAAACCATTATTTAAACCTATTCTTTCAGTATTGTATTCCAGGTGCAATTCTTAAAAATGTTACCATGACATAATAGAAGAAGGCCCGAGGCCAACTCCCGAGTTTAAGAGGTAAGTGCCCATTAAAGGTTGTGTGCTATAACAGGCCCCCTAAAACAGGCTTAGGGTGCAAGGGCGTGTTGTTTAAAAAAGGACAATGAGAACTTTAGCGTCTATGGTGGGGGGAGCAGTCTGACTTTATTCTTTCTGGCCTCTAGATGACGTATCTATCAGGGGAGAGGGTAAGGGGGTGCGAAAATTCCCGTTCATTTACAAGAACCCTTTCAGCACGAAGAACAGTGGAAGTGTATATTCCCAAAATGCTCCCAGGTGCAGGAGTTCGTTTCTCCTCTGGCTACCAACTGAATTTCGGAAATTGAAGAGATAAGAGAGCATCATAGAGCAGTGCTGAACTACTGCTGACATGAAATATCAGGGTGGGTCAATTTACAGTAAATTTTGGCCAGTGACATCAGAGATATTGAGAGAAACAGAAATTTACAAACACAACGTTCAAAAGAACCTTGCAGATGCACTTGCGTCCAAATAGGAGGCTGACTAGAACCTACGTGAGAATAACAAGACTTTAGTTGGGCGTAAGGGCCAATTCGGGTATTTGGCAAAACTATTTTTTGGCCAAATTAGGACGGACAGTTACGTCAACACCGAAAATGGGACAATTCTTTAATTTATTAATAAATATCCCAGTGGGCTTCGAACTTCGTTGACTCACGGAACCCTCAGAGCTAAGACTTTTCGGGTTTGTTGGTGTTTTAGGGCCCTTCAACTACAAGCTCATCAGAGCCCCGTCCACAGTGTAGTTCTTATGCAGCGACTGCACAGACACTATACTAATGGACCGATTATTGGGTATTAGCAGCACCCAGTTTTCCCAAACAGCAACCCACGTCAGTACTAGCTGGGGTTGTGCGCTTGACTTCAGTGATGAGAGGAGAACTGGTGTGTCCAAGGCAATCCGCCGCTCCTGTTTTTTCGGGGAATGCCTTAGATCGGCAGCCCACACATGAGTGCTTTATAACTTCTTTTCCGAATTTTTATTTTGACTCGCGGAACTCTCAGGGAACCTCAAGGTTTGAAGACCACTGATTTGTACTGCGCCCTGCCATAGAGAGGAAATGGGCTTCTTAAAGGTGGGTATGCAAGTTCAAATAACTTGCACAAACTGATTTGTGCATGCAAATGTGCGCAAATTGACCGAATTGTTGCACACCATGCAACGATTGCATAACCTTTGTTCACAGGTAACCAGGGCTGGCCGCCGCCCGGGGCCTCCCACTGAATAGAGGCAATTTCTACTTCTATAGAATAGGCCCTATAATTTTGTAATAAAATACTGACAGAACTTCAATTGAGTGGTTGGTTCGTTAGTGTTTCAGGGCCCATCAACTGCGAGGTCATAAGAGCCCCGTCCCCTGAGTAGTTCTAATGCAGAGATTGCACAGACACTACACTAAAGCGACGACTTTTGGGTATTAGCAGTACCCAGTTTTACCAAGCGGCCATCCATGCCAGTACTAGCTGGGGTTGCGTTGCTCAACTTCAGTGATCAGACGAGAGCTGGTGTATCCTACACAATAAGCCGCTCCCGCAGAACTTCAACTCTTGATACAATATGCAATGCCATACCCGGGACGCTGGACGATTGGGCCTCGCACTTTTTTATGGCTGGCATTGCACGTAACGACTTCCTTGTACCAATTCATTTGCACAAAGTGCACGAGCGTGTAAAGCCCACCTTTAAAAGAGATATCAGAAGACTTTGGTTAAAAGAAAATACCATGAGCCTGGTATCCGCCAAAAGCTCAAAACAAACATTTGTTTCGGACTCAAAAACGTTCTTAACCATTCACCATCACCAAATGATGTTTGTGAGCAATTTTTTCCATACAGCGCAATGTGTGTTCTACAAGCGTGTTCAGCTCAGACACCCGAAAACATCAAGCATTCGTTGATGTTTCTACAAAGATTGCAACCAGTTGTCTACTTTTACAATGCAGTGCTAATGAAATATTTTGATACACCACACTATATTTGTTTTGTTTTTTTTTTGCTGATCTTAGCAATTGGCTCAAATCGGATGTCGACCAAACAACGAAACGTTAACAAATGCTCGTTCATGTTTATAACATTGCACCTCCACAATTTCATGAATATTTTCGGTTTTGTTCACTCCGCATCATACTGCAGGAATGCAATTGAAAACCTGGATATCTGTATAAAGAGGTTACAGAAAACACTGCCAAACATATGCGAATTCTTATTCGCCTGCAACATCTCGCTTAATATTGCAAATGTTCCCAAACATTTTACGCCGCTGGTGAGATTCTTCTTAAGACAAACGCACACAAACTGCATCTTAAAAATACTAAAGCTCAATTCTGATGCATTTAAAACTAAAAAATGTAAGAGAAATATCAAGATAAAATACCTCAACTTTCAGTTAACAAACACAGAACAACTCGCCAACAATCTTGAAACAACCAACAATGTTCGGTAACAATCAACTGCAAACATCGAAGCAACTTTCAATCTTAACGTTGGCAATGCCATCTTTCGACAATTATTCACAAAGGGTAGAATTTATAGTCGACAGGTTAATTTCCTAATAAAATATGACGTAAATTTAAAGCAAAGAATAACTTGAAAAGTAAAAAAAAAACTAGCTAAAAACGGGAAACATTTTCGAGGCAACTTACAAAACGAAGAGAAACTGCATTTAAAATTTAGTACCGGAACACGAGTCAAACATCTGCACTTCCTCGGCTAACTTTGAGTGATTTTCGGAAATTGAATTAATTTATTTTGTCAGTCCGTTCAGTTTACAATTTCTTCGCTGATTGTAAATCTGCATTAAGGTCGAAATAAAATTATTTCTTTGCATAGACTATCCAAGTATAATAATTTGCTAGTCACTGTTGAATGGGCGGTCATGGGGGCACATATTGACGTATACGATGACAAACCTCTCCCAAAACATCAGAAAATTCAACTCCAAATTGTTCCACAGTGGAAAACAAAAATCAATCTTCTATCAGCTCTGATTCATCACTAAAACATCTTATAAACACTTCAACTTGTAAGATTCACAACAAAATCCTATCAACTGAAACAAATCTTCAGAAATCCTTTAGAAATTACAGGAGGGAGACATTACAGGAAACTGTAATCAGGGCCGGCCTTGGGGGCTGGCAGGACGGGCAGCCGTCCAGCGCCTTCCACTGTACAGGGGAAATTTTAACTTCTGCAGATCGTAATTTGTATTAAGATACTAACAGAACTTCAACTTTACCCTGGACGGTGGGTTACTGCGTCCCACTTCGTATTTGGCCAGAGCCTCCCACTTCATAAGGCCGGAGCTGACTGTAATATGGGGATGTCACAGAAGGATCTGTTGGAACCAAAACGAGGAAGAGGTAGGTTAAAATAATACAGAAGCAGAATGCAATTTCCAGTAAGCATGACGCTGAGTGTGTGGGGTGGACGGAGTCCTGGAAGGAAATAGAAAGCAATCAAGGACTAGAACTAGCAGATCCGACTCTGGAATAACGGCATGATGGCATAATAATGACATGGATGAAGTGCAGAATACCATGTTTTGAATGGCGCACGACGGTTGCTGGACTTTTCACGACAGCTCCTGAACTGGAGAGGAGATTCCAAGTCAAGCATTTGTCTTGCAAGGTTAGCAACAGTCTTGCAAGTCTAGAAACAGTCACCAACAGTCTTGCAAGTCTAGAAACAGTCACCAACAGTCTTGTAAGCCTAGAAACAGTCACCACCAGTCTTCCAAGTATAGAAACTGTCACCAACAGTTTTGCAAGCCGAGTAACTGTCTAACAACTGCCTTGCAAGCCGAGTAACTGTCTAACAACTGCCTTGCAAGCCGAGTAACTGTCTAACAACTGCCTTGCAAGTCCAGTAACCACCTTGTAAGCTCAGCAACTGTCTTGTAAGTCTAGTAACTGTCTTGCAAGTAGAGTAATTTACTTGACCTTACCCGTCAAGAAATCAGAATCTACAAGTGACGCTTTCAAATCTTAAACAAAAGAGAAACATGTTTCAAACTAAGAAGCCATATGTCGTCATCCAACAAGTCCAGAGACGCAATCTGGCATTTCCGGAAACAAGGAAGGAGAGAATCATGTCCGTTACTTCAACAATGACAGCCTTTTACAGTTAGCAACCAAGAGACTACTACTCATCAACTCAACAAACACACTCACGCACACACACACTCATTCAACTGGAATTCCATCACATGAATGTCAGAGTTCTGTGGCTTTGCCTCTGGAATCTGAAGAAATATAACCGTCATTGGATGTTGGAGAACTTTTGAGAGGTTGCAATGGATTTCGATATCCAGAAAGACAGTTTGTGCTTGAAGAATGAGGAATGGAATTGGATGTTTTGTTTGTCACTTCAAAGGAATGTCTCCGAACACTACCATCATGTAGCCAGTGAGGATATCGCGAACTTCCATTCGTGTTGGACTGGCAGTGTTGTGTTGTTCCACTGGTCTGACAACTGTCAGACGACTTCCAAGGTTCTGCTGCTACACTTTGTTCCATCTGATAGGTTAAAGTCACTGGACCATTAACGGATGAATTTTCAGTCTTATTATTAATTCGTGGCGACTTGAAGAAATCGTCAGGAAAAAATGGATAAGAACTTAACTTTCCATTAGATTTCAGAAAGGGATTGTTGGCCTTTCTTTGATTCTCTTCCAGTGACTTGCTACCATCGCCACCTTCAACTAGTGGAATGGTGGCATTCTTGAAAGAATCACTAGATATTTTAGTTGCCGAAATTGGAATTCCATTCTTGATGGCAGAAGACGAATTTCTTACATTACAATTTCTGGGAGATGGTTCAACTTGATGCGGCGCACTTAACAGTGGAACAGTTGCTTCGTCATCTTCCAGTCCTTCGCATAAGGTTTCCATCACATCTGACAAACTATTGCAGTCTTTGGACATTTTGGAAATTTCATAGGAAGAAAATTTAGGGTTACTATTATGAAAATTGTTAAAGCAAGTGGAATTCTGCGACGAGGAGGAGGAGATGCCATCGCTGTCAGGTGTCGTCCAGTCATCTGACAAGATGTCAGTACTGACAGTTGGTTGAATCAAGTCAGTTTGAGTTGCTTGATCACAATACGTATGTTTGAGAGGATTGCAGTTATGTCCTAACATAAAAGTACCATTTTGAAGTGGAATTAGTTGAATGAATTTATTTAGTGGATTAGAAGAAGACTGTTGTTCCCTTTGCACGTTTCCATCATCGACAGGACCCAGATTGATGACTTGCTTGCCTGTAGTGGCAGCACCGCTAGCTGCTTTGCACCAACATGTGCACACTTGTTCCATACAATGTAAAGCTTTTCTCACCTGAAATATATCATTCCAGTTACTTGAAACTAAATTCAGATGTCTCATTCGCGGTGATTGGAAAATTTGACTTACGTCGTCACCCAGTGAACGAAATTCGTGATGTAAGGTAGACATCTGAAGATCTAGCCTTTCGATGCTACTTCCGGCAGTATTTCTATCACCCTGAAGATCCAACGATTCCAGAGATCCAGCATGCCTCAGGGCTAACCAGTAGAAGAAATATATCGATTACATAATGGCCATCTTTATTCTCTATTTACGCCAGGTCTGAATTAGGGGGCCAAGAATGTTTTTTAATTACGTCACCCGTCGGCTGGTATTAAATAAGCAAGGGGAGGACAGAAATAGGACGTCTGCCGGCTGCTTAAGAGCACTTACAAACAGGACAAAAGCAGAAACACATCTGAAGGTCAAAGGGACAGAATATCTAAGCGTAACATTGCGGAATATCTAAGTGCCACACTGCGGGACACCTGAAGACCAGAGTTGCAGGATATTAAGAGCCACATTATGGGACATCTGAGGACCAGAGGTGAAGGATATCCAAGAGCCACATCGCGGGATATTTGAAGCCTAAAACTATAGGAAATCTGAGGACCAAAAGTTGCGGTTGAAGGACCAAATCAAGTCCCAGGAACGAACTTACCTAAATTTAACAACGGTAACGTGCTTGACGACTTTAATTTCTCTTTCTTCCACACTTTGCCTCCAGAATATCGTCTCGCAGTGGACAAGTCGCCTTTTGTAGAGGTGTCATCTTGATCATTCCTACAAAAAAAAAAAAAAAAAAGAGTAGGGATCAGGGCGTTAGGCTCCAATTGCCTCGCATTTGGGCAATATCGGGCTGGAAAATAAGAAATGAATTTCACCTTGAACTAGGAAGAAAGAATCGAGGTTTACTATTGAGTAAGTTGGGTGATCGAGGTGAAGCTGGGGACGGTGGGTCCTTTTGTTCTTCGGCGTCGTCGTCGTCTTCGTCATCCTCTGAGATGGATGGCAATGTCAGGGATGGACCTCCATTGGTGTCATTTTCCTAATTTAAAAATATGGAGCTGTTGAATATAATCACATCCTACCGCTTGGGTCTTCCATAAATGTCCGACTAACAAAGCCGACGCTTTCGCGATATGCACAAGTTGTCAGCCGTTAAAATGGCTCCCACCTTCAGTGGACCATCACCGTCATTAAAGAAATCAATCTGTGTAACTCTAAACATTTTTCTTGCCTGTGGCAGGTTTCGTACTCACTTGTCCAGTTTGAACCACGGAAAACATGGGCAAGCTACTTGACGGTTTTTTGGGTAGAAAAGAACCCAGGAGTTACATGGAACTAAAGCCACAAAATCCCGGGTTCTTTAACGCCAGCTTATTTCTATCATAGCGTTAATTTCGGTTACCAATACCAGGGGTGGGCGAGCTCCTACCCCTGGTTATTCGGCCAATTTGTACGTATATTTTACCCCACCTACAAAGGATTCTTTTCGGTGCATTTTTGTTCCGTTGGTGTTTTGGAGCCCTGCAACTACAGCGGTCATTAGAGCCCCGTCCACTGCGTAGTTCTAATGCCGAGTCGACACACACACACACACACACACACACACACTACGCTGTTACGACGATTTTGGGTCTTAGCAGTACCCAGTGTTCCCAAACAGTCACCCATGCCAGTACTTGCTGCAGTTGCGTTGCTTAACTTCAGTGATCAGACGAGAATTGGTGCGTCCAACGCAATACAGCCGCTCCTTTTTCCCGTGTAGTGTTGACATCGTACACACCACACGGAAGAACAATACGGTCACCGGCTTGACTTCCCATCCCACGGAAGGCACACTTAAGAGCTCCCGTTTAGGTGAAAAGGGGAATTTACTTTTACCGATAAGTTGGGGTTAGAGGGTAACGAGTTTCTGCACTCGTGAATTTGGTGAATCTGTACTTGGGCACACTAAGGCCCGAGGCAGGCTGAAATGCTTCGTGTTGAATGTCAAATAATCGTTCGGTCTTGGTGTTTTAGGGCCCTTCAACTACAAGGTCATTAGAATCCCTTTTTGTCTGTTGGTGTTTTAGGACCTTTCAACTACAAGGTCATTAGAGCCCCGTCCACTGCATAGTTCTAATGCAGAGACTGCACAGACACAATGCAGATGCCCCGATTTTTGGGTATTAGCGGTACCCAGTTTTCCCAAGTGGCTACCCATGTTAGTACTAGCTGGGGATGCGTTGCTTAACTTCAGTGATCAGACGAGAACTGGTGCGTCCAGTGCAATAGGCCCCTCCCATAAACGCTCGGCCAAGTTAACGGGGCTCCGTAAAAAAACATTGAGTTATAGACTTTCAAAAGATGACGATGCTTATGCCTTACCTCACTCTCATATCCTTCACGAAGATTATAAGTAAGATCATGTTGGATATCTTTGGTGAATTCTTCAGCAAATTCTGGGTAACATTTTAGGACATCTAACAGTCCCGAAATATTAATGCACTTGAGGTCGCAATATGTCAGCGCTTTGACGTCACTACTCGATTTTATAACAGAATTGTTGGATAAATTGATGTCATATCCAATCAAATCTCCTTTCCCTACATTCAAATAATCAACAGCAAATTATACTTACTTCCGGCTCTCTAAAGCAGTGGTTCTCAACCATCTACCGAAGAATCTTCCTTCCAAGGACTGAGAGCAGGGACCACTCTAGAGGGGTGCAACCCGGGCATTAGTCAGGGGTGCCATTTTGGCTGTATGTGTGAGAAAAACTGCTGCTTGAACTTGCATTATATTTTTAAGGGGCGACAATTTGTCTTTTTTGTCCAGGGCGACGTAAGCTCTAGAGCGGAACCTGACTGAGAGTCTAGACTTTGAGCACTAACCGAGTTGTTGTTGTTGGTGTTTTAGGGCCCTTCAACTACAAATGTCATTAGAGCCCCGTCCACAGCATAGTTCTGATGCACAGACTTGCACAGACACTACACTAATGCGACAATTTTTGGGTAATAGCAGTACCCAGTTTTCCCAAGCGGCCACCCATGTCACTAATAGCTGCGGTTGCGCTGCTTAACTGGTGCGTCCAACACAATTCGCCGCTCCCGAGCACTAACACAGCCCAGAACAAATTAGAAAATGAGTTTCTTAAGCAATGCCACCTGGTTGAAGTTTTAAAAGTCCTCCGCTAGTCCCGAGCAACGTTCATTCAATATTGGAATAAAGGAAAAGAAATGTCAGGTCTTCGTGGGCTCCTTTGCGAGTGCGTCACGGACCCCAGGTCAGAAGCGACTGCCATTTTAGTAGCGCCATCTGATAGCAGTTCCTGTGTGATTTTTCTTGGTACACAAACACCATTAACTGAAAATGCCTCGATAATCGAGTCTTGGAATTAGGAACAAGAAATGTCAGGCCTTGACGCGACTTTTGTGAGTACATCGCGGGCCCCTGGGTTAAGGAAAGGGTTGTGTGTGAAACAATCATCTGAGTAACGCCACCTGGTAGCTATTTACGTGCCCTGTGGTGACACTGCGCGGGTCCTCTCCTGGTTGCACTAAGTGAAAATTGATCCCTTATCCAGTCTGGGAACGATGCGCTGGAAATGTCTGACTTTCACGGACAGTCGCAGAGGAAGTCTGTGGACCACAAGTTAAGAACCACTGCTCTAAAAGTAGAAATAACAGTTAGTAAGAGCTCACCTAATATGGCCACCACGGTGTCATTTTGAAGAATTTCCATGGACCCGTTGCACAAATAATACAAATAATTCAAAGCATCACCTCGGTGAACCAAATATTCGCCAGGGGCGCAGAAATTTGCTCGAATGTGAAGTGATAACAGTTTCAAACATCCCTGAAAACAGAAATAATACAGTATATCGAAACGTGTTTTCCCTATATTCCACTGACCACGTGGTGTTTAGTTGTCCCGACATTTTTCCACTTCCGTCATGAGTTCTACAAATGTCTATGGAAATTACGGCTTTACTTTGGCTTCCCTCTGTTTCTGTCGCTCTTTCCCTCTCTCCCTCTCCCCCTCTCTCGCTTCATTCCCTTTTGTCTCCCCTCTATCTCCGTCTCTTCGCTTCTCTCTACACCCATTTTTATCGCCCCTTCCTCTCTGCACCTCTGTCTCTCTCTCCCTCTCTGCACCTCCCTATCTCTCTGCACCCCTCGCCTTTCTCCTCTCTGCACCCCTCGCCTTTCTCCTCTCTGCACCCCAGTCTCTTTCTCCTCACTGTGCCTTTGTCTGTCCCTCTCCCTGCACCTCTATCTTCCTCTCTGCGCCTCTGTCCCTCCCCCCATCACTGTGCGTCTGTCTGTCCCTCTCCCTGCACCTCTATCTCCCTCCCAGCGCCTCTGTCCCTCTCCCCTCACTATGCGTCTGTCTGTCCCTCTCCCTGCCCCTCTGTCTCTCTCTCCCTCCCTCTCTGCGCCTGTCTCTTTCTCCCCTCCCTGTGCCTCTGGATGTCCCTCTCCCAGCACTTCTATCTCTCTGCGCCACTGTCGCTCTCTCCCTGCGCCTCTGTCTCTCTCCCCCTCCCTGAACCTCTGTCTCTTTCCCTCTCTGCTCGTTTCTCTCGTCCCTGCGCCTCTCTCTGTGCCTTTGCTCTCTCACTCCGTCTACCTTTGTGCCTCCATCTTTCTCTGCGTCTGTCTGCCACTGATTCTCTCTCCAGTCTCTCGCAGGCAAACCCTCCCTGAGCCGCCGAGCGGACCAGGCTGTCAACAACAAAACTCCAAAATATGAAGTGATATCCCCTTACCTGTGAGGCTACTTCAAAGGTGGGCAAACTGAGAATTTCTTTATGAAGATGCATAGATATGTCTCCTCGCAGTTCTTCTGGAAACTCCCGCAGAACCTAATGGCATCAAAGAACAAAGAAACCACATTCAAGACAATGGAATTGATGGGAATTTTCGACTAGGGGTTAAATTCAGACACAACCATACCTCATGAGGATCAATTCCATGGTTTAAAGACCAAGTAGTCTGAAAGAACTCTTCCATCCGTTGTTTGATATTCTTGGGAATTTGATGCAGTTGTAAGAATTCCTTCAAGTCACGCCATTTTGTTTGAAACAGTGATCGACGGGAATACATTCGTTGAATGATAGCGGTCACATTGCCGAAAACAACAGCGTGCATCAGTGCTCCAATCAACATAGCGATGATCGAAAATATCTTTTCGGCATTTGTGTTGGCGGAAACGTTTCCAAATCCAACACTAGTCAAACTAGTGCAGGTAAAATACAGAGCGGTAATATAAGCTGTGGTACTGTTAGGTATCATTTCTGTACCGTTGATGAATGGGGTGTCCAACCTCTTGGCCAACTCCCGTAACCATCCTGTAAATAAACAGCCTGTTATAGGATTGCCGGTCGTTTCCGGACCGGCAATCCTAACAACCTAATAGTCCCGCTAAACCTGGGACGACACCGGCGATCTGTTGGACAACATTTTTACGCAGGCAGGGGCTGTCGACTCAATGCCACACGAATCCTGCACTCTACCTGAATACATTCGACAGGACCGCAGCAATCAGGGAACGCAGGAGGTACACCACAGCTGAGTGGCTGAATAAAAATTTTGGAACCGCTATTTAATAACCCTCGACCTCTGCGTCGGGAACAATATTGGTTCGAGGTTGTTTGGCTTCTATCGTGTAACAGAGACACCTCCGTCAGCTTCATGTGGCGTGTACGATGTCACCGCTGCACGGAAAAGAACGCTCACACGTCGCACCCTGGGGGCTTTGGACATTGGCCTATATCCTTCGTAGTGACAATTTCGATCACCAACAACAGGGGGCGGGGCGAACTGCTACGCCTAGAGTCTTGCAGCGCGATGATGCAGATGAGGTTCTTTCTCTGAGCGGTTGTATTGCGTTGGACACATCAGTTCTCGTCTCATCACTGAAGTTGAGCAACGCAATCCCAGCTAGTACTAGCATGGGTGACTGCTTTGGGATGCTGTTAATACCCAAAATCCTCGCAACGGCGTCATGTCTGTGCAGACACTGCATTAGAACTAGGCAGTGGACGGAACTCTAAAGACTAATGCAGTTGAAGAGCCCTCAAACAACAAGGAAATAAAACAAAAGGGGTTCCTTTCCACGCAGCACTGATGTAGCACACACGTCAGTGCTACACGGAAAAGAACCCCATCTGTCTGTCCGGGACGGAAGACACTTGATAATTTTAGGTAGCAACTGCAGCAATGTGTGCTTATTTAAAGTCGGCCTATTTCTTTCCGTGGGGGATAATTCTTTCATCGTTGCCAGGGGGCGAGCTTCTGCACCTGAAAATTTTGTTGTTGTTTTCCGTGCAGCCGTAACGTCGTACACATCACAACGGAACACAGCACAACTTGTCATCCAGAATGGAAGGTGAATTATCTCCCGAGATACCGGTAAGAACAGAATTAACGGTTACCAATTAAAGAGGAAATAAAGAAACTTACCGGCTGTTTCGTTTCTCTCGATTTCCTCACTTCCGATAACGTACCATATACAAGCCAGCCAATGGGCCACCAAGGAAAACATGAGCATCATCAAGGTCAGAATGACTGCCGTATACTGATAATAGCGGTCCATCTTCTGCAGAAGTCGGGCCAACCTTAACAGGCGGGTTAATTTCAGTAGATGGATTAATGTGTCCTGGAAAATCAAAACCAGGCTCTGCTTAAAATCCAGAATACTGTAATCACTACTGTAACCTCAAAACAGGTAGAGCCTTGTCCTGCCTTTGGCAGGGGTCAGGTCTTCCATCAAGACTCCATCCACTCCATTTTTCCATATCCCGCCGTACAATCTGTTGCTCTCATGTCTGCTTTAATCTTCATTTACATTGTGTGGTTCCGGTATAACCTGACCCTTGTAAGGCACCTAACCAGCTCCCCCTCTTTCTATAACATCCCCGGGCATTCGCAGGGGGAAGTGAAAATGGGGCACTTTAGAAACTCAAGGCTTTGCCCACTTCCCTCCCTGGAACACTGGCTCCAAGCTTTGCGCACTTCCCTCC
>JAAFCE010004287.1:8918091-8937570 GCA_013389805.1 Trigoniulus corallinus
ATCTATTCCTTAATAACTCAAAGGACCATTTAAGCTCATCCGGTGTCTATATCTTTCATTTCCGCCAGCATTAGACCAGCCGGAAGGATACCATTAAACGACTGAATGGTCCTTTAGTTCAAGTTTTCTCCATTATTTCAGAAGTTGACCAGTGAAAATATTTCGGGGCCTGAGAGAGGAGAGAGAAATGGACCATTCCATGATATGGCCCATTTACAGAAAAAAGACCATGTTCATGACTGCGACTCCGACTATTATTTTGTCATTCCATGGAAGATGTCTCGATTATATTTTGATCATGTCAAGAGGTCAGTTATCTTCACCAGTGCTGAATGGGGTAATTGCTATCTTAAGGACTTAGGTCCCAAGATAGTTTCCTTGGTCCAGTATCGTACACTGTTTCTACCTTCATAGGGTTCAGTACGAATGTTACTCCTGCTGAAGCCAGTAACATGAGCGAACTGTTGGGCAGTATTTTTCCGCAGCCAACTACCTAGGTAATGATGCAACTTCCGGTTCATGTAACACCAACTTATTGCTTACCCTAAAGCACTTTTCCTGCATCGACAGCAGGGGCAGGCCCCTACCCTGGATATATCTACCGACTCCGTTTAAGTGCAGTGATGGCATTGTACAATCCTCATTACAGACCAGGACTTTATTACTTATCTGACGGAAGGTGCCCTTCGGCCTTTACTACCCATCTGACGGAAAGTGTCCTTCAGGCAAAGCTACCTATTACATTTTCTTTTACACAAACGGGTTGGGGGAGTAAGCCAAGCAGCCGTAACAGGCTGAACCCTTAGGAGGCTGCTGGCGGGAGAGGAGGGAGGTGTAGGGGATGTAGGACAGGAGAAATTTGCAGCACCCCATGTTCTCTACCAACCACCCATGTTGGTACTAACGTGGATTTGCGTTGCTTAACTTCATTGATCCCACGAGAACTGGTGTGTCCATCTGACGGAGTGTCCTTTGGGTTTCTCTCCCTCTCGCAATCATTAGGGCACTTTCCTATTCCGACGCTAAGGGGGAGCTGGTCCACTAGAAATTTGACTCCTTTTAGAACGGGTCCTTCATATGCACGACTTTTATATGTAGTGGTAATACGTGCCCAATCTCTTCTCCATACGATGTTAGGGCTTTAATTCCAGAATGAGCCCTCTATGGACTTCCGCCTCTCTTGCCAGATAAAAACGCCATTTGTCTTAGTCAGAATCGATCCTGCGACCTTGGACTCATGAAGACATAACCACTGAGTCACCAAGACAGGGTTTGACGGTAAATATCCTTGATAGTCTATTTGGTGCCAATAAAGTGGCCCTTACAATAACGGGCCCCTACAGAATTCGAACTTCTTAGCCACAGGAACCATAAAGGTCCTAACCACCCCTGAAAACATAACCAAAGACGTCACACTGCTTAGAATGAAAATTTACATGAAGAAATTTGCGTGGTTCTAACATATTTCATGTTTCTTGGCAACATAAGCCCTTTCGAAATGATAAGGGCACTTAATCTTTGCAATATATACTTCTCGAAATCTTATAAAATGTTACATCAAATCACGTAGGTGCCCTTTGATTAAACACAAGTTCAACGTCTTAGAAAATGATTGAAGACCATGTTATTGTTGAACGAGTCAAAATGGCGATCGTTATCGACTCATTAGAATAACCATGTTGGCAAAGATAAATGATCGGTAAATATAAAATATTACCGGAGGATAATTGGTAAATTCCTTGAACCGGATTGAAGAATTATAAAATCATTCTGACCTACACTGGTGAAAGGGTTTAAAGATGGTCCTTTCTTAAATTGATGAGGCTTCTTGTCGATTTACGATTTCAACATTCGAACACATGCTAATCCTAGTTTATTACCGTGACGCCGAGCTCTGAATTGGGGCAGGGCGAACACCGTCATATATCATGGTCGAACTTGGTTATAATGAACTCGGAATTTGGTTCGTTGTTGTTTTAGGGCCCTTCAACTACAAGGTCATAAGACCCCGAAGTCGGTTCCTTGGTGTTTTCGGGCCCTTCAACTGCAAGGTCATTAGAGCCCCGTCCACTGCGTAGTTCTAATGCAAAGCCTGCACAGATGCAAGAATGCAAGTCTGTACAGGTATTAGTAGTACCCAGTGTTCCCAAGCGGCCACCCGTGTCAGTACTAAAAGGGGTTGCGTTGCTTAACTTCAGTGATCAGACGACAACTGAGTGTCAAACGCAATACACCCGCTCCCTTTAAGGTGGGACGAGAGGCCACTGACTGGCCTGAAGTTCTCTGCTTACACCCTGCTGTTATATGGAGGTCTGTGGATTGTGTGGGGACCAAGTGGAATCCAACGCTAGACCACTGCAGGAGGGGTTGAGGAACCCCAATATTGGGAGAGGTCCTGGGGATGGTAGGTGTTGGGGTGGAGCAGCAAGAATGGGTGCAAAAGTCAAAGGCGTTGCTAGAGTGCTGGTGGAGATCTAGGCATATACAGTTCAATTGGACACTAGCTTCACAAACCCTAGTACGGTACCATCGAATATGCGCAGTGCTACCAGCCAAGTGCAGACTTCCTGTGTAAAGCAACTTCTAACCCTTTCCGTCTATGACAGGGTCGGATAGCCATCTTGTCCCTCCAAAAGGACACAAGAGTAATACACAGGACTGTGTTTTCCGCAGCCGGTTGCCGACCAAAGATGCAATTCCTATGCTTATTGTCCGTCTACTGTTCGTTGGGGCACTCCACTGACGCCAGGGGATTAGCTCCCGCCCCTCCAACTTTTGCCTCATCTACCCGTTGCATAGTAGAGAGGGTCCTTTGACGTGGAAATGCTATTGAACACCACACGGAACTTCGGTTTTACTTCTCATCCAAAGGAAGGCGCACTTGGGGCATCTCTCTCGAGCGAAAGAAGGCAACCCACCTTGGACAAGTATCGAACCTAGAACCACTGCCGCAGTTACCAAGCACGCTACCCACTGCGTCACCCATTACAGATGCGGTTTTCTGAAAATGGTGACATGTATTAGGTGTCCCAATAGAGGGGTGTATAGCCAGTACAGAGATGTACTGTTAGAGGGGCAGTAATCACATAAAGGATATGGGGGAGGGGGACAAATCGGTGGCTAGAGAATTTGTACCGATACAAAGGGGTGTACCCAGTGTAGAGTTTGCGGGGCCCAAGGCAGCAGGCGATTGTGGGGCCCCAGTGCCAAGATTTATGAAGTCGATTGCTTACCAATGCAGTGTTACCAAGGGTGTCCACTAATTCCCTAATCTGAGACTGACTCCTTTGCTTTGTGTGACAGCTCTGACTGGAGGTACCCCAGTCAGATGTCCAGAACCCGCAGCAATATCAGCAGGACTACCCGTGAGGGGATGCTGTCCTACCCCGCAGGAGACACTCATTAAAGGCTTTATCGTTGCCAAAATATAGTGTTTAAAAAAAATGCTTTTAATTCACCAGCGCGGGCCTAAAGCGGTTGCCTCGGCTGCCCTGCCCTAAGAGTAGTGCCGGATTTTGATATTCAGAGGCCCTTGGCTATTTCAATTTTGAGGCCCCTCTGCCCTTTTCTTAAGTTTTGAAGCCCGCGAAATGTTGCGGCCCTAGGCTTCAGCCTACTTAGCCTAGTGGTACATCCGGCACTGCGCATGGGTCTTTCACCCTGCCGAAAGTAGTGAAGAGCATTAATATTGATGTGAATGGGCCTCAAACAGTGCCGGATTTAGATAATAGGGAGGCCCTAGGCCAGTGGTGGCGAACCTGTGACCCACCGTGCAATTTTAAGTGACCCACCCGAACGTGAATCATATCTAGTTTATCGTATCATAATGTGTGGGTTGAACGGGAACCTGGAGTTAGAACCCACAGATCCGAACATGCCACAGGCGGGATAAGGGCATTATGATGATGTTCTCTATTTGCTACTTTAATAAACTAATATATTCATTAATAATAACAATTTTTTATTCATAAAATTTAATAGTGAATGCAACTGACCCGCGGACAACTTTTTTGCTCCTTTTTCGTGTTATTGCGACCCGTCTTCCAATAAAGGTTCGCCACCACTGCCCTAGGCTATTTCAATTTTGAGGCCCTTTTCAAGCCTTTTTTATGCCCTTTTAGGGTTTAAAGCCCGCTAAATGTTGAGGCCCTAGGCTTCAGTCGACTTGGCCTAATGGTAAATCCGACAATAGGGAGCTTGAGTTACACGTTGCGTACAACGCACACCGACGCAAAGCAGACGATTTCCATACTGCGCAGATGCAACATTCCTAATAGGGGCATGTGCACCTGCGCAGTACGCAATTCGTCTGCTTTACGTCGGTGTAGGTTGAACACCGACGTGTAACTCAAGCTCCCTACTGCCTAAGAGGCTACAGGGAGCGGCGAATTGCGTTGGACACACCAGTTCTCGTCTGATCACTGAAGTTAAGCAACACAACCCCAGCTAGTACTGACATGAGTGGCCGCTTGGGAAAACTGGGTACTGTTAATACCCAAAAATCGTCGCATTACTGTAGTGTCTGTGCAGTTTCTGCATAAGAACTACTCTGTGGATGGGGCTCTAATGACCTTTGTAGCTGAAGGGCCCTAAAACACCAACAAACAACAAAAAGCGACTGTATATATAAATTACCAACGGCAACATTCGTCATTGCAACAAAATAACTCCGTAAATTTAGACTTCAAATTGGATATTTAAAAAGAGCTTCTTTAGCTTAATAGGATTTGATATTTAAAACGGTTTCCCATACTTTATTGCCAAACAATGTCAGCGACCCAAATAAGAAATAAATCGCCGATCGCGCTCTGCTCCTATCGGGTCATAATCGAACTACAGTCTCAACATTACCTAAAGCTGAAATATCTAATTCGATTTTTACTCGATAGATGGCAGACTAAACGATATTACAGGAGCGATAGAAAATCAACTTTCCAGAGCAATGAGGAGATAGATTCTGATGTGACCCATAGAATCAATGGGGGATGGTTGAAGTGTAGAGGGGCAAGTGGAGTCCCGTGCGATAGCAGCGCCTGCTCTAGCACATGTGCCACCCCGGAGGGAGCGGCGAAATGCGTTGGATACACCAGTTCTCGTCTGATCACTGAAGTAAGGTAGCGCGACCCCAGCTAGTACTAACATGGGTGGCCGCTTGAGAAAACTGGGTACTGCTAACACCCAAAAATCGTTGCAGGATTCTGATGTGACCCATAGAATCAATGGGGGGATGGTTGAAGTGTAGAGGGGCAAGTGGAGTCCTGTGCGACAGCAGCGCCTGCTCTAGCACTTGTGCCACCCCGGAGGGAGCGGCGAATTGCGTTGGATACACCAGTTCTCGTCTGATCCTGATCACCGCAGTGTAGTGTCTGTGCAGTCTCTGCATCAGAACTATGCTGTGGACGAGGCTCTAATGACCGTTGTAGCTAAATGGGCCCTAAAACACCAACAAACAACAACAACAACGCCACCCCGGAGAAAAAGACGAATTGCCGCCCCGGTGAAAGGGACAAATTGTCGTCCCTTAAAGCAGCGCTCTGTTTGCATGCTCATTTCCCACACTTGCAACCAAAATGGCGTCCCGGACAACTGCCCGGGTTGCCCCCCCCCCTCTTAGAGCGGGCCCTGGCGATAGGGAGGGCCCCAATCAAGCTGAAGGTGGAGTTCTACAGGGCAGTGGTTAACCAGCCATGCTATTCGGATCATAGTGTTGGACAGTGAGGAAGAGCCTCGTCAATAGAATGTCAGTAGCCGAGATGCAAGTGCTGCGGTACATGAGTGGGGTGTCGAGAGCTGACAGAATTAGGAATGAGTATATTAGAGATGGTCTGGGGGGTGGGAGACATCGCCAAAAAAAAAAAAAATTGAGGGAGAGTAGGTTGAGGTGGTATGGACACGCACTGAGAAGAGGGGAGGAGGAGCTCCTTAGGTCCATTTCAGGAATGCAGGTGATCGGACGCACCTGCAGCAGGCGGAGAGCGAAGCAGACGTGGGAGCAAGTTGTGTGTAGGGAGTGTAGGGTGGACGGGGACCTGGTGGGAGATAGGCAAGAATGAAGGGCTAGAACCCGCAGACCCGACCCTGCCGCAGGCGGGATAAGAATATGATGGTGATGACGACTCGATAGATGGCAGAAAGCTCATTCAGACCTACTGCATGCGTCGGCAATGTCATAGGGGGTGGAGACCTCGGCTCCCATAGGAGATAATGCATCGAGTGCCTTCTGTAGGGTAGCCCGGCATCCCCTGGGAGTTCCAGACGCCTGGAGGGGCGGTCCCAGACGGGGGAGCAATGCTTCTATTGCTCCTTCCCTCAGTGTCTCATACTGCCAGTCCAACAGTTGCAGTCCAATCTGTAGTTGGCTAAACCACTGACGACAGGACTTTGTCTAAGGGGCAGTAGAGGACCTATTATAATTGCTAGCTAGATTTATACTTGGGGCCACTTTTTCTTAAGTGCTCCCCCTTGATCTGCCCCTGGACGCCTGCCTAGGGTGCCCCCAGTCAGAGCAATCATTTAGAGAAGGAGCCGCTCTTGGATTAGGGACGTGGAATGTAGGGACCCTTACAGAAAAAAAAACCAGAAGTAGTTAGGATCCTAAAGCGTAGGAGAATTAGTGTAGCTGTCTTACAAGAAACTACTGCAGGCGAAAAGAGGGGGTGGACGTTATCATTTCTGACCCTATAGAAATGGCCCTACCTTGGAATAGATGGAGAAAACAATGCCCCAAAGAAAAAAACGGGCCGATGACGTAAATAAGCAGCGGGTTGCAGCATTAGGGCAGCAGTCGTCTGGTTCAAAATACTCTCCCCAATAGTTCGTGTTTCAGTTCTCAAGATGAAATGTATGGAAACATTGATTAGGTGAAGGAGGTTTATTCAAACGCTTTCGCAAAATGAAATCCTCTTCAAAACACAATTATGCAAATTGGCTGGGACGGACTCTGGTGAAGAGGATGAGGGGGTTGGAGGGTTCGAGATCGCACAACAATAACCGGAAGTAGTTCAGTCCATGTCACAGTAACCAAGTGCTCCATAAACACTGTTTACTGTTCAGTGAAAATGACCATTTATGGATGACCCACTTCAATGATTGCTAACCTCCATCTGTCTTTCCTTTGAGAGCCGTGGTCACGAGTTGTACGCTGCTTTTACCCAAAATCCGCCTCCGCACATTATAGCTATAAGGCGGCCTGCCAGACTCAAGTGAACAAATGTGGCGCCAAAGTGATCAATGGTCGTTCAGTAATTGTCTGAGTGCCACAGTAGTTCAAGGTCACTTCCTTCCCGTCTCCATTTCTCCTGAAGATACTGTACATCCATTTGCACATATTAAATATGATTCTTGGGCAAAGGACCTCATTCGGCAGTAGCCATTTCAACGCACTTAACTGATTAATCTTTGAAGGCCATTAATGGACATCAGATGACAACAGGTCTATAAGCAGTGACAAGTCTGACATGTTGCCTTCTTCCCCTAAAAAATGGAATTAGGGCACCATCATTCATACTCGGGTCGTCAGCTAGGTGGCTTAATTTTTCCCGTGTGTAGACGTCGTGTCCATGATTCCAGGATCGATCCTCAAGGAGGCAGACTGCTTCTTTTCGGGTGAGGTCCTTTCCTTCTCGTCCGACGGAAGAAGTCGTCCGCATAGGGCAGGGTGCCTGTAACCATGCACTCAGGAGCCAAGCATACGGCCACTGATCTTTCGAGTTAGTCCACAAGTGTCCGTAGGATAAGAGGGCGCAGCTTGCAGGCAGTGCTCAAGGGAGAAAGGCAAAGCTTGAAGACAATATTCCAGAAATTGGGCCACTTTGCGGGACCCCCACTTTGCACGGAGGCACCTTATTCAATCGCAGAAAGAAGGTTGAGGAGAAGTAGGAAGGACAAGGGTCCCGTTTGCCCTTCTCTGCGTACGCCCATGAGGTAGACCCTGTAGGGACATAGTCACTCCAAGTCGGAACTTACCATAGCTGTAATCCCTTTCGCACCAATGACAGTATCGGGCACCCGTTTGTCAAATCAGAACTGGAACACACCGCGCTGTGGCAAGGTACACTTGGGAGTCCCTCACTCACTCAGGCTACTGAGAGGTTCACATCCTCCTGTCAAAATCAAGAAGAAAGGGTTCGTTCCCAAATAATCGGGAGTGGCGAATTGCGTTGGACACACCAGCTCTCGTCTAATCAGTGAAGTTAAGCAGCGCAACCCCAGCTAGTACTGACGTGGGTGGCTGCTTGGGAAAACTGGGTACTGCCAATACCCAAAAATCGTCGCATTAGTGTAGTGTCTGTGCAGTCTCTGCATAAGAACTATGCTGTGGACGGGGCTCTAATGACCTTTGTAGTTGAAGGGCCCTAAAACACAAACAACAAAACAACCACCACGTAATCGGCTTTAATTCCCATTAAAAGGAAAGCGTTTATAGGGCCTTTCACTTTCGCTAACGAGAGGGCGCTTCGTCACCGGGGTGAGTTTCATGTCTTCCAACCAAATACTGCGCTTGCCCTCTGAAACGGACGGCGTCTGCATTCAGAAAGGTAAGGCCGTGATCGATGTCAGGTAGACATTTATCCAGGCCCGTAATAGCCCTTTTGGGAGATGATTCATCAGACGAAGATGAATGCGTCTTTTAGACAACCTACCAGCGCCTTCCCTTAAAATGAAAGTCCTTATTACAGTTCTCTGGAGGCCACTTTTAAGACCCAGGAGCGGTAATTGGATGTAAGAGAGACTTAGTAGCTGCCTTCAACCAGCAAAGAGGGGTAAAAACGGGATTAACAGCATTTTATGGCCAGTATAGGGCAATGCCCCCCGAAGTGTAACACAGGCGGATACACCGGATGTAATCTCTTTTTATTCGTTTTGGAATAAAAAGAGGTGCTTAAACCACAAAAAATTTAACGCACTGCACAAAGTAACGGGTTATGCGGAAACAAGGACTCATACTGGATCGAGTTGGAGAGAGGCCCCGAGTGCCCCTTCTGTAAGATGAGAAGTAAAACCGAGGTCCTGTGCAATGGACGACGTCATTTGCACGTAAAAGAACCCTCTCTACTATGCAACGGACAGACGAGGTATAATTTCCAGTGTAGGACCTCGCCCCCTGACATCGGTAGAATGCCCCAACGAACAGTAGACCAACGATAAATGAATAAGGGGGGGGGGGTGAAGCTTTGGTCGGCAACCGGCTGTGGAAAAACTGCCCAATGGATCGCCTTTGCGTCCATTCAGAGACAAGACGGGCACCCGACCCTGCCATAGGCAGGAAAAGGGTTAGGAGTTGCTTGTGGAGGCTCCCTCGACAGCTGGGGTAGGCCGTTTACGGTGCCTCGGTCGAGTTTGTCAAGGTTTTCCACGCCCGGGTAATGGAGGCTCACAGAAGAATCGATTTCACCTCCATTCGAGTCATAATCACCATTGCAATCTCCCTTATTTCCGGCCTATGGCAGGATTCAGGTACCCATTTCCATCATTCAGCTGGGCAACCCCAGCTAGTACTGACATGGGTGGCCCGCTTGGAAACATTGGGTACTACTAATACCCAATAATCGTCACATTAGTGTAGTGTCTGTGCAATCTCTGCACTAGAACTATGCAGTGGAGAGGACTCTAATGACCTTGTAGTTGAAGGGCCCTAAAACGCCAACGAGACAAAAGAAACAAAAACCATTCATCCTTTTACCCTACCGAATTAGAGCCCCGTCCATCTATCCAGAGCCCGGGATCCCCATCTACCCGGGTTCGCCGAACCCGGACCCGCGTTTACTAAGGTCCCGCGCGCGGGCCCTTATATTACATGTCCTTTCCCACAAAAGGCCCCGAAAATATTGTTTCCCACCAGACGAGTACTCGACAGGGATGGTGAACTCGGTCAAGTGCTAGTGTGGTGCAAGCACAAAGCACAGTGATTGGGGCAGCGTATAAAACCGTTTCTATTAACTCGGCCTGGGGTGACCTGGGCTTAAAGCAGGCGCTGAACACTAATTTACCCCGGTTTCGAAACGAAAATGCACGGGCGAATTGTCTGATGCTATTGCTATGCAGCCGGCTGCCTACCTACTCACTTGTTTAGCACCATCCTCATCATCACCAAGACATTTTCCCCGCCTATGGCAGTCAAAAGCAACTACTAACTCCTTTCCCGCTTAATACAGGGTCGGGTACCCATCTTGTCCCTCTGAATGGACTCTGAATGATATTTTCACCCAGCCGACTAAAGCTGCAACACCTCAGGTTTTTAATCTTCAGCCTACTGTTCTTCGGGACACTCCACCGAGCTCCTTTACACCTGGGAATTTTGACTCATCTACACGCGGTATAGCGGAGAGTGCCCTTCTACTTTACGACCTTGCTACAGGCGGAGGAGCTTAAAATGAAAGTGCTCCTTGAATTTCTGTTTAGGTAACGCGCGGTAAATTCACTCTGCAGGCAGATGCATTGGTAGGGCTTGCTCATTAATCATTATTTCTAACCAGTAACTTCAGCAGCGGGTAGAAATCGTATGCCAATCGATAAATCGATACTGTCGAATGACAATATCGATATCCTAGACTTGCAAATTACCCTGACATTAAAAAAATCAATGCGTAAAGATGGCTAGGTTAACTACTGAATATGATAAGATGAATTTGTACTCAAATCGCAATGCGTAATACTAATGCAGAGGCTGCACACTACAGTACACTAACGCGACGACTTTTGGGCATTAGCAGTACCCAGTTTTCCAAGCGACCACCCCACCCTGGGGTTGCGTTGCTTCAGTGATCAGACGAGAACTGGTGTGTCCAACGCAATAAGCCGCTCCCAGGCTCAAACTCTTGGACGATAATTTTTACCTAGTCTCTCTTATTTCGTTGGTGCTTTTTGGCCCTTCCTGTGTACAAACTCTACGCTGTTAGGATGATTTGGGTATTAACAGTACCCAGTGCTCCCAAACGGTCACCCATACTAGTCCTAGCTGGGCTTGTGTGTTGGTGTTTTAGGGCCCTTCAACTACAAGCTCATTAGACCCCCGTCCACAGTGTAGTTCTGATGCAGAGACTGTACAGACACTACACTAATGCGACAATTTTTGGATACTAGGGGTACCCAGTTTTCCCAAGCAGCCACCCATGTTAGTACTAGCTGGGGTTGCGTTGCTTAACTTCAGTGATCAGACGAGAACTGGTGTGTCCAACGCCATTCAGTCGCTCTAGCGTAGTGTCTGTACTGTTCCTGCAGTAAAACTATGCAGTGGACAGGGCTCTAAAGACCTTGTAGTTGAAGGGCCCTTAAACACCAGCAAAACCAGAGGTGTACCGAGGGGGGGGCGATGGGGGACAGATGTCATCGGGCGTAGAAGACAGGGAGCACAAAAATGCGGTTCGCATTAAGTTTAGAGGGTGCCAGAGGGCGCAGATTTCGGTCTTTGTTCCTGGGGGCAGAATACCCTCGGAACGCCAACGAACAAAACAAAGGGGCTTGTCTATCACCCGAAAGAAGCCAATCCACCTTTATCCAATATCGAAATTAGAACCAGTGACGCAGTAATGAAACACACTACCGTCTGCGTCACCAAGGTGGTAAATATTCCAGCCTGGAACCCCCAGGGGTCAATGCCAACAAGGAGTAAACATTAAAAATGTCGTCAATCGTCGATAACAGAGGGTATTACTCTTATATGGTCCGAGTGAGGAAATGGCTCGTTCAGCTCATGACAGAACAGTCATGAAATATGAGAATCTGGTGCGTCGTTAACAAGTCATAACTTCGTCTTCCTCGTGTTAATTAGGGTGGGGATTATTATGGCTACTTTACATCAGTGTGCATCAGGCTACTAAAGATCATTTTATGGCGCGAGGGAAAAGGTCTTTTACCCCAGAACTTTGCCAGTCCCACCCCTATTTTTATTGAAGCGCAAGTCTGACAGCAAATCTACAAAATGGGGTTACTTATAGTTCCTTCAGACACCGACCCTGAACACTGTTTCGAATTTCACTCGTTAAGGGCAGTGTGATCATTAAAGAGCGGCCCCGAGTGCCCCTTCTTTCGGATGAGAAATAAAACCGAGGTCATGTGGGGTGTACGATGGCATTTGCATTTAAAAGAACCCTCTCTACTATGCAACGGGTAAAAGTCGTGGTTGCAAGTTCGATTATTGTTTGTTGGCGTTTTAGGGCCCTTCAACTACAAGCTCACTAGAGCCCCGTCCACAGCGTAGTTCCTATGCAGAGACTGCACAGACACTACACTAATGCGACGATTTTTGGGTATTAGCAATACCCAGTTTTCCCAAGCGGCCACCCATGTCAGTACTAGCTGGAGTTGCGCTGATTAACTTCAGTGATCAGACGAGAACTGGTG
The DNA here is from genome assembly GCA_013389805.1 of Trigoniulus corallinus. NCBI lineage: Eukaryota > Metazoa > Arthropoda > Diplopoda > Spirobolida > Trigoniulidae > Trigoniulus > Trigoniulus corallinus. The sequence goes on from JAAFCE010004287.1 coordinate 8,930,434, forward strand.
TGTCCAACACAAAACCCCCTGCCCCTTACGTCAGAGGGAAAGTAAAATGTAAGCCATCCCTTCCCCGAGTGGTGTGAATGATGCCACCTCCACGGAAAAGCACCCAGGGACCCGACGTGTTGTTGGTGTTTTAGGGACCTTCAACTACAAGGCCATTAGAGCCCCTTCCACTGCAGTGTCTGCACAGACACTACGCTTTGCGACAATTTTTTGTATTAGCGGTATCCAGTTTCCCCATTCGGCCACCGATGTTTGTACTAGCTGGGGTTGTATTGCTTAACATCAGCGACCAGGTAAGAATTGGTGTGTCCACGGCAATAGGCCGCTCCCTTCCAATTTCGGAGTCTGCTGGTGTCAAGTCTCTAGGGTTCGCATGGAAACGGCCCCTTTCTACATGGAATAAAATAAGAGTGCAGATTGGCAAAATCTCCGGGCACAGAGCCCCAACAAAGAAACTAGGTCGACGTTTAATAAGCAATGGTTTGCAGAACGAATTTGGCAGCCGGCTGCCAAAACCACCGTCCAAAAGTTCAATCACGCTTCCTCGGGTTCAACGGGGTCCCCCCAGGAGTCGGTGGGAGGCGTTTGGAATGATAACATCTCTAAGTACTACTACAAAAGGAATGACTTATGGCGGTGGAAAGGACGTCACACTAGTTGGGGTTTAAAAGCATTTGAAAACGCTCCGACAGCTCTGGAAGCTTCAGCGAATGGGGCTCAAAATATTCGTCAATGTTCTGACCAGTGGCGTCACTAGGGGGTGCGGGCGCACCGGGTGACTCCACTCGCACCATGAGGAATTGGGTGACACCAGAGCAGAAGAAGCAGATTTTTTCGGGAGAGGGGGTGACACCATGGTGTCACCGCACCGGATTACGCCAACCCTAGCGACGCCACTGGTTCTGACTGCATAAGGAACGTCGACGCATGGTTTCTGCTTATGGCTCTATCAGAACGTTTGATGGTACGAAAACAAATGCTGAGCTTTCATGATCGTTCGTGAGCGTTCGTTAAATGGAGAGATTAAAACTGAACAATTCGAATGTTTGGGAGCGTTCACCACTGAAAATCGTCCCAGAAAACCGTGGATCCTCCCATGGATCGAGAATAGATATTCCTCAAAAACACCTCCAAGAGGTCAATAACGTTCGTCAGTGTTGGGACCGTTGTGGAAACGCCAAAGAATGCTTGTTCCCTTGCGATGTTTTCGAGCGTGACAACAACGTCGCACCAATTACATCCACAGCATCAAAAACAATTGATCGAACATTGTTAAAAACGTTCTCGAACGTTTGTGCCGAATGTTTACTTTGTTTGATTTTCTAACTGCATATCTGACTTTTAGGAGGGTTGTCGGTCATCACGGATGAAAACCACCAAAATTAGGACAACTGTATATTTACGGCTAACAAATAACACTTTCGGTCCTTCAGGCCGGTTCAGAGGTCACGTCTTAATCCTCATCACCCGCTGAAAGACGCAACATAAACAAGCCTATCTTCAATTTACAAATGCTCGATTCAGACAATGATGCTATCCAAGATTTGAATCCATCAATCCTTTTATCACTTAAAAGATTTCCTTGACCCAATTCTAATATGTCCTTACAGAGGACCTAACGACCCGAAGAAATCAGGAACCTGAGATTCCCGGAATTCCAATGGCATCTGCACGATATTCTCAAAATGCCCTCTTGAGCACCGACCTCTGCCCTAATGATAATCTGTTTGGTGCTGTTTGCTGTGAGTACTTATGCCCTTTCAAAGTAGGTCCCCCGCCGTGATAGCCCGAGCACCCCCAAATTTTCAGAGATTAGATCCTGGCCTACTTTTTCTGACAGACAGCCTGCCACGGATTCTAGTGGCCTTTCAATTCATTAGCTGAATTTGATGGCAAAGAGCTTCATGCATTCACGTCCTTAATTTGAATAATTAAGACGCCATTTTTCAAAATGGCCTTCCATGTGACAGGAGTTGGAGATGCAGGATTACTCTAGGACATCGTAATTAATGAGATCCTAAGCACAAAATCCCGCCGCGCCCCTCCCCACCTCACAGTGTCCTTTCCCCCAAAAAGATTCAATTTCAAATAGACTAATGATTACATGATAATACAAGAAAAAAAAGATCTTGATAAATTATCAGTTGCAGGACTAGTCATCCATCTTCAGGCCCTTTGATTTTTCGAGTAGGTGACATCAAACATTCCCTGGTCGAGGCGCGGGAAACACATATCCATTACAGAACGTCAGGAAGCGGCTGTATTGAGTTGGACACACCAGTTCTCGTCTGATCACTGAAGCTAAGCAACGCAACCCCAGCTAGTACTGACATGGGTGACGCTTGGAAAAACTGGGTTGGGTACCGCTAGTATCCAATAATCGTCGTATTAGTGTAGTGTAGCGTGCGGTCTCTGCATTACAACTATGCAGTAGACGGGGCTCTAATGACCTTGTAGTTGAAGGGCCCTAAAACACCAACAAAACTAAAGACAACTCCGCCTGCCACTGAAGGGAAAGAAACCTCAGTGTGTTAGTCCTACGAACGCAACCGAACATTTTCTTTACCATCATTTATCATCCGCATTCAACAGGGTTGAGTACCAAGTTACCCTGTTGGAACTGCGAATACAGTAGTAGGCCTACCTCTACATACGAGTGTACCCACATACGACTAAATAGAGATACGAGCAAAAAATTCGTGGAGAAAATGTGCCAAGCAAATCATTGAAAAGAAGAAGCACATGATCTCGCTGGATCGGAAGCATCGGATCATTAAAAGGCATGAGCGTGGTGTTAGGGTAGTGGCCATTGCCTGCGAGCATAGTCGTAGGTGCCAATCCCCAAGCTCGATGCGGACTCTGTCAGCACGCGACACCCCACTCATGTACCGCAGCATTCGCATCTCGGCCACTTGCATATTCCTCTCGTGGTTCTTCCTAACTGCCCAACACTGAGCCCTATAGCGTAGCGGGCTAAAGGGCCGGTGAATAAAATAAAAATAAAAATGAAGCGACCTCCTGTCGATCGAATGAAGCAATCTCTCGGCTATTTTGCTTCGGTTCTTTAAATGAGGCACGTCCATCGGGAACTTTTGTCCATCCCATGATTTTTTTTTGTTCCCCTTCAAAAAGGGGGTCGTTTATGTGCTTTTTCCCGACCCTGTTAATAAGGAATTACGATACGTGTGGGGGAAGACGGAAAAGGCTAGGGCAAAAAGAAAATGTGAGAAAAAAATGACAAGAGGACAAGAGGAGGACACATTTAATAGAAAAGAACGGACCTTGAGGGAAATAATCTAAAAGAAAATGGCAAAATAGGGAGGGAAACAGAGGAAATGAACTAACGAAACGAAAGCTGACAAAGCCGAAAGTGGGAAAAATCAGCAGACAGGACAAGAAGTGGGGGGGGGGGGGGGGAAGAAAAGGACAAGATAGAAATTTTGAATCAAAATGATCAGGACAGACAACAAGGAGTGAAATGAGAAGTACAGAAAAGCAAAATAGTGACAGAAACGAACAAGAGGGGACAGAGTGACCCGAAACGGACAGTGTCGAAAGAGGCTACAAAAAGGTCAATATAGAAAATGGGACACAGAACGGTCAGGACTGAAAGAGGACAGGACGGTCAGCATTGAAAGAGATGGGAACCGAAACGGAGAAGACAGTGCGTGAAGGGGCAGAAGTCGAGAAAATACAAAGTGTGAGTTGGGGGGGGGACAAAAATGGAGAGGACAGAAAGTGTGGAGAAATGGACAACACAGAAAGGAGGGCAGAAGACAGAACAGAATGTGGAAGACAAAACGGACACAATTGAAAATGTAGGCTAGAATCACAAAGGATAGAAGTTGTGGGGGTGGCCCAAAAGCGGACAGGATCGAATAGGGAGGCAGAACAGGAAGTGAGAACCAGAAGCAGGAAAAGTAGAACATGGGGGGAAGAAAGGACAGGCTAAACAGTTGGTATGTTATACAGAATCGAAAACTGATATACCAACTTTAAATAAATCCCCTACGGAGGATTCTGGATCAAAGCAGAATTCGACTTTCACGCTGGATATCCACTCAGGCAAGTAGATGACTTTCTAAGGACCCTCCCATCCCTGTCCTGCAGAGAAAACATAAGTTTGCATACAGATCAAAACATCGCCCAAAGATGTGATTGAACCCAAACCTTTGAGCATCTAATATGAGGAAGATGGATTAATGCTTAGAATCCATAAAACAAGCCCACTTCACTCAGGGAATTTGAAATAAACAGCCTGGAGAGAGTTTTGAGACATTAATCTCTTGTCTGACATCTCTGAAGACAAATTAATTACGTTTTCACAGGGCCGCAGGCCCTCCGCCCCACGGGGACGTACCTACGACGACTGTTTCAGGCAAGAATTTGACAGGATGGCACTGCCAAATAAGGAGGAACGCAGTTTGATTAATTGGGTCTGTTTGCAACCTGTCAAGGCAGTGACTAGTATCCAGCAAGGATATCCACCCAAATTCAAATGAAAATTAGTGAAAAGATGCTTTCATTGTAGGCCATCTACGGATCGATACCAGGACTGTGTATGATAGACCTCAAGAGCAGTTTCTAAAGGACCCACCGCACTCCGCCAAGATCGAACCTGCAACCATTGACTCACCAATGTAGTAATCAGCCGGCTGACTACATCACAACTCGCTTGCTTAACTCTTATTACATTACTAAAATAAGGGGGTGACGACCCCTCAAAATCGACAATGAATTCGGCAACGTAAACACTGACGAAAGTTGCACACCTCTATTTCCATACCTCAGAATGCGCACTCGAAGCTTTCCCTGACACGGAAGCGGCACTCGGAGTTTTCCATGAGAGGAAAGTGGCACTGGGGGCCTCCCATTAGACAGAAGCAGCATTCAAGGCCTCCCATTAGACAGAAGCAGCATTCAAGGCCTCTCATCAGAGAGAAGCCGCACTCGGGCTTCTCATCAAACAGGAGTCCCAATCCAGCGGCCCACCCCACGGATACCGCACTGGAAACTTCCCATCAGACAGAAGCTGCACTCGGGGTGTCCCCATCACGGTGCTCATCCAACAGAAGCCGCACGCAGGGCTATTCATCCAACGGCAAGCTTCCCATCCGACGGAAGCCGCACTCCCGGGTTTCCTACCCGACGGAAGCCACCGTCCGTCGTTGCCCACCAAATTGAAGCCACACTCCCGGGCTTTACACTCAACGGAGCCGCACTCGGGAGTGTCCATCCGACAGCAGCCGTACTCTGGATTTCCCATTCACCAGAAGCCGCACTCAGGGCATTCCATCCGCGGGAAGCCGCACTCGGGGCAGGGAGCGGTGAATTGCGTTGGACACACCAGTTCTCGCCCGATCGCTGAAGTTAAGCAACGCAACCGCAGTTAGTACTGACATGGGCGGTCGCGTGGGAAAACTGGGTACTGCTAATACCCAAAAATCGTCGCATCAGTGTGGTGTCTGTGCAGTCTCTGCATAAGAACTACACTGTGGACGGGGCTCTAACGACCTTGTAGTTGAAGGGCCCTTAAACACCAACAAACGACAACAAAAAGCACTCGGGGCATCCAATCCGCCGGAAGCCGAACTCAGGGCATTGCTCACTTTGGGATCTCATCCGCTGGAAGAGGACATCCGATGAGATGGAAGCCGCACTCAGGATTTCCACTTTCAGAAAAGGGCATACTGCACTTCCCTTCAAACGGAAGCCACACTCAACGCTTCCTTCCCTCTTGCCTGAGAGCAGCTATAAGTCTGGGCCAAAAGCCAGCAATCCTCCAACCGTGGACTTCAGGCACCAGAATCCTGCTTATCGGGATGTCCAATAGTCATTTAATTAGCTACCGCCTTCACTGACAGACTGACATCCTGACAACTCAGGCTGACAGGGGAGGGTGGTAGAGTACAGATGCAATTCAAGAGAATGATATATGGTTTCTACTTTCCTGATAAGAAAAAAAAATAGCTTCCTTCCACTCTCTTCCGTGGATTGTTTTAAGACCTTCCCGCACTTCCTGTACTCCCTACTACGATTCCCCAGCATATAACAACACAAGGCTGAGTAAAAGGCAGAGCACAGAGAGAAAGAAAATAAAAATCAAAAGATGAGCAATCGATTCGCTTACAACACTCGTCTGCAAAGGGGAATGACCTAAAAGGATAAGTAAAATCCCCAATAAAAAACGAGCCCTGTGCCAGTCCACACACACCGCCCAGGAAGTTACCCTGTTGAAGACATTTTTTATATTCCAGGGGTTCTTCACTTACGTAACATTAAAATGACAAGAATCTCGCATCAGAAACCACTAAAGAGACAACGGTAACTCCACCTAGTACAGTGCGCCTTTCTTCTGTCCCTAACCCTGCCTCTCCCCTACCCCTTTCCGAAAAAGAGAGGGGCTTTCAGAGCAAATAAAATATGCATTTTTAAATCCCTAAACCCTTTTTGTCTTCAGACACCAAGGGGAAATAGAATGAGTCCATTTTATGGATCAATTTCCAGAAAAATGTTATTTTGGCAGCACTTCAAGTCCTGCAGGCAGCAGTGCAGGCTCTGTATGCGCGTCTCTTTGTTCATTAATAAAGCAAAAAGTAGGCGGGTACCCCCAAACCCGACGAGAAGCTGTCCTAAAAACCCCTCCCCCAGTCTCCAACCCTTAACAGGCGGCTCTTTCTTTGATCTTCAAGATATGGCATTAGGAAAGTTTCAAAGCCTTTCTGGAAGACATTGGCACAACCCCACCACTGCAGCGAATTTTCCATCCCGAGTTCTGACTTTGCTTTTGCCGCTAACTGAAGAGGAATTTCAAGAATTAACTTTACTTCCGGGTTGAATGCAGCATAGCAAGGTTAAGAGCTCAAGGAATCAAGAGGAATTTCGATAAGAGACTGATTCTAAAGAGCCCGTGGTGCAGTTTTCCAAGAGGTGGCGGCGGCGACGGCAGAAAAAATTCCAGGATAGGGCAAAGATTACAGATAATATTCCAGAGTAGGGCAATGGTTGCAGGTAATATACCGAGTAGGGCAAAGATTGCAGGCAATATTCCAGGGCGGGGCAAAGATTGAAGGCAATATTCCAGAGTAGAGCAAAGATTGCAGGCAATATTCCAGAGTAGGGCAAAGATTGCAGGCA
>JAAFCE010004287.1:8939607-8959500 GCA_013389805.1 Trigoniulus corallinus
TCCGTGGCTGCAGGTTTCATTCTACGGATCCGTGGCTGCAGGTTTCATTCTACGGATCCGTGGCTGCAGGTCCCATTCAGCAGATCCGTGAGCCAGTTTCCATTCTGTGGGTCCGTGCTGCACGTTCCATTCAGCAGATCCGTGGCTACAGGTTTCCATTCTGCAGACCCGTGGCTACAGGTTTCATTCTGCAGATCCGTGGTTACAGGTTTCATTCTGCAGATCCGTGGTTACAGGTTTCATTCCGCGGAACCACGGTTGCAGGATTCATTCCGCGGATCGGTAGTTGCATGTTGGACACTCGGTCTCCATAGCTGAAGGTTCGAATTCCGGTTCCATAGTTACTTTTTCGACTCGTGCCGTGATGGGAATTATTAGGCTTCTTTTCTGCAAGAGAGGCCCTAACTAGGCCTTCCAACGGAAGGGGAGTAAAGCCATGGCCCGTGTACTGCGTGACGTCACCACTGCACAGAAATGGACCCTTTCTACTCGGAATGACATATGTTGGTAGATCACAAAAATTCCCAGGGACAGAACCTTCCCCTCACTACCCCAACGAAACCTGAGGATTCGCGAGCCAGTTCCCTAGGTCTGTTCCAACCCTGACTGAAACATGCACAGAAAGGGGCCTACAATGCCCTTGAAAAGCCTCCTGTCCTAAAAAATTACGATAAACCTCACGTAATTCTAGTCTATTCGCCCTCTCAAGGCCGGACATAATGTTGTCACTCAGAGTTCGGGGAGGAATCTTGAATGGCCTCGGGCATTGACGTCATCCTGCCAGAATCCCATCATTAGGGGAAAGGGCAACGGAGGAGTACGGGTATGAAAGAATGAATTAGTCCCCCGTTATCTACACCGATACTAAGGGGGGGGGGGCACCCTTACCTACGAATTAGGCTCGCAAACTTCTTTCCGAACAGGAACAGCTCAAAACTTCCGAAAACGTTAGCAAACCTAATGCAAACCGATGCTGAAAACGTTTAGCAACCTGTTCCAACGAACGTTCGTGATCGCTTGCAATTTTGTGCCATCAACTATCCAAATTGCTTATTAACCTTTACGAATGTTCAACGACGTTTGTAAGCTCCTATCGTTGCGAGAGCATTGAAGAATGTTAGTTCGAGCACCGCCAATTTTACACAGGCTCCAGTTACATCTGTTCCCAAACAATGTTTGTCAGGCGAGAAAGATGATATGGGAGACACCAATGTTTCAAAATGTTTACGAACGTCTGCAAACATTCATGTGGAAGACACCTGGCATCCGATACTGCGCAAGGCGTAATTCACCAACCTCGGACAGGACCAGCGTTGCCCTCGAACATCACAAATAGACAAGAACCCAGGAATGGAGTGGCCAAAGCCTAATGATAGGGCATATTGGTATGTGGTTAACCTCTCCTGCGAAGCACTTGGACCAGACCTTGGAGGCTTGGGTCAGCATCCTTATTTGGGACAATATTCGGAAAACAGGCTCATAGTTGGGGCTTCATCTTACATATACAGGGTCCTAAATTGCCATTGCTTACGCATTAACACGGAACTTACAACAGCAACTTCCTGCGTAACCGGAAATAGTCACTTTTAGCCAATGTCAGAATTTGAATTTCCAGGACAAATTCATTATCAGAGGTCATGCAAAGGCTGAAGCAGCTCCTAACGTTCTTCACGCCTACGGTAGGGTTGGGTACCCATCTTGTCCGTCTGAATAGACCCAAGGGAGATATATTGGACAGTTTTTCCACAGCCGGTTCCCGACCAAAGCTGCAGCCCCTGTACATTGGAGCAGTCTACCAACGCCAGGGGAAGGGGCGAGCTCCTACACCTCGAATTTCTGCCTTGTCTACCAGTTCCATAGTAGAGGGTTCTTTTACGTGCAAATGGCATCGTACACCACACAGGACCTTGGTTTTCCTTCCCACCCGAAAGAAGGCGCAGTCGGGGCCTCTCTCTCTCGTCCGAAAGATGCCAACCCTCCAAAATTTTGGAGGTGGGTAGTGCTTAACTTCCCCTCCGCCCTACAAATCGTATCACCCACATTTTCTTGTTCTGTCTCGTAAAAACCTGCCACTAGATAAACACCCATTTACGCAAACAAAAAAGGGGGTCATCTACTTCAAGGATTTTTGAAGGGAATTCCCCTCTGCCTTTGACCCACCCCCTCTCAGTAATTTCTCCTGATTGGTTACTCAATTCCAAGAATTTCATTTCGCGGACAGTGACCTGCTTCACCACCCTCCTCGAGATGTCCACTGACGCACCATCAGTGTCGTCCCTATAAAAAGCCAAGGTAACAGTAAGGATTTTCAGAAAGCGTTTGACCACAACAACTATGAAGACTATTACACTCATCTGCCTTTTAATTAGCAGCGTGGTTCTGATGCAACAAGGTAAGTGATATTTTTGGCAATTTCCTTTATTTTGGTGCGGGACCATCGTCCAAAGCTTTTGGATAAAAAAAAAAGAGTAATATTTTTAACGCATTTGACACAGTTGTTGCTGACGAGATGTCCGGCTGTTACACAAAAGGCTGCATGTCAGATCTACACTGCCACGACGTTTGTATGGACTGTGATCGAGTTAATAAGCCTTATATCAAGGGCGGACACTGTGGCGGCCTATTCAATTTGGCCTGTTGGTGCGACACGTGAAGAATCCACAGAACCTTTGCACGACAACGCAACCGGAAATGATAAAGACCTAACTTTTGTACCTGACCATCATTTTTTAGATGCTCTTATTAACATATTCCAAATGTATTTTACTCAAATAAAGATTTTAACATTCGAATGTCGAGAACATGACATGTGGAGATTTTCAGGGCAAATTATAACTCAGTGCCAGGACAGCCACAGGCGCTTACCGAGAGTTCGCGTACTCAGACGAATTACTATTAACGTGAGACTGGTCACTTCTTACGGCCCGCCTACATCTTTCGAGCACTCCGTGGTCAGTGCGCAAGTTTTTTTTCATCGGTCTTTTAGGGACCTTCGACAACAAGGGTCATTAGAGCCCCGTCCACTACCCAATTCTCCACCAGAGCCTGCACAGATGTAGTAGTCCTGCTCCGTACTTTCGGTAGCACCGAGGTCAACGGGCAGATAGAATTCTAAATACACTATATAAAAGGGCGACGTAACACCACATCCTGTTGCAGCGTTAGGACCAAATTAAGAGTACAGAGTAGAAGGACCTTCTTCGGTTCAACACATGGAGATTACAGGGCAGCAGACGCGGAAGATGCAGGGCGAAACAGGCATGGGAACGGGTTATAGAACAAAACATGGAACTATTTAGGGCGGAAGTCTAGGGTCTGAACATGCAGTCTCGCCCCTTCCGTTGGGTTGGTGTACCAGGGCCCTTCAACTATAATGGTCATTAGAGCCCCGTCCACTGCATAGTTCTAATGCAGAGTCTGCACAGACACTATGCTGGTGCGACGAATTTTGCGTATTACCAGTACCCAGGGTTCCCATGCAGTCACCCATGCTAGTACTAGCTGGGGTTGTGTTGCTTAACGTCAGTGGTCAGACGAGAACTGGGGCGTCCAACGTAGTGTCGTAGACGGCCACAACCCAGTACCACCCACGATTTGCACTCTCGGCCGCATGCAGAAGAGGCCTTTCGGTCGTCCAAGGGAACACGGTTTTCACTAGCCCCGTCAGTGGAATGCAGTTCTTCCCCGCCTCTCCCACAGAGCAATTATTACAAAGCCACAGGTTCGAATCTCGAAATGATCAATGCTGATAAAAATTAAAATTTCTGATTACCTTAACAACGGTAACTATACTGATAGGATCCAGTTCCGATTCCTCCCCCATTTGTGAGTTGTCCTGTACTAACACACCGGTGACAAAAAAGTGGAGAGGAAACATACGGAACACCACAACAAGCCAGAGGGGAGTGATCAAAAGAGGTTAAAGTTCACTCGCTGAGCAAGGGTAATGATTATTTTAGGGAGGGAAGAAATTCCAAAATTGTTGACGTTAACATTTTGACAAGGATCCACCCCTCCTTTACATTCCTTAATTCCTCCTTGTCTCCAGAGTAACGTGGTCCTGATATGAACATTTTTGGACACCACGGAAGTTGAAATAATCGTCACACAGTTAATAGGGCCACAGGTGGGTACACCAAGCATCCACAGACCAAATTTTGGCATACTTGCATACTACGAACACCTAGGAGGTGCCACTTCGCACGGGACGTGGCGTAGCCCCTCATGCGAAGGGGCTACGGTATTCCCCCTGCAAAAAATAGAAACTGAACCCAAAAATGTATTGGTCATGGGTCCCTTTTAGCAACATTCGACAATACAAGGAAGAGATTTCATCAAATGGGTGCAGTAGGCGAAAGGTCACAGACTGGATAATGTTAGGGTAAAACAGTCGTCTAGTCAAATGCTATCAGGGAGGACCCAATTAAAAATAGGAAAGAATAGAGGGCCAAAACTCGAACCGTGATGCCGGGATGGGGCGGGACAAGGAAAAAAAAAAACATTAAACAAAAAAAGGGGGGGGGGGGGGGGTAAATGGAATTCATTTCTTACTGGAAATAATTTGACCCCTTTGACCCCCTAGGAAGGTCTTCGGGGACTTTTTACAATTTGGAAATGCGGGAAATCCCTGTAGGAAGTCCAGTAACGTACCAATTATGCCCAGTTCGCCCCCCCCCCCAGGTCACTTTTGATGAAATGGAAATCCCAACCGTCGAAGATGCATCTCTGCATCGCCCCATTTGAGAATTAATGACATAACCGGTTACACGAGCAACAGAATTGCACCTCATTTTCGGAAATGGTTACAATGTGAACAAAAATGGCGTTAACTGAGGGGGGAAAGGGAATGCCGAAATCAGGTACCAGATTTAGGACAAAAACCAATGTTAAGCCCAGTTTAGTGCACATCGTACCAATTGGAATTTCCAAAATAATGAAATCGTCATTGCCATTGAAATGGTGAGGAAAAATTCAAGCAGCCTAAAGGCACACGAGCGAGAAGCATTTGCCGCGTTTGCGAACATCAAAAACGCTCACTTTCCTCCATACACCTCTGCTGAAGTCATTCGTGCGTGAACGAAAAGCAAGAGCTGCGAATGATTAAGACGAACTGCACTTTTGAAGTTACCCATTACAGCCAATAGTATGACAAGATTGGAATCTCACCTGTCAAATACTCTTGACCATCGCGAGGTCACAATAAACCAACTGAAGAGGGGTCTGAGGTCAAAGTACAATACGATGACAGTTGTTGTTGGGGGTGGCAGCATCCCTGAAAGTTGACGCTCACAAGACCCCCTCTTCCGCATTCCTGAACTATTCAATTTTCCTGCTCCTTGATTTCAGAAATTACGGTAATTCATATGACGCTAGGGTGTAAGCGGAGAACCTCAGGCCGGTCACCTTCAAGGGAGCGGGTGTATTACGTTGGACACACCAGTTCTCGTCTAATCCCTGAAGTCCAGCAACGCATTCCCAGGTTGCACTAGCACTAATACCAAAAAATTGTCTTAACAGCGTAGTGCCAGTGCAGACTCAGCATCACAACTACGCAGTGGACGGGGCTTTAATGATCACTGTAGTTGAAGGGCCCTAAACCGACATAATATAAAGATTTGTATTTGCAGGTGAGGGGCCTCTGGCCACTACTGAGTAATCCTTCTCTGCCTACAGCAGGGTCGGACGTTACTTTTATACCGCTAGGAGAAATGATCGATGTGTTGGACGGCATTTTTACGCAGCCGGCTGCATAGCATTCTGTAATTCCTATGCTCATTATTGTTTGTCCGCTGCTTGTTGGAGGCACTCCACTGACACCTCGGGGCGAGGTCCTACAGTTGTTGTGTGTTGGTGTTTTAGGGCCATTCAACTACAAAAGTCATTACAGCCCCGTCCACAACATAGTTTTTATGTAGAGACTGCACAGACACTACACTATTGCGACGATTTTTGGGTATTAGCAGTACCCAGTTTTCCCAAGCGGCCACCCATGTCAGTACTAGCTGGGGTTGCGTTGCTTAACTTCAGTGATTAGTTGTTGTTTGTTGGAGTTTAAGGTCCCGTCAACTACGAGGTCATTAGAGACCCGTCCACTGTATAGTTCTAATGCATATACTGCACAGATACTACACTAATGCGACGATTATTGGGTATTAGCAGTACCCAGCTTTCCCGAGCGACCACCCATGTCAGTACTAACTGGACTTGCGGTGCTTAACTTCAGTGATCAGACGAGAACTGGTGTGTCCAACGCAACTCGCCGCTGTCGAGTTCCTACACAGAGGAAAATTTGTCAAACTGCACATTCCACGAGTAAGGGTTCTTTCACATGCAGGGGACATGGTACACCGCACGGGGCCCGTGGCTATACTTCCAATGCTATGGGGAAGGCGCACTAGGAGCCTCTTCTCGCCCGACGGAGATCGAGGAACCACTGATGCAGTAACCTAGTAGGCTACCTGTGTGCCACCGAGGAGGGCCAAGGACCTATCGTTGGCGTAGGTGAAAACGAGAGGTTAGGAGTAACTATGTCCCTGTCCCTGCCCTGAAAACGTGGTGAAGAAGAGTAGGCGGCAGCACCGTCATGTTCCTCTACAGCAGGGAATTGAACTCAGGTCCGCCTGCTCAGCAAGCAGATGCAAAGTCAAACAAAGGCAAATAAACACAGAATTCATGATCCGCCCAGACAAACAATTGCATTTGCTTTCACGGCAATTACACGTTTATCAGAAGAGAGAAAACAAACGCCTGAATCCCTGGAAAGGGTCTTATTATAAGAGTAAATACCCAGAACTCTTGAGTGGTGCTGAACAGGGCTAGGCCAGATCAGAAAAGTGGCTAACCCAGTTCCAAAAATCAAGGCGTTGCCGGATTGCCTTCAGGTAATCCGACAAACTCATATAAAAGAGCCATTTCCTCTACTTCCTAGTCTCAGAACACATTTCTCTACCGGAAGTCAAGGTGCTCATTATGAAATCGGCAATAATATTGTTTCTTGTTTACGGCGCTTTCGTCGCCATTGCAAACGGTAAGTAATATGATTATTTTCTATTTGAAATCCACTTAGAGCTTTTGCAGGAAGTCGCAGGAATTTGTTAGGGCACTTGTCGGTTGACTTCAAGAGGCATGATGACCATTGATGCCCTCTGCTAAATATAATAACCACTACTGTCTTCCATGGGCAGCTTTAAGAATTTCTAACGTGGGGGTAGAGGCCAGAACAGCTGTAAGGAGCAGAGCATTACCGTTGAAAAGTGGACTCCAGAAAGGGTCCCACGTGAGAAGTGCATACAGCGATAGAAATTGGGGCATAATAGCTCGATGGGACCGTAACGCAGCAGAGGCATAGGGCAAAAAGGAGTGTAAGGCGACAGGGACATAGTTCGACAGAGGTGCAAGGCATTTTTGTTGTTTGTTGGTGTTTTAGGGCCCTTCAACTACAAAGGTCATTAGATCCCCGTCCACAGCTCAGTTCTTATGCAGAGACTGCATGCGACGATTTTTGGGTATTAGCAGTACCCAGTTTTCCCAAGCGGTCACCCATGTCACTACTAGCTGGGGTTGCGTTGCTTAAATTCAGTGATCAGACGAGAACTGGTGTGTCCAACGCAATTCGCCGCTCCCAGGGGTGTAAGGCGACAGGGGTGTAGGGCGACAGGAGTGTAAAGCAATAGGGGTGCAAGGCGACGAGGGTGCAAGGCAAAAAGAATAGAAGGAAAGGATGCTGGGGCAACAAGAGAGAAGGGCGTGAGGCGACAGCGGTGTAGAGCGACTAGGACATAGGGCAACAGGGGTGCAAGGTGACTGTGGCGTAGAGTTCCATAAGCGATGGGCAACGTACAGATTGAGGGAGTTACTAAAGACTATAGTATAGATAACAAATGGATGTGACCCAATGGAGAAAATATAGGGCAGACTGAGATGGTATGGGCATTATTGTGAACACACCGGATGTACATCACAGTAAGTCCATTCTAGGAATGCAGTGTATAACTATATGGTGGCTAAATAGTGGGAGTAAGTTGTACTGGGGGCTTTTCGTATTGAAGGGGCCATCAGGCGCATGGAATGGGCCATTTATCCCTCCCCGTTTACTTATTCCTCACCTTTGCAACCCCGTTAGAAGGGCAGTCCTAAGTCTGGAGGTCCTTTACCAAAGGTTCTGGGATGCACCACTGCATCGGCATTAAAATCTTACGGAAGGCGTTGAGAGCATTTGCCGCGGACGGCACCGAACCTAGGTTACTCAACCCGAAGAAGACGCTAGTCTGGTTACTGAGGCTGGTTCTAAGACCAGTCAGGGCAAAACCACATCGTGCACATGCTCGCGTTCAACTTCTGTTTTATGTCGTTCGTTTAGTTTCTGCCGACGAATATCAGTCTCGTTGCTTCAAAGGAAGATGCTCGTCAAATTCGATGTGCAACTATGTTTGTCAGACCTGTGATAAACGGTATTACACCCGTCAAGTTCGTGGTGGACACTGCCGCAATATCATAAACCCAACTTGTTGGTGCTACATCTAAGAAGCCGGAACCTGCATGAATTTCTCTAAAATACAATTCTATGTAGAAAATGTTCTTCAACCTGGTTGGATCTTTAAAAACGTTCGCATCTCCCTATTTTGCTTGTCAACGTTCGTACTTTCATTAACTACCATTCTGTATGATACTGTACTTTTATGCTTCGGTGTCAAACGCCTTAATAAAGTGACAACACACTCTTTAATTCCATAATAAAAAGACGTAGGCTAGAAGAGCCTGAAATGATTTGGGGCCTGTCCGTTAATTATAGAGACACAGGTATGCCACTGACAACAGGAAAGCATTAGCACGCAACCCCCAACCCTTTCACCGCCTATGGCAGGCTCGGGTACCCATCTTGTCCCTCTAAAGAGACACAAGGGTGCGGTACGGTGCTGGCTGCCGACCAACGCTGCAACCCTTATGCTTATTTATTGTCAGTCTACTGTTCGTTGGGGAATTCCAACGACGCCAGAGCTGGCTCCTACACCTGGCGTACCCAGTGCATAGTAGAGAAGAGTCTTTGACGTGAAATTGCCGTCGTACACCACACGGGACCTGGGTTTTATTTTTCACCCGAGGGAAGGCGCACTCGGGGTTGCTCCCTTGCCGAAAAGAAGCCAACCCACCTCGATGGAACCCACCCCTTTGCTCTTTGTCCGTGTCCACCAACAAGATGATAGATGTGGGCCTTCGCATTTGGACCTTTAACGTTTTCTAATGTCCTTCAAGGGGCCAATTAGAATAGGAAAGAGGAAGTAAGAATCAACAATAACTGAGCCGATGTGCACACATCAACCCCGGGTTTTAATAATTTTGTCAAAAAATTCTGACAGCCCAGAAATAATTTTCCACCATCGTTCACCTCCCAGGGAACCATGCTGTCTACTGAAATGGTGGTACTTTCGGGGTAAACAGTCAGTGCCACGCACCAGGAATTTAAAACATGTGAAAACCAGACTTGTTGTGGAAGGCGGAAATTATTCAAATGCAGTTGGCCAATTCCGATTGAACGACCTGTGAACATTTTGGAGGTCAGTTTTGAAACGCTTTGTCCCATCCAATCAAACAAAGATAAATTCAAAGGAGGAAAATCTGTTACTGAAGTTTTGAGAAAAAGCTGAATTTCTGAGAATTGGCGCGCAGTAACACATACAAACGCCTGGAGCAACTGGTGAAGCTTTATATAAACCTCTGTCTCTCCGTTCGTATCCAGAGACCTCCAAAACCCAACAACCCTCAACATGAAACTCATCATGATCGTGTGTTTGCTCTGCATCGCCTGCGCCTTGACGACAGGTAAGTTGAATTAACCTTCAGTGTTGTCAATTATTTCATTTTAGACCGACACAAACAATAATTGTTTGCCAACAGTTATAATACACGACGCCTACTGAATTAAATATACAAAAAAAATGCTGACTGGGTAGTTAACAGACGTTTACAAACACTTTTCCTTTAGCAAATAATGCCCAGAGATAAGTCAAACCGATGTGAAAATTTGTTGTCGAAAAGTTCCTAGACACTTTAGTGCCAAAATGTTTGTCAACATTACACAACTTTCTAAATGCGAATCAAGCAATGGTGAATGCACGTTGAAAACGGGAAAATGTTTGGCAGGTTTTGCTAACAAACAAATGAGAAACCCAACGCATATCTCAGTAGACGAACAATGTTGAAAAGCATACTCGACAGATAGTTGCAAACAGTGTAATGTTAGGAACATTAAGTCGGTTCTGTTTGAAAAAATCTTGTCTTGTCGCCACACAGTTGCGAGACACTTTCAATTCTGTAAAAATATTTGCAAACATTATGTAACTTGCTAGTGGCGAATCGTTTAACACTCTAATCATACTGTTGAAGGGAGAAAAATGTTTGCGAACTGTTTCCTAGTAGTAACCGGTTGCAAAACGGGGCCCATATCGTTACAGTATACAAACAATGCTGTAAAGGATACTTGATAGATATTTAGCGACAGTTAAGAACACGACCCTACCATGGATGGAAAAACCATTGAACTGCTAGGGAATGTGTTGAGGATGTAACTTGCGACCAACGTTTGTGAACAATGTTTCAATCATGATTTCTTTAAATCACTTTCTAGCCTCTGGTTTCACTAATTCAGTAAACGATGTTTGTTCAATTTCCTTTTTTTCCGTGTAGTGAGGGCTGACGTTCAATCTGGTTGCTACAAAGGCATATGTAAAACAAATGACGATTGCAACAAAGTTTGCAAGGACTGTGATAAACCTCGTAATGGTAACATCCGGGGCGGACATTGCGGTGGATTCTTGAATTTCGTGTGTTGGTGCGACACGTAAAGAACGAACATCGTGAAGAATTTCGGCAAAATGTCATGCTGCCACATTGTATTATTCACTAAACGATCATCTTGGGATTATTGTACCATTGCTTTTGTTTTAAATTATGATGAATGTATTTTAAGGAATTAAATTCTGGTAGTTTGAAATAATTACAGTGAGAAACAATCTTTAGAAACATAAGTTTTCAACAAGTGTGGACATCTGAAATCCTCAACAGCAAAGCAACTACTAACCCGTTTCCCGTCTCTGGCAGGGTTGGGGACCAATTTTTGATCCTCTACAACACATGGTGAGGCTTGCTGAACGGTATTTTTACGCACTCGGTTGCCGACCAAGGCTTAACCTCATGGACCTACCCAGGTTGCCAAGTTCCTACACAAGGAAATTTTTGCTGATTACTCGTTGCACAGTAAAGAGGACTCATTTCCGTGCAGTGGTGACAGCGTAGACCCATGGCTTTACATCCCATTCGACTGAACGTGCACTAGGGCCTCTTGTACGAAAAAAGCCAACCCGCCTTTATCTAGCATTAAACCTGTTCCTGTCTTAAACCTCAACCCTTCCTTGTTACTTTTTTTATCCGTATAGTGAAAAAGCCCTTTTGCTGGAACTTTCTGTAAGGTTAGGGTTAAGTAGGTCCACTGATATTTATTCGTAACCCAGTGTCTAACATTTTTACATTGTCACAACTTATGGCATCAATTTTACACTCTTCTAGGGTGGAAAAGATGAGAGAAAATAGGTTTAGCTTGTATGGCCGTGTAATGCTTAAGGGGGAAAGGAGCAGATAAGATAGATTGGAAGAACCCGGGGCAAGGGAACATTCAAGAAGACGTGGAAGGAGGTTGTACGAAGAGACCTGTTAGTGTGTGAGGACCTGGTTGGAAATAGGCGGGATAAGGATATGATGATTTCCCCAGATTATTTTTTGCTTGGTTCTATGATTTTCATTAGTGGTAGACCCTGCAATAAGTGGAAAGCGGATGTTAAAAGCAACCACGTCCTTCAGCGTGTAAATGAAGATGAGAGACACACCCTTGTACACCATACAGGACCTCTGTTTTACTTCTCTTCCTAAGGAAGGAGCACTCGGGGCCTCTCGCCCGAAAGAAGCAACCCACCCAGATCCAGTGTCGAACGAGGAACCACTCACGCAGTATTTGAGCACTCAACCTCTGAGGTTCGAAGTGCGTTTCCGTTGGATGGAAAGTAGAGGTCGTGGGCCCGTGGGTTGTGTCCTCTGTCACTTGCAAGTAAAACAACCCTTTCTACTTGCAACGAGCAGGGAGGCAAAAATTCCACAGTGTGGAAACTCGGCCCCTGGCACTGATGGAGAAAAAGCACTCCAAATGAGTAAAACTACGCCAACGATAAACTGTTACACAAAAGGCTGCATGTCAGATCTACACTGCCACGACGTGTGTATGGACTGTGATCGAGTTAATAAGCCTTACATCAAGGGCGGACACTGTGGCAGCCTATTCAACTTGGCCTGTTAGTGCGACACGTGAAGAACCCACAGAACCTTTGCACGACAATGCAACCGGAAATGACAAAGACCTAACTTTTGTACCTGACCATCATTTTTAGATGCTCTTATTAACATATTCCAAATGTATTTTATTCAAATAAAGATTTTAACATTCAAATATCAAGAACATGGCATGTGGAGATTTTTTAGGGCAAATTTAACTCAGTGCCAGGACAGCCACATTCACTTACTGAGAGTTCGCGTACTCAGACGAATTACTATTAACGTGAGACTGGTCACTTCTTATGGCCCACCTAGGAACGAGAGAACGAGAGAAAGGGGTGTGAGTCGACAGTGGTGTAGAGCGACTAGGGCATAGGGCGACAGGAGTGCAAGGCGACTGTGGTGTAGAACTCCATAAGCAATGGGCAATGGACAGATTGAGGGAGTTACTAAAGACTATAGTAGGCTATAGATAATAAATGGATGTGACCCAATGGAGAAAATATAGGGCAGACTGAGATGGTATGGGCATGTTATGAACACACCAGATGTACATCACTATAAGTCCATTCTAAGAACGCAGTGTGGAACTATCAAACACAGTAGAGAGGTAGGCAAAATCAAATATGGGATTAAGTTGTACAGATGGCTTTTCATATTGAAGGGGCCATCAGATGCATAGAATAGGCCATTTATCCCTCCCTGTTTACTTATTCCTCACCTTTGCAACCCTGTTAGGAGGGCAGTCCTAAGTCTGGAGGTCCCTTACCCAAGTTTCTAGGATGCACCACTGCAACCAAATATACATATGCATTTAAATTTTTATTGAAGGCATTGAGAGCATTCAGCCACCATTAACAACTACCCAAGCCATTTCCCGACCCCCAGTCACAAGGGTGGGTACATTTGGCAGCTGCCTCTTTGAACCACCAATGATACCAGCACGTACCATTGTCGTCTGGAGCGTGAGCAGGCTCGGGACTGTGAATGCGAGTGGCTCCTGGTTCTCCCAGAAACTGCTGACACCTCACTCAATGCAGCAAGCTGCTGCTTCACCTTGACCAGCTCTAACGTCAGCTGTTGCAGTGTGCTGCAAGCCATTCTTTAGGACTGTCGTCTGGTCGGGCTGTGGGCTGACCTGCTGGAGCACTAGTTGATGGTAGCAATGCAACTACAGCATCAGCCAGTTCTGTAGCAGTAGTGAGGGGTTGGGAGTTCTGGGTTGCCATCATAGGCTTGAGCCTATCAGGTAACCCCCACATCCACAGGGAATGGAGCAGTTGGTCTGGGATGCTAGTGCCAGCCAGGGCTTGAGGACCCCAGAGATATTGTGAGGGTTTTTCATCACCCTTCACAACAGACTCCAGGAGAAGTCGTGTCTTGTCATCCTGGGATGAGTTCATCCTTTTGACGAGCTCATGCCCGACTCTGGGGTACGAGTCGTTGTTGACAGGAACCATGATAATATCCCTAACCTTGTTGGCATACTTGGTTGGGAGTGCACTAACTATCATGTTGTACTGCCTCAACTGTTCTACAATGCCAGACTCCATGAATATGGCTTCCACTATGGCAAATCACATTTCAGGGTCAGTGGCATTGAACTTAGGCAAGCATGGCACAGGGGACACTGTAATTTTGTTCATGGGTGTAGCATCTTCCACCATTGTTGGGTCACTTAATTGAGGGTTCCTGCACACGTGTACAACACCTGAGCAAATATGCACACACAAAAAATGTAATAGTTGAAAAAAACAACAACACACAAATAGAAAAAAAATTATGGCACCAACATGGAGGCGATCCCCGCTATCTTGCACACTCCACAAAGCAATTAATAAGGGAAAAAATTTTTGAACCAACACGGTCGTGATCCTGATACCATAGCACCACAACAAAACGCGGTACTACATAGAAGAGAAAAAAATATTTTGGATGGAAAAAAAAATTTATCCAGAATTGAACCCTCGTCCCTGCGTCTGCGATATGCACGATTATGCGTCGGGGGAAAATAAAAAAATGAAAAAAAGATTTCAAGGCTTACTTTTCAGGCTGCATTTCAATCACGTCCAGGTCACCAATATCGTGTTTTCGGGTAAGGACGGTGTTAGGGCACAAAAATGATGAAACATGTATGAGGTGAAAATAATTGGGTAATGTAAACTGGCGTAAACCGGCTAGTTTTAGACCGCCACAAAATTTAGTTAAACCCCATGGTACACTGTAAAATCAGACTGATTGAAAATTGAAGTCTAGTTTGATCAAGACTGTTTGTTAACCCCCAACACTTGCCTTCATGTGACATCACATCCTGAGATCCTTGACTGTGTTTGGGTCCCTGTGATCAAAGGGTACCCATGACTCACTACCAAGGGACTATTATTGTATGCAGGAAACTAAAACAATAGCAGCCAAAACAATACTTTTTATAATTTGTGACTTGTGCATGTTGTTGTTGTTGTTGTTTAAGGTCCCGTCAACTACAAGGTCATTAGAGACCCGTCCACTGTGTAGGTCTGACGCATATACTGCACAGACACTACACTAATGCGACGATTATTGGATATTAGCAGTACCCAGCTTTCCCAAGCGACCACCCATGTCAGTACTAACTGGGCTTGCGTTGCTTAACTTCAGTGATCAGACGAGAACTGGTGTGTCCAACGCCACTCGCCGCTCCCGTGTGACTTGTGCAGTGGTATATGTTTTTGGGGTAGAGTTGTGTCAGGGATCGTGTCCCTATAAAAGCATTAGCAAGTAACCCCCAACCCTTTCACCGCCTATGGCAGGTTCGGGCACCCATCTTGTCCCTCTAAATGGACACAAGGGTGTCGTGAGGTGCCGGCTGCCCACCAATGCTGCAACCCTTATGCTTATTTATTGTCCGTCTACTGTTCCTTGGGGAATTCCAACAACGCCAAAGGGCTGGCACCTACATCTGGCTTCCCCTTTGCATAGTAGAGAGGAGCCTTTGACGTGGAATTGTCATCATACACCACAAGGGACCTCGGTTTTAATTTTCACCTGGAGGAAGGCACACTCGGGGTTGCTCCCTTGCCAGAAAGGAGCCAACCCACCTCGATGGAACCACTGTCACAATAAATCGAGCATGCTACTTATTGCTAAACACTGGCCGATGACAAAATTGTGGAGTGCTTGTCCAGACCCCTGTGAATACTGGGCCTTAGAATTTTACCGTATCATTCACCCTTCCGTCGCATTGGTCCTGCTAACAGTCAAAAGGTTGTGCAGAAAACTTTTTATGGGCGTCCATGGTGGCCACCAACAAGTGGCCTTCAAGGGGCCAATAAGAATAGGAAAGAGGAAGCAAGAATCAACCGGCCAACAGAACTGAGCCGAAATGCACACAAAAACCCCGGATTTTAATAATTTTCTGACAAAATTCTGACAGCCCAGAAAGAAATTTCCGCCATCTTTAACCTCCCAGGGCACAGTGCTGCATACTCAAATGGTGGTAATTACGGGGTAAAGAGTGCGACGCACCATGAATTTAAAACATGTGAAAACCAGACTTTTTGTGGAAGGCGAGAATTATTCAAATGCAGTGGGCCAATGCCGATTGAACGACCAGTGAACATTTTGGGGGTCAGTTTTGAAACGTTATGACTTATAACACGTTTCGCAACCAATCGAAGATAAATTCAAAGGAGGAAAATCTGTTATTGGAAAGTTTTGAGAAAAAGCTGAATTTCTGAGAATTGGTGCGCAGTAGCAGAGACAAACACCTGGAGCAACTGGTGAAGTTTCTTTATATAAACCTCTGTCTCCCCGTTCGTTTCCAGAGACCTTCAAAAGCCAACATCCTGCAACATGAAACTCATCATGGTCGTGTGTTTGCTCTGCATCGCCTGTGCCTTGACGACAGGTAAGTTGAATTAACGGTCTGTGTTTTCAATTATTTCTTTTTAGACCGACACAAACAATAATTGTTTGCCAACAGTTATAAAACACGACGCCTACTGAATTAAATATACAAAAAATGCTGAAAGGGTAGTTAACAGATGTTTACAAACATTTTTCCATTAGCAAATAATGCCATGAGATAAGTCAAACCAATCTGAAAATTTGTTGCCAAGAAGTCCCTATACACTTTATTGCCAAAATGTTTGTCAACATTACATAACTTTCTAAATGCGAATCAAGCAATGCTGAATGCATGTTGAAGTCAGGAAAATGTTTGGCAGGTTTTTCTAACAAACAAATAAGAAACACGACGCATATCTCAGTAGACGAACAATGTTGAAAAGCATACTCAACATAGTTGCAAACAGTGTGATGTTAGGTTGATGATCTGACTGAAATCTGTTGGTATGATGTTCTATCTGAAAAATCTTGTCTTGTCTACAAACAGTTACGAGACACTCTTAATTCTGTCAAAATATTTGTAAACATTATGTAACTTGCTAGTGGCAAGTAATTTAGCGTTCAAATCATACTGGTGAAGGAAAAAATGTTTGCCAACTGTTTCCTAGTAGTAAACGGTTGCAAAACAGGGCCCATATCGTTGCAGTATACAAACAATGTTGTAAAGGATACTTAAAAGATATTTAGAAACAGTTAAGAACACGACCCTACTATAGATGGAAAAACTATTACAACTGCTAGGAAAGTGCTGAGGTTGCAATATGCGACTAATGTATACGATTAATTCAGCAAACAATGTTTGTTCAATTTCCTTTTTTCCGTGTAGTGAGGGCTGACGTTCAATCTGGTTGCTACAAAGGTGTATGTGAATCGAATGACGATTGCAACCGAGTTTGCAAGGACTGTGATAAACCTAATAATGGCAACATCCGGGGCGGACATTGCGGTGGATTCTTGAATTTTGTGTGTTGGTGCGACACGTAAAGAACGAACAAGAACATCGTGAAGAATTTGGGCAAAACTTCATGCCCCCCCCCCCAAATTGTATTATTCACTAAAAGATCTTTTACTTTTATCTCGAGATTATTGTACCATTTTTATTTTAGATTATGATGAATGTATTTTAAGAAATTAAATTCTGGTGGTTTGAAATTATTACAGTGAGAAACAATATGTTTAGAAATAAAGTTTTAAACAAGTGTGGACATATGAAATCCTCAACAGCAAAGCAACTATTAACCAGTTTCCCGTGTACGGCAGGGTCGGGTACCAATTTATGATCCTCTGGAACACGTGGTGATCTGCTGAACGGTATTTTTACACAACAGGTTGCTTGTTTGTTGTTTGTTGATGTTTAAGGTCCCGTCAACTACAAGATCATTAGAGACCCGTCCACTGCATAGTTCTAATGCATAGACTGCACAGACACCACCCATGTCAGTACTAGTTGGGCTTGCGTTGCTTAACTTCAGTGATCAGACGAGAACTGGTGTGTCCAACGCAATTCGCCACTCCCGCAACCGGTTGCCGACCAACGCTTAACCTCATGGACCTACCCCAATGCTAGGAGAGCAACTTCCTACCACAAGGAAATTTTGGTTGATTAGTCCTTGCACAGAACAGAGGATTCATTTCCCTGCAGTGGTAACAGCGTAGACGCATGACTTCACATCCCATCCGACTGAACGTGCACTAGGGCCTCTCTCTCCCTCTCTCGAAAGAAAGAAGCCAACCCCGGCCCCGTGATATGGCTATGTAATGCCTAAGGGGGAAAGGAGCAGATTAGCGCCATTACAGGGATGCAAGTGATTGGAAGAACCCGGGGCAAGGGAAGATTAAAGAAGACGTGGGAGGAGGTTGTACGAAGAGGCATGTTAGTGTGTGGGGACCTGGTGGGAGATAGGCAGGATAAGGTTAGATGATGATTTCCCTTGTTTCTTTATTCTTTGTTTGGTTCTATGAATTTTGTTACTGCTAGACCCTGCAATAAGTGGAAAGCGGACGTTAAAAGCAACCACGTCCTTTCACGTGCAAATGAAGTTGATGCAAATGAAGTCCATACAGAACCTCGGTTTTACTTCTCATCAGAAGCAAGGAGCAGTCAGGGCCTCTCGCCCGAAAGAAGCAACCCACCCAGATCCAGTGTCCAACGAGGAACCACTCACGCAATTTTTGAGCACTCTACCTCTGAGGTTCCAAGTGCGGTTCCGTTGGTTGGAAAGTAGAGGTCGCGGACCCGTGGGTTGTGTCCTCTGTCACTTGCAAGTAAAACAACCCGTTCTACTTGCAACGAGCAGGGAGGCAAAATTTCCACGGTGTGGAAACTCGGCCCCTGGCACTGATGGAGAAAAAGGTTCCCAAAATGAGTAAAACTAGGCCAACGATAAATAAGGGCAGAGGTACAATAAGAGACCGGCAGGTAACTGCGTAAAAATACAGTCCAACAGACTGCCCATGCATCGCAGTGCAGCAAAAATGGGCACCTGTCCTTGCCATAGGCGGGAAAAGTTAGCAGTTGCTTTCATTGAAATGGTAACCCACCTTAGGTTTCCCTCCGCATTTGCTCAAAAGCAAATAAAAAGATTTCGAGCACTGAAGGGAGCGGCTTATTACGTTGGACACACCAGTTCTCGTCTGATCACTGAAGTTCAGCAACGCCACCCCAGCTAGTGCTAACATGGGTGGCTGCTTGGGAAAACTGGGTACCGCCAATGCAGTCTGCGCATTAGAACTACGCAGTGGACGGGGCTCTACTGACCTTGTAGTTGAAAGGCACTAAAACACCAACGAAACAAAGAAATCGAGCGAGCACTGACAACTGTCGACAAAGGAAATTATGCCAAGAGCTTTATCACTGACTGACTATGTAAGTGCCGCCTTTAAAGTATCTTGAGTGCCAGTCACCGGAAATCCTCCCTTTTGAAAGTGTTGTGACAATATGTTTACAACGTTTCTTAAACAATATTTACGTTTATCGTGAGTTGGTTGGTTCTTGCAAAATCCGGGTCGAGACATTTGGAAAAAAGAGGCAATGCCATTTTAAGAATCGCCACCACCTGATGAAGTACAGAAAACATATAAAGCGACTTTTGCAATCTTCCCGATACAGAACACTTCCT
Organism: Trigoniulus corallinus; assembly: GCA_013389805.1. Classification (NCBI taxonomy): domain Eukaryota; kingdom Metazoa; phylum Arthropoda; class Diplopoda; order Spirobolida; family Trigoniulidae; genus Trigoniulus; species Trigoniulus corallinus. The sequence continues at coordinate 8,958,930 of JAAFCE010004287.1, forward strand.
TCTCCCAGATATCTACAAGTCAGTCATCGTGAAATTGATAATAGTACTGTTTATTATTTGTCTCGTCATTGTCATCATTGGGAACGGCAAGTAGGGCGCTTTTTCCAGATCAAAATCTGTAGAGTTCTGAGAAAGCCAACGGCATTGGCTCCGATAGGGGAACTTGTCTCTGGCACTGCAAGCCTAAGGAATGCGTAGATGGCGGTTCATGAATGTCGACGGTTGCTTCTAAGGTACTTTCGGGTCAATTTGGGACCTCACTGAGTCACAGAGAATGACTTGTCCTCTCTCTTGAAGGTTGACAGTCTTGATCGTCGCGTATAGTATCTGTGCGGTTCTTGCATTAGAACTATGCAGTGAACGGGGCTCTAATGACCTTGTAGTTGGAGCGTCCTTAAACACCAACGAAACAAAATAAAACCAAACTGAAGGTGTATGGGGCCTTTATAAATAAACGTGTCTTGAAAGCTTATAAGCGAATGTGAACCTTTAAAGCCCATAAGCAAATGTGAACCTTTAAAGCCCATAAGCAAATGTGAACCTTTAAAGCTCATAAGCAAATGTGAACCTT
>JAAFCE010004287.1:8959510-8976306 GCA_013389805.1 Trigoniulus corallinus
GCTCATAAGCAAATGTGAACCTTTAAAGCTCATAAGCAAATGTGAACCTTCAAAGTTCATAAGCAAATGTGAACCTTTAAAGTTCATAAGCAAATGTGAACCTTTAAAGCTCATAAGCAAATGTGAACCTTGAAAGTTTATAAACAAAACACAGGCGGCTCTTGTACACCTCAGGTCACGTGGACCTGTCAAACAGCATTACAATCCTTGCAACAAGTTAGTGCTGCTTAGTTGAATTCAATTTTCTGCCATTAGATGCTACATTTCTGATACTTTTTCCTGTAGTGCACAATGCCGTTCTATTTGTTTGTTACAGAGGTAAATGCAAGTGTTTGTGCGACTAGTAAAGAACGATCTCGAACAGTCTAAAGAATATGGAACAGAACATGTCTCATACGAAACCAAATACTGTAGCTGACACCTTATTGTAATGGTCACTAAACGGCTTTGTAATTCCTCCGCGAAGAATTTAATAAAATGGCACTTTGAAACAAATGAAATTGTAATTTTTTTTCATTACTGTTCATTTCCGGTGTCTATCTAGGTTGGACAATTTCCTCAGAAAGGAGAAGTTCCCAGTCATTTTACCGCCTACAGCAAGGCTGGGTACCTATTTTTCACTATTGAGATATCACGGCGATCTGTTGGACGGTAATTTAATGATGCCGGTTGCCAACCTAATGCTGTAACCCCTATACTTACCATCCGGCCTACTTCTTTCTTCATTCGGACACCATTTCTCCAGCAAGCTCTCACACCTGGGAATCTTGCCCATTCCTTTTTAGTGGTTCCATGTAAAAAGGGTTGATGATGTGCACGTGATACTGTAGACACCATGACCATATGGAGCTACCGGTGTTACCGGTGGCACACAAGAGCGTCTTTCTCTCTCTCTGATGCACGTGCTCGAAAGAAGTCAACCCATCTAGGTCCAGTGTCAAACCTGGAACCACTGACGCACTAGTCAAGCTTGCTACCACTGCGTCACTGATTGCGGAGACTCATGTACTCAGAGGCGATTACAAGAATATGGGGCACTGAAAAGACAATTTATATGTCTAATCAGTCCTTGGTAACCGGGTTTCTGCCTAGGATAGGGTCAGGTACCTGTTTGTCGTAAGAGAAGTACGGGGAAACCACGGATGATCTAACGGGTTGCCGATGAGTTCCTTTCCGTGCAGTGGTGACAATGTATACACTGTAAACCATGCAGCAGGGCGCTAAATTTCATGCAATTGCATGGAAACGCCCACGATTTATGTCACCAGCATAGGTCAGGATCGATCCTTCAAGTACGGATGCACTTGTTAATCAATGTCTAGTTTTAAATTAAAATAAGACATTGTTACCCTGGGATGCCGCCCTAGTCGCCCAATATCCCTACATAAAACGCAAACTGACGAATGATGTTACTTGTAACAAGCTGAAAAGCTTATTGGTTATCTGCTTAGCCAATCAAATGCAACCAGATTACCCTATAGAAAGGAAATTTGGAGAAAAAGAAACTGGAATAAAGAATTTTGCCCGCGGCAACTTTTGGAACCCTCTTATAAGTCACCCTCTGCTGTTAGACTGCCGTAGCATCACTTTGCAGCGAGTCAACAACCTGTCAACATGAAACTCTTATTAGTTATTGCCTTACTTTGCGTGGCGGGCACCATTTCTACTGGTAAGTAAATGTTATACATTGCATTAGTTCACATCGCGATATTTTGTTCGATATTTGTTGCCAAACAGGTTACGAACTGCTTGCTAACTGTTGGCTGACAAAGAAACTTCATATGTACAACAAATTTATCTGACGGGCAGTAATTTAAACCTTACTTTACTCTGTACTCTTTGGAGACATTTCGTAATCATACCCTTACCCCGCCTTTGGCAGAAACCGGCCTGTGGGTCCTCATCCTCCCCTCCCGGCATTCTCCCACTAGGTCCTCATCCACTCCACAAACAGAAATCTCCTCCGGACAACCTGTTCCCAATCTGCTTTGGTCTTCTGCTCTAGCCTCCTGCATCCTTCCAATTGTCCGAAATCTAACAAATGTTGGAGAATATTTTGAAAACGTCTGAGAAATGTTTGGCTATTGTTTACAAACATTTCTTAAACGTGTTTGGTGCAAGGATGAAAAAATTCACGCATTAGGCGTTTCAAGGTGCTACTGCTAGGCCAATCCTATCAGCAATCTAATGGATTAAGTGGCGATAAGTTAAAGTTTGCCAGTTGTCTACCAATGTGTTTGAAACATGTTTAACTCAAGTTTGTCAAAAACATTGCCAAATTCTATATTTTTTGTGCAGTGATGGCTGATGTTCAATCCGGGTGCTACGAAGGACGATGTGCGACCAATGGACATTGTCACAGAACTTGTCTCGAGTGTGATCAAAAGAACAACAACCAGATAACTGGGGGACATTGCGGTGGACTTTTTAACCTCGTCTGCTGGTGCGACACGTAAAGGACCCAACTCTGGACACCATCAAAAGGAAGGATTTGGAAATAAAACTAATAACCTTTTCTTCTTTCAACCGAATGACCCTCGCCCACCATGACGAACAGTCGTTTCATATTGCATTGTCATTATACTCCATCTTATAAATGATTTGATTTTTGAGCAATAAACGTTGGTACCAATAAACATGTTATGGTTCAATTCTTAAACGGGATTCTCATACGGAGTTCTCTTGTTTTTGGATGAAAGGTAACCTTCAAATTCCCTTAAAGGTAAGTGTAGAGAGGTGCGTCTTGCAGTATGTCTATCGCCTAATAAACGGAAAGTTCTTCAAAGTCCCAAGATTTGGCACAGGTCGCGTGATTCGCTTAGAATTCTAAACGTCAGCAAGGATCCTGACCACCAACTGGAACCCCCTGAAAAGCCACACCACTTTCGCCGAAATTTGTCCACATTCTTTGCGCATAGTTCTTATGCAGAGACTGCACAGACACTACACTAATGCGACGATTTTTGGGTATTAACAGTACCCAATTTTCCCAAGCGGCCAACCACGTCAGCACTAGCTAGGGTTGCGCTGCTTAACTTCAGTGATCGGACAAGAACTGGTGTGTCCAACGCAATTCACCGCTCCCTCTATGGCTGACTATTTTACCGCCTTCCACCATATAGGGCTCCTCTACACACCACAGGGGACCATTTAACAGAAGACAAATCTAAAGTTCCCCTTCATTCCAAAGATGACGCCAGTGATTGAGTAGGGCAGGTCAGGTCGGGACATCAACTAGGGGCATCAAGTGTTGATAAGCAACCTTATGAGTTACTGGTAGCCAGCTAGGGACTATCTGCGCTGGATGCCACTAACCTCGTTGATGCTCGAACTTGCCCGTGACCTCGAAGCTACGGAACTTACAATTTTTGTGTGTCACGTTTGTTTGCCAACAGCCCCTATATTTTGGAAACTGGCGGTAACGAGATTCACGGTTTTACCGCCTAATTACTTGTAATTAATTAAAATAACTATTCAGTAATTACCCTAAACAAACCTGGCATAATTGATGGGTATTACCGGTACTTTTGTTTCACCGGCGTAGGAAAAACTTTGGTTGGTATTTCCCTGTTGCCCAAAAATGTGAAAGGGCGTCTTTGTTCTCTGCACCTACCCAAACGCAATTATGACGTAATTGGTAATTTACTAGATTCCGGTATTTCATATCAGTTAACATCATCACCTTACCCACCTCCCGCGGGGTCGGGTCAGTGGGTTCCTATCCCTCACCAAGCCTCCATCCACCCCGCACGCCTCCATGTCCCTGTTCTCACGTCCGTTTTGGATCCGTTAACAAATTACGGAGGCCAAAATCATCAAGGAACACACCTTCGGAATGGACAAAACCATCGAAAAATGTTGAAGGTGAAAGATGAACAATGGAGAACACGGACCGTGAGCTTGTGAACTGCTGAACTTGATAACGGGGGTCAACGGTTAACCTACTTATCAGCAACCGCTTTGACATGTCTGTTCGAGTCCATGCCAGGCCCTAAACGAACCTCAAACACCCAGATAGCAATAGGGCAATTGGTTTGCCCCGTTGGGCGAGGTTGTTTCGTAGGGATTTTAGGGCCTTTCAAACAACAAGTCATTAGAACCCCGTCCAATGCGTAGTTCTCGTGCGGAGACTGCACAGACACTACACTGATGCGACAATTTTGGGGTATTAGCGGCACTCAGTTTTCCCAAGCGGCCACCCATGTTAGTACTAGCTGGGATGGCATTGCTTAATTTCAGTTATCAGACGAGAACTGGTGTGTCCAACGCAATACAGTCACTCCCCCTATCGGAAACCCTCGCCTTAAACGATATTCCTATTGCTAGCCTTAAAGTCTCCCTATCCCATTCCTTCGTCCTATAAGAATGTCCCACTCTTGCCAGAAAGAATTGTTCCACCTTATAAGGGGTCGAACCCCGGATCGCGTGCTCTTGAGTAAAGCAAGGAATTCGCCCGCAATAAAGCGAGAGGTCATAGGCGAACGTCATCATCATAACCTTATCCCGCTTGTGGCAGAGTCGGGTCTGCGGGTCCACTGAACATGCTCTGACAGGGGTCACCCCAGCCGGGCGTCTTCCGCTGTGGGGTATGCCGGCCTACCCCACTTGTTCCAAAACAGCATTATACAACCAAAATAGAGATTTTGGCAGGTAAATTTATGATGTCTGACCTATTGCACAATAACAGTAAGCAACAGGGATATTGCAGACCGGGATAGGTGGAAAGAGTGGCGTCACCAGGGGGTGCGGGCCGCACCGGGTGACACCACTCGCACCATGAGAAATGGGTTGACACCAAAGCAGAAGAAGCAGCTTTTTTCGGGAAATGGGGGGAGGGTGACACTTGTTGTTTGTTTGCTTGTTGGTGTTTTAGGGCCCTTCAACTACAAGGTCATTAGAGCCCCGTCCACAGCATAGTTCTTATGCAGAGACTGCACAGACACTAAACCAATGTGACGATTGTTGGGTATTTCCAGTACCCAGGTTTCCCAAGCGGCCACCCATGTCAGTACTAGCTGGGGTTACGCTGATTAAATTCAGTGACAGACGAGAACTGGTGTGTCCAACGCAATTCGCTTCTCCCAGGGAGTGGGGGTGGGGTGAAACCATGGTCACGCTAACCCTAGCGACGCCACTGGGTGGAACTAAAAGTTAGAATTTCAAGCCACGGGAATCCACATTTTCAGGAACTGGAAGACACTTTAGTTAAAAAGCGTTCTAACGTTTGTTGCTCAGGTAGTACGTCCAGGTGTGAAAGGGACCAAACCCTACCGCACAGCAAAAAGACAGAAATCATTTAGGGGATGGGTAGGGGGTGTTCTCCACTTAGATAACGACGTTTCGAAATGATTCTAGTTGTCCAAATTGTAGAGGGTGCATTTTTTGTCCTCAATAACCTGTAGCGAGAATAAAATTAAGAATTCAGCAAGTGATCTGAAGTGCGTCAAAGTCGTCAAAAAACACCTTAAAAAAAAGAGGGGGGAAAACGACACCCCCTACAGGGGGTATTACCCTATTCATGTGCTTTGGGGCTGGTAAAATCCAGAAATAGAATAACATTCCTGAATTTCTCAGAAAGCAACACGATTTTCTTAGAACTTCCGGAGGGCAATTCACAAATAAGGTCATATAGCAGTTATCACACTAGGTGCAGGAGGGCGCCCCTTAGGGCCGACGTTAAATAATCAAAATACGAACTGGACTATGATCACAGCATACTGAGGAAAGCACCCATTTCCTAATCCAGTGACCTAGGACAGGGTTAGAACCAATCGAATTTCGGCTTCGAAAACTAGGCACTCGATAGATATTCATAACCATATGACAACACGAGTAAATTCTGCACGCTAATCACAAAAGTCCCAGGCCCTGTGTTCCAAAAATGGTCACCACAATCCCTTTGAAATTATAACAGGTTTGGCTTCCGGCCTGTGAGTAGAAAATAAGGCTGTCAAGATCCTGTCTCTATGAGAAGTGAGTGAAACCAGCACTGCTCTTAGGCGTCAGTGAAGAGGCGAGAAGTGATAGGGCCGCTAGGCCCTAGACGTTTTCAAAAACCCCAGGGCCCTGCATATTAATGTATTTGAACTTGGACGATAAGGACGACTTCTGTCGGACAGAAAGAATGGCCCGAAATGCACCTTCCGTCAAATGGAAAGTAAACGTTGTTACCCTTGTAAGGGTGACGTTCTCCAACCCGGAGTAGGATGAGCGAGAAGTGCCCCAAGAAAAAATGTGGAATTGATGTCCTACCTTAACAAGGAATACTAGATCCCGCCATAGGCAGGGTGCATCTGCTGATCCTTATTTCATGCACCCTAAGCACAGCGCCTAATAGACTGTTCTATATTAACCTTAAGTTGTGCTTTCCAAGAGACGCCTTTCCGTTTCCGGTCGATTTATTCCAACGCGTTTTCATACACCCTGAGCATTGTGCCTAATTATCATCTTCTCAAACTCATTTCCGGTCCAAGACAGGACCTGATACCGGTGCCGACAAAATACTAATTCAACGGCGACTCGTGGGGACATCATCATCCTTCCGAACCAGAGCAGCTGTATTGCGTTGGACACGTCAAAGCTCGTCCGATCCCTAAAGTTAAGCAACGCAACCGCAACTAGTACTACCATGGGTGACCGCCTGAGAAAACTGGGTACTGCTAGTCCCCAAAAATCGTCGTAACAGAGTAGTTTCTGTGCAGGCTCTGCATGAGAAGTATGAAGTTGACGGGGCTCTAGCGACCACTGTAGTTGAAGGGCCCTGAAACACCAACAAAGTCTTCCTAATCCCTTTTCCAGCCTATGGCAGGGTCTAGCGCCAATTTATTTCACTGCAACCGAAAAAACATGGGCGAACCACATTTTCCGTAGCCGGCTGTCAACATGTTGCGTAGTTACCATCAACCTATTATCTTTGTTTGGACCTTTTTTCCTACACCTCCGCCAGGAGGCGAACTCCTACACTAGAATGCTGCCCTGCAGAACGACGAGGGGAGGAGGACCGGGGATGGGAGAGGCTGGCCCCCAAATTTTACGAACCGCCTTATATTACACCCAGTCCATTTTTTATGCGGTAGACATGTCGTTCCGGTCAAAACCGCCTCACATTGCTGCAAGGTATTAGGGTGAAATCCCTACTTTTTCATCGACGAATCAGAATCGAGTTCGCCAAACGTCTGAACCAATCAAATTTCAAGGGTCATCAAGGAATGACAGGTAGGAATTCCATAAATAGAGACGTTCGATCCCAGAACACAGACAACCAGGCAGAATTTTTGGTAAAAGACAGAAGCGGAAATTCAACTACCCAATATGAAGACCTTAGTTCTGCTCCTGGTGGCGCTGGTCACAGTCACCACCATTGGTAAGTTACTTTGCGAACCTTTTCCTAGGACCCTGAAGGGTGAAGAAATTCCCTAATTTATTGATCATTTTGTTTTGTCGACATTTCATCGTCTCAATTCGTGGGATACGCCGGCGTCGCCCCACAGGCAACTTTGCCAATATTCCTGCGGGTTCCAGACACCTGGCTGGGGTGACCCCAGTGGACCCGCAGACCCGACCCTGCCACAGGCGGGATAAGGGGATGATGATGATTGATCATCTTGTTTTGTAGTTACAGTGTCGGCTGTAGACATCGAATCCATGTGCTATGGCGGCTGGTGTGAAAGTGACACTCACTGCAGGGACATTTGCACGACATGCGACAAGAAGCGTCGGCCCGACGTCAAAGGCGGGCACTGTGGCGGATTCCTGGGCTCTGTCTGCTGGTGTGACTTTTAATGAGCCTACTGAACTTCCGGTCAAAACTATGGCGACAATGGACTTTTCAAGACGTGCAACACTGGCATCATCCTACGACAGGAAGCCCACTGTGGACCTGGAGGGTCCGAAGAGGCTACCGGAAGTCTTTAATTTTGGTAGTCGGATTAGGACACTTCATTAATTTTACTGTCTGTCATTTGTAAAATACCTTCCCTCATTTTATAAATAAATTTGCTGTACTAAATAACGGGTGACCGCTTGGGAACACTGGGTGCTACTAAGGCCCAAAAATCGTCCTAACAGCGTAACTGAAGGACCACTAACCCTTTTCCTGCCTATGGCAGGGTCGGTACTCATTTTGTCCTTCTGAATGGCCACAAGGGCGATGTATTGGACAATGTCTTTCCGCAGCCGGTTGCGGACCAAAGCTGTAACCCCTATGCCTATATGGTCGGTCTAAGGTTCGCTTAGGCACCCCACCGACGCCAGGGAAGGGCCTCATTTACCCGTTGCGCAGTAGATAGGGTTCTCTACGTGCAAATGCCATCGTACACCACACGGGACCTCGGATTTACTTCTCATCCGAAAGAATTCCTCATGCCGAAGGCGCACTCAGGGCACCCCCTCTCTCTCTGTCTCTAGCGAAATCAGCCAACCCACATCGGTCCAGTATCGAACCTAGAACTACTGATGCAATTACCGAGCGTGTTACCCACAGGGCCGCTGAGGCGATTTCAAGGACCCTAAAACACCAACGAAACGAAAACACGGAACTCGCCCGCAGCAACGATTTTGCGATTAAGTGTTCAACAGCACGCTAAAAAGATACAACGATATGGTTAAAGAACAGGTTTGGTGGTAGATAAATGAGGGGGGGGGGGTCCCGTGGCACCCTCTGCATTATGTGGCACAAGGTTAAGAAGAAGCAGAGGAAGATGATGATTACGAGTCAGAATACCGAATGTGATTATCGATTTTTATGATTGGAGTACGACAATAATAACAACATCAAAAAATAAGGATATTATGAAAGCATTTGATCTGCGCAGTCGACCCCCTGCACATGTTCGGCAAGAGAGCATTTTCATGGCTGCATTTCTGCTGTCGAAAACAGAAAGACGTTGTGGGCCTTATCAAGTTCTCTTCTGTAAAAATCTATAAAAAAAATCATTTTAATTGGAGAGCAGAACGGAAATCACATAAGTAGATGGCAAGAGGACGGAAGCCCCATATGGAGTGCCATTAGCAGCCGAAATGTTCTTCCATCAATTGAAAGAATACAATTTCAAACTAGAATAAGGGCCCCGAGTAAATGTAAATTGTGTAAACCATTTCCCTAGAGCACTATCATATAATCGTCAGTTAGGAACCACATAGGGCCTCTTTCGGTGGGAGGGGAACTCAAAACTAGGTTGCAAGAATGGGGTGAACCATACGCCAAACGAACCTTACGACAATAACAAATAGAATTGCTGATGAGGAATTCGGTAAAACTACGAGTATGGGATCCATGGAATCGTCGGTAATATCTCCAGGAAAAATTTGATATTTCGGATATCATATTAAACGCAACACTTCACTTCCTCTTGGGAGGTAAACGTTTTCATAATGGAAAATCATTCACAGGCCATTATGCAAAGTGCAATTTTCTTCCTTGCCCTGAAGACAGGAAAAGCGAGCGACACAGAACCAATACCAAATTTCTAACCGCAGAATCTATTTTCTGTAGCTATTTGTATACTGGTCTTTCTAAGTCCGGATGTCCCCACTAAGTAAAAAAGGCAACTTCTAATCCTTTTCCCGCCTAAGGCAGGGTCGGATACCCATCTTGGCGCTCTCAATGGACACAAGAGCGATCTATTGGACGGCGCATTTCCACAGCCAGCTGCCGACCAAAGCTGAAACGGTTCATTCCGTTGGACACACCAGTTCTCGTCTGATCACTGAAGTTAAGCAAAGCAACCCCAGTTAGTACTGACATGGGTGGCCCTTGGGAAAACTGGGCGTTGCTCATACTCAGAAATCGTCGCATTAGTGTAGTGTCTGTGCAGTTTCTGCATCAGCACTACACTGTGGACGGGGCTCTAAAGACCTTATAGTTGAAGGGCCCTAAAGCACCAACAAACCAAAGCTGCAACTCCTATGCTTACTTCCACTCCATCGACACCAGGGGGCGAGCTCTTATTTATCGTGGGGCACTCCACCGACACAAGCGGGGAGAGTTCTTACTTATCGTATGGCACTTTTTGTTGCGGAACTCCACCGACGCCAGACGGGGCGAGCTCCTATTTAGCATCGGTCTACTGTTCGTTGGGCACTCCACCGACACCAAGGGGCGAGCTCTTATTTATGGTGGGACACCGTTTGTTGGGGCACTCCACCGGCGCTAGAAGGGGCTACCTCCCATTCAGTGTCGGTCTGCTGTTCGTTAGGCACTCCACCGTTTGTAGGTGTTTTAGGGCCCTTCAACTACAGACACTACAGTAAAGCGACGATTTTTAGTTACTAGCGGTACCCAGTTTTCCCAAGCAGCCACCCATGTCAGCACTAACTGGGGTTGCGTTGCTTAACTTCAGTGATCAGACACCAAGGGGCGAGCTCCTATTTACGGTGGGGCACTCCACCGACGCCAGAAGGGACAATCTCCCGTTCAGCGTCGGTCGACTCTTCGTTGAGGTACTCCCCCGACATCAGGGGGGGGGTGACCTCCTATTTAAGGTGGGGTCTGAAAAGGCCGTTAATTGAATTATCGTAGTCAGCATACTGAAATTGTAACAGGTTTCTATGTCCTAAAAGGTCAAGGTCATGCAAGTTATCTCATTACCAAGATTTTGCTCAAACGCTTTCTCCAAATTTCTTTTGCTTCTCATTACGGCTTTGATTCTTACAAAATGAAGGTACCTTCTCTTGCACAAGAAATTTCCCCTCTGGTCTGTTAATTTTGTAGTAATGGTCCTTATAAACGTTCTTAATGGTAGAAGGTCAAGGTCTCTTTTAAGATTGTCAAATTCACGCTCGCCCCAGGCGACTCTGCCGTGTAACATGTTATCCTGCGCAAATAGTAAATAAATCAGGTAAATGCCATCTTGTGGTCGATTCCTGCAGACTAGTAGGCACATGTGTAGGTAGGTCATATGAGATTCATAATAAGTGCCGGTAGCTACAAAGGACCTTTGTATAGTGCCAAGGTCCTGAGAAGATGGTGACGCAGCCCTATATCTACATACAGCTTCATGAGGGACTGTCGAATTAAAGTGCCGGTGACATCCACGACACAATGCTCATAATGCGACCATGACTTTCATTTTAGTTCTCCTGAAGGTGATTCATTGTTTACGATTCCATTTTCCGCCTGCGGTAAGGTCGGGTAGCTGTTCAGTTAGGGCACGCAGAGCCAACTCCAGTTAACGCCAGTAAGCAAGACATAATGGCACGCAGTGTAGGACGGTATCAATATTATAAGTTTTCAGGCCCGTGACAAATACATTCGGATCCTCCCTCTCCCCAATCCTTTTACTGGGTGTAGGTGGAATATGTTTACGCCCTAACTGTTGCGTAACTACAATCCTCCCCTGGGATTAATCTGAACCTTTCGACACATTACTTCAGACTGGGCCCGTTCTTGCATCCTTGGGGCTCCCTGGTTATCAGCGTGAATCTCGGACGCCCCTCGATTCAACGTACTGTTAAGCCTCCAGCGATGTACCTAGTAGATACAGTTGACTGTATTGTGCGAAAATATATCCCAAGTGCCTGCCCCTTTCCAGGACACGACAAGGCAAAACCGGGCAGAGTAACAATGAGGAAGACAGAAACGAACAGTGCAGAACGGGAAAAGACAGAAACGGATAGAGCACAACGGGAAAGAGGGAGTCAGCAATGGATAGGACACAGATGACAAGGAGGGAACAAAGAAATGGACAGGGCAGATTGTTGTTGTTGTTCAACTACAAAGGTCATTAGAGCCCTGTCCACAGCATAGTTCTTATGCAGAGACTGCACAGACACTACACTATTGCGACGACTTTTTGGGTATTAGCAGTAGCCAGTTTTCCCAAGCGGCCAACCATGTCAGTACTAGCTGGGGTTGCGCTGCTTAACTTCAGCGATTAGACGAGAACTGGTGTGTCCACCACAATTCGCCGCTCACTGACAGGACAGAACGACAAAGACAGAAACGGAGAGGTCAGAACGACGGCGACAGTAACGGACAGGGCCGAACGACAGCGGCAGAAACGGGCAGGGCAGAAGGACGACAGAAACCAGCAGGGCAAGAAAAACCGTACACAGAAGTAGGAAAAAATAACACTGAGAACTCAGACTGGTGACCAAATACCGCAATCCTTTTAATCTCTAACCGCGATGCGCATCGATTCAAGGCTTTTGTTTGTTTTGTTGGTGTTTTAGGGCCCTTCAACTACAAAGGTCATTAGAACCCCGTCCACTGCGTAGTTCTAATGCAAGAACTGTACAGACACTACGGTAATGCGACGATTTTTGGGTATTAGCGGTACTCTGTTTTCCCAAGCGGCCACCCATGTTAGTACTAGCTGGGGTTGGGTTGCTTCACTTCCGTGATCAGGCGAGAACTGGGGCCCACCCCGGGAAGGGGGTCCAATGGTAAACAGTGCTTATATTAATTATTAATTCTGTTGCTTGTTCGTGTCTGTATATGTAGGAGTGGCTCAAAAGCAGTGCGCGTAGATGTCGCTGCCGTTGCACGTCATCAACTGTGCAAATACCAGTTTTGTTTTTCTGCACTGAAACGATAAGAAAATGATGCATTTTTCATGACCCTATCATTTACAGAAATAGCACAATTTCTATATTAACTTTCCAGGGCTTTTATTTATTACCCGAAATTTTAGTTTGTTGGCCCTGCCCATTTGACTTCTGGACCTAAATAGCAGTTCAGGCATGGAAAGAGCTCCAAAGGACCAATGCCCTTTCAGAACTGCTGCACTTACACCCTAAACAAACAGAACATTACTCATCTTGAGTAGTAGCTGCTGTCGATAGTTGGCTCAGCTTCAAAGGCCCATTTTTAAGGACTAAGGGTCCCTTTCCCAAAACTGGCATTTGGAGCCTGATCAACACCTGACCCTTGTCGCCCTTGTTTGTTTTTCACTAAAATCATGCACATCATCCTCATGATTTCAAACCCCGTTTTCGACCTGCGGAAGAGAACAAGGGCCTCCATAACGTTGGCATTTGGCCCAGCTTTGGGCACCCATTTGGTCCATGAGAACTGAGAATTCGTTGGTTAACTGATGGATGGAATTTTCAGGTAGCCGGCTGCCATCCTAATGCCGAACTCCTATGCGTATTTATGGTCGGTCTAGTTTCTTCGTTGGGGGACCGTACCAGGCTTTGAACTCTGAAGGGCGAGCTTCTGTATTTGACCTTTGTGACCTTTGTTATTCTTTTCCGCGGGTTCACAAAGTGAAAGATTACAGAAAGGCATTTGACTGCCAACTTCAACTAAGATCAACAGTAACGACGCTTCAGCAAACACAAATTCGACTCCACTACCACATAAATCAATACATGGATATTAGGCAAAGGGCACATCCTGGGGAATTTATTGATATTCCTGTCTTTTACAGGATTTTAGCATAAATTTTAAGAAATTCTCTTCTGATCATCATTTCTTACCATTCCTACCCGCCTCGGTGGGACAGGCGGTAGGGTGCTCGATTACTGCGTCAGTGATTTCAGGTTCGATACTGGATCGAGGTAGAATCGCTTCATTCGGTCGAAAGAGAGGTCCCGAGTGTACTTTCCGCTTGAATGGCAAATAAAGCCGTGGCCCTGTGTGGTGTACGATGTCACCTGTACGTAAAGGACCCTTTCCACTATGGAACCTGTAGATAAGGCAAAATTCCCAGGTGTAGGAGCGCTCCCCTGGTGTGATGGCGTGCCCCACCGAACAGTACACCGACGATAAATCACCATAGGGCTTGCAGCTTTGGTTGGCAGCTCACTGTTAAAAAAGTATCATCCAGCAATCGCCTCTTGTACCCATCTAAAGCGACAAAGATGGGTGATCGACCCTGCCACAGGCGCAAAAGGGCTGGCAGATGCCATTTATTACCATCCCCAACCGATTTGAACCATTGCATTGGCATCAGGAACAAACAGTCGAACTACTTGAGGGCATTTTAAATTAAACTTAAGTCTGCGGCCCGACCTAATACTACATCATCATATCCCGCCTGTGGTAGGGTCGGGTCTGCAGGCTCTAGCCATCCACTCTCTCCTATCTGCCACCAGGTCCCGTCCACACCACACTACTATATCCTAACAAACGACCTGCTTCCACGTCTGCTTTGGTCTCCCCCTGCCTCGGGCGCTTTTAATCACTTGCATTCCTGTAATGGACCTAACGAGATCCTGCCCCCTATCTCATTACCACAACCCACAGCTTATTTAGCGTGGGCCTTAAATGTTGTAGGGGTGATTTGGGGCGACTTCCTACACCCAGACATTTTGCCGATGCTCACGTAGAAGTCAATCCATGTTAAAAGGGTTTCTTTTTCCGCGCAATGTGACAGGACACATCACATAGGACCATATTCCACGGAAGGGACATTTAGGATCTCCCTCTCTTCCGAAATAAGCCACTGTGCCCTCTTGGGTCAGGCTACTGAATTTCTGAGAAACAAATCAAGCAATTCAGCCAAGAACCGAACCTCCGCAATCGCTGTTCTGAGCTCAACATCCCACAGTTATAATCTTTAAATAACGGAAGGTGCACATTTTGGAGCACCTTGATATTAGGAAAATCCCAGGGCAACCCCGGGCAGGAGTGCAGGAGTGAACCCGATTACTAAACTTCCGTACACATCTGAAATTTCTGCATGTGAACAAGCATCAGATCGTCGCCTCTGAATGACGGGGGAACTGGGTACTGCTAATACCCAAAAATCGTCGCATTAGTGTAGTGTCTGTGCAGTTTCTGCATAAGAACAATGCTGTGGACGGGGCTCTAATGACCTTTGTAGTTACAGGGCCCTAAAACACCAACAAACAACAACAATCTGAATGACAGAAAGCGCCTTTCAGGACTCCCCATTGTTGGAATACTTCAAATAACCTCGGGCGGGTGCGAACCTGTATACTGTCAGCTGATGGGACACAAGTGTACTGTACGACAGGACTACCACCGTCAGATTGGTCAACATATTGATCCTCAGTGGGGTGGAGGAGTTTGAAGGATGGGACGTAGGGGGGGGGGGGTCAATCGAAAGAAGAGGACACTCAAGCCATATCGCAAGTAGGGGTATCGAACCCTGGACAAATAGATTATTGTTGAGATAAGCTTTAAAGAGGGAGAGCACTGAACTTCAAACAATTGCTTTCTTCACAGTCAATATAGAGTGGGATCATTCAAAAACTACGTCTTATTGACTATTGCCATCTTTTTGGATATACTGCCTATACACACGTTAGTTTTTTGGTGGGGGGGAAGGGGGTGAGGGTACCACTTGAGAAATAACGGGACGAAAAACGGGAGAAGGATATGGGTCCTGCCAAACAAATGGGAAACGTGCAAATTAATGTAATTATCAATGTGAATAAAACCATTTATTTTCTTTCCTATTAGCAACGGTGTCAACATTATCTGGAAATGATAGCGAGGGGGCGAAATATGACGCCAAAAAATTTCAACCAACTGTCCCTCCTCTTCCCCCGCCTGTCCCAGTCTCGAACCCCCCCTCTCTCCCTCCAAGCCTCCTACAGCAGAAAAAACTGTGGCAATTGTGCTATGTCGAATTTCAGAAATCGAAAATTATTACGGGCCGATTTTAACGTCTATTCAGAATCTCCTCTGATTTATTATCATCCCACTTCCTCCTGCCGGCTACCCTCTCAAAAAACATATGGAGGTCACTGACCTGTGATGACCTATTTCTACTAAGGCAGGTGTAGAGAGAGAGATTTGTCTGTGTATCCAGAAAAATTCGACAGTCTATGGATTTCATCTATCATTTTTCATCGGCACATCCACCAAATGTCCTGCCCTGGATTTTTTTTATCCCCGCCCCTTTTAATTCATCCCGTTATTAAATCACTCTCTCAATTGCAGCCCTTATTTGGGATTTAATGTCCCCAAATGAAATCAGGCTCATACCGGATGTCCCTCAATGTTTTATCCTAACAACAACACAGCTAAACAAGAAAACACTGGACTTATGGTACTCTTGAGCCGACGCAGAGGGGAGAAAGAGTTCAAAAACCTGGGAATTCTGTCAGTTTACTGCGTCAGTGATTCCAAGTTCGATATTGGATCCGGGCACCAGCGCCCCAATTGTTGAAAGCGAAAAGAACCCCTACTACAGGGAACGTGCAGTTCTGCAAAATTTCCAGGTGTAGGATCTCGTCCCCTGGTGTCGGTGGAGTGCCCAAACCAGTGCCGGATTCAGATATTGAGAAGCCCTAGGATATTTCAATTTTGAGGCCGTTTTCATAATTTTAAAGCCCGCTTAATGTTGAGACCCTAGGCTTCAGCCTACTTAGCCTAGTGGTAAATCCGGCACTGGCCCCAACGAACAGTAAACCGACGATAAATAAGCGTCGGGGTTGCAGCTTTGGTCGGCAGCCTGATATTCCCCTTACTAAAGAACCCTTACTACAGGGAACGTGCAGTTCTGTTAAATTTCCAGGTGTAGGATCTCGTCTAATGGCGTCGGTGGAGTGCCCCAACCAGTGCCGGATTTAGATATTGAGAAGTGCTAGGATATTTCAATTTTGAGGCCCTTTTAAAGCCTTTTTGAGGCCCTATTTTTAATTTTTGAAGCCCGCTTAATATTGAGGCCCTAGGCTTCAGCCGAGTTACCCTAGTGGTAAATCCGGCACTAGCCCCAACGAACAGTAGACCGACGATAAATAAGCGTAGGGGTTATAGCTTTGGTCAGCAGCCTGCTACGGAAAAACGCCGTCAAATATATTACCCTTGTGTCCATTCAGAAGGACAAGATGGGCACCCGACCCTGCCATAGGCGGAAAACCCGTGCGTTGCATAGCAGGGA
>JAAFCE010004287.1:8976316-8987532 GCA_013389805.1 Trigoniulus corallinus
CGAACCAAGAACCAAATGAGACAGTTACCGAGCATCCTACTCAATGGGCTACCGAGATGGGTCCAATTTTTGGAACACTTGTCAAAAAAGTTCGGTTTTGACGAGAAACGCACTCCATTATTTTAACTCGGATTTCAACGACTGCCACCTTCTCTCAACAATGATTATTGATTGAAAGACATATGAAAGAAACATCATTATGTAATGCATTCAGAAAGTAAATATATCAACGGGGAACCATTTTTGGATAGGGTGAACAGTTGATACCCTCTTATATACGAAATATAATTTATTCAAGATTCTGTGAACCGATCGAAAACAAACATATTTTTGTGTCTCTTCCTGCGCAGTGGTTCACTTTCTCGAGATGCTCGACTTCTCTCAGTTCATTCATCCGATAAAAATACAAATTTCTTTACAGACCTGTGCTTCTTTTACGTTCCCCTCCCCTCTAAAAAGATACAGTATCACCATTATTTTCGGTTAACCCCCTCCCTCTGCCCCCCCTCCCAGACACACACTTATATGGCGTCAAAACTTTCACGTCGCATTCAATCATCTTCAATAATCAACTCCAAGAAAAGCAACTACTAACCCTTTTCCCGCCTATTGCCGGGTCCCTCTGGGATGGGAGTTGCATATTGCGTAGGACACACCAGTTCTCGTCTGATCACTGAAGTTAAGCAACGCAACCCCAGTCAGTACTGACATGGGTGGCAGCTTGGGAAAACTGGGTACCGCTAGTATCCATAAATCGTCGCATTACGGTAGTGTCTGTGCAGTCTCTGCATCAGAACTACGCAGTGCACGGGGCTCTAATGACCTTGTAGTTGAAGGGCCCTAAAACACCAACAAACAAACAGCTAGTACTAACATGGATGGCCGCTTGGAAAAATTGGGTACTGCTAATACACAAAAATCGCCCCGTTAGTGTAGTGTCTGTGCAGTCTCTGCATTAGAACTATGCAGCGGACGGGGCTCTAATGACCTCGTAGTTGAAGGGCCCTAAAACACCAACTTATACTTCAAACGCATTTCCCACCTATGGCAGAGTCGAGCATCCATTTTGTCCCTCTGAATGGACAAGGGTAGCGATCTTTTGGACAGATTTTTTTCCACAGCCGGTTGCCGGCCAAAGCTGCAACTCCCAATGCTTATTTATCGTCGGTCTACTGTTCGTTGGGGCATTCCACCGAAGCCAGCGGGGCGAGCTCCTACACCTGAAAACTTTTTGCCTCATCTACCAGTTGCATAGTAGAGAGGGTTCTTTTACGTGCAAGTGCCACCGTACACCACACGGGCCTCGGTTTTACTTCTCATCCGAAAAAAAAAACGGCGCAGGTTTTTCTCTCGCCTGAAAGAAGGCAATCTACCTCATTCCAGTATCGAACCTAGAACTCCTGACGCAGTTATCGAGCGGGCTCCCCATTACGCCACCGAGGCGGGTAAGGGCCCTAAAACACCAACAAAACAAAATCCCTCTGGAAAATGTGTTGGGTGGTATTTCTTCGCCAACGGCTACCGATTCCTAACCCTTTTCCCATCAATGGCAGGGTCGGGTACCCATCGTGTCCCTCTGAATGGACACAAGGTTGATCTTCTGGACAGTGTTTTTCCATAGTTGGTTGCCGACCAGTCAGCCTACTGCTCGGTAAGGGCATTCCACCGCCCTCCTATACCTGGGAATTTGGCCTCATCTACCCGTTGCATAGCAGAGATGGATTTTACCGTGCAGTGGTAACATTCTAAATACCTTACTGGGCAATGGTCACCTACCCCTTGCATTGCGGAGTGTTCTTTTACTGGCAAACAGCATCGTCCACTACTCTGTAGGGCGCGGGCTTTACTTCAATTTCAAAGGAAGGCACATTCGGAACCTCTTCTCTCCCGAGTGGCGCAAGAGCTAGCATATTTGTTTACTGGGTTAGTGGTCATAGGTTCGATACTGGATGACGGTGACTGGGCTTCTATTGGGCGGGAGCGGCGAATTGCGTTGGACACACCAGCTCTCGTCTGATCAGTAAAGTTAAGCAGCGCAACGCCAGCTAGTACTGACATCGGTGGCCGCTTGGGAAAACTGGGTACTGCTAATACCCAAAAATCATCACATTAGTGTAGTGTCTGTGCAGTCTCTGCGTAAGAACTATGCTGTGGACGGGGCTCTAATTACCTTGTAAATGAAGGGCCCTAAAACACCAACAAACAAACAAATTCTATTGGGCAACAGACAGATGGTTGTTTGTTTGTTTGGTTGTTTGCCCTAAAACACCAACAAACAAACAAATTCTATTGGGCAACAGACAGATGGTTGTTTGTTTTGTTGGTGTTTTAGGGCCCTTCAACTACAATGGCTATTAGAGCCGAGTTTGTCCCAGATGTGTATGTCGAAGGCTCGCGAACAAGGTAACACTAAGCGCAGTACTCTACAGGAATCCATCGACTCCCTTACTTCCGTTCCTTCCGGTAGGACGAAAGAAGAAAAGTGCATCAACAGCATTTCTGCTTTAAAATTCGACGAAGATACGAGCGAACGTAAAGTTCAAAATGGTATTTATTCCCTCATGGGATCACGAGCATATCTTCCGAGCGAACGTAATTCGAGTGGGCCTTAGTGGAGAGAGAAGCGCCTTATCTCTAAAAGGGCGTATTTTAAGCCCGGTATCCATGAGAAAAAAAATCGGAATAAACAGTTTTGCCAAAGTTTCTAAATGTTCGTAAATATTTTAATATTTCCCATCTCTTTGAAAAAACAACGTTCCGACTACACTATTTGTTTGCGAGCAATTTTTTTCCATTTGAATTGCACTTTGCGAATAGATATAGGGGTCAGTGTTTTGTAGATGGATACGCTGCCGAACGGGCTTAAGAACCCAAAACAGTAACGCTCCTCGATGTTCAGGACTTGAACGCACATCCCATATTACCAGAACCTTATCGTGTTCACGAACATTTATTTAGAATTCGCAAACATATTCAATCAGGTGGTGGACACTCGCAGCTTTAATCCATAAATCATTCACAAAGCCTATTCCGTCTATGACAGGGTCGGGTGAGGTGCTGGACGGCGCTCCTTACGGTGCCGGCTGTCATCATATTTTATTCTTAACCGCTTTTTCGCCTATAGCAGGTTGGAACATCCATTTGTTCAACTGGAACCGGGGGGGGCGTACTTTTGGACGGCATCCTTTCATAACTGGCTTCATCATCATCATACCCTCATCCCGCCTGTGGCGGGGTCGGGTCTGCGAGTTCTAGCCCTCCACTCCTGTCAATCGTCCACTAGGTCCGTCTACCCCACACACTGCCATGTCCTTACGGACAACTTGTTCCCACGACTGCTTCGGTCTCCCCATACCCCGGGTGCTACCTACCACCTGCATTCCTGGAATGCACCTAACGAGCTCCTCTTCCCCTCTCCTCATGACGTGTCCATACCATCTCAGCCTATTCTCCCTCATTTCTTCGGCGATGTCTACCATCCCCAGGCTCCCTCTAATATACCCATTCCTAATTTATCATAGCCGGCTACCGATCTATTATATAATGATTATCATTCTAATCCCCCCTTCCGTCTATGGCAGGGCCGAACACCTATTTGCCCAGCTGGAATAAGGAAACAGGTAGGCAGACTATTCGATGGTAACTTGACGAAATCAGTTCACAACCTTCTTTCGCCTATGGCAGGGTCGGGTACGTACACCAACAATTATGAACATATGGGGGACTATAGGGCGGTATCTTCAAGGAGCCGGATGTCTTCTTAAGGGTTTTCCCCGCCTATGGCAGGATCGAGTCTGCAATTACTCCAATGAACCTTGAAACACACGGACAAAACTGCTGGATAATAATTTCAGGTAGCCGGCTGTGACTGACCTCGCTGCTGATTATTTAACGTCGCTCCCAGGGCCACTTTTCCACCATCGATACCAGAGGGCAAACTCTTGCACCTGGAAAAGTTGCCTAACCAAGTATACTTGGATCCGTGTAGCGAGGGTTCCTAAGTGGTATTGTACCAACCATATGGAATCACAGTTTCCCTTCCCATCTGGCAGAAGGCGCTCTTGAGCACGGCTCGAACCTGTAACCAACTACTCGTCTCACTACTGCTTAGCTGACGTGGCCAGCTTATACTCCTGCTGTTAACTAAGAAGGCTTATTCTAATGTCCTCATCAAAACCAATGGCTTCAACTGTAATTCCACAAAGGATTTTCATGGAATTATCCATTTTTTAAAGTTAAATGCTTCTGGGGCCGCGATCCTAATATATCATGAGATGTAAAGCAGCCATATAAAAGGAGCCTGAAGATTATTAGAACAAATAAATCAAACTTTCACAAGAAAGTAAGACGCTCTCGCTTCCAGACAATGTCCATGATGGATACGGATACTAATCCTGAGAAAAAATGATTTTCCAGACAGCACTACGTAAATGGATCCATTATAAAATTTAAACCTTAAATTGAAACTAAACGGTTCCAAGAAATGGATGGAAGCGTGGTGGAAACCAATGCAATATCCATGGGGTCAACAATCTCTACTGAACCCAGGGCTTACCTGAGGACACTTGCCCTTAGTCGCCAAAATTAAGGAGGGGGCACTAATTGTTTTAGAATTACACGAATCATGACACCATTTGGTGACTATACCAAGCTAACCCCCTACCCTACTGACAATTACTGCTGGTGGCCTTTAAGCTCTGCATTCTTAATCCTTTTCTCGCCTATGGTAGGGTCGGATACCCATTTCTCTAGTTGGATCCGGGAGAACACGGCCGTTTACTGCTGGATGGAGTTTAACGCAGTCAACTGCCGATATCTACTGGCAAATTCCAGATTTTTCTGTCTGCCACTTCTGTTCACTGCGACAGGGGTTACTGGGATAGCAGGCGCGCTTCCCTACCCTCTTTATGAACCTACAGAATAGGAAGGACCAGTCTAGACCAACATCTAACAGGGAGTGCCCTCTACTGGCAAGGTCACCACAGGCTACAAATTGCAAAGACGTGATAAAGTAACAGCAACAAGGTCACCCCTATTCTCTCGTTGTTGTAGGTGTTTAAGGGCCCTTCAACTAAAAGGACATTAGAGCCCCGTCCACTGCGTAGTTCTAATGCAGGAACTGCACAGACACTACGCTAATGCGACGATTTTTGGATACTAGCGGCACCCAGTTTTCCCAAGAGGCCACCTATGTTAGTACTAGCAGGGATTGCGTTGCTTAACTTTAGTGATCAGACAAGAACTGGTGTGTCCAACGCAATACAGCTGCTCCCCCGTTCTCTCGAATGCACGGTGTCTACCTTCCACTCCCCTTTGCTCTTACTCCTTTCATCTCTCACTTTCTTGTTCCCTTTCTTTCTCTCCCCTACTGCACTCCAACTCTCTCCTCACTCTTTTCTTTCCTCCTCTCAGCCTCTCTCCCTCCATATTGCACTCCAACTCCCCTCATCCGCTCTTCTCTTTCCTCTCGCCGTCTCTCACACTGTCTTAATCCCCCTCCTTTTCTCGGGTCCCCCTTTTCTCTCTCTCTGTTTCCCTTTCTCCCCTCTCTTTTGCACTGTTGCTCTCTTTTTCCTTCCGCCTCTCTCTTGTCCTCACACTTCCCTCACTCACTCTATTCCTTCCCTCTCTGAACTTCTCTTTACTCTCCCCCTCTATTCTCCTTCCTCTCTCCCATTTTGCACCCCTGCTCTCTCCTTCCTCGTCTCTCTTGCTCTCCCCCTTATTCTCACACTCTCCTCTCTCTATCTTTTACACTCTTGCTCTCTTTTTTCCTTCCTCATCTCTCTTGCCCCCTCACTCGTGCTTCCTCCTCACTAACTATTCCTTCTGTCTCTCGCCCTCTCTCTCTCTCTCACACTCTCACTCTCTTGCTCTCCCCTCCTTCTCACCTATTTTGCTTTCTCTCCCTTTTGCACTCTTACTGTCTCCTTTTTATTCCTCCCCTCTTTTGCCCTCTCACTCTCTCGAGCTTCTCTCACCTGCTCCTCACTATTCCTCCCTCTCTAGCCTTCTCTCTCACGCTCCCTTGCTCTACCCTTCATTCTCGCAATCACTCTCTTGTTCTCCCCTCTTTCTCTCTCTTTTCTCTCTCTCTTTCGCACTCTTGCTCTCTCCTTTTCATTCCTTCACTGCAATGCCGTCTCTCTCTCGGGCTGTCTCTCCTCACTCCATTCATCTGTCCCTCTCTCACTTCCTGCACTTGCTCTCCCCTTTTCCTTCCTTCTCTCATGCTCTCTCCTCCCTCACTTTTCCCCTCCACTTCCCGTCTTCACTCACAATTCTTTTCTTTCCCTCTTACTGCAATGTTAGGTTTCAAAACTGAATTATTTCGGACGCGAGTTTGGGGCGATATATTGCTAGTTGCTTACCACCTCACAGTATTGGAGTAGGCAACTAAGTCAAATTGGCATTGGTACGATGACTCAAACTAGTCGTTGATACCAGACCGCATGCAATACTTACAGCATCGAATGATGGATGAGTTTTAATAAAACAGTTAATTGTACAGACGAAGATTAACTGAACAACATTACATGTTTGTTCGCATTGATTTTGACGTCAAATGCTATTTTTCATTTGAACACTACGAACCGGGTTTGGCTTTGCAAACGCACTGTGCATTAACAGACATTTATCCGATCAATGAATTTATGAATTGCTCCAGAACTTCTTCTAATCTAGATATCAACTCACTTTTCGTTAAGGTCATTTTCAATCAGCCTTCCTCACCGGTCGAACCTCACCTCAGCCGTCCTCATGGGTCCCACCACACAAATACATGGCCAAGCCATAGGCAACAAAACAAACTTAGGCAGGGCAGCAATGAAATCCCCCTACACACTCGGAAATACTCCTTGGTTCCTCTCCCAAGACACAGGAAACGCACTTTAGGTCAACTCTTTATATGAGTTTGGGATTTTGAAGTCAATTTTGTAGGTGTATAAAGGCGCGTTCTCACGAGTCAAGTTTTGTTGATCAATTGTAGTTGTTCAACAAAACTTGAATGAAAACTGTAGTGGGAACCTCTGTTTCAATCGAGTTAATCAACATTTTAGTTGATCAAACTTTTCTTGATCAAGTGGTGAGTCATTCCCCATTACCCTTCAAATGAACAATAGGTCTTTTGTTTAAGGCCCTTATAGATATACAAAAGTGGACCCGTCAGAGGGGTGGACCAATTGGGGGTTAACCAAAATAGTGTTATCCACACAACTCCTTTTGACCCCATTTGTAATGTAACTGAAACCCCATTTGTACAATGAAACTGCTGATCAGTTGCTATTGAAATGTGTGAACGAAAATTGATTCAAATAATGTTCAACTTTTGTTGAACAACTACAATTGGTCAACAAAACTTGACTAGTGAGAACGCGCCTTAAGGTCAATGAAAGAAACTGCCCCTCGCCAGGGAGAAGTCATTGGCTAGTATTACTTAGGTAAGAGGTTGCAGCATTAGGTCCTGCGGTAGTGGAAAACGACTGTTGAGTCCTTCTTCCCCAAATGGCGCTTGTCAGGTTTTCTTTTATAAAAATTCCATTGTAAATTCGCCCCTCTGGTGTCAGTTGAAGAAAACAGACCAATTTCAAATAAACAAGGATTTTAGGTAGGCAGTCAGTTTCGTAAAAATACCACTCATGTCCTCCCAATTCCAATGGCCCAAACTAGAACTCACCCCGTAAATAGGCAGATGTTAAGCAAGGGGTTGTAGTTTTCAAGTAGACCTGCCTCGAAGGCGCAGGAGAAAGCGTACTCGATTACTGTGTCAGTGGTTCTAATTTCGATACTGGATCGAGGTGGATTGCCTTCTTGCGGGCGATAGGTAAGCCCCGAGTGCTCCTTCCGCTGGAGGAGAAATGGAATCGTGTTCCCGTCAGGTGTACGATGCCATTTGCAAATAAAAGAACCCTCTCTCCTATGCATCGGGTGGATGAGGCATAATTCCGAGGTGTAAGGGCTCGGTGGAGTGCCCCAACGAAAAAACACTAAGCCGACGATCAATACACATAGGAGTGGCAGCTTTGGTCGGTAGCCGGTGGCGCAAAAATACCGTCCAATAGATCGCCGATGTATCTGTTCAAATGGTTTGTTTGTTTTTGTTGCGTTGGTGGTTTAGGGCCCTTCAACTACAAGGTCATTAGAGCTCCGTAGTTCTAATGCAGAGTCTTCACAGACACTACGCTGTTATGACGATTTTGGGGTATTGGCAGTACCCAGTGTTCTAAAGCGGTCGCCCATGCCATTACTACACGGGGTTGCGTTGCTTAACTTCAGTGATCAGACGAGAACAGGTGCGTCCAACGAAATACAGCCGCTCCCCCATTCAGAGGGACGAATATGGGTACCCGACCCTGCCATAGTTGTAGGTAGGCAGCCTACTGCTTAAAATTACCGCCCAACAGGTCACCAGTGCGTTTGCATTCCTAATAACTGACTTGCATTCATAATAATAATAATACGACAAACGAACTCAAGTACGTCATACGCAGGGATGATGATATCCGACCCTGCCATAGGCGGGGAGAAACGCTCGAATTTCTTCTAGAAAGTCAAGGAATTAGATATTAAAAGTCATGGACAACAACAACCCTGTCGATATCACATTTCCTAGAAAACAAAAAAATCAATTCAGATATTGGTTACTTTGTGAAACCACTTCAAATGTCAATGACCTCGCCTACCCAAAGACGTCATCATCAACCCAATATGGCCTCCTGGATGTTTCACGCTACAATTTTTAAATCAATTTTTAGCTTCTTCTCGAAATTAGTAGACTGCATTATTTTCCAGCCACGCAATTTCGGCAGACACTAATTCAATAAATAAGTAGAATGATTTAATGCACTAATCTTATTTTATAAAATATTCACTCGAGCATTTTTCGACTGCCCCATAATTAAAAGGCTAGGCTACAAGCGAACGACGACGATCAAATTTCAAGGCACGATTTGAGAAACTTCACGTTCACCGCCTTTGGCAGGGCGGGGAACCCATTTCACTCAGTTGATCCACGGGAGCGGTTTATTGAGTTGGACACACCAGTTCTCGCCTGATCACTGAAGTTAAGAAATGCAACCCCAACCTTCCTTCGAAGGAAAAGTAAAATCGAGGTCCCGTGTGGTGTACGATGGTATTTGAACGTAAAAGAACCCTCTGTACTATGCAACGGGTGGATGGAGTTAAATTTCGAGGTTAAATTACAAGCACGCCCCCTTGGCATCGCATCGGTGGAGCGCCCCAACGAACAGAAGACCGGCGATAATTAAGCATGGGGGTTGCAGCTTTGGTCGGCTGTTGACTGCAGTAAAACAGTCTGGTGTCCATTTAGAGGGACAAGACGGGTATCCGCCCGTTCCATAGTATGGAAGCTTTATTTTAAGTGAAAATGACATCGTACATCACACCGGACCACGGATAGTAATGGATGAGCTGCTGACGGGAGTGGGAGAATGGGCGCCTCAGTGCCTGGTGTTGCCAATGATGTGGAAGGGTGGAGTCCAAAGAGGATGCACAAAAAGGCCTACAAGACCTTAAGACAGCAGTGGAAAAAGGGGGTCTTAAGGTGAACATGAAGAAGACCGAGTACCTAGCCTTCAATTTTAGTGATCAGGGGCAAGAGGGAGAGATTCGGTGTGGGGGAGAGGGGATTCCAGCAGTGCAAGAATAGCGCTATTTAGGATCAATTTTCCAGAGCAAGGGGAAAAAGATTCTGACGTGACCCACAGAATTAATGCAGGATGGCGGAAGTGGAAGCAGGCAAGTGGAGTCCTGTGCGACCGCCGGGTCCCAGTAAAGTTGAAGGGCAAGGTATACAGAACCGTCGTTAGGCCCGCTATGCTGTATGGCTCAGTGCTGGGCAGTTAGGAAGAACCATGAAAAGCAAATGCAAGTGGCTGAGATGCGAATGCTGCTCTACATGTGTGGGGTGTCAAGATCCGACAGAATTAGAAACGATTACGTTAGAGGTAGCTTGGGGGTGGGAGATATTGCGGAAAAGATGAGAAGAATAGGTTAAGGTGGTATGGGCATGTGATGAGGAGGGGAGAGGAGGAGCTTACTAGGTCCATTGTGGGACTGCAAGTAATTGGGGACACCAGAGGTAGGGGAAGACCAAAACGGACATGGGAGCAGGTGGTGCAGAGGGACATGGAGGTGTGTGGAGTGGGAGGGGACTTGGTTGGAAATAGGCGGGAGTGGAGAATTAGAACCCGCAGACCCAAACCGTGCCTCAGGTGGGAGAAGGGTGTGATGATGATGATACCGGACCACGGATCTACTTATCAGGCGGAAGGCGCACTTTGGGGCCCCATCTCACCGGAAAGGAGCTATTCCACATCGATGCAGTTTCGAACCTAGAACCTGCAGTATCGAACCTAGAACCATTGAAGCAGTAATAGAGTGCGCTACCTCCCGCGCCACTGATCCGGATGATTCACAATTCTAATGTCAAAATTGAATTTATTTTCTATGAAGAATTGAAATATATTTTCCATGTTGTTTTGAAAGCGGTTAATAACGTCATTTCAGAAAAGAAAACATTTCAATAAATTATTCATATTTACTTTTTTTTTAATCTTAAAATAAATTGAAAAATTCAATTTGTCATACAAACAGTCGAAAAAAGAGATTTAATTTATATTTCACTACATAGAAATGAAATATTTGTTTTATTAGCTAATATAAACATAAATGCTTTCAGAGTTGCCTGTTCCATGCCCTAGTTAACGGTGTTCCTTTCAACCCTTTGAAGTGAAGGAGCTCACCCCCCGGCAGAAGTGAAAAAGTTACCGATAAACAAAGGCTTGGGATGAAGATGTATTACGACAGCGCCCGATCGGACGGCAAGGACAGGATGGTACGTAAAAGTATCGTCCAACACAAATGGAAACCGACAGTGCGAATGGCGGGATACAAGAAGCAGAGTGAGTTACGCCTATGGCAGATGCTATCAGCTACCAACTGTTGTTCACTTTAACGACGGGTTCAGTGATGGAAGGACGAGTTCCCGCAGCTGGGAATCTTGCCCGTCTACACGTTCTATATAAAAAGGGTTCATTTCCGTCTCTCCGTGTTTCTCTCTGTCTCTGTGTGTCTCCGTGTCTCTCTCTGTCTCTGTGTGTCTCTGTCTCTCTCTCTGTCTCTGTGTGTCTCTGTCTCTCTCTCTGTCTCTGTGTGTCTCTGTCTCTCTCTCTGTCTCTGTGTCTCTGTCTCTCTCT
>JAAFCE010004287.1:8997356-9008505 GCA_013389805.1 Trigoniulus corallinus
GCTTAACTTCAGGGATCAGACGTGCACTGCATAACTTCAGTGATCAGACGAGAACTGGTGTGTCCAACACAATTCGCCACTCCCACCGTCGCCAGGGGGGGAACGAGTTCCTACACCTGGA
Organism: Trigoniulus corallinus; assembly: GCA_013389805.1. Taxonomy (NCBI): domain Eukaryota; kingdom Metazoa; phylum Arthropoda; class Diplopoda; order Spirobolida; family Trigoniulidae; genus Trigoniulus; species Trigoniulus corallinus. Next base: position 8,997,478 of record JAAFCE010004287.1, read on the forward strand.
AATCATACCTCCTCTACCCGTTGCATAGTAGAGAGGGTTCATCCACACGCAAATGCAATCGTATACAACATGGGACCTGCGGTTTACTCCTCATTCGAAGGAAGGCACACTCGTGGCCTCTCTCGCCCGAAAGAGACCGACCCACCTCGTTCCAGTATCGAACCTAGAACTACTACGAGCGCGCTACCCTCAGCGCCAACGAGGCGGGTCGAAGAAAAATATATCGAATTTTACGGAGTTCTGCCTACAGAATTTGCACTATCGATGGCAATGAACAGCACCCAAATAGAGACATAAAACTATGGAAGCTTAATTCCTGACAAACTGGCGCTGTTCCCCTCATTTCAGGAATTTTCAATCAGTTCGTTACTAAAAATAACACGTGGAAAAAAAAACAGAAGAGGAAATTCTATGGTATGGATGCAGTATTTGGCAATGGCTTTCATTCCTAACTAGGGCTCTAGGTTGGAATGACACGTGATTCCAACTGGAATAGAAAGATAACACAAAATCAATCGCGAGAGGTCCCTAGAGGAATATTACCGAATTATATCAGCGTCAAAATAATTTATTTACTACAACTTCCGTTAATAAACAAGATAAGCCTCTTGATAATGACTTGAAGAAGGGATCAGTTGCACAGGTCTCTGAATTTAAGAGTTGAGATCAGCGGGAATTAAGTCATTACTTTAACGCCATTTTCTGCGTCTTTCCTACAACAACAAGGTTAATAACAACAAAACTGCAAATAGGTCCTTTTCTATTACTAGGTTAGGGGCAAAAAGATCAAATCTCTTAGCTCCTTAAGGCCGTCTTCATTTACCCATCACCTCAGGTCCAAAAAGTATCATCAAATTAACGGAGTGACAGAAAGGTCATTTTGTGACTCTGAGCAACAGTAAAATTGGCCGTTTGGAATGAAGACCTGAGTGGGGAAATGGACATCGGTTACGTCCATCACAGGACAAAAGGTCCTTGAATATCTGACAAGAGTCGAGGTTGGCCTACTGAAATCCGTAAATAGGTTAACTGACAAAATGTTGTGTTGCGAGTGAGAGGCGAACAAAATTTTAAGCAGAAGAGAATGAAGGGTGAGAATTTCGAGATCCAACCTTGCCATAGGCGGGAATAGATGTAAACTGACGACAGTGGCTTCCCCACAAAAATTGGAACTCAAAAGTGGGTCCCACCTTCCTAGAAATCTATTATTACTTTTTGGGGCTTGGTCAAGACAAAGTAGAAAGCAAAAACAGAAATTGTAAATTAAGTGTCGTAGGAAGAAATAAAACATTAGCAGAAAATAGCCTAAAGCAAGAAGCAGAAATAGAAATAACAGGAACATCAGGTGGGAGGCAGAATTAGCAGATAATCACTGTTGGAGATAAAAGCATGATGTAAACAGGTACAAAATAGAAGACAAACTGGGAGACAGAAACGGAGAGAACAAGAAAAAAACAAGGGAGACAGAAACAGGATTAAAACAAGGGCAGAAACAGAGAAATAAATAACAGAAAAACAAAGGGGAATGACAAAAAATCTCAGATAAAAAGTGGTAGACAGAAATGAACAGAAAAATAGAAAGGCAAAATAAGAGACATAACAGAAAGACAAAGCGAGATATAAAACCAAAACAGTAGAGAGGCAAAGCAAGGGACAGAAAAGGAAACAACAGAAAGGAAATGGAGACAGAAACACGAACAAAAAGTCTGTAGGGACACGATCCCTTACACACCTCTGCCAAAAACAAACCCCTGCCTAAAACACACTATGAAAAAAGCATTAAACATCATTGTTTCTTCTAGCTCCTATTGTTGCTACATCCGGTGTGTAACAATAGGACCTGTGTCTTAAATTTTAAAACCTTATTAGGGACATCCTGCATGGTCCCTTGGCATTGATTCATGGGTTCCCTTTGGTCACAGGGATCCAATCACGGGCAAGGACCTCAGGATGCAAGATGATAAAAGGGCATGTTTTTGAGGGTGTAAAGACAGTCTTGAAAGTCATCAGATCAGGCAGTCTACAGTTATTTCTACAGTCAGTTTATATCAGTGGTTCTCAAAGCATGTTCCGTGAAACCACTTCAAGTGTTCCGCAAAAAATTTAATGCACAAATAAAGCAAAGGAGAGATACTCTGATGTGACCCGAAGAATCAATGGGGGAGGGGGTCACTGAAGTGGAGACAGGCAAGCGGAGTCCTGTGTGACAGGAGGATCCCAATCTAGTTGAAAGGCAAGTTGTACAGGACAGTGGTTAGACCAGCTATGCTATGGATCAGAGTTCTGGGCAATGAGGACGAGCTACGTCAATAGAATGCGAGTAGCCGAGATGCGAATGCTGTGGCACATGTGTGGCGTGTGGAGAGCTGACAGAATTAGGAATGAGCATATTAGAGATAACCTGGGGTGGTGGACATCGCCGAAAAAATGAGGGAGAATAGGCTGAGGTGGTATGGACACGTCATGCGAAGACGGGAATAGGAGCTCGTTAGGTTAATGCCAGGAATGCCGGTGGTCGGTAGCACCAGGGACAGGGGGAGACCAAAGCAGATGTGGAAACAGGTTGTCCGTAGGGATGCGAGTGTGTGGGGTGACGGGGAACTGGGGGAGAGATAGACGACAGTGGAGGGCTAGAACCCGCAGACCCGATCCTGCCACAGGCGGGATAAGGGTATGATGATGTAGTAAATACCAAGTGTAGAAGGTGTACAACCTGCTTTAAAGTTTATGTTGAATTGTAAGTGTTCCGGTGCTAGTAAAATGTCACTTTAGTGTTCCCCGACTTCAAAAGATTGAGAACCACTGGTCTATATTCAATCTTGAATTAGTCAATCTTCAGTCAGCTGTCAGGCTAGTACAGTGTTTTTCAACCAGGGTTCCACAGAACATAAGGGTTCCTTGAGATCCGCCCAAGGGTTCCGCTAGTGGAGAGATAAAATATAAAAATAACAACGAAAACACAACAAACGGGAGGCAGGTTCTTGTCGGGTCTGCGGGTTCTGGCCCTCCACTCCCGTCTATTTCCCACCTGGTCGCCGTCCACTCAACACACCGCTATATCCTTTCGGACAACCTGCTCCCACGTCAGCTTCGGTCTCCCCCTGCCCCGGGTACTACCTACCACCTGCAGTCCTGGTCTAGCCCTAACTAGGTCCTCGTCTGCTCTTCTCATCACGTGTCCATACCATCTCAGTCTATTCTCCCTCATCTTTTCTGCGATGTCCGCCACCCCCTAGGCTGCCTCTAACATACTCGTTCCTAATTCAATCAGCTCTCGACACGCCACTCATATACTGCAGCATTCGCATCTCGGCAACTTGCATTCTATTAACGTGGCTCTTTCTCACTGCCCAACACTCTGACCAGTATAGCATAGCTGGCCTAACCACTGCCCTGTAAAACCTCCCTTTCAACTTGATTGGGACCCTCCTATCACACAAGACCCCACTTGCCTGTCTCCACTTCTGCCAACCTCCATTGATTCTATGGGTCACATCAGTGTCTATCTCCCCATTGCTTTGGAAAGTAGATCCTAAGCACCTTACCTCTTGCACCTTTCTCAGAAGTTCACCCCTTGAACGGACGTCACCGTTATTTGCCTGTCCTTCCCAATTGAAAGCTAAATACTCTGTCTTCTTCATGTTTATCTTTAGCCCTCCCTTTTCTATTGCTCCTCTTATGTCGTTTAGTCCCTTCTCTATCTGTTCTCTGCTGTCACCGACTTTTCCGATGTCGTCCGAAATACTAAGCTCTGAGGGGCCCATTCGCCTACTCCCGTCAGCAGTTCATCCAAGACCAGTATGAACAGCTAGGGACTAAGTGCTGAACCTCGGTGCACCCCAACTTTCACTGGGAAGCTCCCGGTATACCCCCATGGTGTCCTTACCCTGGCTTTGGAGCCTTCATACATATCCTGGACTACTCGGATAAGCCCTTCTTCTACCCCCCCCCTTTTCGGTAATACCTCCCAAACGACCTGCCATGGAACACTATCATAGGCGTTCTCCAGGACAATAAAGATGGCATGGAGATCTTTCTTAGCGGCCCTAAGCTTCTCTATCATCTGCCTCAGAATGAAGATTGGCTCCTTTGTGGACTTACCTGGCATGAATCCAAACTGATTTCCCCAGACACTGGTTCTATCCCTGAGGCGACATTCCATTACTGTCTCCCAGAGTTTCATGGAGTGGCTCATAAGCTTTATCCCTCTATAGTTACCACAATCTTGGACGTCCCCTTTGCCCTTGAAGAGTGGTACTATCCAACTCTCACCCCATTAAGATGGCATTCTATCTCCACTAGCTATCCTGCTGAAGAGTTTCCCTAGCCACTTGGTTCCTGTCACCCCTAGGCAGTGCCATACTGTGATGGGGATTTCATCGGGACCAACCGCTTTTCGGCCTTTCATCTTCTGGAGTGCCCAAGCGACTTCCTCCTCTGTTACACAGTCCACTGCCCCTACTGATGCAGGATATATGATTTTGGGCATATAGCGCGATTATTGTTAATAACAGTTCTTCCTCCATGGGGGTTTCAGAACGACTGAACAAAAGTGTGGGCAAGTTTGAAATGTAGGCCAGGGGTCTCCATCAGTTTTGATTGGTGGGCTGGATTAGGAATTTTTGAAGGCCAACAGGCCACAACCTGACAGTATTATGGTGCTCCATAGCTGTGGCTGTGACTAAGGCTGTGGCCATGGTGGAGTGGAGAGGAGAGATGTGGGGATAGCAGTGATTGTTTGTTGGTGTTTTAGAGCCCTTCAACTACAAGGTCATTAGAGCCCCATCCACAGCATAGTTCTTATGCAGAGACTGCACAGACACTACACTAATGCCACGCTTTTTGGGTATTAGCAGTACCCAGCTTTCCCAAGTGGCCACCCATGTCAGTAGGAGGATAGCAGTGAGGACCACTAATAAAACAAAAGGCCACATATCAATGGAAGTGGCCATAGTAGTGAGGGCAGAAAAGAAGATAGGAAAGAGGTGTACAAAGGCGAATAGGTTGGAAAAAAGTTTGTTTTCACAGTGCAGTGACCATTGCTCAATGCCCATTTAGTAGTTACACCTCTTTTCACAAGATGGCGTCAACCAAATAGTGATTTCCTCACTGCTCCACCATGGCCACAGCCTAAGGACAGAACGACATGACTTGACAGCTCATTACTCTTTTATGCCCATACTTTATCATTGAGTTTGGAAATTAACGAAATTTAAATACATTTATGGAATCCTTTCGCTGGCCAGATTGAATCGACTGATGGGCCATATGCTGTGGACCCCTGGTGTACCATCATTTGTGTCAGTCATGTTGGCAAAACGTTGCGTGCATCCCAGGTTTTACTCAGACAGAAGGGGGGCGAATTGCGTTGGACACACCAGCTCTCGTCTGATCACTGAAATTCAGCAGGCAACCCCAGTTAGTACTGACATCGGTGGCCGCTTGGGAAAACTGGGTACTACTAATACCCAAAAATTGTTTCATTAGTGTAGTGTCTGTGCAGTCTCTGCATAAGAACTATTCTGTGGATGGGGCTCTAATGACCTTTGTAGTTGAAGGGCCCTAAAACACCAACAAACAACAACAACAAACTCAAAACAGAAAGCGTGGGAGACAGAAGACAGAAACAAAGCACAAGAGAAATGGCTAAACCTGAGGGAAATAGATGAATGATGATAGTCTACGGTAGCTGGTTATCGACCTTATGCCAAAAGAAGCCCCACTTTTAATCTCCTCGATGGTATCTTAGAAATTCTATTGACTCACAATGGTATCTAATATTTTGATAGAAAAATTAGTCTTTTCTGAAAATTCGGATAAAATAGCTAATTGTCTGCAAGCATCCTTTCATCACATTGTTCTCTCCCATTAGGGTGCAGCAAGACCGCTTATTTCAGGAATGATATTCGGAAATCTCTCAAGAATTCGCCAATATTTCGCGAAAAATCGATTTTGGCTCTAAATTTTCAACATTGGCAATAACACAACGATGCACCCACAAGCCTTGGCTATTAACAAGAAAGGTTTACCGACGAGATTAACTTAACCGTTTGTTATTCAACAAATGGCGGCAAATGGCCATTATTCTACATCCGGTCTCCTCCATTTCTATTTATTTTTCTTTGCTTGTTGGAAAAGCACTTACATTTAAAAGCATCGTTAACACGACAAATACGACGTTCAAATTAAACACGTTTATTTGGTAGCCCTCAAGAAAAACACACACCCGGTCAAACTAACAGAAGTTCTGCCAATTAACCGACATTTCACAGAAAACGCTCATTTTCCCTAACTGAACCTGCATTCAACAGGCTGTTATCTAACCGGGGTTATTACAGTATCTTGTTCTTGATAAATTTACAAGGATTTCGAATTAACCAGTGGTGGAAACCATTCTGAAAGGTCATTAGAATGCGCAGTAAACCCACCTCGGTGGTGCAGTGGGTAGCACGCCCGGTAACTGCGTCAGAGGTTTTAGGTTCGATGGTGGACCAAGGTTGGATGGCGTCTTTCGGGCAGGAGAGAGGCTCCGAGTGCGCCTTCCTTCGGGTGAGAAGTGCAACGGCGATCGGCAACCGGCTACGGAAAACACTGCCCAATATATACCTCTTGTGTCCATTCAGAGGGACAGCAGGAGTACCAGACCCTGCCATAGGCGTCGAAAGGGTTAGGAGTTGCATTGGAATGGTTGAATCATAGGTGGATGTGACTTATTACTTATAGAAATCATTTTGACAATGAGCAGGGCACGCCGGAAGTTTAGTAGGCCCTGATGGAGATTATCAGTGAGAGCCGCCGAAATATTTGCAAGAAAAAATGTTTTTATCTATAAATGTCAGAAATTTCAAAGTGTGGGTCCCACTAAGCCAAAGGGCTTGAATCTGAGGTAAGAAAATTCGACACTTGCGCGGGCTGGAGTCGAGATTTTCATTCAGTTAATTAACGTTAACCTCCTTATTGCGGAAAGTAATTTACAGATTCCGCGGAAAAAACACTTTCTATAAAGATCAAAATGTAGGGGTAAAGGGGGCAAAACGTTTCAGGTGTAGGGAAACGTCCCGCCGGAAGAACGCGGAGGAAAAGTGCCCCAGGGAAGAACACAGGGGAAGCGGCGAATTGCGTTGGACACACCAGTTCTCGTCCGATCACCGAAGTTAAGCAACGCAACCCCAGCTAGTACTGACATGGGTGGCCGCTTGGGAAAACTGGGTACTGCTAATATCCAAAATTCGTCGCATTAGTGTAGTGTCTACGCAGTCTCTGCATAAGAACTACACTGTGGACGGGGCTCTAATGACCTTTTAGTCGAAGGGCCCTAAAGCATCAACAAACAACAACAAGAAAACAGGGAGACGTGGATCGTAGCGTTAGGTAGAATGTCAACATTGCATGGAAAGGGCAAAAGAAGCCACCTGATGGTGTAGGGCCCCGTCTACTGCGTAGTTCTAATGCAGAGACTGCATAGACACTACACTAATGCGACGATTTTTGAGTACCTATTAGCGGTGCCGAGTTTTCCCAAGTGGCCACCCACATCAGTTGTTGTTGTTTGTTGGAGTTTAAGGTCCCGTCAACTACGAGGTCATTAGAGACCCGTCCACTGTATAGTTCTAATGCAGAGACTGCACAGACACTACACTAATGCGACGATTATTGGGTATTAGCAGTACCCAGCTTTCCCAAGCGACCACCCATGTCAGTACTAACTGGGCTTGCGCTGCTTAACTTCAGTGATCAGACGAGAATTGGTGTGTCCAATGCGATTTGCTGCTCTCTCAACCCAACTCGAAGCAGTATTGAACCTGGAACCACTGACACAGTAGTCAAGTATGCTACCCATTCCGCCACTGAGGGGGTTGTCTTAGGCTGAAAAAAAGGGGGTCAGAAATGATGATAGCCGCCCTATTGCAAGCACAGTGGCGGAAAGCATTGTTTTTCCCACTAAAGTAAAAGAACTCTTAAACCAATAAGTGAATGTCAGAATCAATTTTTAGGTTTTTGCATTTCCGAGTATGAACTCAATTTGGCAACGTTTGCCTGACCCTAATAGGTGCAGGTCAATCAATGACAGCAAATCGATTTCCAAACTAATATGAGCCATAAGAGATGCTTTTTAGGACAACAGTACCGAATAAGTGCATTACTGAAAGGGCTCCTGGCACAAGTTTTAATGACATCCGGCGCAATTTTGGAATTGAAATATCGCCGACATATTAATGTTGCCAAGGCTACTAACTAACAGAAGTTAGGTGGACATACGTATTTGGGGGTCAGAAGAGGAGTTTTATAATAGAAAGGGCCTAATACCATCCAATAGATCCCCCATCTGTCCCAAGGTGGGGACAAGTGGCTTCCGGACCTTGCCAAAGGCGGGAAACGGGTTAGAGCAGTGATAGCTGTGATTCAGGTCACTATTGACCAATATTCTACCCCACCCCGTAGCCGAACTGCAGAACAGCCCAATGCTATTAACCTGAGAACAACTAATCGAGAAAAAAATGTTCCAGAGACTTTTGGTTGGTTCTAACGAGAAAGGACCTAATATCGCCAATGTGTTCCGAGACGAAGAAAAAACCAAAACGGAACTTCGAACCAGCGGCAGACGGGAAGAAATATTCCCTTTACTGCCCGTCCCCAGTCTTATGCCACCAGCCTGCGAACCACAACTCGAGGAGTGATGCTCCAGAGACTTATCAGGGGTTAATAGAAATGGGATCCGTTATCCCCCATGTGTCCGAAAGGGAGCAAAGAATGAGTTCCCTACCTTGTCATAGACGGAGAAAGGTTGTTACTCAGGGCACATTTGACGGAAATCTTTCTTTTGCTGCTTGCCCCCGGCCCCCTCAGTCATATATAGTCAGGCCTGCGAACTATAACTCGAGGAATAATGGGTCCAGAGACTCTTCAGCAGCTTTTAAGAGAAAGAGCCTGATTACGTGCATGTGTCTGAAAGAGGACAAAAATGGCTACTAGGCACTGCAATAGGCGGGGAAAAGTTGTGATTCACGGAGCATTTGACGGAAATGCTCCCACGACGCAACCCCAGCTAGTACTGACCTAGTACTGGGGTTACGTTGCTGAACTACAGTGATCAGTTTGTTTGTTAGTGTTTTAGGGCCCTTCATTTTGGTTGGTTTGTTGGTGTTTTAGGGCCCTTCATTTTGGTTGGTTTGTTGGTGTTTTAGGGCCCATCATTTTGGTTGGTTTGTTGGCGTTTTAGGGCCCTTCACTTTGGTTGGTTTGTTGGCGTTTTAAGGCCCTTCATTTTGGTTGGTTTGTTGGTGTTTTAGGGCCCTTCAACTACAAGGTCATTAGAGCCCCGTCCACAGTGCAGTTCGTATGCAGAGACTGCACAGACACTACACTAATGCGACGATTTTTGGATACTAGCGGTACTCGGTTTTCCCAAGCGGCCACCCATGTCAGTACTAGCTGGGGTTGCGCAGCTTAACTTCAGTGATCAGACGAGAACTGGTGTGTCCTACGCAATACAGCCGCTCCTCCATTTGGATTGAACGACTGTTTTCACAACTCAAAACGTGATCGTAAGCATTTGAAAGATCTTGTCAACTATGGAGCTATTTCTAGACGGCCCTAGGGAATGTCTAGGAGTATGTTGAAACAGCCAATTGGAACTAATGGCGTCACATCTCAATGTGACAAAACCGACAGTAAACAGGGAAAAATATATGCACAGATGAAAGGGAATATACTAAATGCTAGTCTGAATCGTGGTCAATGTCCGGTCAAGGTACTATCAAATTGAGAGGAATAGATTTGCGCCAAAATCGATAAACGGCAAAAAAGCAAATTCCATACGGAGAAAGGAGCAGTAAAAGAAATAAAAAGTCGATGTTCATTGTTCTTAGAGACGCCATTTTGGTTCTTGTCAATCGAATTTCTGTTATTTATAGATCATCATCTCTCACTTGTGTTACAAGACAAATGCATTTTATCTTTTGACTTATTGATGTTCCCCGTTGCATTTTCTGTTCCATAACTAGATCCACTACATGCCGAAAAACGAACTTTTTCATAGTCCGTTAGTCGACACACCACTACCTCCGCCATTTGCAGATACGTCACCATGACACTACAATTCATGTCGCTAATGGGATTATACAGTCATCGTTTCTGAAAATGGCCTTTGAAAATTAATGGAACCGTTTAATGGAGTTCCATTAAGGGAAAACCAGTTAAACGATCCGGCATAAATCCAAAAAGTTCCATGGAGGGGAGGGGATTCAACCATCCAGAGGCAAAAATCTGATCAATCACTCCACAAGCCAATCGTCCTCAATGACCATTCTTGAAGTTGATGTCCATTAGGACCACAGTCTGAAGTGTCTGCTTCAGCAAATGGCCCAAAACGTCTGCCGAGGGACCCGAGGTAAGACTGCCTAACTTGTTCGTCTGTTCGACTCACCAGTAACAGAACTGAACCGGTAACTGAAAATTAGCGCCGTGAGCGTAAGCACGTCATTCATAACCTCTTTTCTGCTTCCCGAAGGGCCGGGTTCCCATGTTCCATTAGAATAGGAAACACAGGAGGATTGCTGAATCCTCTCAGCCAGGGGACAAGCACGAATATCAGGGTAAGAGCAAAGACGCTAGGAGACAAGCACGAAAACCAGAGGTGGAGCAAAGACGCTAGGGGACGAGCTACTTGCTAGGGAGTTGGCTGCGGTCCGTGCAGTTGTGACATGATGCACACCACACGGAGCTATGAATTTACTTCCCGCTGCGCTGTGGTCACACTATAAAGTGCGAAAGTTCTCTCACTTTGGATCAGTATTGTTCCAGTGTTTCCTCAAGTGGGGTCCCAGCGAGTCTCAGTGCTGCTGCAGTTTGAACTCAATGTGCCCCCAAGTCTTATTTAGTGCTGTGCCGTTTGAACCCAATGTGAAGTAAGTCTTCCCCAGTGCTGCTGCAGTTTGAACCCAATGTGCCCTAAGTCTTCCCCAGTACAGCTGCAGTTAGGACCCAATGTGCCCTAAGTCTTCCCCAGTGCTGCTGCAGTTTGAACCC
>JAAFCE010004287.1:9085966-9128627 GCA_013389805.1 Trigoniulus corallinus
CTCAATCCATCTCTCGCTCCCTCTCAGTCTCTCAATCCATCTCTCGCACCCTCTCAGTCTCTCAATCCATCTCTCGCACCCTCTCAACCTCTCAATTTTATATCCCTCGTTCCCTCTCACTCGCTCCTTTCCCTCACTGTCTCCGTCTCAATCTATCCCTCTCCCTCGATCTCTCCCTCTCACTCTACCCCCTCTCTCCTAATCTCCCTCTCAATCTATCCCTCACTATCTCCTATCATTCGTTCTACATCGTCTAACTCACTCTCCCCGGAAGTCTCCTTCGCCCAAATGGTCATTCCCTCTCCAGGACCTAGCAGAAACTAGTCCATCTAGCCCAGGGTACCAACAGAAACGCCTCTCGCCTGAAAGCTACAAATTACAAACATGCAAAATATGTTTAAAAGTCGACAATTTCATAGAAAATTCACATTAGAATTTCGGAGTTTTCAAGAAGCAATTTGAGCATCGTCGTTATTTGCCTACATTGTCATAGCGGCTGCATCAATTACTTTTTATTACAGTCTAGCAGAACTTGATATTAGTGTTTATCCGACCACCAATTGAAAGGGAAAAGCAAAATTGTTTTACTACCTAGAATTTCAGCAGAGAAAAAACCAATTTCGTCTCCATGAATACCATATAAGTAAGACTTAAAGACAGGATATGTTTACAGAATTTACAAACCTCTTCAGAGAACTCCCCATCCATCTCCGCTACAAGAGAACACTGAATTTTCTGTTTCTATTGCTTTCTAGGCGGTGTCTGCCATCGAATCGTCCCATGTGTTCGATTACATAACATCGGGCCTATTATAACCCACCTACGCCACCAAGAGGTACACTAACACACATCAGCAATGTACAGACGTGTTGCACTTGGAAAACTTATGCGGATGATAATATGGGTTTAACATAAACAACTAGTAGAGTCCTGTACCCCTTTGCCCCGTTGATGTCGGCCATCCCATCTCCTGCGCTTCTGGCGCCACTGAACGGCCCCACAGAACCGACACAGGGTAAATAAAATACACCAACCAAGCCTCTTTAAGTTGAAGGTGTCGTCATGTGCGAGGTAATGTGCAAGTCACATCTCATACGCCCGACTCACACTTAGTCCGGTAGACGAGTCGAATAGCAAGTAATTTGGTACCAATTGTGCTCCAATTTTTCGGCCAAGTCGCAACCTTTACACAAGCCCTCACTGCTAATTACTAATTACTACAAACGTCACTAGATCATTGTGAACGCCTTATTTTTAGTCGAGTTCATAAGTGTCGTTGGTTGATCAGGACAAAACAGCATTTGCGTCAAAATATTGGCGCAATGAACGCCTTTCGAGTTTCAAATTCCAATACAAAGAAAAAAGGTAACTCCTAACACTTTTTTCGCCTATGGCAGGGTTGGGTGCCCATCTTGTCCATCTGAACGGACACAAAGGTGATATATTGGACGGTAGTTTTCAGCAGGAGACAATCGATCAAAGCTGCAACCCCTATGCTTATTGATCGTTGGTCTACTGTTTGTTGGGGTACCCTACCGAAGCCAGGGGTGGGCGAGCTCCTGAAACTGAGAACTGTGCCTCATCTACCTGTTGCATAGTTGAGTTGCATAATGGCACACTACACGGGACCTCACTATTAATTCGTAATCAAAAGAAAGCGCACTCAGGGCCTGCCTCTCGCCCAAAAGATGCCAACCAACCTCTGTCCAATATGATTTACAGCTAACTTTACTTAAAGTGAACAACTGGAAAGGTTTCAGCCCACTGCCCACGGATGACGTCAATTGGAGTTGGAAACTTGAAGAGGACCAGCGCGGGGATCCACAAATAGAAGCAGGTTGTCTGTAAGGATATGGTGGTGTGTGGGGTGGACGGGAACCTGGAGGGAGATAGGCGGGAGTGGAGGGCTAAAACCTGCAGACCCGACCCTGCCACAGGCGGGATGAGGGTATAATGATGGTGATGATGAGTCAAGGTACCTGGAAGGGTCACACTGCTAAATTGAATGGGAGGCCTGTCAATCCCCCGTCTGATTAGTAGGGTCCTCGGGGACAGTACAAAGGAGGTAAAAGAAACACCTTATATTTCAACGGTACGACCAATATTTGAGTACTGTAGTCCAATTTGGTTTCCTTTTAGGCAGGACGTATCTTGGGAAATCGAAAGGATTAGGGAATTAAGGTGGGACACTATGCCAGAGGCCGGTATCTCACAGCATTAGTCTTTTTTATCAAACTTCTGTTGATGAGGTGCAATGATCCTATGGTTCGAAGTATATCCCTCGCCGAGTATTGGGGCAAAAAGGATTATCCATATAACTTACAAGAGATAAGGGCCCAGACACTCTTACTACTGGTCGTTTATTTCCCAAGAACCATTCGGCAATGGAATGCCCGCGGAGAGGATAAAGTGGAGGGCTTCCAGAAAAGAAAGGTCACCATTGCAAACATTGTAGGGGGACACAATAGATACAGTAATATAGTACAGGGTTTAGGGGGTTTTAGGTATTCTATTTAGGAAAGAGTTAAGGCCGGTTTACACGCTACGTCTTAACGGACGTTTTGTCGTAAACGACAAATTGTATCAGTTAAGAGGGAGCGTGTAGACCACAAAAGGGACGTCTTATTGAAACTGAAGCAAGTTCAAGGTCACAAAGGAGAACTGATGGAAGGGGCATCCTTTTAGACGCAAGACGTCCCTTTTCAGTGCATTTTACTCAATGTTGGACTTCACCAGAGACGTCAAATTGGAGGTCCGTGAGCTACATGATGTCCATAGTATGTCATGGCAAAGGGTTGGGAAGTCAGCCAAGCAGCCATAACGGGCTGGATCCTGTGGAGGCTGGTTGCAGGTGAGGGGGAGGTTGGAGTGGGGGATTTGGGAGAGAGTCAATTAGCAGCACCCAATGTTTCCAACCAATCACCCAGGTACTGTATTATTACATATCTGGTCTGCTACTCAGAGAGGGGGACAGTTGCCCCCGATTGCAGTTGAAAGGGGTAGCCAAGGGGGGAGGGTTAAATTCCCCCTTGGGCCTTGATTGAAAAATTTGAAACCGAATATAGTTAAGTGCTATAGACCCTATCAACCATCGTGCCCCCCCCCCCCTTCAAAAAATCCTGGCTACACCAGTAGCACCATGCGTCATACTTGAATTAAAACTTTTATTACACCATTTCAAGGATTGTCATGTCACCGTTGAGCTGGGTTTCCTGGTACTTTTGAAAATAAAATATATTGGGCAGTGTTTTTCCCCAGCCGGTTACTTATTTAGTGTCGGTCTACTGTTCGTTAGGGAATTCTGCAACGCCAAGGAGCGAACCAACGATCACACAAACGCTAGAATCACAAGTTGGAAATGTGATTGAAAACGGAGTAAAAGACGTTACGTGTAAACACGCAACAAAACGTACATTTTGTCTTCCATTTTATATGATGGACAAAATGTACGTTAAGACGTAGCGTGTAAACCGGCCTTTAGGCTCCCCAATGCCAAATTCGCCTAATAGGGCTGCTTGCAGTGTAGTCAATTACAACCTCGAATCACTGGCGAAGTTACCGAGCATGCTGCCTACCGCGTCACTGAAGATGGAAACCACCGTCAGGCAGAAAGCCTCTTCAACGGTTTGCACGCCTATTACATGTGAAGGTGCCCTCAAACACCACACTGTGGTCACTTTTTCCTTGACCATTCGACTGAAAGCTCATCTCCAACTATCTCTAGTCCCCCAAAACGCCACCCACCATAGCTAAGAAACTGAATCTACATCTCCCTAAAAGTGTTATCAGCCTGACCAGCAGAGGTCATTACACCAAGACAGATAATGACTAGATATGACAGATGAAAGATGAATGGGAGCACTTCAAGACACTGGAAAATGAATCAAATGGGAGAATGAAAGTGGGGGTAAGAAAGGTGGCGGAAAGGAGAGAGGAGGGTTAATACTTGAGAATAACTGAAAGGAATGGGCAAAGCAGGATAAAACAGAGATTATCGATTAAGTCCTGCTGGTCGCCATCAAAAACAGATTTGACACTCGGAGAAGTAAATGATCCAGGGAAGCCCAAATAGTAGTAGTAGCATCACACGGTTTATTGACTAAACAACCAAAGTTCTTTGACCTCAATCCCAATCACTGTACTATAGGCTTGTCTTATTTTGGTCCATGTAAAAAATGACGTCAATACCATTCATTCTTCCCACTTCCATACAGGAGAAATGACAGCACCCATCAATAAATAGTGGAGTTTACGCCTGCTTTGAGTTTTTTTTGCTTTCTATTTGCACCAAATGACAAACAATCCCTTTTTCTGCTCTTCTGAACTAGAAGAAATTAAGTTCCAACTCGACTATATAGCAAGGCGAGTGGTGAAGGGGAATTCTGTTCCAGTGAAATCCTTCAGACCAGAAAACTTATCTTCACAACGACTGCCCACGAACTACTTAATTTTGACATTCAGAAGCACTCCCAAGGCAAAAGAGTGTAAACCATCACAGTGCAAGAGAGGAGCAGAAGGAAAAACGAGCAAAGGAGGGTGAAATGGAGCAAAACGAAAGAGGGGCAGATGAAATTCAGTAGGATAACGAGCAGCAATGGGGTATGGAGATGAACTGAGCAAAAAGAGAAGGTGAAGAAGCAAAAGAGGGGAGGAGCAAAGGAGGGGCGGAGGAGCAAAAGAGGGGAGGAGCAAATGAGGGACGGAGGAGCAAAAAAAAGGTGATAAAACGAGGGGAGGAGCAAAGAGACGCTGAAAAGGGGAGGAGTAAAAAGACGATGAAAAGGGAGGGAGGAGAACAGAGGGGGAGGAGCAAAAAAAAAAAGTGATGAAAAGAGGAGGAGCATGAGAGTATGGGAGGAGCATCGAGGAAAGGAGTAAATGGGGACAGGAGGAGCAATAGGAAAGGAGTAAATAGGGACGGGAGGTGCAAGAGGAAAGAAGTAGATGGGGACAGGAGGAATAAAAGGAAGAGTAAATGGGGAAGGGACTAAATGAGGAAGGGAGGGGCAAGACGAGGGGAGGAGTAATAGGAAGAGACTAAATGGGGAAGGGTGGAGTAAAATGAAGGGACAAAATGAAGAAGGAAGGAATAAATGGGGGTAGGGGCGCAAGAGGGGAGGAGGAAATGGGAGGAGCAATTCCACGTTTATGCCAAATTTGCAATTATTTCCCGTATTAAATCTAAGTTATCTGGAAGTCTTTCTTATAAATGTTCATCCGTTACTCGTCAATTACTCCCATTCTGAAGTACTCTTTAAATGTCATATTTATACCAATTAGTAATATTTGGATGGGGCCAAAATGGTGTATACTCGGACGCGACGAATGAGCGGGGAAAAATGGCCAGTGTCAAATGAACGCCCAGGGTTCTGACCATGTGCAGAAAAGAAATTTTCAAATTTCCCAATCAATCTACATGTTATTTTCTTACTTTTCTTTCTCAAAAAGGAAGAGTAAAATTTCTTAGAAATTGCCTTTGAAGAAATTCATGAAAAGTCACTATTTTAAAGTACAACACAATTCGATACAGCAATCGATAAGCAATATCGAACAGACAATACATTGATAAGATATCGATTTAATCATTAAATCCTGTTGCATGTTGGTGTTACACATATCGACACCCTCGTTAAGCAGTGCAGAAAGGGCATCCTCCCTCCATTCTGCAAACCATTTATAAAGAAAACCCACCCTAAATATCGATTAGCCATTGACTGCACGCGTCCAATTATTAATCCAGGTCGAAGATTGCAGAATCTATAACAATGGATGCCTCCTACCCAGCCACTACCCAGTCACTTCATCCACTCTAGCCAAAATGACGCTTAGGATAAATGTTGGGGGGGGGAGGACTAAAAATGGGTTGGGGCTTCCTTGAAAGACTGGTGGAGGCACTAAGCTCCTAGATACAGCCGGTTACACTAGTTTTCGGGTACCCATCTTGTCCCTCTGAATGGATACAACAGTTAACCTGAAAAGCGCCTTTACGCAGCCGGCAACCGACCAAAACTGCAGCGCCTATGCTTATTAATCGTCGGTCTTCTGTTCGTTAGGGCACTCCAACGACGCCAGGAGGCGGCAAGCTTCTACACCTGGGAATTTCGCCTCATCTACCTGTTGCATAGTAGAGGTTCTTTTACGTGCAAATGACATCGAACACCACAACACCACGCGGGACCTCGGTTTTAATTCTCATGTGAAGGAAGGCGCTCTCGGGGCTTCCCCCGCACAAAAGAAGCCAAACCACCTCGGTCGGGATTCAAACCTAGAACCACTGACGCAGTTACCGAGCACGCTACCCACTTTGCCCCCGAGGCGTGTCACATTCAATATACCGTATTTATTCCAATAAACGCCGCGCCGTTTATTTATTTCGTGGCGTTTTTTGGTGCGGCGTTTATATAATTTGTGAGCTATTTGTCGACGATATTGGCAGTCATCATCATCATCATACCCTTATCCCGCTTGTGGCAGGGTCGGGTCTGCTGGTCCACTGAACGTCCTCTGACTGGGGTCACCCAGCCAGGCGTCTGGAAACCCGCAGGAATATTGGCTAAGGCTGTCTGATGCGATCCATAGAATCAATGGGCAGATGGGTGAAGTGGAGACAGGCAAGCAGAGTCATGTGTGATAGGAGGGTCTCCATCAAGTTAAAAGGAAAGTTCTACAGGGCAGTGGTTAGGACAACTATGCTATATATGAATCAGAGGATAGGGCAGTGAAGAAGAGCCATGTCAATAGAATGCAAGTAGCCAAGATGCCAATGCTGCGGTAATGCGGTACATGAGTGACGTGTCGAGAGCTGATAGAATTAGGAACGAGTATATTCGAGGTAGCCTTGGAGTGGTGGTCATCGCCGAAAAAAATGAGGGTGAATAGGTTGAGGTGGTATGGACACAATGAGGAGAGGATCTCGTTAGGTCCATTTCATGAATGAAGGTGGTCGGAAGCACCCGGGGTAGGAGGAGACCAAAGCAGACGTGGGAGCTGGTTGTCTGTAAAGGTATTGGTGGTGTGTGGGGATGAGGACCTCGTGGAAGATAGACGGGAGTGGAGGGTTAAAATTCGCAGACCCGAACCTGCCACAGGCGGGATAAGGGTATGATGGTGATGTATGTGAGGGTATGCCGGCCTACCCCCACTGTTTCTTCCAAAAATATTTTACCACTAGCGAAAAAAAAACGCTGCGGCGATTATTGGAGGGCGGCGTTTATTACTTTTTTGGCCCTGATTGTGCGGCGCTTAATAGAGGGCGGCTGTTATTGGAATAAATACGGTAGGTATAAATCAGCAAAATCTCCAGGTCTAAGGAACTGGCTCGTCCCCCTCCCCCGATGTCCGTAGAGAAAAAGGCGCCCTTTTGAAGAAAACAGCACAGCGTTAAATTAGCAGTTAGTTGCAGCATTGAGTTGACAACCGACTTCGTAAAGGCTTTAGAATCTTGCGCCGCCTTGGATCCAACTAATCAACCCTGTCATATGTGGGAAAAAGTCTGGGGGCGATGATAATTCGTAGACTAACTTCGTTGGTGTCTTAGGGCCCTTCATTAGAGCCCCGTCCACAGCATAGGTGTTATGCGGAGACTGCACAGACACTACCGTACTGCGACGATTTTGGGTATTAGCAGTACCCAATCTTCCCAAAAGGCTACCCATGTCAGTACTAGCTGGGGTTGCGCTGCTTAACTTCAGTGATCAGACGAGAATTGGTGTGTCCAACGCAATTCGCCGCTCTATTAACCAGGGAATGGAGGAAGTTTCTCAGCAAGCGGTTTACTGGTCTGAGTCCTAACGGCAGGGTCTGAGGGTACTGGTGTGATTCCATTTCCGACATTCCCTTGTCCGGGGGACGTCACTCAACACGAACAGGGTCAAGCCGTCAACCACGGAGTCGGATCTAACATACTACCACTGATGGTCCACAGCAGGATTAACTGGAAGCAACCGCAATACGACATTGGAGGGAACCAGACGGAGATAGGGGTTGGAACGGTGGCCTTATCTAACCGATGGAGAGGAACAGTTGCATCATGAGCAAGGGGCTTTAATGGAGAGAGCAGGAACCGGTAAATATGACGAAATCCAGTTCCATACAACTAACAACACACTCTGTAAAGTGGGGACGTAGAGTTACAGTGAAAAATCACCGCATACTAATCTTCAGTAGCTGGAAAAATTAATCGATTGTTGAACTTGACCTCGCATTATTTAAATTCAGAGGAGATCAGGCAACAGTCACGGGGTCAAGGTTAAAATAAAAAGCTTCTACAGGCAGTGGAGGTCACATCTGTGGCCTAAATCTTTATTAGAGGATGGAAAGAATAAAAAGTACCACCGAACCAAAGTTTTTTTTCTCGGTAGGAAAAAATTCGTTTGTGCACTGAGTTTCGGACTGCCTCTGCTGGACTACCGACTAACACACCAGCCCGGAACCGTTTATAATACATTACTTCAGGTTGTCCTCTGTTGTACCCTTAGGACTGCACTGGTTATTATCGTGAGCCTGTGAGGCTTCTTGGTGCACCTCACTCTTCAAGCTGTATGTCCGCTACATAGTAGGAAAACCATGTCCCAGGCCTCCCTCTCCCAGCAATCTGTTGATTGTGTCAGGGGCCATGCGACCCAGGCCTGCCTCAAGCGCTGGGTGTCACGTGGTTCAACTGCCACAGGTTAATAATGCGATGGGCGTCTCCATCCACCCCTGGGCAGAACGAGTAGTCCACGGAGTTCGCTTTCCTACCTTATGCAGGCAGGCGCGGAAGTACCACAGCCCTCTCGGGAACTGGATGATGTAGTACCGAATCCCTCCATGCCTCTTCCGAGCTCATGACTTCTGGGATGAGGCCTTGTGGTCCATCTCCCTCAGTGCTCCCACGTCGCCTGCCAAGAGTCGTGTGTGCCTTTCCTATGCAGTCGCTCCCTTCCTGCCGATGCCCCCCTTTACACTTTGTTTGTTCGGGGCTAAAGCGGATGTTCATTATGAAAATCAGAAGCCTTCGCGAACATGTCTACAAACAATACGTGCACTTGTCTAAAACGTTCGCAGCGCTTTAATATGTTCACTACGAACACTGAAACCATCGAAAAAAGCGAATACATGATGATGACGTTGGTAAGATGTGAAGCACGAAAAAGAGGTGAAGAGGAACACGTGTGAAAACAGAATTGAGAAGGTGGCAAAGGTCATAGAGTAAAATTTAAGGTCAATTATTTTTAGTACATTAGAGCATAGTGTCATGTTCGATCACCCTTTGATCACTATTAAAACTATGACGCTCTAATTTGCATTGAATTTCACATGGGATCCAATGTGGACACAGATTCATTACACCTCGTATTCCAGAACAATCGTAAAAGAGGTCCAAAAAAGAGCTCAAAACATTTGCTAAAAATTTCAACCATTGCCCTTAGATCTTTCGGTGCTCGCCCTTTTCCTGGCCGCTTTCTCATTTCCCCAGCCTAATCCTTCGAACGGCAATCAGCACAGTTTGATCGTAATTAGTTGAAACCCGATCTTGACAGGAACAAAATCAATACCATAAACGTCGCAGTACGTTATAGGCACAAAATGTTCTTTACAGTAACAAACTTAATGCTCGTGTAACACGCATTTAATTAACGGACTACTAGGCGAATATTCGCAAAGCCTCGTTCAGAAAAGCAAGAAGCAACTCCTAACCCCTTTTCCTGCCTAGGACAGTCAGGTACCATGCAGCCAAGTTGTGCTGGGCACACCAGTTCCCGTCAGATCACTGACACACTAAAAATGATTATACCCCACCAAGACGAAGGGTTGACGGATTCGAAAAAGAAACCCGGAAGTACACCGCGCTATGTTTGTCATTCAACCAGGAGGACGCTCTCAAATTACCAGCTGCAGCATCTCATCAAAGCGTTAGAAGTCAACGACTTCATGGTGCCCCACAAGGCTGCTAGCTTTCAGAGCACGATTTGACTTGGGGTAGGCAGCCTCGGCCTTTAAACATCTTAAGCTTCGATTATTTATTTAGCGCATCAGGCAAACAAAATTACTGAAGACCTTCAAAACTTTTGTCCTTCCGGAAACTACCGCCATGTTGAAAACTGTCTGCAAACATGTTGCCCCACCTTCTACGCTGCGTGTAATATCGGTAACACGGTGCACGTAATATCGGTGCTGTACTATCGCCATACCAAATATTCTTCTCCTATGACAGGGCTGGCAACCAATTTACCGCGTTGACAATGGAAACACAAAGGCGAAATGTTGTCCTGTATTGTAACTAAGCCGGTCGTCGACCTAACGCCGCGACCACTTGGTTAACGTCGGTTGATTTTCTTTAGTGGGGCCCATTCCTCCACCAACACTAGGGGACATGCCCCTCCATATAGAAAGCGTTTTTTCGTGCAGTGGTGACTTCACACAACGGTACCTATTCCATTAAGGAGGTAATTTTGGAGCACGGCATTAATTCTAATTCCAGACGGAAGGCGCGTTTAAAGGCCGCTTCACAATAGCAACGGGAACGCAAACGGCAACAGACGGGAAAGTTGACCAAATTTCAACTTAAGCCGTTTGACCAATGGCAGCACACCTCCACCACACGACGTACCCGTCGCCCCTCCCCTCTGCACAAAATACGTTTTCCGTTGCCGTTCCCGTTGCTGTTGTGAGGCGGCCTTAAGGCCGGTCGCACACACAGCCACTAGTGGCGAGCATTAGTCGCTGTACACGGCCACCAGTGGCTGCCACAGGCGGCAGCAACGAGATCTCGTGCTTGCGGTAATAGGAAAAGCGCCGCCACTGGCGACAAGTAGCCAGATACGGCGACTGCCGCAGCTTGTGGCTCAGTAGCGCTACTGCAAACGCCGTGTCTGCGCTGAGCCTATTTGATTCCAATTAGAAACGCAGTCCACAACGTGTGGTCGCCACTAGCAGCCGCCACAAGTGGCTGTGTGTGCGAGCGGCCTAAGACTTTCCTCTCCTACCGCACCTAGGCCAGCGTTGAGCCAGCAAACAGCATCACACCTTGACTGAAAACTTAGCTGCTATCCGACAGACAAAAAAAAAGTCGTCAGTTACAATCGGAATTGAACCTGAGACAATGATGTCAGGAGTGAAATACTTAATAATGTGGAATTCCAAGGCGGACATCAGGCTCACTCGTCTTCACAAAGAGATGGATGGTCAGTGACGAACCTGCAAAACTGCAACCACTAAAAGCTGTCACCGAACCACAAAACAATGAGTTTTGACCAGAGTCGAACCTGTAACCATGAAGCCACAATTCAAACACATAATGATATGGGCAACCAGCATCCGCAATAGAAGACAGACGTGAGACGCCTCTAGCTTCAGAAAGATATCATCGGTCTAGGCCGGTGTTGAACCTGCAAATCCCGCATCAAGTCCCTACACCAGTGGTGGCGAACCTCTTTTTGAAGACGGGTCACAATAACACAAAAAAAAGCAAAAACGTTGTCCGCGGGTCAGTTGCGACCACTATTTAATTTCATGAATAAAAAATTATTATTAATAATGAATATACTAGTTTATTAAAGTAGCAAATAGAGAACATCATCATAATGCCCTTATCCCGCCTGTGGCTGGGTTGGATCTATGGGTTCTAACCACCAAGTCCCCGTTCAACCCACACACTATGGTACGATAAACTAGATATGATTCACGTTCGGGTGGGTCACTTAAATTTGCACGGTGGTCGCAGGTTCGCCACCACTGCCCTACACCAAGCTCTCACCCAACCGCAAAAGCTTAATAAGTTTCGACCTAGAATCGAACCTGAAAGCATTAAGTCAGGGTATGAAAGCAGGGTACAACTAATGCCCAAATTCGAACTACGCAGTGAACGAGTTTGTATGTTTGTTTGTTGGTGTTTTAGGTCCCTTCAACTACAAGGTCATTAGAGCCCCGTCCACAGTGTAGTTCTTATGCAGAGACTGCACAGACACTACACTAAAGCGACGATTTTTGGGTATTAGCAGTACCCAGTTTTTCCAAGCGGCCACTCATGTCAGTACTAGCTGGGGTTGCGTTGCTTAGCTTCAGTGATCAGACGAGAACTGGTGTGTCCAACGCAATTCATCGCTGCCTGCAGTGGACGGAGCTCTAATGACCACTGTAATTGAAGGTCCTTAAAACACCAACGAAACAAAAATACAACTTGAAGTTGTTGCCTGCCAAAACAAAAGTCATCAGTTTCGGTGGTCAGAATCGAACCAGTAACCATGGAATCACGAGTCAGGTACTCAAGGGTGGGGGGAAAGGGGGGTTACCTCTAAGGACTTCACAGCCAAGTAGATTACAAGGTTGGCATTCAAATAAGAGAGGAAAAAAGACTCGCACTTATTATTGGTCGACTGACGATCAACAACACTAGTGGATTAACGTAGGACTAGAATTACTTGAATAAACACCATCTACATTTTCATAATGAAATCAACAAGAATGCTACAGACACCTGAGGAAAAAGAGGGGAGGGCCATTAGCACGACTATCAAACGGTGGCTTACCAAACAAAAAAAAGATTCACTTGATAATTTTCATGGCGTGCCATAGAAACAGCGCCAATAATCCAATTACATTTTATGGTGTATAAACACTGATACTAAATCCATAAATGTCCTACGTAAACCTTTTAATAATTTTCATATATACAAAGAGGGAGAGAAAGGACAGGAATGTCAAGCACACATTGTCCCCCTCCCCCCTACTCGCCGTTCCACTTATCTTTTGCCTTACCAGGGCCAGTTCTGAGGGGCTCCGAGCAAGCACACTTATCAACCACTCCATCGCAGGAGGCACGATCCTGTTACGGCTAACAGGATTCGTTTCAGTGATGTTTTAGGGCCCTTGACCTACAACGCCATTAGAGCCCCATCCACTGCATAGTTCGAATGTAGAGACTGCGCAGACACTACACTAATGCGACGATTTTTGGGTATTAGTGGTACCCAGCGTTCCCAAGGGGCCACCCATATTAGTACTAGCTGGGGTTGCATTGCTTAACTTCAGTGAGCAGACGAGAACTGGGGTGTCCAACGCAATTAGCCGCTCCTGACCCCGTGGAAGCTGCTCGCCGGGGAGGACGAGAAGGAGTGGGGAAGTTGGCAGCACCCAATGTTCCCTACGAAGCACCCATGTTGGTACTAACTCTGGTTGCATTGCTTAACTTCAGTTATCAGACGAGAACTGCTCCCCCTTCAACTACAACGGCCATTAGAGCCCCATCCACTGCATAGTTCTAATGTAGAGACTGCGCAGACACTATACCAATGCGACGATTTTTGGGTATTAGCAGTACCCATTTTCCCAAGCGGCCACCCATGTCAGTACTAGCT
The DNA here is from genome assembly GCA_013389805.1 of Trigoniulus corallinus. Classification (NCBI taxonomy): domain Eukaryota; kingdom Metazoa; phylum Arthropoda; class Diplopoda; order Spirobolida; family Trigoniulidae; genus Trigoniulus; species Trigoniulus corallinus. Next base: position 9,099,304 of record JAAFCE010004287.1, read on the forward strand.
GGGGTTGCGCTGCTTAACTTCAGTGATCAGACGAGACCTGGTGTGTCCAACGCAATTCGCCGCTCCGTTCTTTTACAGAAGATGGTTAAGGATTAATCGCTGTTTTAGGGTCCTTCAACTACAACGGTCATTAGAGCCCTGTCCCCTGCGTAGTTCGAATGCAGAGGCTGCACTGACACTACGTTGTTACGACGAGTGTTCCCAAGTGGTCATCCACGCCAGTACTACCAACGCAGTACAGCCGCTCCCCTCTGAAGATGGCAACATACACATCCCATATGGGCCAAGACTTCACTTTCTATCCACCGGAAGTCACTCTGTGGTCTCCCTAATTATTCACCTAGGCCAGTATCGAACTTACAAAAATAGATTCACGAGCGCAGAACGCTACCACTCCACCAGTGAGACATAATCCCGTCCTTGAAACCTAAATACTTGCAATGGATATCATTAGTGCCTTAAAAATCCAGGGTAGGGAGGTACAGGGTGAACGGCTGAAAAGAAAATAATGTATTTAAGTCACATACAGGCTATTTGATAGCGCATTAGGTTGTCGAGCATCGATTCTATTCTGTAATCGGTAAAACTAAGAAGGGTTGTCCTGCCTCATGCGGAAACAGGCTCAATGGATTGAATAATTTCGGTTTGAGAACATTTGCCCTGCGTCAATTTCCTGTCACGTGCACAACACTAACTGCGGTGCTTAAGCATCGGCATTAATATCGAGGACCATTCATAAATATAAGTGATAAAGCTTTTGGACAAAGAGCACTGGATTGAGGTGCGTTAGGCTTCTTTCCAGTAGGTGCAACAGAAGTCCCCAGTGCGCATTCCATCGAATGTTAAATAAAGCCGTGTACCCGGGGTGGTGTACGATGTCACCAACGTACGGAAAGCAAACCTTTCTGCTACGTTGTAGGAGCTCCCCCCTGGCGTCGATGTAGCGCCCCAAACAGTAGTAGGCCAACGGTAAATAAGGTTGGCAGCCGGCTGCAAAAAAACTGCAGTCTAACAGATGCCCTGTGTGTCGGAGAGAGACAAAAATGAATACCTGACCCCTTCCATAGGCGGGAAACGGGTTAGTAATTGCTCCTTTGAAGCTGTTGGACAAAAATACTGCATTCGACATGACCTCTGCACTATTACTGGTAAATTAGCAACACAAGGGAAAGGCCAGATCCTCCCGCACCACGGGAAGTGGGACAGAGGCTAGTTCCCGCACCTGGAAATATTTTCCGCCAGGACGCATGTTATGTTCCATGCTCTTGCCCCAACTATGGCAGGTCTCGGTGTACCCAATGATTACTTCTGGATGTGGCAATAAACCAGCGACGAAAGGTATTTTTAAAGCAGCCGGGTGCCGACCTAATATTTCCAACCTCTTCGTAACAACTTCGACCTCTTATTTATAGAGACAATTTTATTCACGGGCCCCAAGGGCCTTTTCCGGCCCAAGACAGGGCCACCTAACGTTGGCGTTTTCCGTCGTTGGGGTCCTTTTCCTTAAATAGACACCAAAGGGGGAGGGCAAGCTTATACAACAGGAAAGGACTCTTTATTTCGCCCCATGCAGAAAGGGCTCTTTTATGGAAATGTAATAAGAGGGAGGAAAAGCTCGTTAGGCCCATTACGGGAATGCAGGTGGTTCGAAGCATCCAGGGCAGAGGAAGACCTTATCCGTAAGGATATGGTAGTGTGTGGGGTGGAGGGCTAAAACCAGCAGACCCGACCCGGGTTAAGGGGGTGATGATAATGTAGAAAGGGTTCCTTTCCGTGCGGTGGCGACATCGTACAAGTCATAGTGCGGCACCGGTTTTACTTCTCATCAAGGAAAGGCCCGCTTTCAACTTCTTTTGCGCTCCTGGCGCCCTGGGCCAGGATTGAACTCGCAGCCGTGGAAAAACGAGTCAAGCACGCAATCGGCATCCGAGGCAGATTGCATTAAATCAGCAGCCAGCATCGGTCGTCAAACACCTCGCCAATCAGCAGCTTTCCACTTGCTGTCTCTCTTTGTGTTTCTGCTTGTCTGTCGCCGAATTTCTGACCCCAGAATCCTGAGGGCCTCAAACCGGAAATGAGATTCTTACGTAATGAATCAAATGACGATATTAAAATTTAAGGGTAGTTCACAATTTAAGCGATTATTTAGATTAGAAACTTAATTTCAAAAACCGTATTATTAACTTCCTGGGAAAAGACCTCATCAAAATCAGATGTTTCGACACAAAATCCACTCCAGGATCGAACCACATTACACCCACACACCTCCGTACGTGTACAAGTTGTCAACAAATTTCCAAACACGAGATGATTGTTCGCCACAAACACTGTTTATTTACTGTTTGCGTTACATAACACTGTCATCTTAACCGAAGCCATTATTTGCTAATGTCAAAAACAACGTGTGGGCGAGTAGTGGAGTATTTAAGGGGCATCTGTCCCCGGACGCATCATCTGGGGGCGGTGGGGGGGACAAACTGATGGTACATATCTTCATCATCATACCCTTATCCCGCCTGTGGCAGGGTCGGGTCTGCGGGTTCTAGCCTTCCACTATGCTCTGACTGGGGCCACCCCAGCCAGGCTTCTGGAACCCGCAGGCATGTTGGCGCTGCTTGCCTTTGGGGGGATGCCGGCCTACCCCACATACATATACTCTTCATACCTTAAAAAGACGCCACAAAATGCAGGTCTTCACGTTCTAAAACTCAAAAAATTCCAGGAAAGCACGACGGACCCCCTTATGACCCACGCATTATCACGAGGGACCAGGAAAGAAAACGAAAACTGACTTGGGGCTGACTTAGGCTACGCCTCTGTGGACGAGGAACTTCTGTGCCATTATTCCACTTTTCCAGCCTATGCCAATTAGTGCCATCGAAACCGGAAAGACACGGAGGGTGAGGCGTTGGGTCAACACATGCCGACTTAATGGTGCAACCCCGTGCTGATTAACAAAGGCCCCATTGTTTTCGCGGAGGAAATTTCGCTTACCACCGCAAGGGGGTGCGCGTTCCTACACCTGAGAAGTGTGAGACTGTTCCATGCCCTGAGGTTGCGTGCAGGTGACACCGGCCACGACTTAACTTCCTACCTGACAGAAAAAGCGCCGCCCCTCTAGCCCGGTAAAGACGACACCTGCCTTGTGGCCAGGATCGATCTGGGAACTTACATCAAGAGTGGTAACCAATGAACCATGTAAACAGAATGAAAAAGGCCAGGAGGGGTAAGAGGGGCTAAAAAATGGCGGCGCACATCCTGATTGCTGCATTAGGGCCCAGTTTTAAGTACAGAGTAGGAGGAGGAACTGCTGAGATCCATCACAGGCCAGCATCGATCCTGTAACCATGGACTCACGAAATCAGCCTTACCAACCAGTAAGAGAATGGGGCGGGTTTACTGCGTATGAAATTCTTACCGCTGGCCAATTAATTTCACCCCTAAGGGGCGCAGACCGCGTTTTGCTGCCCCATCCAATGAGAAAGGCCAGTTCTTCCTTCTCAGGTTTTTTATCGTACGGATTCCACCGAGGGAGCCTGCAACCTCGTTAGTCATCTGGCCGAGTGCTTGACTTCCGACTCCTTAGTTGAAGGTTCGATTCCGGGCAGAGCAGTGGCGTCACTAGGGGGTCCGGGCCGCAGCGGGTAACACCACTCGCACCACGACAAATGGGGTGACACGAAAACAGAAGAAGCGGTTTTTTCAGGAGAGGGGGATGACACCATGGCGTCATCGCACCGGGTGACGCCAACAATAGCAACATCAGCGGGGCAGAGACCGGACGATAGCTCCTTCTGAGCGACACAACAGCATCCGACTCAATGTGTTATTTAACGTCGACTTGCCTAAAACAGAGTAACCGGGCGCGAGCCCGTACACCTGGAAATTTTACCTCGTTATTTCCCTCCGTGCAGAAAGAGGGTTCCTTTATTCCGCACAGCACCACACGGGGCTACGGGTTTACTTCCACTACGACGAAATGAGCGCTTTGTCGACCCTCTCTGTCGCCGGAAAAAGTCACTTATGGCAGTTAGGATTGAACCTGAAACGACGGAATCACCAGTAGCCAGGCAAACCGTACAAGCTTCAAGTGGGTCACCCGTCGAAGAAAGATCCGTGGTCCGAAATCTTACGTCGTCACGGAAAACAGCCTTTTCTACACGGACTGTGATGGAACTGTGAATCAGCAAAATTCCCAGGAGTAGGAGTTCGCCCCCATCCCACCCGCGTCGATTGATCCATGAAAAATACAGTATGGATTGCACCATGAAAACTGCAGTATGGATTGCTGCAGTCACCTACGTAAAAATGCCTTCCACATAATAATTCCGATACAATCGAGGCAAAAAAAAGTGCCAGACCCAATCAGAGACGAGAAAAAAACGTTAGGAAAAGATGATCTGAGGACTGACAAGGAGAATCGAACCTGTGATTCACGACATGCGAGAATGAAACGTTATCAACACATCCGGAAGTAAGCTGTTGATTAACGGCGATAACAGTGTTTTGTTTACAAGACACGCTTTAATAGAAATGAAGTAGAGGGAGAGAGAGAGAAAAAAAAGAGAAAGGGAGATAAAATATGAAATAAAAACCTTGTTGGTAGAATAAAAACAAAAATTAGTCATTCAGCTGACTTCCTGCCTACTAATAATATTCGTAATCACTGTCAGTTTAGTCGGTTTAATTCGGCAGTCAAACACGCGCGCAATTACAAAGAATTCGCTCGATTATTATCATATTGAACAACACACCGGATATTAAAATTTCTGAAAACATCATTTAGCCATCAGAGATTTCAATTTTCATAAAAACCATTTCAACGATGTCAGCATAGTTTTGTATTTAAAAACGAGAGCGGGGGAAGAAGCCGGCGGGCGACGGCAACAGCAAATCGGATTTCAAAATTGACAGCTGCGAGCAATGTGTCAACAGGTAAGTGGTCAAAGCTCGACAATATTTATCATTCAAAGTCAAAAGGTCATTTTCAAATTTCAAGACTAATATTATTTAGGAGAAAAGAAACATTTGCAATAATAATAATAATAGAAAAGAAAAACATGGAAATGAAATAAACAAAAAAAAAAGGTCAACTTACGAGTGCCATCGAACCTCGTTGCGATGGTGTCCAAAAAAGTATTTTGTGGAGCGAGAAGTCCTTTTCTAGCCGGCATCACGAATTTAATAACAAATAACACACAAAACCTGAAGAATTAATTGTTGGTTTGACAACGATTATTTCAGAAATTGTTTTCTGCAAATCAACTTTGAAAAGGACCATAACAAGTCTCACATGACACCTGCATTGTAGGAAGTAGTAGTAGCAGCAGCAGCAAGTCTGAAATATGTTGCGCGCCAAGTTGAAAACAATGTTCACTTTTGAATGAAAGAAAAACTCGATTCACATGACACATCCAAAATATAAGATATCGTCGAGATGAGCAGAAAGGCGAGCGAAAAATCGGAACAATAACAAAACTTCGCACCACTACTCACGACAATGGCATAACATTTTCTGAATTCTCTCAACTTCCAACACAGATTTGAGCATCGGCTTCGAAGCAACGCCATGTCACGCATGCGCCATTTCATTTCTTTCGATCGAATGTTGAAGCGACGTCAGCGCGCCAAGTGTTCAACTGCTGCACTTCAACCCAAATCGATCGATAGCGCTTACCGAACACGCATGCGCCGCGTTCGAAAAGTGACGTTCGAAATCCAAATTCTAAAACTAATATTTCAATTTTGTCCAAGATTGAAAAAAAGATGTTTATTTGCTTCAAAATACGGTATATTGAATTTTTCTTTACATCATTAACTCATAATCTCGCATGTAATCTTCGCAGAAACTTACTAGAACGATTAATATTTTTTATTGCCTGTCAATGTTTGGTAAATGTCCACCTTCCAGCCAGTTGCCGCAGACCGATTCGATACAGCCGCTCACTTTATTACAAATGATTTACTTTTCTACTTTTTTTTTGCATTATTATTTATTAAAATTTCACCTGCGGCGTTATTTGATCATGTAACTACTTCCAAGTAATGAACCACAAGCTGTTAAATAAGAGTTCAGCCTCGAAAAAACTGTGTAAAAGGTTATAAGAACACGGGTCTAGCGCCAATGGTTAAAGGGCAGGATTCGTGGAAGCGTTTTTCACTCATGACTTCATGGTGGCAGGATCCATTCTCACCGAGACTGTTGACTTTTTAAGCGACAAACAAGCCCCAAGTGCGCCATCCGGCCAATAGGAAGTATAGTGTGTGCCCTACCGTGTGGTTGTTGTTGTTTGTCGGTGTTTTAGGGCCCTTCAACTACAAAGGTCATTAGAGCCCCATCCACAGCATACTTCTGATGCAAAGACTGCACAGACACTACACTAATGCAACGATTTTGGGGTATTAGCGGTACCCAGTTTTCCCAAGCGGCCACCCATGTTAGTACTAGCTGGAGTTGCGCTGCTTAACTTGAGTGATCAGATCACAGAACGGCAAATTGCGTTGGACGGACCAGTTCTCGTCTGATCACTGACGTTAAGCAGCGCAACCCCAGAGCTAGTACTGACATGGGTGGCCGCTTGGGGAAACTGGGTACTGCTAATGCCCAAAAATCGTCTCATTCGTGTAGTATCTGTGCAGTCTCTGCATAAGGCCCAGGGAAAGGGCCCATAATACACCAACAAACAACAAATTCAGTGCTCAGACGAGAAATGGTGTGTCCAACACAATTCGCCGCTCCCCCTACCGTGTGGTATGTATCAGAATAGGACCATTCCTACAAAAAAGTAAATACAGTAAAACCTCTCTATGGGTACACCCCTCTAAAGGGTACCCCTCTCATATCGGTACAAATTCATCAGGCACCGATTTTTCGTCCATAGGCTATTACTACCCCTCTTATAGGTCCACCCCTCTGATGGGTACGCTTTGGCCGGGTCCCACAGGTGTACCAATTAGAGAGGTTTCACTGTACTAATCCTTTACTCGCCTATTGTTAGTCTGTTACTCCAACGGGTGGGGAATTCGGCCAAGCAGCCAAAACGGGCCAGACCCTGTGATGGCTGGTCGTTGGTGAGGTAGGAGTGGGGATATTAGCAGTACCCAATATTCCCAGGCGGTCACCCATGCAGCGGTCACACCCCCTCAAAAAGTTCAAGGGCACATGGACAAAAGTAGGAAAAAAAGCAAACATGGGAGCAGGTTTCTACAGTGGCTAGCGCAGTGGTCTTCAAACTTTGTCGGCTCACGGAACCCTTAGAACTATAAGATGTTTTTCGGGGAACCCCTTCCGACCTTTAGAAAAGTATATCTTGCCGCTGCGAGTTCCAATCCTCCACCCCCGCCGATCCCTAACCAGGCCCGCATTCACTCCGCACATAATCATGTCCTTTTGTACCACCTGGTCTTCCCTCTTCCTGATGTTCCCGACCATCTGCAGTCCCACGATGGACCTAACTAGTTCCTCCTCTCCTTCTCATCACATGCCCATACCACCTCAGCCTGTCTTCCCCTCATCTTCTCAGCGATGTCTCTCACCCCACAGACTACCTCTAACATGGTCGTTTCGGATCCTGTCAGCTCGTGACACTTACGTGAGCGTTTCATAATTTTTTCTCGAATTTTTATTTTGACTCACGGAACCCCAAGAGATGTACTGCGGAACCCTGGGGTTCCACGGAACACAGTTTGAAGACCGCTGAGCTAGTGGATACAAATCTTGGTGAGGTGTTTGGAGGGAATGGAAGGTCAGGACTTGCAGTTCGATTACGATGAGGATATGCATCATCGCCGGGGCGGGCTAAGGCGGGCAAAAGTTTCAAGGGCACTTTCTGTCTAATGGTAAGCAACAAGCATTGAGACCAGGATTATATTGAAGTGTGTCAGTTGTACGTAAAAGAGAGCCTTGAACTTGACAAAACCAGGATGGCAACGATGAAGGAATTACAAGAACCATGGCACCTTCAAATTGTAGCATATTCCAGAACATCCAACTCCTGCTGCTTCAGATGAGTGTGTAATATTACTGTTATCCCGCCTACAGGAAGGTTTACCCCACCATCCGTCGTTCTTGAACTTCCTCACCTACTACTAAGGGGGGGTACCCTGTCTACCCCTGTCACTCATACATGAAGTATACCACAAGCATTTCCGCTACTGTCAATGAAATATACGATTCACTTAACGTTATCGTCTTGCTACAGATGACTGACCTAAATATTAGAAGTGGCATCACCATGGACCTGAAAGTGCCCTAAAATCGCCACTGAAATTCAACTCATCACCATCACTAGGCCTTTTCCAGCCTGTGGAAGAGTCCTGTGCCTACTTATGTCTCATTGAAACACATGGACGGACCATCTATTGCACGGTACTTATCAACAGCCGGCTGCTGACCTTATGCTGTATCCCCCATGATTATTTATCGTTGGGCTATTCTTCTTCCTTAGGGCACTTTTCTCCGCCGACTCTATAGGGCTTTTGCTAAGTCACACGTATGTTTCTCTTTTCTGAATGGTTACCCTCCCCATTCTCAGTTTTCGGGCTTAATGTTCTATTCATTGGCAGTCCGGCCCTTACACCAGTTAGAAGCGCTGGCCTGTCAGTTTTACAGGGCGGTAACCTTAGGCAGGCTCACGTTATGATTTCTATGAGTAAGCTGCTCTAGCACTTATGCCGCCCCGGACAAAAGGACAAATTGCTGCCCCTCAAAGCATCGCTCTGTTCTAACACTTACAGCCAAAATGGCGCCCCGGACAAATGCCCGGATTGCCCCCTCTTAGAGCGGGCCCTGATACAAGGTCGAAAAGATAAAAATGGGATTCTAAAAAACAGAAGCCACAAACGTCGGAAGCGTTGAATGGGCTTCAGAAAGTGTTCCCATAAGTGTCCCAGACCTGGAATGGATACAGTGGGCTCATAAGTGTTCCAAACAACGGAAGGATACAGTGGGCCCACAAGCTTTCCAAACCTCGAACGGATACAACGGGCCTATAAAAGAGCTCCAAACGCCGAACGCTTAAAATAGGCTACTTAAAATTGGGCACCAAAGTCAACCGGAAAGAGGCCGGCTTGAGGCCGAGTGGATAGATTGGACCCCAAAAGAAAAGATGCAAGCACGAAAAAGGATGGGTGGGTCCCTAAAATAGAGTCCCAAATTCCGTAAGGAGTAAATAGACCCTCTCCCTAACTGTGGCAGTTTCGTCATGTTGAACTCCAAAAGGTAACCACCACACACTTACGGTTTTTGTTTCGTTGTGGCTTTAGGGGCCTTCAACTACAGTAGTCATTAGAGCCCCGTCCACTGCGTAGTTCTAATGCGGAGTCGCCACTTCCGGTAATGAATTGATACCTTTATTCATAAAACCTGCTGCATAACCCTAACAATATCTCATATAAAAATAGAAAAAAAGAACTATTTAAAACATTGTTGTAATAATTTAGTGGGTTTCACACACACACAACACACAATAACAACATAAAACAAAAGGGCCCTTTACATCAAGCTTAGGGCATTTCAGAAAGAAGCTTAAGTGGCGGAAGAAAACAAAAAAAAAATAGTAAAAAGCTAGAGCAAAATTTTATATATTAAAGACGAGTATATGAGCATTACACTCTGTATAAGATTCAGTAGCAAATTCCAACTCGGAAGTGGTGTCCTGAGCCTCGTTTTTAGGACAGCCTATGGTTTGCCTCAGAATTGTCAATGGCAGTGATCTTACGAGCCAACGTTAGACGCAGACCAAGTTCGTGAACTTTAGGGCCCAGAACAATGAGAGTTTTCAGGGATTGTACTCATATCCTAGAGAGATAAGTCCTAACAGTCTTTAGGGCCTATGACAACAAGGGCTTTGGGGACGTGAGATTCAGCAAGGATTCCTCATAACCTCAACTTAGGAAAATAACAAGGAAGAACACGGAGTTCGCTTCCTACCTGTGTCCATTTCTTGTAAGATAAGCCAGTGCTAGGGTCTTTCGCGCTCGCCTGAAATTCTTAAGCTAGGGCCCGTTTTTAGAATAATTCTTGAAATATCGAAATGGGGCCCCTGCAGTAGTGACTGCCAAGGCCCGGCCTGTAAAATATCTGAGTGATGAATGTCCCGGTACTGAGGTGACGGGCCCTGGGAATTTAATTGCTGACGCGTAAAATATTTGGGATGATGTCCTAGTCCTTGCGCTTGTTTGTTTGTTGGTGTTTTAGGGCCCTTCAACTACAAGGTCATTAGAGCCCCGTCCACAGTGTAGCTGTTATGCAGAGACTGCACAGACACTACACTAATGGGACGATTTTTTGGGGTATTAGCAGTACCCAGTTTTCCCAAGCGGCCACCCATGTCAGTACTAGCTGGGGTTGCGTTGCTTAACTTCAATGATCGGACGAGAACTGATGTGTCCAACGCAATTCGCCGCTCCCCTAGTCCTTGTGAATCACGGACCCGGGTATTTCAGATGGGCCCACCTGAATATGAGTTACAAATTGTAGGATGATGTCCAAGCCCTTGTAAATCTCAGGTCCGCCTACTTACACTTAAAAAAGTAACTCACAGGATGATATCCGGGGCCTCTATTAATCTCGGGCCTGTGGAATTTTACCCTATCATTCCCCCTCTCATCAGCCCTGGTAACGGGCGTGTCGCCATCATCCCCGCAACTTGGTTTCCGTTAATATGGGCTTGAGTGGCAGCTTTAATATCAAAATTGGCCGTGGTCCACAGAACGAGACCCTAGAACAACCACTTCCGGTATTCATCTTACACAAATAAATATCAACTTCCCATTTACAGTCACAACTCTGCAGCCTGCTTCACTTCCGGTTACTTGCCTGTAATTAATGATGTTGTCATTTTTATTCTTTACAGATTTTACCAGGCTCAGTTCTGAGGACGCTCCAGAACGCCCTTACTTCCTCTGAAAAGTGGCATTTGCAATAATAACTTAGTGTCAGAGTTTCATCAGGTCCATGTGTCAAGGCGTTGCTGGAACGGAACTCTGACAAGAAATTTCAAAGACCCCTTAGGGGTTTAAAAGGCCTTTGGACTAACACCGCTGACATGGAACAAGTTGGATACTTGCCGGTTGTCTGACTCCTAGGTCATTTTGTGGCACGTAATTCAGACTGAAGTAGGAATTTGAGGACCCAATTAATGGCCCACATCTAAGCGTACAGACCTTCTGGATCCCACGTCCTCATCTTCGCTGCTGTGATTGTAAGCGTCATTGATGTGTCCCTGACCAGGATGACCATTTGGCTGGAAGACAGAGGTCAGTCGCGGTTGATTCCTATGCCGAGTTCGGTTAGCTTGGACGCTATTGCGAGCTCCCAACGTCTGCATCCTCTCCCTGTCGTTGTTCATGATGGTGTTACGACGTTGAGCCAGTGCCTGAATTGTCTCCTGGCGCATGCTCAGTTTACGCATGTCGTTCAGGATCGGAGTTTCTACATGCAAAAAACGTACATAAAGGGATAAATGGGGGGTTGTTGTCATTTGTTGGTGTTTTAGGGCCATTCAACTACAAAGGTCATTAGAGCCCCGTCCACAGCTTAGTTCTGATGCAGAGACTGCACAGACACCACTACTGCGACGATTTTTTGGGTATTAGCAGTACCCAGTTTTCCCAATTGTTGTTGTTTGTTGGTGTTTAAGGTCCCGTCAACTACAAGGTCATTAGAGACCCGTCCACTGCATAGTTCTAATGCATATGCTGCACAGACACTACACAAATGCGACGATTATTGGGTATTAGCAGTACCCAGTTTTCCCAAGCGGCCACCCATGTCAGTACTAGCTGGGGTTGCGCTGCTTAACTTCAGTGAGCAGACGAGAACTGGTGTGTCCAACGCAATTCGCCGCTCCCGGGATAAATGGGAGTTTTGGAGGGAAAATGTTCGGCTTGTGGTCATTTCAGAGGAAGGGGCAAGTGTTAAACAACTATTAACCCTACTCCCGCCTATGGCAGGGTTGGGCAGTCCCTTTTTCCCTTTGGGTCACAATTGGACGGTATTTTTACGCAGTCGGCTGCCTACCTAATGCTGTTATTTATTGTTAGCCTATTTTTCTTCATTGAAACCCGCTTCGCTAGAGCACTAGGTAGCACGCTCAGTAACAGTGCCAGTAGTTCTAGGTTCGATACCGGACCGAGGTGGGTTGGCTTATTTCGAGCGAGAGAGGGGCCCAGAGTGCGCTTTCGGATGAGCAGTAAAACCGAGGTCCCGTGTGGTGCACGATGGCATTTTCACGCAAAAGAACCTTCTCCGCTATGCAACGGGTAAATGAGGCAAAATTTCCAGCTTTAGGAACTCACCCCGTGGCGTCGGTTGTTGTTGTTTGTTGGTGTTTTAGGGCCCTTCAACTACAAGGTCATTAGATCCCCGTCCACAGCATAGTTCTTATGCAAAGACTTCGCAGACACTACACTAATGCGACGATTTTTGGGTATTAGCGGTACCCAGTTTTCCCAAGCGTTCACCAATGTCAGTACTAGCTGGGGTTGCGTTGCTTAACTCCAGTGATCAGACGACAACTTGTGTGTCCAACGCAATTCGCCGCTCCCCCTGACGTCGGTGGAATGCCCCAACGAACAGTAGATCAACAATAAATAAGCATAGGGCTGTGGATAAATACTGTCCAATAGATCGCCCATGTGCCTATTCAGAGGGACGAGATGGGTACTCGACCCTGCCATTGGCGGGGAAAAAGGTTAGGAGTCGCCTTTGCTATTTTTCTTCATTGAGGCACTTTTCCGCCAACGACGCCAGAGAGCGAGCTCCTGAGGAAGGGTTCATTTCCGAGAAGCCATGGCATAGACCTCATAAGGACCACGGCTTGATGTCCAACCCAAAGGAAAGTGTACTGGTGGTCTACCTTTAACCCCGGCCAGGCAAAAATGGAGCCCCTACCCACTGACTCACGATTGCAGTGCGCCAATCAGCACCAGGTACGTCAGTCGTTTCCTTTCCCCAATCTTAGGGGAGGGGGTAAGTGTGGTACAAAACAGCTACACTAGTGACATCCCACTTTATACTACAACCTTTTGCTTATTTAACTTTGCGTCAGAGCGAGTTCCTTAAAAGGCAGCTAAGGGCAGCTGAGTTCCTGACATTTTTAGAATTTCCCTCTCCACCCCTGAATTGACATTAAGCCGAAATACTAGATGTTCTTGCAAGTTCATGACCTTTTAACAGCAGGAATATTTCAGAAACAAGAAGACAGGACTGTTTACCTCCGTGCTTGCCAGCTTCAGCATTGAAGTTGAAGAACCTCTGCCTGAAAGCAACGTCAAGCGTCCCAACCCTGTGTTTCCGTTTCATGGACTTCTCCAAGTTATGGATTGTCTTCCGCCTTTCGACAGCTCTGTCGTTGCTACTTCCGTCTTCACTAGCGTCTTCTTCTCCATCCAAGTTTCGAAGCCGCTACAACACAACAGACAAGTGGTAAGTTCGGACCTAGTTCCTGGATCACGTTAAGGGCCGCTGTAGAGAAAGTTCAACACAGAGTTCTCGTTACCTGAAAAGCTCTGGCTATTTCAACAGCGTTTCTTTGGATAAACGCCTCACTGGTAAGTTCTTCTGGTTTGCGAGTGCAACAGGTGACATCGGTGGAGGCCAAAATGTGGGACAAAGTTCCAAATCGATGGAACAACATGGCACTGAATTGAATGACGACGATGAGGGCAAAGAAGATCACAAACACAAAGCCTATGGGTTCCAAGTGAAGATATTCCTTGCTGATGGAAATCTGAAATAGTAAACGTGGCTTCTCTGTAAGGGCTCTATAACACCCTGAAGCCCTGATCCTGTAATGGTTCCAATTACCAATTTGCTTTTTCACAACTGTTCTGTTTCACTACTAACCATTTTCCCCGCCGATGTAAGGGTCCAGTACTCATTTTTTCCCATTGGGGCACATGTTGCTGCCAACCTAATGCTGCTTGCAGCCCTTATGGGTTTAATTACCATCGGGGTATTTTGATTCTTTGGGCAACTTTTCCTCCATCGGGTACGAGCTTCTACACTTGGGAATTTTGCAGATCTACAGGTTCCATTCTGAAAGGGCTCTTTTCCGGGTGGTGGGGACATCGTAAACACCACACGAAATCTCGAACGAAAGGAAGCCGCACGGGGAAACCTTTCTTTCGCCTAGAAGAAGCCTCTGCCCCAGTAATGATAAACTGTCCCAAATGCACACAAGTCGCTCGTCCGAGGGCTTTCAATGGAATTTAAAGAGGCTGTAAGGATCTGCAAGGATCATCAGGAACTCGCACACAGGAAGTTATGCTATCCTTTGGTTTCTTGGCCCTGAGGTGCCAAAGAAACTACGGATGCGTACTAAGTGGGATTTTTAGAAAGCTTATGATTATCGGAAAAGCCAGCCTGTTCACAACACTTACCGTCTTAGTATCGTCATTATAACTGATGTTCGTTTTGGCACCAATGGGCCAATTGAGGTACAAGTTGTCCTTATGAAGTTGCAACAAAAACACAATCAGAATGAAGAGGGCGTTAAACATGAAGAATGAGAAAACAGCCTTGTTCCGGAGTTCTTTCAGTTCAGCACTGATGCGAGCTTTTTCGTCTTTGTTCTCATCGATTGGATACAGATATTTGTCCAACATGTCCTTCCAAAATTGGGCTTCATGCTCTGATAAATGAGTCATTGGTCCCTTCAGAGCCTTGTCTTCTATCCACAATGGATTGATCAAAGGATCTCTTTTCGGTTTGGATTCTGGAATCAACAAACAGCCTTAACAGCCTTATCCTTAACAACTTATAAGTCTTTCAGGTCTCTATTTTGAAGCCCTATGGTACAAGGAAAGTACTTGTACTGTCTGAATTCCAAATGTCTTTCTCTGTGTCTATGTCCCTGTCCTGCCTCTAGTCCAAAAGCCGTACCTTCACTTGTTTCGCTACTTCCGGAAGTGGAGAAAGTGTCATCATCGCCATCGGAGCCTTCTTCTGCCAAGGAAGTCAAATGATCTCGATCTTTATCATCTCTATGAGTACTCTTTGACCTAATGGACACAGACCGTCGCCTGGAAGTACTGAAGCCCGGTACAAGATGGTCCAAATTCCTGACAGGAAAGCAAAACATCAACGGTCAAACGGCAGGGAAGAAAATCCAATAGGGCGGCCTGGCCTTGCCTTTGTACTTGCCTTTCAAAACCTTCCAATTTCTTGCTCATGCTATCTAGAGTATCTTGAATTTTCATCAATTGAATCTGTTCGTCTTTAGGCCTGGGGTGAGTGCAGCACATGAAGGAACACAGATTGGCCAAACTGACGCTAAAACTACCCTCCAAGTCTTCCTCTTTCATCCCAAAGAAATTCAAGATGTTGTGCTGTTGGCTTCTTTTCTTTTTCTCTTCTTCTTCACGGCGCTGTTCTTCTTCGAGTTCCTGCAGGATGTCCAAAAACAAAGCAAATTAAACTCTTGCTGTTCTCGAACATTTGAACTAACAACCATCCTCTTTCTCCTAAGTCACAAGCACAAACAAGTTCTCTATGAAGAAGTGCTCTACGAACAAATAACACATTCTACAAGAAAGTGTTTCTTGAGCATTTTGCCCTTAGTAGCAGACCAAGACATCAGTGCTGATGTTCTTCTGATGGAGGAAGAAAAGATGGACATCAAAAGTTACGTCACAAACTCCGTTTTGGGACTATTATTCGAGACGCCCTCTGCATCGATCCTGGCAGGATACCTCCTCCAGGACATTCCTAAATGTGTCCCGTCTCCACCAATAGTTCAAGATGTTTAAAAACATTTGCGAATGCTAAAAACGCTAATCTCTGAAAACGTCACCGGCGCAGGAAGTAAGTCATTGTGATTACTAAAACCTTTTTCCAGCCTGTGGCAGGGTCGGGAACCGATTTTGTCCCACTGCGACACATGAGCGGTCTATTTGCCGATACTTTTACGCAGCCTCGTAGTTGGGGCATTCCGGCGACGCCAGGGAATAACGAGCTGCTACACCTGGTTCGTTCGTTGGTGTTTTAGGGCCCTACAACTGCAAGGTCATTAAAGCCCCGTCCACTGCGTAGTTCTAATGCAGAGACTGCAGACACTCTACACAACTGCGATAATTCTTGGGTATTAGCGATACCCAGTTTTCCCAAGCGGCAACCCATGTCAGTACTAGCTGGGTTCCTTGTTGTTCGTTGGTGTTTTAGGGCCCTTCAACTGCAAGGTCATTAAAGCCCCGTCCACAGTGTAGTTGTGATGCAGAGACTGCACAGACACTACACTAATGCGAAAATTTTTGGATACTAGCAGTACCCAGTTTTCCCAAGCGGCCACCCATGTCAGTACTAGCTGGGGTTGCGTTGCTTAACTTCAGTGATCCGGACTGGAACTGGTGCCTACACCTTGGAATATTGCCGAACTACACATATATTTTATTCCATGTAGTAAGGGTTGTTTTCCGTGCAGTAGTGACACTGTGAGCACTTCCAGGGCCACGGGTTTACTTCGCATCCAACGGAAGACGCACTAAGGACTTCTCTATCACTCTAATGAAGCCAAACAACGTCGAATACAGGATCGAACCTGGTCCCGCTGACGCAGAAGCCCATCAGCTACCTCTGCACCACCCAGCCGGGCCAAAAGCCCTAATAGGGCATACGAACAGTTGGCCACAAGAAATTGCACAAATGGCGTTTGAAGATTGGGCTCAAATGTTGTAGCAGAAGAATAAGACGACACACGTTCTGACACACAGACTACATTTGCAAGAATAATGGAAAGAGGCAGAAGTCAGCGAACAGTGGTCCTTGACATCAAGCAGAACATCCAGAAGATCAAAGGTCAGCAGCAGCAGGAGACGGAGGAGTCACACAGCAACAAATTCCACTGACCTCCCTGGACTTCTTAGTAAGAACTTCTCGAGTTCCCCACGTCACGTCATTCATGTTAACCAGAGAGTAAATCATCAAGAGCAAATACATGGATGGGATAACCAACCAGTAGAGCCAGCCGAAAAACAGACAAGAAATCTCCATGGGGTGCAGAAGTGCAGACACGATTGTGGAACCGGCAATGGCCAAGGTGAAGAAGGAGGATGGCGTATACCAACCATCTTTGTTGATTTGTAACAAGATGCTGACAATGACGGCCATCATGATTAAAGAATAGACGCAAGTCAAAACTTGGGCCAACATCAGCTGACAGCACCAGAATGTTTCCAACAGGGCCAAAATGGGTTTAGAGGTAAGGAACAAAGAAGAACAAAACAAAAGATTAGATCGCTTGTTTAATGATAGAATTTCCAGACTTACCGCCTTGGTCTTTTTGGCTAACACTTCACGTGTTCCCCAGGTAACATTGTTGAGATTGATGAGTGAGTATATAATCAGCAACAGGTACATGGATGGAATACTGAGATAATAAAGCAGGCCAGGGATGACACAATGAAATTCTTGAGGATGAAGAATGGCTGCTATAAAGAAGCTTCCTGACAGCATAACAAAGAAAATAAAAGACGGAGAACCGATGCCGTCCTCCCTCATCTGTAGAGATATTCCAACCAGTACAGCCATCATGACCAGAGCGTAGCCGGTACTCAAAATCTGAGCAAGAAGTAACTGAGAAAGAGGCCAACAAATTATCAATTAACAACACAGACACCACAGAGCGGCATATCCCCAACTACTTCCGCCTAGGGTTTGTGGTTACCCTTTATCAATCTAGTGGAACCCAGTGTGGTGGAGCCTCCATGTTACTGGACCAGTACTTTGAAGTCTGCAGACTTTTAGAGCTCCCCAGACTCCCCCGACTAGTCTTTTTGATCCATGGGGCTACTCGATTAATTTTTTGAAACTTTCGGACTCCTTGGCTAGTCCATTTAGAGCCTCCAGAATACGCTGCCAGGCCTTTGGAGTCTCCAGAATACGCTGCCAGGCTTTTGGAGTCTCAAGGATACTCTGCCAGTCCTTTGGAGCCTCCAGGGTACTCTGCCAGTCCTTGAGAGCCTCCAGGGTACTCTGCCAGTCCTTGAGAGTCTCCAGGGTACTCTGTCAGTCCTTGAGAGTCTCCAGGGTACTCTGTCAGTCCTTGAGAGTCTCCAGGGTACTCTGCCAGTCCTTGAGAGTCTCCAGGGCACTCCGCCAGTACTTGAGAGTCTCCAGGGTACTCTGCCATTCCTTTGGAGCCTCCAGGGTACTCTGCCAGTCCTTTGGAGCCTCCAGGGTACTCTGCCAGTCCTTTGGAGCCTCCAGGGTACTCTGCCAGCCCGTTGGAGCCTCCAGGGTACTCTTCCAGTCCTTTGGAGCATCCAGAGTACTCGACCAGCCCTTTGGAGCCTCCATACTCTACCGACTAGTCTTTTAGAGCCTTCAGTCTAACGTACTTATTTGCCAGTCAAATTGAGCCTGCAGTTAACGGTTTAAGAACCGTTAATTGTAAACAACATTAACAGGCCCATTGCCGGATTCTGTGACCCCTGGTTGAGAAACATTGTCCTGCAACAGGACAATCATAGGCGGTTGGTGGAAGAGATGTAGGTTCTTAAGTCCATTGTACCTCTTCATGGTCCTAAGACGCAATTAAAAGGGGGGAGGGGTGTCCAATTCTATTAACAGTTACTGCAAGATAGAGATAGCGGCACTTAGCAGCCATTCAGTTTATTCCTGCAAACTCCTGAAATGCCTGACACTGCCAAAGGCCGAAATGAATTTGTTAAAGTACTAGGAGGAGATTATGTTATAATTAAGACAGAAAGCAGGACCGACAATTGCAATTTCCAAAGAAGGCAACAGTACAACATGCAAGACAGAGACAGGAAGTTGACAAAAAAACCTGACATTCATGAAGGGATTAGTTCCGGTGCAATGATGATCACCTTCCACCAAAAACCACAATAACCATGACGTTAACCATGCAACCATCAACCTAGATACCGAGTAGAAAATCAGTAGAATGTTAGTAAATCCCGATACCTGTCCAATCACCAAATACCAGTTGAAGTTCTTGGAGAGGCTGGACTTCCGGTGGTAAATTACTGAAAAAGGTAAGGAAATTAGTATCCATTGTTACATCACCGCATATCACTTGCCCCACTAGTCCATGCTGAAACAGAGAAATGACTCGCAATATTATTAATAAATGCAACCGGAAACTCGTTAACAGCCCTCACTGAGCACACAACACTCGGGCCCACAGCCTTCTTTCATCCTACAGGAGGGACCCTTGGCACTTCCCTCCCTCTTACTCGAAAGAAACCACTCAGGATCGAACCTGCGTCCATGGTCATAGAGTTAGACACTGCCCAATTGAGCCACCGAGGAGCGGCAAAACCCCTACGTTGCACATGCTGCACACCCTTCCCTTTAAGACCCTTTTATGACCCCAAATAAGACCCCCTCAAAAGGACGTAGAGATTTTGGCCCAAATGTCTGTTAACAGGTAACGCAAGGGCTTGATAAGTGAGCAGTCATTTTAGACAGGTGCAGAAGGACATTACTGGGATTCCATTTCCGGTCTTGTTGACCACACGATGGTGTAGTTTTTGTTCTGTCTGTTGGTGTTTTAGGGTCCTTCAACTACAAGGTCATTAGAGCCTCGTCCACAGTGTAGTTCTTAGGCAGAGGCTGCACAGACACTACACTAATGCGACGATTTTTGGATACTAGCGGTACCCAGTTTTCCCAAGCGGCCACCCATGTCAGTATTAACTGGGGTTGCGTTGCTTAACTTAAGTGATCCGTCAAGAACTGGCGTGTCCAACGCAATTTGCCGCTCCCCACACGATGGTGTAGAATTCCATTGAGTGACCTAAACTCTTGTCCCAATAACCTAGCCAGGAATTTGTAACCGGAAGGAGCATTTCAATATTAAGAGGTCTTTAAGCTCTCTTTACACTCAGTTGACCCATTGGGTACACTTTGGGGAAGAAGAAAGGGCTGTGAATTGGAAAATTTTTCTCTGGGCCTTATGTAGTACAGTCATTGAATAAAGGCTTTCGACAGTCTTGCAACAGTGGTCTATGAATAGAATCAGCACTACAGGGCGCAAGAATCTGAATGCAGGACAATGATGGCGGGTCCTAAGTCCTAATGAAAGTACAATGAGACGTTGTCCTTACCTGATGATCTGATTTGGCAATAAAGCACACAATCATGAAGAAAAGAATGGGCACAATATTGGCATAAAAGGATGTCCAGTTGTCAATTTTGAAGGCCGCTACAAAAGCACCGACCAACATGAGAAAGATAGTTCCAGGTCCTAAGATAGTTCCTACCATCAACATGCCCTAAACAGAGAATATCAAGAAAATACTGACATGACCATCTTCTGTTATACGTGACGACTTCCCACTGTCCACACTTACCTGATAAATGATATACAACGTCGAGATGTTGTCGTTGACCTTAACTGTCCGACTGGAGTCAGCCAGAAGGTCAAGAATATTGGCCATAGTTGATGGCACCCAACGACGACGTTGATTGTAAAATTCGTTAAATCCTTCAGGACAATGGGTATAGGCGTCTGAAGCGGCTGAATATTCAACACGATAACCTCTCTGGAGCATCAAGGTGCACAGCCAACGGTCCTCCCCTAAAACCCCAAAAATGAAATGGTAAGTATGTGGGAACCAAAAGGACGACCTCTCAACTGTGGCAAGTCGTTTATCGACACCCTAGGTGAGTTCCCCGGTGACCTACACAGCGCTGGTGCATCCTGAAGAAGTCTTGAGGACGTTTATTTGACCCTTAAGAGGTTTAAAAGATGTTTATTTGGCTTTTAAGAGGTTTTGGGGGTACGGTCATGGGACCATGAAGACGACTTGGGGACGTTCATGGGCCTGTTTTTTTGTTTCGTTAGTGTTCTAGGGCCCCGTCCACTGCGTAGTTCTAATGCAAAGCCTGTATAGACACTACGTTGTTATGACGATTCTGGGTATTAGTAGCACTCAGTGTTCCTAAGGGGTAACCCATCCTAGTACAAGCTATGGTTTCGTTGCTTACCCTCAGTGATCAGACGAGAACTGGTGTGACCAACACAGCCGCTCCCCGTGGGGCAATTACGATGCCTTGGGGGATGCATGAGGCCCTAAAGTGGTGTTGGAGATTATGAGGACGTTCGTGGGACCCTAAAAAGAGCTCTTAGGAACTTTCATGACGCTCTGATTAAGTCTTGAGGGCATTCACAGGGCCGTAACGTGATTTTGGGGACATTCACAGGGCCGTAACGTGGTCTTGGGGACGTTTGTGGTGCCCTGAGAGATTCGTGGCTATGAGAGGTGGGTGTTCTCTACGTTTCTTGCCCCAACATAAAGTCTGTACTGCGTACCTTGATCATACTGGACATAATGACGGGCCTCTGAAGCTTTGGTGGTATATCTGCGCATAACGTTATCATCCATTAGAGCCTTGGCACGGAAGAGTGAAAAGCACCCAGGACTACAGAGAACGCAGCCAATCATGTGTTCTGTCGCCTTCTGCAACCAATGGCCAATAGCATATTCGAATTTCTGGTACCACTGCATCATGCCTACCAGAGTAGAACATCCCAGCAACGTTAGTACGTGCACAATAGCCTGAGCACTTCTTTTTAACATTTTGCTTTACCACTTCCGATTGGATGAATTCGACCACAGGCAGCTCCAAGATTCCTGTTCTTCTTCATCAAATCTACCAGAAGTTGCACCGCTGGAGGCTTGAAATCGATATCCCCATCAAGTGTCAGAATATAGGTATTGGAAGCCAGAGCATCTTTACGGGCTGTCTCGAGATCAGTATCCATCAAACGATGTCCCAAGAGGTAGTACATGTACATAACCTGCAATGTGGAAAGGGGCATTTCAAGGAAAAGGACCACAATTCCAGAGATAACTGACTACCACCACCTTTACCTGACTCCAACGTTTCCGGTGTCGAATCTTCATCTTATCCTTCAGGTGAGCATACATTACCGTTTTCCCAGGAAGGGTCCAAACGAGGCGTCCACCAAATGGAGTTGGAACTTTCAATGGAGGCTTCAAGTGGATCTCACACTGGTGCACATTCCTGAGAAGGTAGAGAAGAAATATGCCGTCAATTCTCAGGGATGGATCGAGCTTTGGGACACCCTCTGAACCCAGAGGGCAAACGAACTGACCAATGTGTCATAAAATTGTAAGGCAAATCATCGGAGGGGAAAGGTTGTACATTTAAATCCCTTTTAACGATTAAAATTTTTGGAATACTTTACTCGAACCCAGGGGAGAGGCTGGTGCTCCGTTTATCTTCTCCTGCGCGCGTGAATGAAACTGGGACATCATGGTCACTAATCCTTTTCCCAACTTTGGCAGGGTCAGGTGGCTACTTATCAGTGGCGTCACCCGGTGCGGCCCGCACCTTCCTAGTGACGCCACTGCTACTTATGTCCCACTTCCACATATGAGCAACACCGACACATGCTGCAACGCGGCCATATTTCTTCCGCGGCACTTCCTTCACCGACGTTAGGAATAGAGCTCCTGCACCTGGGAATTTTACCAATCTACACTTTTCAGGCTGGAAGGGTCTTTCCGTGTAGTGGTGACACAGTACACGTGTCCGTTTTAGTTGTTTTTCAATTACAGGTCTCGGGCTCTGTCTGTGCCTCTCTCTCCACCTCTCTAAATCTCTCTTTGTGTCTGACAAAAGATTCCAGAGCTTCATAATCAAAGCAACTCCTAACCTTTTTCCCGCCTATGGCAGGGTCGGGTACCCATCTTGTTCCTCTGAATGGACACAAGGGTGACAGTGTTTATCCGCAGCCGATTGCCGACCAAAACTGCAACCCCCATGTTTATTCATCGTTGGCCCACTGTTGGTTGGGGCACTCCACCGACGTCGGGGGAAGGGGGGGCGAGTTCCTACACCTGGAAATATATGCCTCATCTACCCTTGCATAGTACAGAGGGTTCTTTCACGCCCAAATGCCATCGTACACCACACGGGACCTCGGTTTTACTTCTCGTCGGAAGGAAGGTGCACACGGGGCATCTCCCTCGCCCGATAAAAGCAAACCCACTTCGGTCCACTATCGAACCTAGAACCACTGACGCAGTTATGGAGGACGCTACCCACTGAGCCATCGAGGCGAGATCCAGAGCTTCATAAATCGTTTCTGCAAAAATGAACTTACTTGGCAGCATCGTCAATCACGCGAACCAGTGTCTTTACGAATCGATTGACTTGCTGTTCGTTCCAGTCATCATCACAAATCTCAAAGGCATCATCAAAGAAAATGTGAGCTGTAATTAAATGGCGATAACCTCCGTCATCATATTATTCTTCTGATCAGAGCCGGCCTTTGGAGCGGGCAGTACGGACAGCAGCAGCCCGGGGCTTCCCACTGAATAAGGGCAATTTTAACTTCTGTAGAATATAATTTGGGGTAAGATACTGACAGAACTTCAACTCTTGATACACTATGCTATGCCTTACTCGTGACGGTATACGACAGGGCCTCCCAAATTGTACTTGCCCCGGGAGTTGCGTTGGACACACCAGTTCTCGTCTGATCACTGAAGTTAAGCAGCGCAACCCCAGCTAGTACTCGCATAGGTGGCCGCTTGGGAAAACTGGATACTGCTAATACCCAAAAAGCGTCGCATTAGTGTAGTGTCTGTACAGTCTCTGCATGAGAACTACGCGGTGGACGGGGCTCTAATGACCTTCGTAGTTGAAGGGCCCTAAAACACCAACAAACAACAACAAATGTACTTGCCCCGGGCCTCCCACTTCGTAAGGCCGGCACTGCTTCTAATGGCTTTCTTTACAAGCTACTTACTCTCATATTCGTAGTAATCAGGATCGACAATCTGGAGATACTTCTGAGCATTCCTGCGAGCACTCTGATCTTCGTCCATTCTGTAAGAGATAAGACCATTGTGTCATTAGAGATCAAGAATTTTTGGACATTAAGTGGATTTGGACGTATCGAACCTAGAACCTCTGACACAGTTACCGAGCACGCCGCCCACTGCGTCACCAAGGCGACTCTACGTTCGTAAACATCGTTTCAAATTCGCAGGTGGGCGCTGAAGACCCTAGCTCTAGTCCCGTTACAGATCGTATAGGTTCTAACGACGATATCTCAGCAATAATACTTGCCTGAGTACAGATTTAAGCATTTCAATCATCTCTTCATCTGTCTCGTGCCACATGGTGACACAAGCATAAATGTGAGTGATCTGGTCCACAGATCTGGCACCCGAACTATCCTGACCTTCTCCACCTTCAGTATGTTCAGAAATGGACTCGTAGCAAGGCGATCCGTCCACTGCATCAAGGTTGCTCTCCATATCCAAGTCCTGCAACATGCAACGAAATGATGAGTTTTCAAAGGTGAACATCCTTCTAGGAAGTGCTGTTGAAATTCGACAAAAATTCACCTTTGTCTTCACTTCCTCTTCTTCATCTCGTCTTCTGTTCATTCCAAGAGACTGATCCACAAGAATGCCACTGTACATTGGCGTTACAAACAACCTGCAGTGAAAGAACAGTGTCAGAATGGTGGTCGAGCATTTCGAGTAAGCATATGAAAGCCTTTGACTGTATTTGTAATCAATCATTCCTTCTTGTTAGTTTCCCTTTTGAAACCCCTACGAGATCCGGAAATTTCACAAGAATTAGGTCAAAATTAGGGTCAATTCATGGCACTTCATGCAAAATCTTCTGTTGGCATCCTCAAGCCTCCAGCCTTCTGGTGGCATCCTGAGCTCACGATGAAACAGTAGCGTCTAGTCCAAGGACTCGATGGAGGAACTGAGACGCCAGGATACCCCCACACGGGGACACGGATTTCCTTCTCCATCCGATGGAAAAAGTACTGGGAGTCTCCCTCTCTCACGTCCGAAAGAAGCCAACCCATCTCGACCCAGTATCGAACCTGGAACCACCGACGCAGTAGTGAAACACTACCAGAGAACTACCATAATATTAAATACGTACTTTTCTGTACTCGCCAAACGTTCGCATTTCGGAGTCCAGATATGCAGGGTAATCCAAGTTTGTGACAGGAGCCACAAGAGCCAGATCCATGCCTGTTCTTGAGAGATGAAAGTAGTGAAGAAGTCATCAGTTGGACACACCCAATAGAGGTAACGTGGAATAACGTCTTTCAAGAAGCACACGTCACTACTCTTCATGCCACAGGCAGCAATTAACAAGGAGATGGTGACAGGAATGGTCAAATTAGTTGGAAAGGCATAACTGAAACCCTGGATGCAGATTCTACAGGCGAACTTGCCTACGATGTAACACAGGCCAGCTGCCATAAACTGCATAACAAAAAAATCCTCTTTATGTTAACGCATTCTTTAAATTCTAATAGGTGTACTGGAGATTTTACCTGGATAGTCCATAGAACTAATGGAACGCTGGTGTTCACTGCGATTTTCTCAGGCTCATTAGGGAGTACACCAAATTCAGAGGGTGTTGCATTTCGGAAGATGTTGGCATTTCTGACGTCCAGAAATCGTGAATCAAAGTTGAAAAAGTGTTCCAAGAATGGAAATCGTTCCATATCCTCCTTGCCGGAAGTCAGGCACAAGAAGCCTACCATACAGGCAAAGAACACTAGGACCTTCCAGATGGATATCAATGAATAGACGAAGTACCTAGAACGTTTCAAGCGATTCTTGACGGTTCCCAGGTACTTGACGAAACCCACAGGAGAACGAACATCCACATAGTTCTCCCACCATCCAAACGAGGTCAAGACGATGCCGGCTGGAATGGCCCAAGTGCCGTGAGAAATCTGCTTTGATAAGACTATAGGCCAGACGAAAAGGCCCGTAGCCTGTGCCAGGATTGCCAGGCCGTCTATGAAGAGTTTCACTCCACGGTTCTCTTCCTGCTTATTACGAGACAAAAGGGCCAAAATACCAGGTATTATACACACGCAGTTTGTCAGCATGGCACCCTTGACAGCATCCAGTTCTGGCAGGGCCACAAACACAAGAAGTGCAATTCCAACAGTGTGCAACGTTTCAAACATGCCGACCTGAATAGAAAGACCAGAATGGACAGCTTCAGATGCAAATACATAATGGAAGTCAACGTGAGCTGACCATAGCCGGCCGATGAAACAACACCCCCCCCCCCCGCCTATGGTAGGGGCGACTTGATAGGCGGTATATTTTTATACAGCCGGCTGCCAACCAAATGCAGAAATCTCTATGCTTATTTATCACCGGCCTATTATTCATCATTGGGGCACATGTTCTTCCACCGACGCCAGAGGACCCGGGAGCTGCGAATTGCGTTGGACACACCAGTTCTCGTCTGATCACTGAAGTTAAGCAGCGCAACTCCGGCTAGTACTGACATGGGTGGCCGTTTGGGAAAACTGGGTACTGCTCATACCCAAAAAATCATCGCATTAGTGTAGTGTCTGTGCAGTCTCTGCATAAGAACTATGCTGTGGACGGGGGCCCTAATGACCTTTGTAGTTGAGGGCCCTAAAACACCAACAAACAACAACAAAAGCCAGAGGACCAACTCCTGCACGTATGAATTTGCCGATCTACACATTTCATGTAGAAATGGGGAACCACGGATCCGGCGGAAGGCGCAATGGGGAACCACGGATTTCCTTCCCATCCGACGGAAGGCGCAATGGTGGGTCTATCTCTCATCCGAAATTACCCAACCTAGATCCAACCAAGACTACCTAGATCCAGTATTGAACCTGGCACAACTGGTGCAATAGTCGAGCCCTCGATCCCCACGCCACCGAGGCAGCTCTGGGTAGAAAAAGACGCATACATAAGCATAGCAGTTGCAGCAGTCTGTTGGCAGCCAGCTGCGTAACTACCGACTATCGCTCCAGCGGGAGCAAAAATTGATATCCGCCCCTGCCATAAGTGTTTAGTTGTTTGCAAGACACAGATAATGCAGGGCCTTGTGCTGCTGCTGCATGGTTTCCACACCCCTCGGGCCGGCTCTGGAAAGTTGTTCCAAATGACCTTGAAGAAAGACTTACCAAAAAAAAGTCACCATGTTGCGCTTTCTTGAAAGACTTAAAGGTGATTATTCGAGCAGATCGCAGAAAAGCAAATACCTCTGGAGCCACAAAAGTAAAGAAGACAGCCCAGATCCACTGAGATCGCTCCACTGGATTGATGAGTACTTCCCGTTTAATTTCCGGCGTTGTATTAGGCACTGCAAAATGAAAGATACCGGTAAATTCTCAAGATAGCAAATGGCTATATATTTCCAACCATCGGCCAGGTATCAAGAACTGGGTCGGGGGAACAAGCAGCGTAAATGTATCGTCCAACAGTTCGTCCACGTATTCCTGGACAAAATGGGTTCCCAACCCTACTACAGGCGGGAGTAAGAATTGAAATAATGAATACGAGAGTTGAACTTGAGTCACCTGGTGGCTGTCATTGTGGTACTCAGTGTTTCTCAAAGTGCGGTCAGCGGCCCACCATTGGGCCGTGAAAATTTCCTGGTGGGCCGCAAATTTTATTGTTACATATGATCTGTTGAGGTCTCTTCATGTAAGCACTGGGTTAGATTAGGGGCTAGGAAAGCGAATGTCCTGCGTTGGTCAAACCAGTTCTCGTCTGATCCCTGAAGTTAAACAACGCAACCCCAGTTAGTACTAACATGGATGGCCGATTGGGAAGACTGGGTACTGCTAATATTTCAAAATCCTCGTGACAACGTAGTGTCCGTGCAGACTCTGCATTCGAACTATGTAGTGGACGGGACTCTAATAGCCATTATAGTTGAAGGACCCTAAAACACCAACAAATCAATCAAACCCAGATAGTACTAGAAGAGTGGCCGCCTGGGAACACTGGGTACTGCTAATACCCAAAACTCGCCTGAACAGCGTAGTGTCCTTGCAGACGCTGCATTAGAGCTATGTAGTGGACGGGGCTCTAGTGACCATTGCAGTTGAGGGGCCCTAAAACACCAACAAATCAATCCATCAAGCCTAGATTGTACTAGCAAGGGTAGCCGCCTGGGGACATTGGGTTCGTTGTTTGTTGGTGCTTTAGGGCCCTTCAACTACAATGATCATTAGGGTCCACGGGGACATTGAGTATTGCTAATACTCAAAACACGCCTTAACACCGTAGTGTCTGCGCAGACTCTGTATGGGAACTATTACCACTGTACTTTAATGTTAACGTTAATGTTATGTTACACTAACGGGTTGGGGATTAAGCCAACCAACTATAACAGGCTGAACCCTTAGGATGTTCGCAAGGGAAATGTAAGATGGGGGAAATCTGCAGCACCCAACGTTCTCTACCAACCACCCATGTTGGTACTAACGCAGGTTTGCACTGCTTAACTTCAGGGATCTCACGAGAACTGGTGTATCCAATGCAACTAGTCCGCATGTCTGTTAACATCAGTGGCGTCACTAGGGGGTGCGGGCCGCACCGGGTGACACCCCTTGCACCATGAGAAATGAGTGACACCAAAGCAGAAGAAGCGGCAATCCTAGCGACACCGCTGACAGCTTAAGGGCCCTAAACACCAACAAATCAAGAGGCTATGGGCCACAGAGTTTTATATGCTTTTTTTTCAAGTTGCTCGCGCTCAGAAAATGTTTGAGAAACACTGGTTTGCAGCCTAGAAAGTAGATATTAAATGCTAAGCTTTACTAGTAGCCAGGGTGACTACCCTGTCAGCCTCTTGTTTTGAGTCCGGTTTTAGCGCAATACCGACCTCATTTTCAAACGCACTATTTGAGATGATGTTCAAGTGATTCACTCACACAACACATGATAAGGATGATTCATTCATGAAACACGTTTCTAGTTTTGACGTGACCTGGTTATTAAAAGAATGGGTCCGTTTTCTTATTATATTGTCTAACAATTAAAGCCGAACATCAAAAGGGTAAAAAAAGAAAACAGAATCGAATCCGGATATAGCGTCATCCTCGCACTTCCATAAAAATACTTCAGTAGGTAGCACCTCAAATCCGGCATTCCCGACAAGGCCATGCCAAAAAACATTTTAACTCTAATAAGTCGTGGGCGACTCACCACAGAACCTTGGTAGGTGGAGTAGTAAAGCCCCTTGTTAAGCCTCTTATTTTCTACGTTGCCAACTCATCATCATACCCTCAACCTGCCTGGAGCAAGGTTGGGTCTACAGTTTCTAGCCCTTAACTCGCCCCTATCTCCCACTAGGTCCCTATCCATTCAACGCATTTTTTTTTGTTTATTGGTGTTTTAGGGCCCTTCAACTACAAAGGTCATTAGAGCCCCGTCCACAGCATGTGCGGCCAAGTTGCGTTGTGCGGCCAAGTTGCGTTGGGCGGCCAAGTTGCGTTGGGTGCGGCCAAGTTGCGTTGCGTGCCGCCAAGTTGCGTTGCGTGCCGCCAAGT
>JAAFCE010004287.1:9132241-9212670 GCA_013389805.1 Trigoniulus corallinus
TCTGTCTCTCACTGAGTCTCTCTCTGTCTCTCACTGAGTCTCTCTCTTTGTCTGTCTCTATGTCTTTCGTTCTCTTTCTGAGTCTCTCTCTTTGTCTGTCTTTCGTTCTCTCTCTGAGTCTCTCTTTGTCTGTCTCTTTGTCTGTCTTTCGTTCTCTCTCTCACGGTGTCTGCCTTTGTCTCACTCTCTCTCTCTAGTTGTGTCTTTGTCTCTCCAGCTGTGCCTATGTCTTTGACGTTCTCCCACCGTGTATGTGGCAGCTATGTCGGCCTGCCTCTGACTAAAGCTGTATCTGTCTGTGAGCCTGTCGCTCAAGCTGTGTGTATGTCTCTCTCTGTGTGCCAGTCTCACGCATAAGTTCGCCGCCTGTTAATGTTTACTAATTTCTGGCCCAATGACATTGGTACGTTTTCATATACAGTATACGCATCTATCAAAAGGTATTCTGCATTGAACCATTGAGGTTTTTTCCCCTCTAGTCTATAGTTGTTAGGATATCCATCCATCATTTAGATTCCATTCTACCCCTTTCGGACTAGTACCCCAGGAAACCTTTAATGAGAGAGACGAGCACACTACCATCTGAGTACCATCGCCTGCTCCCCAAAGTCGAAAATTACCAAACAGAAATGGTTAACGCAACAAACCGGAAATGGTTACTTACAACATAAATATAACAACTAGCGTAATAATCTCGTATGAGGTTCATGTTTCATCCATAATCCTGGCGCAATTGTCAAACGTCATGTTAGCGGAATAACAAACCGGAAATGCTCTCACGCCGACAACAGCACACACATACACAAAATAAATAATTAATTTCAAGTTTTGTTTTTTCAGATCCAATTAAGAGATAGTTAAATTAGTTGAAATAATTACGATGAGAACCATCATAAACTCGTCTATGAACAACTATTACTAGTAGTGATTGCTCTCAACCAATTTATATAGGTAAGTACTAATCTATTATAATCGCTATGTGGATTACAGGTAAGAAAAGAGGGCAGTTCATGAAAATCACCGGCTCACGATAACAATGATTTATCTTAAGCCCCCCGTCCCACGACTTCCTTTTTACACAAGATGAAACTGAAGCAAGGAGACAGGAGAGAGTGGAGGAAGAGGGTGGACACATCTGTTGACACATCTATTCATTGGATTTCAGTTATCATTCAAATATTTATTTAAGATGGAAGAAAAGGTGCAGCGTCTCATACAAGCTACTAAAAGATTTGAAATGACCCCTTTCATTATCACTGGAATGCTACAGGGAAAACCCTCCAAAAAATGACACCAATAGCTCATCCCTGATAAGCTCTTGCCATTGTCGTTTTTGTATATTGTCTGGCTGCATACGGGGTGTCACAACACGGGCAGCATTTAGGCCCAGTACACACATCCGATTTTTGCTCATGCAGACGTTGCTGCGTCATCCTAATTCTGACATGAGGTACCTTAGTTGAAATGGAGTGCATCAAAGCCTCCTACATAACAAGGCCCTTACACTATGATGGCACTAGCAAGTGAGAGTGGGAGCGGCGAATTGCGTTGGACACACCAGTTCTCGTCTGGTCACTGAAGTTAAGCAGCGCAACCCCAGCTAGTACTAACATTGGTGGCAGCTTGGGAAAACTGGGCACCGCTAATACCCAAAAATCGTCGAATTAGTGTGGTGTCTGTGCAGTCTCTGCATAAGAACTATGCTGTGGACGGGGCTCTGATGACCTTGTAGTCGAGGGGCCCTAAAACACCAACAAACAACAACTAGCAAGTGACGTCGCACAATCATACAGTGAAACCTCCAAAGTTGACCACCATTCTCATGTTGACCACACTTTTATGGTTTGTTGACCCACCACTGGGATGGACAGGAGAGTAAACTCTGTATTTTGACCAACTCCATAAGTTGCGCCTTGACAACAATATTTGAGAGATAACGGCAACGTGCTCTCTAGAGGCGAACTGCTGATGAAGGTGCAAAAGGTAAGGTACTTAGGACCAACGCCCCAAAGCAATGGGGAGCTAGACTCGGATGTGGCCCATAGAATTAATGGAGGATGGATGAAGTGGAGACCGCCAAGTGGAGCCACGTGTGATAGGAGGGTCCCGATGAAGTTTAAATGTGGTTAGGGCCCACTATGCTATATGGATCAGTGAGGAAGAAACACGTAAATAGAATGGAAGTGGCCAAGATGTGAATGTTGTGGTATATGAGTGGGGTGTAGAGAGCTCGGGGTGGGGACATCGTGGAATAAATAAGGTAGGTTGCGGTGGTACGGCCACATAATAGGAAGAGGGGATGAGGAGCTCATTAGGTCCATTTCTAGAGTGCAGGTGATTGGATGCACCCAGGGCAGGGGGAGACTGAAGTAGATGTGGAAGCAAGTTGTCTGTAAGGATAGCTATGATGGTGTGTGGGGTGGACCTGGTCCTGGTGGGAGATAGATGGAAGTGGGGGGGCTCACAGACCATATCAGGAGCAGCGAGTTGCATTGGACACACCAGTTCTTGTCTGATCACTGAAGTTAAGCAACGCAACCCCAGCTAGTACCGACATGGGTGGTCGCTTGGGAAAACTGGGTACTGCTAATACCCAAAAATCGTCACATTAGTGTAGTATCCGTGCAGTCTATGCTTTAGAACTATGCAGTGGAAAGGTCTCTAATGACCTTGTAGTTGATGGGACCTAAAACACCAACAAATACAACAACAGACCATATCATACACTGCTATGCATCACATAGATTATAATGATGACTTTTTATGTTGACCAATCTCTTACCACCCTTGATTGGACAACTTATAGAGGTTCCACTGTATTATATTTGCAGTGTGCTTAAAAATGCCATGTAATCATGTTGTGCCTGGAGGCACAGGAAACTACAGAAGTGGACCTAAAGTTCAAGTCTACAGTTTCCCAAAATACCCCAAAATGGTGGCAACATGGATTATGGCTACTAAGAGAAAGGATTTTACACTCACTAAACATAGCAAAGTTAGCAGGTTTAATATTTAATGAGTGGTGCAGCAGTGGGCCTGAGAACCACTACTGTTAGGTCCCAAATTATTTATGATAGAAAATGTATTTTCATCCCACCCATTAAAAAAAGCAACTCCTAACCCCTTTCCCGCCTATGGCAGGGTCGGGTACCCATTTGTCCCTCTGAATGGACACAGGGTGATATATTGGTCATAGTTTTTTCTGCAGCCGGTTGCTGGCCAAAGCTGCACCCCTATGATTATTTATCATCGGTCTAGTGTTCGTTGGGGAATGCTACCGACGCCCAGGGGGCAAGCTCCTACACCTGGAAATTTTGCCTCATCTACCCGTTGCATAGTAGAGAGGGTTCTTTTACGTGCAAGTGCCATCGTACACCCACACGGGACCTCGGTTTTACTTCTCATCTGAAAGAAGGCACACTCGCGGCTTCTCTCTCACCCGAAAGAAGCCGACCCACCATGGCCCAGTATCGAATCTAGAACTACTGGCGTAGATGCATTATACTTTAGGTTTGTGAATTACACTTCAGGGAAATTGAAATAAGGAGACATAGAACTGTGACTGATGAAAAGACTGGAAGAATTGAAAGTTGTGTTAAAATATCCCAAGGTTGGTTTCAGACACAGTCCCATCTCAGTTCCCAAATTGTCCAGCATATTTATCACCAAAAAAATTCAGGACAGAAAATACAAAATGCAAAAGACCCCATCTGAAGCTAGCTGCTATGGAGTAAGCAGTGATTGTTAGTAACAAAGATCACAGCAACTACATGAAAGATAGGGAATTTACTCCTATTGAGGAACTCAAAGGATTCCTGTTTCAAGTTGGCTTGTGGAAGGTAATACAGGTGGTGTACTGGCTAATTAAATGACAAATATCAATACCCTTCACAATTTGAATGTAAAAATTCTAATTCTAATTTACTACATTAAAAGCAGCCTTTTCTTTGGCCAATATGGCAGTGGAGAGACTAACTCTCAATCCTTCTTATGACAATATAATACTCCTAAAACCCTAAACTATAATTCAGGTGCCTCCCCCTTCACAATACTAGCAATGGCAGGTTCTCCTTTGATGAAGCCTTCCACTCTATCCTCTCCAAGGCCATCCCCTTGCCAAATTATCCTTGACAAGAATGACCAGTAGTTTGAGTCTGTCTGTGCCCTAATCTCTTTCAATTTATATGGATGATCATTTCTCCCTTTATACACTGTTGGGGACACACTTCCAGCATGAGGTCCATTAAATCCCTGCAGCAGCAGTCGGATAAAAACACTAATGCTGGGAGATATATGCCTCTGACATAGTGTGTCCCACCCTAGTTACCTAATCATGGCAGGCACGCCCTCCCTGTGAGAAAACCAATGGAGTACAATTCTTGCTGCCCTCCTTTGGATCCTTTCAACCTCCCAAGATAAGTCCTGCCTAAAGGGGAACAAAAATTGGACTGCCATACTCCAAAATTGGGCATACCATTGAAATGTATGCTGTTTCTCTTTAGAATGATGGAACTGCTTTTATTAGTATTTCCTGGATTGGTTGAATGAATGGGAAAAGGCAGGTAACTGTTTAGAAGGGAAATTGGGTAGAGAAACACATACAGCTTTAAGCACACTACTGAAGGAAGGATACAGTTGTAAAATTATGGCTTAAATGACATTGGTGTGAATTACATTCTACCGGAAATCTCAAACTGACAGTTTAAAAGCCAGATATGGACTATACCACCAGCATGTCATCTAAAATTACAATATCTCAGCCTGTCAAATTTATGCATGTGAAAAGACGTTAAGGTTAGAATCTTCCCTTAAACTATCACTTCCCTTTGGGAAGAGAGATGTTACACTTACCCTATCATTTGAAGGTAATAAATGAGATGAAACTGGAGATGATGATAATACAAGGGCTATTTTTTTCAAGGTCCGTTTGGTTGCAAATGGAAACCATAGTGAAAATCCAAAGTATTTTTTTTTTTGGAGCATGTAGGTACACATTTCAGCCATTTCTCTAGATAGTCACCTCTCTGCATGAGACATTTGTCCTAGAGTGGTAACAACTTTCCTATGCCCTTGTCACTGAAGGTAGCCGTCAGTCCTTGCAACCAACTTTGTACACTGGTCTGCAGCTCGTCTGAGTCAAACTTCTGTTGCTCTTGCCAGCATTTCGTGTTATCAAACTTCTGTCCTCCTAGCTAGTGTTTCAGCACCCACCTTACAGCCTGGACTTTGCTCCCTCCAACTTCCACCTCTTTGCTAACATGAAACGTTGGCTAGGAGGACAGAAGTTTGATTCAAATGAGCTGCAGACCAGGACTGGTGGCTACCTTCAATGATGAGGGTATAGGAAAGTTGCTACCATGCTAGGACAAATGCCGTCGAATATACGTTTCATCCAACGGAAGGCACATTGGGGAGGGGGGACCTCTCTCGCTCTCTTCCTCTTTCTCTCTCCCCCTCTCTCGCTCTCATGCTCTCTTCCTCACTCTCCTTCCCTGGCTCTCTTGCTCTCTCTCGCTCTACCATTACCACTTGGTTCCAGTATCGAACCTGGTACCAATCTACACGTTGCACGCACCACACGGTAGGGCACCGGCTCATACCTTCCATCCAATAAAATGCGCACTAGGGGGCGTCCCCCTTTTTTGTTTCGTTGGTGTTTTAGAGCCCTTAAACCAGAAAGTCATTAGAGCCCCGTCCACTGCATAATTCTAATGCAAAGACTGCACAGACACTAAACATTATTCGACTATTTTTGGGTATTAGGGCCCTTCAACTAGAGGGGCATTAGAGCGCCGTCCACTGTGTAGTTCTGATGCAGAGACTGCACAGACACTACACTAATGCGACGACTTTTGGATACTAGCGGTACCCAGTTTTCCCAAGCGTTCACCCATGTCAGTACTAGCTGACATTGCGTTGCTTAACTTCTGTGATCAGACGAGAACTGGTGTGTCCAACGCAATAAGCCGCTCCCAGGAATGAAGGCAAATCATCACGATCCAGAATGGAACGTAGAACCATTGACATAGTAGTCGAACATGGCTTACTGTGGCTTGGTGAGGCGGGTCGGTAACTTAACTGGAACATGGTTTGAGAATTTCAGAAATGTAACAATAGTGAATTTCGAAGGTGAACCGGCAGAAAGGAGCTCTAAAATGGCTGACCTCATTTCAGCATTGAAACAAGGCCACCTGGCGGAATAATTGAATAGCGGAAGAATTGTTCCCATGCGTTTAACAGACCAGAACAATGAATCAGGTAAATCATAATTTCAATTAAAGACTAATCGGAAACGAATCGACTTGCAAGTCGAACGGTAAAAGGTATGCATTTGAATCAGTAGGTGACGATGGCACCTGAAATTAGGGTGGAGGGCAGCCTTTAGTTTTTTGTCGGTCAGCGCCATTAGGGAGAGAGAGAGAGAGGACACAGTTCAATGCCTCGTTTTCTTCCCAAATGGGCCACTTCATTATCCGTATGCTTAGACACGCCCTGCTTAAATGAATATCAGGTGTAGAAACCCTATTCTCGGCCTCCTATATGAAATCAATTTTAACGCCTTATACAAACTGAAAAGTTCTTACCGATGAAGTGCCAACCCAACAAGCCATAAAACCGGAAGGTATTCCTAACCTGGCAACAACTACTAACCCTTTTCCTACCTGTTGTTGTTTGTTGGTGTTTTAGGGCCCTTGAACTACACAGGTCATTAGGGCCCCGTCCACAGCATATGCAGAGACTGCACAGACACTGCACCAATGCGACGATTTTGGGGTATTAGCAGTACCCAGTTTTCCCAAGTGGCCACCCATGTCAGTTCTAGCTGGGGTTGCCCTGCTTAACTTCAGTGATCAGACGAGAACTGGTGTGTCCGCTTTTCCTACCTGTGGTGACCGCTTTGGAACACTGGGTACTGGTAATACCGAAAAGTCGTCGCAACAGCGTAGTGTTTACGCAGACTCCGCTTCAGAACTACGCAGTGGACGGGGTTCTGAAGACCGTTGTAGATGAAGGGCCCTAAACCACCTACGGAAACGATTGGGGAACGTATCCATTTATGCCCCATTAGGACACACTTGGGAATCTTACGCAACCGGCTGCCAATCTAATGCTGAGCCCTATGCCTATATATCGTCTGCCATTTTCCTACGTTGGGAGACTTTCAACGGACGCCAGGGGGAGGCTCCACACTTGAAATTTGTAGGTCTATTGGAATACGTGTTCCACATAGGAAGGGTTCTTGCGCGTAGAGGACATCGTGCACATCACACAGGTAGGACACGGGTTTCCTTCCCGTCCGACGGAAGACCCTCTATCGCCCGGTAATGAAGCCAAACCACTTCGATCCAGTATCGAACCTGAAGCCACTGATGTGACCGATTCCTAAACGGGGCGTTTATATCCACTAAAACTGGAAGAAAGCGACTGCTGAGAAGAACGGTGCGCTCTACATTTGCAGGTGACCTGTGAGCTGGAGCGGACCACAAGGGTCATCCAAGAGGTTAGGGTACTACGTCACCCACGTTCTAAGCAAGCATGGGCATTTTCGCGGATACCTACACAGGGTAGAAAAAAAGGCGAACTCGTCAGTGTCGTCAGTATGTCCGTGCAACCCGGGGTGGTCGACGATGCCCACCACACGTTTCTTGCTTGCCGCAGATGGGCCACTCGACGCACACTGCAGGGTCACCTGGTTCCTGACACTTGGGACATGGTCTCGGACTCTGTAAAGGGCATACCAAGTGAAAAGAGGGGTGAACTGAACTATGCAGCATCCCCGAGCTCACGCAAATAACCAGTGTGGCCCCTAGGGCACAGTCTAAAAGGGTGCAGTCTAAACCTTCCGCAGTCGAGAGGATGTCAAATAACCAAACTCGGGTGTTGGAGATTAGCCCGGTCCCCTGGTGGGTCAGTCAGCTATTTCCAGCACAGAATCTATTCAAACCTAACCCGGTACTCCGTAGAGATTACGAAACCCTTTTTTGTATTCCTGGTTGGGCCCAGGCACCCCCAACCGAGGTTCTGAGAATTCGCATTTTTGGTTCGTTGGTGTTTTAGGGCCCTTCAACTACAAAGGTCACTACAGCCCCGTCCACTGTGTACTCCTAAGGCAGAGTCTGAACAGACATTAATCTGTTATGACGATTGCGTTGCTTAACGTCAGAGGAGAACTGGGGTGTCCAACGCAATACAGCTGCTCCCGAAAAATTTTGGGAAGAAGCAAACCAATAGGTTATTAGAGAAATCATGAGTGACCCAGAAATTCGGTAAAGGGAATCCACTTCCGCGTCACGATTTGAACCATTTCTTGAGTTTCGAACCCGCCTCTTACTGTTACTTTCGTTCTACGGTGTTAAGATAACACAATGGATGCCATTCCATAGGCACTCACCCTAATTTCTGTTCGTTTCCATGGAAACTGGTTAATTTTCGGCAATTTAAAAAAAAAAAGATGGCGTGAGTCACTGACCCGCTGTAGTTTTTAATCGGTTTTCTGCTCTGAAATAATGACGTCATCATCTCGCCACCCTACAAATATTTTCTTTTCTGCGCATGAGCGCCAGAGCGGAAACTGTTGAGCGCACGCATCAACAATAAAAGTATCTCAGACGCTGAATTAATAGGTTCTTAAGAATAAAAACGCGCCAGAAAGTGCCCTATCCCAACAGTCCCACGCCCATATTTGAAAAAGTCTTGAACAGGATCAGTACTGGTAAAGGGCAACCATGGCGCATGGCAACCATTGCACCGTAAAACCATGTCACCACTGAAAGGAAGAGCCCAGGGCCCGCTCTAAGGGGGGGGGGGGGCAACCCGGACATTTGCCCGGGGCGCCATTTCGGCTGTAAATATGAGACCAGAGCACGCGAACAGAGCGCTGCTTCAAGGGGCGGCAATTTGTCCTTTTGTCCGGGGCGGCATAAGTGCTAGAGCAGGCGCTGAAGCGCCCTTACTACAAAATCGACT
This sequence comes from Trigoniulus corallinus, assembly GCA_013389805.1. Classification (NCBI taxonomy): domain Eukaryota; kingdom Metazoa; phylum Arthropoda; class Diplopoda; order Spirobolida; family Trigoniulidae; genus Trigoniulus; species Trigoniulus corallinus. The sequence goes on from JAAFCE010004287.1 coordinate 9,141,209, forward strand.
ACCAACCCTTTTGCCACCTATGGCAGGATGGGGTACCCATCTTTGTCCTTCTGGATGGACGCAAGGGCTATCTGTTGGACGGTATTTTGACGCGGCCGGCTGACGACCTAAGCTGCAACCTCTGTTCTTATTTATCGTCGACCTACTATGTGTTGGGGCACTCCGATGCCTGGGAATTTTGCCAGATCTACTCGTTGCATAGTAGAAAGGGTCCTCATACGTGCAAATGGCATACAACACCACACGGTAGGGCACCGGCTTTGGTTCTCTCAATCCAGTTAACCCAGTATCGAACCTGGAACTACTGACGCAGTAAATACCACGTTACCTCTCTCCACCACCGAGGTAGATAAAATGGCCCTTGCTAAATGGGACGAAATATACGTATAGGTCGGTAGGATTTCCACGTGTAGGAGCTCCTACCGATCCCCTGGCGTCGGTAAATTAGGTTCAGCCGGCGTGAAAGTAATATGGGGCTATTCGCTCCCGGGAATTTAGAACTCTTATAGGCATTAGAATCAGAAAAGAATCCCGCCTCCGTGGCGCAGTGGGTAGCGTATTACTGGACCGCGGTATGCTGGTACTGGACCGGGGTGGGTTTGGCTCTATCGGCCGAGAGAGGAGATCCCCTGAGTAGTGCGCCATCTTTCGGATAAGAAGTAAAACCGAGGTCCCGTGTGGTGTACGATAGGATTTGCACTGAAAAGAACCCTCTCTACTATGCAACGGGTAGGTGAGGCCAAATTTCCAGGTGTAGGAGCTCGCCCCCTGGCGTCGGTGAAGTGCTCCAACGAACACCGTTTCAGCTTTCATCGGTAACCGGCTGTTGAAAAACACTGTCCAATATATCGTCCTTGTGTCCATTCAGAGGGACAAAATGGATACTCAACCCTGCCATAGGCCAGAAAAGGGCTAGGAGTTGCGTTATAAGAATCAGAGAACTCCGCAACCTCTAGATAACGGAAATGACATTTTTGATTGTTCGCCTACCAGGTAGCCACCCTACGTTAAGCAAAAGAAGGGCCCATTCATGGGAACATTCAGGACGCAGCTGTGTTTCAGAGATAGGTAAACAGGCTGGGGATTGAACCCACCACCGCCCAGAGGGCATCAAGTTACTAACAGCGCCTTGAATGACCTACTTTTGCCTGCACCTCATTTAACGTTGCCGTTCTCATGTCTGTCATGAAATTCCCATTTGACAATGTAATGACCAGGTACACCCCAACCATACCTGTAATTACGAAGTCCCGTTACGCTAGACAGGTAAAAAAGGAGTCGTTCAAAAGTCTCCCTGTAGTTAGAGGGTCCTTCTAAAAATACTCCCCCTTTGTCCGTGAGTCTCACGCAATAGCGTCTTAATTGGATGTGGGTATAATCCACCTACTCAACACCATGACGACTTTGCTGCTTAACGGGACCTCTAGCGACAGAGTACAGGTTCGCTCCCAGCAACTTACCGACAGAAGGGAAGGAAAGAACGACACCCATGTCTTCATTCCGAGCCCTTTTCCCACCGACGGCAGAGTCGGGCGCCCAATTTTGGAACCCTGAATGTGATACACACGGGCGAACTATTACACGGCAATTTCATGCAGCCGGCTGTAACCTAATGCTGCAACCGTGGGTGCCCTTCCCCGTGGAACACTGTCCTAGCGTTGACTCCCTCTAATGGAACACTGACTTCTAGCCTCCCTCAATCTCTGGAACGCTGTCTCTAAGCTTTACCCCCTCCCTTTGGAACACTACCTCCAAGCCTCTCCCCCACCCTTGGAACTATCTCTAGGCTTCGTCCCCTCCCTTGGAACACCCTCTTCAATCTCCACCTCCATGGCTGAACCTTTTACTTATTTAACGTCGGCCTATTATCTTCAGGACAACTTTGCTCATCGACGTCCTCGGAAGTGAAGGAACAAGGTCCACACCACTGCGCGGTAAAGGGTCCTTTTCCATACATTGGCGATATGGAACACCCTATGGATCTAAGCGCCGGCTTTACTTTCCGCCCCACGGAGGGCGCACTTCAAAATTTTCCTCTAACTCCAGAAAAAGTCATCTACAAAGGCCAGAATCGATCCTGCAACCCTGGACTTACCTTCTACTCCTTATTAGTACCTGGAAGGACACGGCCTTCTATAGGTCCACGGTCACCCGTAGAAGGTTAACCAGCTTTTTAGCAAAGACACAAGTACTCTAGGAATGTGAACGCGGCATACCTGGGCGGAGCAGGGAGGGGGCTCGGCACCCTAAAGTGGGTATCAATCAGCAGGACCACACCTACGACCCATTATCATTGTCAACCCGTTCGAAATAACTGTCAAAAAATAACGGAGGACGGTTAGTTGTCAGATTTTTTAATCAAGGCCATTCTACAGGACTGGGTTCCCGAGGTCGCCAACATTTACACCAGAATCGTATCCGTTAAGGGCCTTGGTCGTTCAGCAAAGTGGGAAGAGGGAGAAGGGGAGGGTAGTCCCTTAAAAGGAGCCTACACCCAATTGGGGCCCAGTAATTAGATCAAGTGGCCTTCAAAACGCCCCGGAATGTGGACAGCGTTTGCACTATCCGATTCGCGCCAACAAGGACCCTGAGCACACATCAGCCTGCAAGCTGTTTTCAGGCAGACCTAAAGGTAGCTAAGCCCAAAGTTAGAGGGTATCTGACGATGCGACCCCAGGTCCCGTTTGTCAGTACAGCCGCTATCCCGTGTGTACCACGCATGCCCTTTTAACAACTAGAAGTAGAAAATTTTTTTCTGCCTATGGCAGGGTCGGGCACCCATCATTATCTCACTGGGACACATGGGCGAGCTGCTAAACCAGGCGTGTCAAACTGGGGGTACCCCGAGGGCTACATTGGTCACATGGCGCCCCCTTTCAACTGCGTCTGGGGGCTGTCCTCCTCTCGTTTCGCCTCTGAGTGGCAGGCCGTATATGTACACTACGTGGTGTTGAATGTGCGGGCCGCAACTCTAGGCTTCAAAGGCCACCATTTTGACACCCCTGGGTTAGACGATATTTGGGACATCCGGCTGCCAAACTAATGCTGCAAACCCTAAGCTTATTTATCGCCGGCCTACTGTTCACTGGAGCACTTCACCGACGCCAGGGGGAGCAGAACACCAACACCTGAAGATATTGCCCACCTAGCGAATATATTATTCCATCTACTAAGGGCTCTTGAACGTGCAGGTGAGACGGGGCCATCCGACGGAAGGTGCACCCCAAGGGCTCTCCGCCTTGTCCGTAAAAGACCAAAGCTCGTGAATTCAGGATCGAACCCATAGCTACTGGTGCTGTAGTCCAGCACGCTACCATTTCGTCACCAAGGCGGGGAAATAACCTTTTTTACACGGAATAGAACCTTCTCCGACGGAAAATGCATTTGATTCTTTGTTTTCGCCCCGAAAAAGGACGCCAAGGTCGAAATCGAACTTCTACACCACGAATCCCAACCACTGTTAAGTGGGCTAGACGTTCCACGTAAAGAGGGTCCTTGACGAAATACACGTGTGGCTTCCTACTCATCCCGAAAATGGTCCATACGTCGAACTCGAACCTGTACACCAAGAGTTTCGACCGCAGTCTATTTAAGTAAACAATACGTTTCCGTATAGAAAGGGTTCCTGAAGGAAGACGCATGCCCTGAAGGAAACAACCCAGGACACGAAACGGACCCGTCGGCAATTCGACTCGATTGTTGTTGGTGTTTTAGGGCCCTTCAACTACAAGGTCATTAGAGCCCCGTGCACAGTGTAGTTCTTATGCAGAGTCTGCACAGGCACTACACAATGCGACGGTTTTTTGATACTAGCAGTACCCAGTTTTCCCAACCGGCCACCCATGTTAGTACTAACTGGGGTTGCGTTGCTTAACTTCAGTGATCAGACGAGAACTGGTGTGTCCAACGCAATTTTCCGCTCCCTAATCCGACTCGAATCCTATCCCGACAGTCGTTAAGTCCAGGACCCAACCCACGATCAGGTGATTTCAACAATCCAGCAGCCTACCATCGAGATGCCCTTACTGGGAGTTGAACCTAATCAACACGAACACCGAACGAGCACGTTGCGTTCTATCCAAAAGTAAGTCCACCAATACATGGAACCATCGCTTCGAGGTACCCAGGATCGAACCCACTATCGACTAGTTCAGCTATCGCACTACATACTGTAAGTGGGTTACCTCCACTGGGGACCGAACCTAAGCAAAAGATATGCCCAAAAGTAGGGCCTGGCCAAAATATTAAAGGGAGGCAACGAACAGCTGCACCTACTGCATTATTGGGAGTGGCCCATATGTTCTAAATAACTGGCCTCAAGGACAATTCCAAAACTACACTAACAGTACCTGCAATAGGAAGTGCTGTAAACAGTTGAATGAATCTTGCCTGCCTCCTGCTGAGAAGGTAGTCCTGCAGTTGGGGGATGGAGGCAGACGGCAAGTAGGAGAGGAGGAATCAGAACCTCCATTCCCTCTGATAAGAAAAAAAAAAGCAGCAACAACTGGTACCTTGAGGGCAGGTGAAATTTCGAGCACGTACAAGACCCCTGCAGCAAGTGTTAGCCTAATTTCGGCACCTAGTTCTTTTTCTTGCAATCAAACAGGTCTTCAACAAAAGCAACAGCCACTTGGATGACGAAGTGGTTTGGAAATGAGGCCAGTGGACAATAAAAAACCAGAAAGAAATTCTTCAGGCACCAGACGCCGTATCTGCCATGTCACACATATCTCTTTTAGCTACAAGCAATTAGGCAAGTTCCAAACACCCCCACAGCAGTGAATTGTCTCAACGGAATGTGTCAGCAGCTAGGCAAAGGCTTGTTGGACAACTTTCCACAGATTCCGGATTTTGCAGTTCAACTCCAAAAGCAAATATCAGTATGACTCAAAAGCCTTGAGAAATGACTTTAAGGTTGTTGAAACTTGGAAATTCCAGAGAGGAAGGAGGTGAAGAGGGAGAGCAAGACAGTTGGGGGCCCCGTTAAACGGTCCACAGTTGTCCCTAGTCCATTTCTTTTCACCCTGAACACATTTAAAATGCTTATCAAGTATCACAAGACGTGTGGGGAAAAAATTTCAGGACAGCACGGCGACCTGAAACATTTTATCATCACAATTGGGTCATGGGCACAACATTCAGGTACTTAAGGCTCTAACAATTTCGTGAGAAAAAAAAATCTATGAACTTCTGGAACTTGCCGTTGATTACTGAGAACACCACAGCATTATGTAGCTATATGATCAAACGCTTTAACAAAATCCTGCACCCAGCCGGTCAAATGCGATAATTAAATTCCGCACATACCCAGAGGTATTCAGTCGACCGCCTTCATAAAATCCTGTAGTTAGATGATCAAACGCGTTCACTACATTCTTTATGCATAGGGTGGTGGTCCATTGAATGCTTTCAGGCGATTCTGACGCTATGTGATCAAACGCTTTAAGAAAATTTTGCATCTAAACGATCAAACGCTTTTCAAAAATATTCTTCACCCACGCAGTCAAATAGCAACTCCTCAACCTTTTTACACCTATGGTAGGATCGGGTACCCATCTTGACCCTCTGAATGGACACAAGGGCGATATATAGGACGGTGTTTTTACACAGCCGGCTGCCGACCAAAGCTGCAACCACTACGCTTATTTATCATCGGCCCTTCAACTATAAGGTCATTAGAATCCCGTTCACTGGGTATATCTAATGCAGAAACTGCACAGACATTACACTAACGCGATGATTTTTTGGGTATTAGCGGTACCCAGTTTTCCCAAGCTGTCACCCATGTTAGTACTAGCTGGGGCTGAGTTGCTTAACTTCAGTGATCAGACGAGAACTTGTGTGCCCAACGGAATAAGCCGCTCCCATTTATCGTCGGCCTACTGTTCGTCGAGGAAGTCCACCAACGCCAGCGGGGCGGCCGAGGTCCTACACCTGGAAATGTCTCGTCCACCCGTTCCATAGGTAACCGCAGGTCCACCCGTTCCTAGTAAAAATGGTTCTTTTACGTGCAAGTGCCTTCGTACACAAAACGGGACCACGGTTTTACTGCTCATCTGAAGGAAGGCGCACTCGCGGCTTCTCTCTCGCCCGAAAAGAAGTCATTCCACCTCGATGCAGTACCGAACCTGGAATTACTGGCGCAGTGCGTCGAGCATTCCACCAATTGCGCCGCCTAGGGGAGTATAACCACCCGGTCAAATCCTTTAAGAAGATTCTGTGCATAAACTGCCAAGCGCCTTAATTAAATTATGCACTCTTATGGTGGTTTTCAGTCGACTGCTTTCCTAAAATTCGGTAGTTACACGGTCAAATGCTTTCCCAAGTTCTGCAAATAAGTGGTCAAACGCATTCATCAAATTCTGCAGGAAATACTCAATAAGGCTTTCATGTAATTATTCAGATGCCCAATCGAGTGCATTTGTAAAATTCTAGATTCAATGTAGACTCTTCGAATCTCCTGTAGTCCAAACGCTGACAAGCGAATCCACGGTTGCAGGTTCGTTTACACCTGATGACAGTTGCGTGTCTCAGGTAAGAGGGTAACCCTAAGAACTACTTTCATTGAATGGGAAGTGTTGCAGTCCGCCCCTGCAGCCAGGGACAGCAAGGATGCCCGATTAGTTATCGACATCAACTACTTTCTGGTATGGCATTCACGCAGCTTCCAGAACTACATCAACTTCACCAAGGCCAGGACTTGAGACCTTTTGACTACTAGTCTAATGCAAGCATCATTGTTAAAAATAGATGGTGGGGCCAGGACCAAGCTACCAAGGAGGTAGCTTGCACTCAGTCGGTCAAAGATGGTTAAAGACTGGGCCTTAATGGAAGAATGAGGGAGGCCCTTTGAAGTACTGACTACCAGATGACTTGGGAAAGCAACTGTTCCTAAATGAACCTCACCAGCTAAGATGGGTTACAAATATTCCCAGTTCCAGGCTAATGTTTCGATCAGTAGTAGTACTGACCTTCTCTAGAAGCCGTGGGCATCAGGCTGTCACGCAAGCCCAGAGCCAAATAAGACAGAAACGCTATCACCAGGAATCTGACAAAATTGGTTTTTGTCCATATAGTGAAGGACATACCACTACAAGAAGCCCTCTGAGGATATCAGAGAATTGAAGAGTGAGTGAAGGACACTCTTGTACCAGAAGGCCCTGTAAAGTTCTACACCAAGTTTTCCTAAACCAATACCTGAAATGGATTGGGAATTAGTGGTAAATATTCTTCCGCCAGAAGTCCTTTTTAAGACACCATGGAATTGGGGAGTCAGTGGAGGGCACTGCTCCCCCAGAAGTCCCCATCAAGACATCATAGAATTGGAAAGAGTGGTGGGTATTCTTCTTCTAGAAACCCCTTGAAGACATCACAGAATTTTGGGACTGAAGGAGGACAGTCTTCTACCGGTATCCACTCTGAAGTTCTACCAGGAGTCTTCTTAAAGACATAAAAGGATTGGGGAGCGAATAGCGGACATTCTTTTACCAGAATCCCCTTTGACCTTCTACCCTACCATTTTTAAGACATCATAGAATTGTGGAACAACTGGAGGACATTCTTCTACCAGAAGCCCTTTCCTGGTGAAGTTATACCAGAGGTCCCACCGCAACCAGATCCCTGTTCACCTGACCATGATCAGTACTAAAGTGCACTACACTCACAAGCCATCAAAAGACATTTGACAGAAATGGAATTCAGAAATCAACACTTACTGTTAGTTGTCACCGCAAACTAGAATCGCAAACGCAGAATTGAAAATAGAATCACGCCTGCCGACAGACGTCTTTTTAACGCTCCTAATCCATTTGGCACAACAATCATATATCCGTAGCGTTTCGCGTCATTACTACGCGAATCAGAAGTCACTTCTGAAAAGCACTTGAATTTCTTGAAGGCGTTCGAAAGAGTAGCGACGGTGGCCAAGCCGAACTACACCGAAGAACTAACTGAGCAAGAGTGCAGCTGAGGACAAACAACTAGCCAGCCTTCAACAGCCGCCAACAAGACGAGCGTGGTGCGTGACGTCACTCAGAGACAGCCCCCCCCCCCTTCTTCTCGGACCCCCTAAGGCCGAAAAGCGAACAAAAGAGGGTCGTTGGCAAAACACGTCTACCTTCTTTGCGCTCATACTAAACAACTTATCGATTATACGGAATGATGATTATTCGGAACTCAAGCAGAACACGCCGCGAGGGCCGGCCATAAACAACGTCTCAGTAACGACATCATCATGACGTCATTGGGATTGGATCAACAGCCCGCTGACGCATCCCATAACGGTGCATCACCCCAACGTTTCCGGGCCGAAACCCTAGAAATTGTCACTTTCGACTTACAGGAGTGGCAGAGAGCTTACATCATAAGAATCCACACAGGCCCGATGATCCTAGTCTAGGGAAAGTCAGAGGTGCGTCATTTAACGTCGGTATAAAGGTTATTTACCGATGTCAGTCTCAGTGGTTTAGTAGTTGCGTGGCTGGAGGTTCGATCCTCGCCTAGGAAGGCTGTGGAGGGACGAAAGCCTCACGCGCTCTTTCCATTAGATGGTAAGCCCCGTTTAGGGCGACTATGTTACCACTTCATGGAGTACGAGTTCGTACCCTGGCGTCGTGTCGGTAAAAGTTGTATCAAGGAAAGAAAAGCTGACGCTAAGTAAGTGGTTGAAGCATTAAATAAGCAGCCGGCTATGTAAAAATACCGTTCAACAGGCCGTCCATGTGTTCTCGGGACAGATTTTACCCGTCCCTGCCACTGGTGGAAAACAGCATACAGGTCCTGTGCAGCATACAGATCCTCACATTGGCGGAAAACAGTATTGGTGATGATGATTCCGTGCACAAGGCGTTGGGCAGGGCCCGCACTAGGGGAGTGCAACCAGGACGTTAGTCCGGGGCGCCATTTTGGCTGTAAGTGTGAGGAAAGCTGCTGCTTGAACTTGCATTATATTCTTAAGGTGCGGCAATTTGTCTTTTTGTCCGGGACAACGTAAGCGCTAGAGCAGACCCTGGTTGGGGCCCACTTCCTCCTCGTCTAGAGCACATAACTACCCGTAACTGGGATTGAAGCCGATGCGATCAGTAGGGCTACTACTTTTAAGACAAATCCAAGGTCAGTTTAAGAATGGAATTATTCCAGGACCAATGCCGGATTTAAATATTAGGAGGCCCTAGGCTATTTCAATTTTGAGGCCCGTCTCAAGCCCTTTTGATGCCCTTTTTCTTTAATAAAGCTCGCTAAATGTTGAGGCCCTAGGCTTCAGCCTACTTAGCCTAGTGGTAAATTCGGCACTGTCCAGGACATATTACAACTACTGATCCAGAAGTACTCCTAAGAATAGAGAAGGAACCAATACGATATCCAAATCATGTACTTCCGGCCCTAGTCAGGGTCATTCAAATAATACAGCATGCGACTCTAAACTCTCAATTCCGGTTCCAGGATCCGCCTCTGAGTATCCTTAAACGAGTGGGTGGTCTCCGAGGTTCATGGGTTGAATCCAGGGAGAGTCAGTTTCATTCGGGCGATATAAAGAAACCCTGGAAGAGCCTGTCATCTGGGAACTGGACGGAATGGTGTGTATATTATTACCACTGCATTTCAAAGGGCCCCTTCTGTACGAAAAGCAAGGAGTTCTCAATCGCAAGAGGAAATGGGAGTGGCGCAGTAGGTCGTTGCTGGGTAACTGCGTCTGTTGTTCTAGGTTCGATTCTGGACCGATGGGGCTGGCTTCCGTCGGGCGAGAGAGAAAGGTCTCGAGTGCGCCTTTTTCCGGATGGGAAGTAAACCCCAGGACCCGTGTAGTATAAAATGGCATTGGGACGAAAAAGCACCCTCTCTACTATGCAACAGGTAGATGAGGCCAAATTCCTAGGTGTAGGAGTTCGCCCCCTGGAGTCGTTGAAGGTTCGTGGCAGTCGGGCCGCAGCCTGGCCGGGTTGCAGAAAAATGCCGTTCAATACATCATCCTTGTGTCCCTTCAGAAGGACAAGATGGGTACCCGACCCTACCAAAGGTGGAAAAAGGATTAGGAGTTGCTTTTAATGGAAGTAGTCAGTCTGCGCCGGTAACAAAGTTGACCTCGTGACCTGTGAAGGTAGGTAAGTACTTGACCAGCTAGTTTTTACGCCGCCAAGATAAGCCACGGTGGCCTAAATACTAGACGGCAAAATCTAGATACTGCATAGAGAAATAATGGAGAATTTTGGAAACACCCTTAAAAAACGGAACGGAACCGGTTTGCCCCCAACAGGAGCAGAAGGTAAGCTCTCCCCACTTGAGCGGGCATGTCTGACAGAAGTCCAGACAGTCCAAACTTAACACTTGTTGACCCTCAAAAGCAGAGCCCTAAACCTATGTGTTAAAGAATTTTAACAAAGTCAAAAAGAGGACGGAGGTCCTACCCCGAAGAGCCCATACAGTGCTTCCTAATACCAGCGCCTACTCTAACACTCTATGCCGCCCCGGACAAAAAGTCAAATTGCCGCTCCGGACAAAACGTCAAATTGCCGCCCCGGCAGTTACCAAAAGGACAAATTGCCGCCCCTTGAAGCATCGCTCTGTTCTCACACTTGCAGTCAAAATGGCACCCCGGACAAATGCCCGGGTTGCCGCCCCTTAGAGCGGGCCCTACTAATACAGTGTCCACAAACGATGTCACCACTACGCGGAAAGGAAGTCTTTTAGCAGGACCTCAAACATGCGTGTACCTGGGCAAGATTTTCATGCGTAGGAGCTAGTCCCCTGGCGTCGATGATTGCCCTACCCCGGTGAAAGTTGGCGGAAAATACGCCAATGAAGAAAACAGTCCGACGTTAAAATAAGCAAGGGATTGCAGCATTAGATGGGCTGCCGGTTTCATAAAGTACCGTCAAACTGTTCGCCCGTGTTTTCCCGGTTTCAAAGGGCTAAATTAGCACCCGACCCCTCATAGGTGGATAAAGGGTTTTAAAAATCATTTTTCGTGTCATGAGGGTCCTTTTATGGTCAAAGGTTATGACGCCACTAGCACAGCCAGGCGTAGCAGCTGACCTGAGGAAAAGCAATTTCAAGGACCATTAGGATCCATTAACACGACCTGCCTCGGATTTTGGGAGATAACGCGCTGCAAAACTGTGTCTGTGGGTCCAGGTTAAGGAGCCAAGGAGTAAGCGACAAGGCCTCAAAGCACCTTCCGTCGGATACCGTGAAGTCCCGTGTGCTGGATTGCTGGATTACTTTAATGGGTTGGGGATTAAGCCAAGCAGCCATAACAGGACGAACCCTTAGGAGGACCTGAGTATGATGTCATCTATGCGTTAAAAAGCCCTTTTTACAGGAAACGTGTAGTCCAGCATAAGTTGCAGGTGCAGGAGCTCGCCCTCTGGAGGGCTTCAGCAGATCAAATGGACTCGCCTCGGTGAAGCAGGAGGCGGCGTGTTCGATTACTGGGCCAATGGTTCCAGGTTCAATACTCGATCAAGGTGAGCTGGCTTCTTCCGGGCGAGAAAGAGGCTCCGAGTGCGCCTTCCGTCGGATGAGAAGTAAAACCGTAGCCCCGTGTGGTGTATGATGACACCACTGCACGTAAAACAACCCTTTGTATTATTCCACGGATCGATGAGGCCAAATTCCCATGTGTAGGAGCTCGCCCCATGGAGTCGGTCGATGGCCCCAACGAACAGTAGACCGACGATAAATAAGCATAGGGGTTACAACTTTGGTCGGCAGCCGGCTGCGTCAAAATACCGTCCAATAAATCGCCCATGTGTCGATTCAGAGGGACAAAGATGGCACCCGACCCTGCCAGAGGCGAGAAAAGGGTTAATAGTTAGTTCCTTTTGCTTTATTTACAGCATGAGGTTAACAGCCGGCTTCTTAAACACTCGTTCAACAGATCCAAAACCGGAAGGGCAGCAGTAGTAGGATATTTTTACCGCTAGATGGCGCTGCACAACAGATGATAATGCATTGCCTGCACCTCGGTGAGAACGTCACGGACGGCTGTTTTCGGGTAATCTAAGCGACATCTTGGGTCAAGGTAAAGAACCTCTAAAAAAAATTAGGGTCACGTAGTGGTCAACTAATTCAATTAGTGCATTAATTGCAGATGACTATCACAATCGCCACTCCTGAAATTAGGTGACCCCCTTTCTGACGGAAGCATTTGCCACAGCCGCACCCTTAATAAGACGGCCACTCGCCTAATTTATGAACGGACAATGCTTAATCAGGTTCTGCGCAATGATCAGTTCCAGCGACCCCTAACGTGACATTTCCTGGCACAAGTCCTCGAGGTCCACAACATAACTTCCATCTGGAACTACAGTTAAGGCTATTCTTTTACATCGCCAGCAGGCCTCACCTTCCTAGACATTCGTTAAATTCTAGCTACGCCCAGTGATACGACGTTGGCCTGTACAGCTGGAGAGGGCTGTGTACAGCTGGGACAGGGCAGTGTACAGCTGGGACAGGGCAGTGTACAGCTGGGACAGGGCAGTGTACAGCTGGGACAGGGCAGTGTACAGCTGGGACAGGGCAGTGTACAGCTGGGACAGGGCAGTGTACAGCTGGGACTGGGCTATGTAAAGTTCAGAAAGGGCTATATAAAGCTGAGACAGGGCTGAGCAAAGATGAGACAGGACTGTGTACAGCTGGGACATGACTGTGTCCAGTTGGGACATTGCTGTGCTCAGCTGAGACAGGGCTATGCACAGATGAGACCTGACTGGGTACAGGTGGGTTTCTTTTTGTTTTGTTGGTGCTTTAGGGCCCTTCAACTACAAGGTCATTAGAGCCCCGTCCACAATGTAGTTCTGATGCAGACTGCACAGACACTACACTAATGCGACGATTTTTGAATACTAGCGGTACCCAGGTTTCCCAATGGGCCACCCATGTCAGTACTAGCTGGGGTTGCGCTGCTTAACTTCAGTGATCAGATGAGAACTGGTGTGTCCAACGCAATTTGCCGCTCGGTACAGGTGGGACAGCGCTGTGTAAAGCTGGGACAGGGCTTCGCAAAGCTGAGGCAAGACTGTGCAAATCTGAGACAGGGCTGTGTACAGCTGGGGCAGGGCTATACAAAGCTGGGCATAGCCGAGACAGGGATGTTCAAAGCTGAGACAGGGTTGTGCAACGCTGGGACAGGGCTGTGTAAGGCTTACAAGTTGACTACGAAACCCCCTGGTGGGAGACGGAAGTACTTGTTTGATGGATGGAGTAGACGGCAATTTCATGTCTGACAAGTACGTCACAAAGACGCGCCTCTGTTGAATCACGGCGGGAGTGAAAATACTAGAGAAGATAACCAAATCCCGAACATCTCGAAAAACTAGGCCCACCAAAGGAGTTGCGTGGGCATAGTGACGTCACGCGTTATCAGCCCTTTGCGGGGTGGGATACCAGTTTTACTGACAGGACAAGTCGCACGACACCACAACTTTTACTTCCTCTATTGACGACTGCGCAAATGAGGTGTCTGCCCCGCACCAGGTGCGACCAGGTGTATTTGAACTCTGGAGGCAAGTATGGTCTACAAATCCCCACCGGGTGCACGCCAGGGCAGCTGCATGAGTCATCGACAGTCCCGCAGAAGGCGTTAAAGCCAGGAACCATGTTCTCGAACACGTCTTCTGAAAATGTTATTCAAAAGGCTTACTACTAACAACTACTGAGACACCAGCATAGAAGAGCAAACGGAACAGCTTAGACGAACGCTTCCAAACATCCACTAACGTTTTCAACGTTGCTCAATTCACTGCTCGTTCATTTTGGTTTGTGAGCATTTTTTTTTTTTTTTCGATCTGAATTGCACCTTGCGAATGTACCAGGCGTCTGGGCAGCGAACGGCTCTATCACCAAACGAATCCGATGCGCAAGATAAACATTTGGCGAACACCGGCGAACATTACTGAAGTGCTTTTTGTTGACTCCTCTAGTATCGAGATTTGGCGTTCGCAAACTTTTCAACTCGAGTTGTTTGCGAATGCTGAAGTCGTTGATGTGCGATGAATACCTTCACGAACACTTATCGAGTTCGCGATCATGTTTAGCATTCAAAACGCTTTCTAAATCCGGGTCTCCACCCTGCCCAAAACATTTGAAGCTGTTCGTGAGCTCAAACTTAAGGCGTCCGAGAACGTTTGTCAATATACGAATTGCTGTGGGAAACGTCAAAGAATGATGCTTTCGATGCCGGAATGCGTTTGGTGGAAACGCCTGTTACATTCGCAAGTTGCAATACAGATCGAAATGTTCGCAAACCGAAAATGTTTCATCAACGAAAAGTGTCAGAAACGCACGTTCGGTGGAGACGGTTTTGCACTACAGAGATCGAGAGGACTTGCTCGAAACCGAGAGTCGGTACGGTGCGCTTGTCAGATAGAAATAGTGGAGACGAACAAACGCTTCAAAAACGTTGACGAACGTTTGTGACGACCCACTAACATTCGCCTCCTCTTCAGACAGGGTGCAGTGTACAAAATTTCTTGGAATAAACACTAGGAGCGTGTAAACGAGTGTTAGGACCTCTGGTGAGCATCCTTTCGGTTAAGAACCTTCAATGCCAATTATGTTTCTGAAAACCGGTTCCAGTAAAACACCATCACTGAACCTACCTACACCTCGATGCAGTGACCTTTCTTTCTACCTTCAGTTTTGTCGCAATTCTTTCCAAATTTCAGGCCCCACCCCCACCCCTCTACCCGAAAACCACTGCCACTTGGTATTTTACCTGATTTCAGCAACAAGAGCCAGCAGCAAATGGGTTAAGTGAATTAACGCTTGGATAATTTCTCCAAAAATACAGTAGCTTCAAACGTACACACCTACAAAGAGGAGGTCGGGGAAGGGGGGAGCGACCGGAAGTTAGCAATAAAGGTCACGTGAGCTATTAAGTGTCACCTGTGAACACGCCACCTCTTGAGTAATATCCCTGGAAACCCAACTGCGAAATTGTCATCCCATTCATCCAATCCGAAACCCAACAAAGCACCTACTGACCCATTTTCCGCCGATGGAAGGGTCGGGTGCCCATCTTTGTCCCTCTGGATGGAGGGTCCTTCAACTATAAAGGCCATTAGAGCCCCGTCCACAGCATAGTTTTTATGCAGACACTACACTAATGTGACAATTTTTGAGTATTAGCAGTACCCAGTTTTCCCAAGCGGCCACCCATGTCAGTACTAGCTGGGGTTACGCTGCTTAACTTCAGTGATCAGACGAGAATTGGTGTATCCAACGCAATTCGCCGCTCTTCTCTGGATGGACACACGAGAGATCTGTTGGACATTTGGCGCAACCGGCTGCCGCTGCAATCCCTACGCTTATTTATCGTCGACCTACTGTTCGAGCTCCTACACCAGGGTATTTTGCCTTACCTACCCGTTAAATAATAGGGAGGGTTCCTTTCCGTGCAGTGGTGAAATCGCACACACAACCCGGGGCCACGGCTTTGCTTCACATCCGACGGAAGGCGCACTCGGGACCTGTCTCGCACCCGTTAGGCCACCTCGATCCAGCGTCGAACCTGGAGCCACTGATGTGGTAATCCAGCACGCTACCTTCTGCGTCACCGAGGCGTCTTAAATTCCGAAACACTATAGTTCCAAAAAGTAAGTAATTCCACTTCCGGAGAAGATTAGCGACACCAGGGAACAACCTTCCTACACGATTACGTTGCTCCGTGGCGAAACACCATATCGGGCCACGTCTTTAACTTCCATTCGACGGAAGGCACCCTTGGAACTTCCATCTTGACCAGGATCGAACTTGCAACCATGGACTCACGAGTCATGGAGTCGAGTCAACCTCGTGCTAACGGGGTACTGAGCTAAACTACTCAGGATGGCGCCCTAAAAGAATGCACCGGTATAAGGAACACGAGACAACACCCCAATATGTCCAACTTTACTGGGTTTAAAAAGCACTGGGGTTGCAACTTCCGCTAGGATGGAACTAGATGGAACCACAGTCGCAAGCCCAATGCAGCTACTTAAACTAAGACAGACGCCCTAAGGCGCTCCTGGACTTCACTTACCTCGTGGCTTTTCCCAAACGCACTGATACTCTTCTCCACAGGCGGAGAAACTTCTTGAGTAATCCTTGACTAAAGCACTCATCAGGACGCAAAGAATATCAAAGAAAGGTCCTTTGAACCCGGAAACTTCTCTCTAAGGGGCAAAGGACCATATTCAGAACCGATCGAACTAGAACCTGCTACTACACGTAACACCACCTGTGGTTCAACGCGGAAAACACCTACGAGGAAGTCAATCTTCAAGAACGTCTTTCTTGGACGCTCTGAAGGTTTGTGTCCTGAAGATTCAAGAGCTCCTTCTGTAAGAAAACTCCAAAGGTACAATCCAACGGCCAGTAATTATATGCTGAAGACATATCCAATGCACTGCCCGGCCCAAAAGGTTTTAAACTTCTTGATGACCGGAAGTCCCAAAACCCATGGGCAACATGCAAACCTGACACTGTTATCACCGAAACAAAAAGTCTTTAGATTCGGAGCAGGACTGGCAATCCACAGAGTTTCTGGAGTCCCAGTGGAACAAAGAGTTGCAAGACTTGCCGAACATCATCAAACACCAGTATCCAATCTTGAGGGCCTGACAGGCACTCAGAGGATGTTAATTACTTACTATCACTGCTGAGTCTGAACTCTTGAAGATGATGACGACTACTGCCAGAAAATCCTTGCTGAACTATCAACACCAAGATACGATCCTTAGATTCACGAAATTGTCAGTCTATAGATGGCACTAGAAATTGCCGAATATCAGAGGTTCTTTGCCTTTTCAGAGGTGTTCACAGTCTGTCAGTGATGCCATTGAACCAGGATTTTTGACAGCGGCTACCTGAACGACAACCGGCTGTGGCATGATGAATTCGAAATGACATCTGAGAGTTTCCTGACAAATTCAGAAATGGGTTGGACATCGACAAAAATTTCACCAACCAGGGTGGCGATGACAAGAGCACTTGCTGAAGACGTCCGAAATAGGGAAAGAGGGCGCGAGAGAGGAGAGTCACACGTCTAAAAAAAAAGAAGAGTGGGTTGCTGGGTAAATAACCGCTGTTATCGGGTTAGGCACCACAAAAAAGAAATTAGGGATTCAAACAAGGAATTCCTGACTGGTTCTCCGAGTTCGGTGCAGTGCTCTTGGGAAGAGGTTGAAAAAAAAAACGAGATGGGCGAGGCAGACCGACCGACCCATCAGTGGAAAAAAATGCATTAAAGAAGGTGGAGGGAAGAACAAGAAACCGAAATGCAAATGGAGTCTCACCCTAAGACACCTGAGCCACCTGAACAACTCAATAAAACAGCAAAATTCAGCTCTTTTCAGACAAGAAAACAAACCAACAACTAACCACCTTCGCAACAACTTTTTATTCCCATGATGTCGTGCACGACAATGACATCATCAGGTCTTCAATGATATACCAAGCATCCGAATGCCCTGCCTTGACTCTTGTCATCGCTGCAGTAGGCATCTGACGTCAGCCAGCTTAGTTCATACCATCAACCAACGCCATCTAGTGATAGAAGGATGAGCCACACACACGGCCTTCAAATGCGGCCACTCCAGTGGCAGGGGCGATCCGTTGGACGGTATTCTTCCTAAGCCGGCTGACGGCCTAGGCTTCAACCCCTATGTTTATTTATCCTCGGCCTACTGTTCGGTGGGGCACTCCACCAGTGCCGTAACGGGTGTATGAAGCACCTGTGGCAAGTGTCTCACTTTCGCCTTGCCCGTAACCCAATAATGACAAAAAACTTAAACATTTGCGCCCGTGGCAGCCGCCTACTTCGCCACGCCCTCGTTACGGCCCTGCACTCCACCGCGCTCCTACACCTGGGAATTTGGCCTCATCTACCCGCTGCATAGTAGAGAAGGCGGTTTTTTTTTCCTGCAGTGGGAGACTGAAGCCGACTTGGGAGCAGGTTGTCCGTAAAGATATGGTAGTGTGTGGGGCGGACGGGGACTTGGAGATAAACGGGAGTGGAGGGCTAGAATCCGCAGACCCGACTCTGCCACAGGCGGGATAAGGGCATGATGATGATGAGTGGTGACGTCGAGCACACCACACGGTAGTTCACCGGCTTTATTTCCTATCCGAAGGAAGGCACACTCGGGACTTATCGACCTACCCTCTCCCTCTCTTTCTCTCCTTTTCCTCCCTTTGTCTCTCCCTCTCTCTCCTTTCTCTCAGGTTCGAAAGAAGCGAACCCACCTCGATCCATTATCGAACCTGGAACCACTGACGCAGTAGTTGAGGAGCACACTACCTCTGCGCCATTGAGGCAAGCCCCTGCATCTTTTCCACGCAGTTACCAGGAGTAAACGGGCGACTTTTGGATGGTATTTAGACGCATCCGGCTGCCCGATATTGGCACATTTACCTACCATTCAAATACATCTTCCCGCCTATGTTTTTTTTTTTGTGTTTTAGGGCACTTCAACTACAAGATCATTAGAGCCCCGTCCACTGTGCAGTTCTGGTGCAGAGGCTGCACAGACACTACACTAATGCGACAATTTTTGGATACTAGCGGTAGCCAGTTTTCCCAAGCAGCCACCCATGTCAGTACTAACTGGGGTTACGTTGCTTAGCTTCAGTGATCAGACGAGAACTGGTGTGTCCAACGCAATTTGCCGCTCCCTACAACTAATCCACCTCCATCTACGTAGGATCGAACCTGGAACCATTGACGCAGTAGTCGAGCAACCAGAGGGTCCATTATGGCTACATCAAAAGCAAAACAACTACTAACCGTTTTCCCGCCTATGGCAGAGTCGGGTACCAGCTAGTACTAGCATGGGTGACTGCTTGGGAACACTTGCTATGACTAACACCCAAACCGTCGTTGCAGACTCTGCATTAGAACTACGCAGGGCTTTAGTCATCATTGTAGTTGAAGGGTCCTAAAACACCAACACCTTCTGAATTGACACATGGGCGATGTGTTGGATGGCTTTTTTACGTAGCCGGCTGCCGACCAAAGCTGCAACCTCATGACTTCTTTATCATCGGTATACTGTTGGTTGGGGCACTCCACCGAGTTCCTACAGCTGGGAATTTTGCCTCATCTGCCCGTTGCCTAATAGAGAGGGTCTTTTCCAGAAAACCACATGGTAGAGAACCTCCCATGTAGTGTACGATCGGGATATCTCTCTCTCGCCCGAAAGATGCCAGCCCACCTCGATCCAGTACCGAACCTGGAATTACTGACACAGTAATCGAGCCTTAGCACCTCCAGCTCTACCAAGGCGGGTCTATTATGGTTACATCAAACCGAATTAATATCTCTTAGTCACGACAGGTAATATGCTTTCAATTACACATTAGATAACTAAGAATTTAAGTCTCGTAATCTCGACATCAACAACAACAGAGTGAAGGTTAACTGTTCCCTTTAAGGCCAAGAGCACCTCCGAAAAAAAGAAAAGTATTGCACTGCTCTACGATGTCCTTCGCCAGGTATTACATGCCTGGCGGCCAGTGTGGAGCCAGGAATGTGGCTAATTCAAGTTAATCTTTGAGACGCACTAGAGACAACAAAAACCAAGACGAACTCGTCATGGTAATACGTCATAACCCTCTCCCTGCTCACTCCCCTCCCCCACACCTGCTGAGACTAAAATCAAAAACTACCCCATACCAAGTTCAAGAAGTAATTATTACCGGAAGTCCTTGACACCAAAACACTGCATTGGTTGCAGCATCGGTTATTAGGTGTACTTTTCAACTACAAAGTGAAGGATTTTTCGACAGAAATTCCATGCGGCAAATTAGGAAACCACTCAAGAAGAAACGGAAATACTAATTTCGTCAATGGCATTCAGGAACCTTTCACTAATTTCCAGTGAGTCAAAATTCCATCAGGTGCTCCCGGCAGGGATAGAAGGCCTGTGTTCTACCTAGATACCTAAAGACCCCAGGGCGGAAAACAGAATCCGCACCGGCACAACAGATATTGGACAGTTACGGTATATGGGAATGATACTTCAAATTAATTATTTTCCGCCTATGAAAGGGTCGGCGAAATGCGTCAAAGTATTTTTTTACCTCAGGTGTGGAAGACCTCAGCGCTGAAACACGGTAGAAGGCAACAGAGGACCCAAGTCATCATTTGTTTCGTTGGTGTTTTAGGGCCCTTCAGCTACAATGGTCATTAGAGCCCCGTCCACTGCCTAGTTCTAATGCAGAGTCTGCACAGACACTACGCTGTTACGACGATTAGGGCATCAGCAGTACCCAATGTTCCCAAGACGTCACCCATGTTGGTACTATCTGGGGCTGCGGTGCTTAACTTCAGTGATCACTCGAGAACGAGTGTCATTATCATATCGTTATCCCGCCCGTGGCAGGGTCGGGTCTGCGGGTTCTAACCCTCCACTCCCGTCTATCACCCACCAGGTCCTCATCCACCCAACACACCGCCATATCCTTACGGACAACCTGCTTGTTGTTTGTTTGTTGGTGTTTTAGGGCCCTTCAACTACAAGGTCATTAGAGCCCCGTCCACAGCGTAGTTCTTATGCAGAGACTGCACAGACACTACACTAATGTGACGATTTGTGGGTATTAGCAGTACCCAGTTTTCCTGAGTGGCCACCCATGTCAGTACTAACTGGGGTTGCGCTGCTTAACTTCAGTGATCAGACGAGAACTGGTGTGTCCAACGCAATTCGCCGTTCCGCGGACAACCTGCACCCATGTCAGCTTCTGTCTCCCCTTGCCCCGGGTGCTGACGGAATTTTCATTCTTCTCGCCCGTGAATGAAGCCTGCCCTTGGTCAGAATCGATCCTGCAACCATGAATTCGCAAAGTACACTAACCACAGTGTCATCGAAACCGATCGAATGGGAACCAACTATGAATATGCAAATAGACACTTCGGGGACTCAAGGCGCGAGGCTACTCTGCCAATTCGTAAATCAGTCAATGGGGCTGAAATTGCGTAGCCACAGAAACAACCAGAACAGGGCAGGATAATGGGGTGATAAAGGAAAGAAGGAACACCGGAAGTCCCAGGCGACCTGTTGGAAAATGCGGGTCTGCAGAACGAAGTGGTTATAGGTCGAATGCCATGATCTCTTTTAACTTAGTTCCCTCCAACAACATGTTGAAATATAGTGCGTTTCACTGTTCCGCTCAGGCCCAGTACCCACCTGGTGAAAACCGCCTACGGCAGGGTGATGAGTCTGCGAGTTCGCACCCTCCGCTGCCTTCCATAAATACCTTAGGAAATCCATAGTTAATGGAAGTCACTTGCTCCCAAGTTAGTGGTGGTCAAAAGCTCTATTCCCCCTGATGGCCATGTCCTGCAACCCGGTTAGGGAAATACCTGAACCCGCCACAGGCAGTGATTGGATAATGATCACAGTCACAACTTCCGGCATAACGTCACATCAGCAAGAGGTCTGTGATCCCAGGCCATGTTACAAGGGCGTGGATACACGCAACTTCCTTTGGTATTTACGATATAATTATCACATTGGTGTAACGTGTGTCACGTAGCAGTAATCTATTTCGGAAGGGGCCATCCATAAAAATACCGGGGTATGTCAAGAAACCATCTGTCCATCTTCAGATGATCATGACGACATCCGGTTTGGTGACTTGGCAAGTGACGCCTCACACAGTGCAATTGCTTTATTTCCAATCGAGAGGAACAGAGGCAGGCGCCCTTGGGCCTAGATCAAAAGGATAGAACGGACCACTAGATGAGAGGTCCTAAACGCAGAAGTCGAACCCTTTAGACAGCCGAGAACTTGTACGACGTTATGCTTAATCATAACCCAACTACAAAAGTATGGGGTCCTAAAATAGCACAAAATGAACACCAGGACCCACGTTGGGCAATGGACTCAGGTTCTACTTTGCCTGTGAGAAAATCATGACAAGGTCAGGTAAAGTTACCCCCCTTGAAAGCAGGAACAGCCGAGCGAAAGGCATTTTTAGGCAGACGGTACCAAATGGTACCAGGACTTCAACCCTCTCCCAACAGGACGCGCCCTTCAGCCTTTTTCTGACAACTGAAAGCATCATGATCACCATTACTAACCCTTCTCCCGCCTAAACTAGGATCAGGTGCCCATTTTGTCCCAATGGGGCATATGAGCAACCTGTTGGAAGGTACTTTTACTCAGTCGGCAGCCAACCTAAAGCACTAATCCCTATACTTATTTATCAATGGCTAATTTTGATTCCTTGGGGCACCTCCTGGGGCAAGCTCCTACACTAGGAAAATTTTTACCGAATTATACATATATTTTACTCCAGATAGGAAGGGTTCTTTTACGAGCAGATAAGTCAGGACCACGTTTTTTTTCCTTCCCATCCGACAGAAGATAACTGCCTTGGTCCAGGGTCGAACCTGGAACCGCTGACATAGTAGTGTTGCCCCGACCACTGCGCCATCGAGGCGGATCTGAAAGCAACTACCTACGTCTGTCAGAATTCAAACTGTAGTCATGGGTTGACCAGCAATTGAGGAACCCGGGCGGGTACCAATCTGAGAATCTGGTGGGGTTTGGGCCTGAGAGTGACCATGACATTAATAGTCGAATAAGACAGTTAACGCCTTTTTGTGGCGGAACTCAAGTTCCGCCCGAATAATTCCATTTCCATAATCATGTAAATAGAAAATCGTGTTATTGAGGCTGAAAGGTCAAGTCTACAAATTTTGGTTATTAGGTTAATTAACGTTGGTCTCTTTCTTTTTGATATGAAGGCTGATGATAGATTGGTCGGTTCCCTTTTCACCCTCCCAGGTTCAATCCAGATGCAAGTCAGGGGATCCTTGCACATCTCAGCATCTATATTATTATTATTATTCCTAACCCCTTTTCCGCCTACGGTAGGGTCAGGAATTACCCACTGGTTCCGTTGGAACTGGAGGCACACGTGCACATTCTTTGTATGCAGTCCGTTACCGACATAATGCTTCAACCGCTGCTTATTTAACATCGGCCCCAAACCCTGTTGGTGTTTTAAGGCCCTTCAAATACAATGGTCACTAGAGCCACCTCCACTGCGTAGTCCTAATGCAGAGTCTGCACAGACACTATGCTGCTACGACGATATGAGTATTAGCAGTACCCAGTGTTCCCAAGCGGTCACCCAAGCCAGTACTAGCTGGGGTTGCGTTGCTTAACTTCAGTGATCAGACGAAATCTGTGTCCAACTCAATACAGCCGCTCAACAGGGTAGGAGGCGAACTCCTACACCTGGAAACTTTGACCATCTACCACCCTTTTATTGATAGTGACCGAACAAACACACACCCATTATAAGGGCCCGTGGGCGCACTTGGGGCTTCCTTCTCTCATACCCGAAAGAAACTATCTCTCGCCACCAGGATAGATCCTACAGCCATGGCCTCACGAATCACGTACGGCAATATTGCACTGGGCCACCGAAGTAGGCCCTATGTTGAAATCCTTGGCTTGCTGAATTCCGGCTGTTCGAGAAGGTCATGGATGACCAGGTGACATTTAAAGCCTATATATATACACTGTGCCCACGACTGGGGAAGGGGTTGTAGGGAAGGCGACCGTTGCTTGACTCTAGCCGTCTATTTCAAGTTCACGGTCGGGCAGTTGGTAGGGGCTGAGAAAACAAACGAGAGGTCAGTGGCCGGACATCATCTCTCAAAGTCGGTGAAATACAACGTCAACTGAAAGCGACTAAACCCTTTCTACGCGGAAAACGTTTAAAAATCAGCCTTCAGAGTTGTTGGTCTAATAGAACGTCCAGTTTACCAGGAGTACTCTCAACGTTAGGACAAAAGCTGAACGCAACGTGCGTCGCTGATAACCCCTTTTTATGCGGAAAAGGAATGCGAAGGCATACAACACCCTTTAGATGTGGAAAGAGAATATTCCACGTTTAAGATCGACCGACAACCAGTACCGTCTTAACAGTATTATGGGCCCCTGGGCAAAGCAGCCCTACGACAACCACTCACAGGAATTTGTTGGTGGAAGCTATTACTGACACTGTTGACAGTCCAGGGTTGGGGAATTGGCCAATACACCATAACGGGGCGAACCCAGCAGAGGGTTCGTCCTATAGTACGATAATATGTAAATGCTAACTTGACATGCACATATTAGCAGGGGGCCCCCGGGCAAGTGCCCAGCAGGCCCATACGTTAAAACGCCACTGCCGACAACTTACCGGATGTACTTTCAGTTCCCACTCTTAACGCAACATCAGAAAGTAAAGCGCGACATTGATCTAAAAGACGGAAACGAGGGCCTTGATTCTTACCTGCCCGTGGTAATTCTTCCGGTAAGGATGATAGAAAGACCCAGGCCGTGTCCAAGTCCGCAAAGGAGCAGCAGGTTTCGGTTTCTCATAATGATGCCTGGAACCAAGCCGTCTTCGAACCCACTTGGCTGGATTATTATAAAAATCAACTAGTTTCATTCTTGGAAAACGTTGTCGGGAATCGAACCTGCACTAGACGCACTCACAAACAAACAAACACACAGGCCCAAAGAGATGACACTGGGATGATGATGAACTACACCGACACTGGATTCCTCAAGAGCATCGCCGTCGTCAGTGAAGTCTTCAAGAAAATGACAGCAGATTTCCAAATGATGCAGAGGCGAGATTAAGAAGTAGATTAATCCACAGAAGGCGATTAGTTCTCTGGAAGGCAGACATTATCCTTCAACCCTGAGGGTGTGAAACAAGGGCTTTACACGCAGACACCGACAGGCATCAGGAGCTGAGTCTCACAGCTGCACGGCAACCAAAATCCGTAACTTCATCACTTGACTGAAGAAGACACAACACACATGTGCTATTCCAAAACTACGGTTGTACCTTTGATGCGCATGGGAGGATTCCAAAATGAACGCAACACTGGTGGGAGAGGAAAGAAAGGCTGCAATTCCACGAGGCGTGTCAACCGCGTCGCAAAAAAATGGAGGCCACGTCTTTCTATTTTGCGACTAGGAAAAAAAAACATATCAAGTACCTCGCCTGATCGCACGTATCATCCTTCACGGGGTGGCTCACCAAGTGTGTGCGTGTGGGTGGACCGCCCAAAAACTTTGAGAGGTCAAAGAGGCGTGACTTCCGCGTGGGTTACTCACTAAATGACACGGAGAAAGGGATGAATAATAGGTGCAGTGGAGAGGGGGAAATATAACAATAATTTATACCTGGTTGCTTACTTACCCAAAATGCATGCAACTCCTAACCCTTTTCCCCTATGGCAGGGTTGGGTACCTATCTTGTCCCTCTGAATGGACACAAGGGTGATACAACGGATGGTGTTTTCCCGCAACCGGTTGCTGACGAAAAACTTCAACCGCAATACTTATTTATCGTCGGTCAACTGTTCGTTGGGACATTCCACAGGCGCCAGGGGTGCAAGCTCCTACACCAGAAATTGCCATCGTACATCACACGGGACCTCGGTTTGTGTTCTCACCCGAAGGAAGGCGCACTCGGGGCTTCTCTCGGCCGGAAAAAGTCAATCCACCTCGATCCAGTATCGAACCAGGAACCACTGGTTCGTTCACCGAGGCAGGTCGGTTGCTTGCTTACCCAAAATTAATTATGGCCGCCTGACCTTATTGGGGATCCTGGCGTCGGGCAGGTTCGCCCTGAGCTACGAATTGCGTTGGACACACCAGTTTTCGTCTAATCACTGAAGTTAAGTAGCGCAACCCCAGCTAGTACTGACGTGGGCGGCCGCTTGGGAAAACTGGGTACTGCTAATACCCAAAAATCGTCACATTTGTCTGTGCAGTCTCTGCACTAGAACTATGCTATGGACGGGGCTCTAATTACCTTTGTAGTTGAAGGGCCCTAAAACACCAACAACAAACAAACCCTCGATTTCCGTCAAACAGGTCCACCACTATAGCTGACTGATATCGTTCGTGACTTTCAGTCGTTGATAAGCAGATTCCAGCCTGCCCTAGGTTGCTTGGTTGCTTTCGAACGAGAGAAGCCTCAATTGCGCCTCCTGGTGTCAAGTGGGAAGTAAAGCCCGATTCCCTTTGGGCCCAACACAAACCCTTTCTCACCTGCAGCGTAGGAGTTCAACCCTTGACCCCGCTTCGGGAGCGTAGAGGTAGTATGTTAGACTACAACGTCAGTGGTACCTGGTTCGACCCCCTGGACCGTGGTGGATGGCTTCTGTAGGTCAAGAGAGAGAGTCCCTCAGTACACCTTCCATCGGATGGGAAGTAAAGCAGTATGGATGTCATCTGCACGTGAAAGAGCCTTCCCAACACTGAACGCGTAGCTTGACAACATACCCAGGTGCAGAAGCTCGCCCGCTTGTCGTCAGTGGAGAAAAAGTGGCCCAACGAAGAGTAGAGTGGGCAGCCGGTTGCGTAAAAAACGTCCTCCAATCGTTCGTCCTTGTGTTCTAACGGAACAGATACAGTCGACCCCGACATAGACGGTACATGGACTAGGAAGGATGATGACGAATTTGGAGCTCATTGCCTGCTGGTCGGGGTCAGTGGCAGTGGCTTCTTTTGCGGCCTGTCGATGGATAGAGCATAAAGCCATGGACACATTCAGGTCATATGATGTCACGAGAACGTGCACAGAACCCGTTCTATCCGGAAAAGAAGATGATCAAAGTCCTTGTCTCCTAGCGTGTTCTTGTTGGTTCCTAATAATAAAAAATCGCCGATTAAAATATGGTGCAAGACTGGTCTGGCGGAACAAGTAGGTTAGACGCACTGTTGACCTGGTCCTCGCTTAAGCGCCCGTCATAATCGCTACCAACAGCTGACGCGGCAAATTCCTTGAGACGAACCACGAAGGATAGGCAATGTGATTTTCGGAGAGGGTCACCCACACATTGATTGCGTGCCAAAGCAAATTGATACACATCCTTAATGTGCATACAGGCACGGGCGGAGTAGCAGCTCTCAGTTCATCTGCTTGAGCGTCAGCAGAAAAATTTCCAGGATGGGAGGGGCAAACCTTGGAGACCGTTCCAGAGAGGAGTGCGACTTCTCCAGGAATCGGACACCCTTCCTGCGAAAATTCTACTTTCTGTCTTTTGTTTTCGATCGGAGGGGAGGGCAAGGACCATAAGGGGTATTTTTAATTATCGCATGGCTTTGTAAAATGTGAAATTTTGATACCGGTATATCATATCCCTATACCTAACTTTGAGCGCAATCCAAGGCAGTGGCGTCATTAAGGGGGGTGCGGGCCGCACCGGGTTGTTTGTTTGTTGTTTGTTGGTGTTTTAGGGCCCTTCAACTACAAGGTCATTAGAGCCCCGTCCACTGTGTAGTTCTGATGCAGGGACTGCACAGACACTACACTAATGTGACGATTTTGGATACTAGCAGTACCCAGTTTTCCCAAGCGGCCACCCATGTCAGTACTAACTGGAGTTGCGTTGCTTAACTTCAGTGATCAGACGAGAACTGGTGTGTCCAACGCAACTCGCCGCTCCCCCCCCCCGCACCGGGTGACACCACTCGCACCATGACAAATGGGGTGACACCAAAGCAGAAGAAGCGGCTTTTTTCGGGAGAGGGGGGTCACCAACCCTAGCGACGCCATTGATCCAAGGTGTCACGATGTGATAGTTAAAAATACCCCTTTCTATTTAAAAATTGTTAACTTTGTATTTTCCTGAAAAAAAAAACTACTGCCGAAATTTCCGAATCGATTTAGGAAATGAATGCCCCCTCCATCAACTACAACTTTTTCCTAACCATTTTTCCTATATGTTATAGTTTTTGAAATTAGACTCTGTGTGACCCCTTAGAATCAATGGGTGGTGGTTGAAGTGGAGACAGGCAAGTGGAGTCCTGTGCGATAGGAGGGTCCCAATCGAGCTGAAAGGAAAGTTCTACAGGGCAGTGGTTAGGCCAGCTATGCTATACGGATCAGAGTGTTGGGCTGTGAGAAAGAGCCACGTCAATAGAATGCAAGTATCCGAGATGGGAATGCTGCGGTACATGAGTGGCATGTCGAGAGCGGATAGAATTAGGAATGAGTATATTAGAGGTAGCCTGGGAGTGGTGGACATCGCCGAAAAAATGAGGGAGAATAGGTTGGTGTGGTATGGACACGTAATGAGAAGAGGGAAGGAGGAGCTCTTGAGGTCTATTTCGGGTATGGAGGTGGTCAGAAGCACCTTTGTCAGGGGGAGACCGAAGCAGGGTCTGGTGTCTGGGGTGCTGTGGACACACTAGGGGGTGCGGAGGGTGCTGGCAGCACCGGGTGACACCACTCGTACCATGAGAAATGGGGTGACACCAAAGCAGAAGAAGCGGCATTTTTCGGGAGATCAGGTGACACCATGGTGTCACCGCACCGGGTGACGTCAACCCTAGCGACGCCACTGCTGGGGTGGACGAGGACCTGGTGGGAGATAGACGAGAGTGGAGGGCTAGAATCCGCAGACCCGACCCACCCGTAGGAGGGATAAGGGTATGATGATGTTATAGTTTTTGAAATAAAAGCACCGTTGCACCGGGACAAATGCTTACCCGACCCTGAAATAGGCAGGAAAACGTGTTAGTTATAATTATGTAAAAATGAAACATGAATTCTGTAGCATATTTATAGAAACAATTCCCTATTCGTCACTTACTTGTTATTGCTTTTTGCAATGTATTTTAGGGGATTTGTATGGATTTGTAGCTTTTCCGGGAACCGAAACTTCTGTCCAGTCCGACTCGGAGAAGTGTTTATTCAAGAATACCTTTATCCCATGCGATATCTAAAAAGTTAATTTAAAATATTAAAATAAATAAGGTCGTACAACATGCTGTACCTATGCAGGATTTCATCAACAGCACTCCCAAACACATTGCATAAAACTTACAAACTACAGTATTGCGTGTTTGTGCTTATTAAGTTGAGGTTAATTGCTCGATTGCGTTTTTGTGATGAACTCACTAAATTGTTATTAAATTACAGTGAACTGAACTCTTCATATTAGTTAGTTGAATCTTGCCTTCGGAAATTCTGGAATGTTCGACATTCTATTGACCTGCTGTTTACCTTAGAAAGGTGACTGAAGTTGACACAACCCAATTCACACTAGTTTAACGAAAATAGCGGTTCATTTTCAAGGGCTAGACGGATTCAAAGTTACTCCTTTCTTACTTCAACGCGAAATTACAAACTTGCTCTAACAATTTTAATAATAAGCACAATGAACTGCCTCACACGCGCACAAAAAAATAGACAATTTCTTTTAAACTTACTTCAAAACAGGCGCCATTTTACATCGAACGTAGCTTTTTGTGTTACGTCACACAGGGAGCTTGTACGCTCCCGTACCCATGGCAACCGCTTATGAACCCTGAGCCGCTCTGTAGCACCTCGAATACTTCCAGCATTCCTTTATAACGCCTATGGAAAGTTTAGGCCCGGTGCACACATCCGATTTTCACTCGTGCGGCCCGGCTGTGGCATGGGATACATTAGTTGCAATGGGGGAGTCTCCAGACAATTCCGGCGCCGCTGCGGTTCCGCATATCGGAGTTGCGTCTGAAAATGCCCGCAGATCCCTACCGAACCTTAACGGCGCCGCACCCGCACATCCGATTGCGTAGTACCTCTTGGCCTATTGAGTGCTGCAGACATCAGATTTCATAGGCAAAAGGGCGACATTTCACCGCGTGTGTCTATTGGATTGCTGCGGCGTCCCTGCGGTGTTGCTGCGGCACCCTCACGAGCAAAAACCGGATGTGTGCACCGGGCCTTAGATCGAAGTCTTACACGCAACGCCTTGGGTAGGATCGGGTCTGCGAGTTCTCTGTACTCCTCCCAGGTCCCAATCCATCCAATCC
Organism: Trigoniulus corallinus; assembly: GCA_013389805.1. Classification (NCBI taxonomy): domain Eukaryota; kingdom Metazoa; phylum Arthropoda; class Diplopoda; order Spirobolida; family Trigoniulidae; genus Trigoniulus; species Trigoniulus corallinus. The sequence goes on from JAAFCE010004287.1 coordinate 9,171,013, forward strand.
CGCCCTAGATTTCAAGGTTCTATCTAGTTCTCCTGTTTTCTCCACTGAGGTCCCTACATTCCATGCCTGAGCTGCGTTTCCCCAGATTTATCAACACCCCGGGGTGGGTGTCTCCCCTGGCAGGTGTTACGAGTCGCGGGAATATTGGACGGGCTGTCTGTCAGAGGGGGTGCCCGCCTACTCCACAAGATACACTTGACGCATTGGCGTCACTACGGTTGGCGTCACCCGGTACGGTAACACCATGGTGGCACCCCCCCCCTCTTCCGAAAAAAGCAGCTTCGTCTTTGGTGTCACCCCCTTTTCTCATGGTGCGAGTGGTGTCACCCGGTGCGACCCGTGAACCAAGGGCTCCATCCCCATGATAATGCGATCACATGATGACTCCTCGGCGTCCAATTGCTAACAACTAAAGCCCAGCGCAAAATGAGTCGCAGTCTCCGCAGGTGACGCAGGGTGACTCACTATAAATTTCTGTGGCTCACATAATAGTATGTAGTTGCGCATGTTAAGTTGCAGGGTGACGTGACTCAGTGCCTGCGCCGCATAACCGTGCGGAGCGCAGTGCGAATGCCGCAGTTTCCTGCGTGAAGTTGGTGTGACAATAGCAAAAAGCGGTGCGAAGCAGAGAACTTCTCTTGTTATTTGATGCAAGCAGTGGCGGATCCAGGATTTTCGTCCGAGAGGGGATTGCAAACCCCATCCTGGATCCGCGCGTGGATGCAAGTATGGTAAAAACTGCGATTCAATGTGCGGTGATTGCCTGCTAGCAGAATTTCGCAGGGCTGCTACAACCTGCGTCTCATTTTGCGCCTTGCCTAACGGCAGCCGGTACTTGGAATCTGACCTCCTGGCTTCGGTGGTCCTCATCCTACTACACACAACCCGTGGAACATTTTCTCCAAGCTCTGCTCCCTCTTCCTTCCATTTTCCAGTTATGGTACTGCGGGACTACCGGTTTGGATGTCATGTAGAATGTAGCATGGTCGTAAATGAACCCAGGGGTATGAGTTCGTACCCTGGCATCGGTGGAGTGCCTCACGAACAGTAGACCGAAGATAAAGAAGCATAGGGAGTTGCAGCTTTGGTCGGCAGCCGACTGCATCAAAATACCGTCCAAAAGATCACCCATGCGTCCATTCAGAAGGACAAAGATGGGCACGCGATCCTGCCATAGGAAGGGAAAAGGATTATTAGGGTTGGCGCAGGGGGAGGGGCGAGCTCGGACACCCATGAAATTAAGCTAACACGCCCGAAAGGCTCCAAACCACTTTGAATCCAGAACCATTTACTCAGTAGTTAAACACCCTGCCTGCGCATCACCGAGTAGCCCCCTGCCTCAAGTGCTATGTTAAAGTCAGCAAGAGTCATGGTAATAGGTCTGTACCCAGCCACGTAAATGCCCCATCCAGCAGTTGACATCCGTGAGTTCTCCACTTACCTGTCACCGTGCTTCTGTCCACGTCGTTGATTTCCGTTTCTGCCTAGTGCTGACGAACAGTTATAGTTGAAGGGTCCTTTGCGCACCTTTGTTCCATCGACCGCAGGGTGAAGAACTCAAACACCTGGTAATTTTGCGAATTACGTGCTCTCTTCCGTGCACCAGTGACATGCTCCACATGGCACGGGACCATCTCAACCTCCCCATACAATGAAGGTCTTTGGGCTCGTTCATCTCACCTAAAAAGAAGCAATTTCGGCCAGAATCGTTCGTAAAACAACGGACTCACAAAGTTGAGAATGCCATCCACCGTGCCAGTCAAGCGTAATTCAGTGACCAAAGCCTGATGACTGGGTGCCCGAAGAGAGCAGAGGGGCACAGAACAATTCCCCACAGATCGAAATGGCAATTAAGCAGAAAAATATACATTACTTCTTGCTTGGAGTAAAGCCCAAGTCATTCGTACAGAGACACATTTCCTGGAACAACGCTCACCTCCGCTTTGAAATGGGGCGCCACATTTGAGACGGTTTTGACCACACTGAACAAGACAATCATTTCGACCTACTTGCTGGGTTCACTCGAGGCTCCATCATCATATCCCTATCCCACCTGTGACAGGGTCGGGTCTGTGGGTTCCCGTCTAGTTCCCACCAGGGTCAGGTCTGCGGGTTCTAGCCCTCCACTCTCGTCTAGTTCCCACCAGGTCCCTGTCCACCCAGGGTAGGGTCTACGGGCTCTAGCCCTCCACTCACGTCTAGTTCCCACCAGGTCCCTGTCCACCCAGGGTAGAGTCTACGGGTTCTAGCCCTCCACTCCCGTCTAGTTCCCACCAGGTCCCTGCCCACCCAGGGTAGGGTCTACGGGTTCTAGCCCTCCACTCCCGTCTGCGGGTTGTAGTCCTCCACTCCTGTCTATTTCCCACCACGTCCCTGTCCACCTCACACACTGCCATGTCCTTACGGACCACCTATTCCCACGTCTGATTCAGACTCCCCCTACCCCGGATGCTACCGAGCACCTGCATTCCTGGGATACACCTAACGAGCTCCTCTTCCTCTCTCCTCATGACGTGTCCATACCACCTCTGCCTATTATCCCACATTTTTTCGGCGATGTCCACCATCACCGCCACTCGAGGCTCCATGTTGATCAAATTAGATCCAGGCCAAGCAGACGAAATAGAGGCTGTGGCATAATGCGATAGGCAGCCGGCTGTAAAAAAATATACAATCCAGCAGACCGCCTGTGAGTTCTTGGATGCCGGAAGGGAAAATAATGAAATTGGGTAAGGAAAGATGGGCGAGTTGTCCTCGCTGCTGGTGGGTGTCCTCGGTACAAAGCAAGCCCGTGCCAAACGTCCTAGGAACTTTGCAGCAATTTTCTAGAACCTAGCATTCGTTGGCGCTTCCTGAAGTAAAAGCTGAAACTTAAATTGCTGATCGCAATCTTCACGCCAAAAGAAACACTGGTGCACAAGTCAAAAAACTCTTAACCTTTTCCCGCGTATGAAGGGTCAAGCACCCATCCTATCCCCTTGAATGGTCCAAAGGGCGATCTATTGGGCGGTGTTTTTCCGTAGCCGGGTGTCTACTAAAGCCGTAACCCTTACGCTTATTTATAGTCGATCTACTGTCCGTTGGGGTCCACCACCGACGGCTCCTGCACCTGGAAACTTTACATCATCTACCCGTTGGATGGCAGTCTTTTTAGGTGCACGGGATCTCTGTTTGGCTTCTCCTTCACAGGCACACTTTGCGCTTCTCTCTCGCCCTGAATCGAACCTGGCACTACTGGCGAAGTCAATCGAACACGTTACCCACTTCACCACAAAAGAAGATCAGTCCAGTATCGAACCTGGAACCACTACGGGATAGCGTTGGACACACCAATTCCTTGTCTGAACACTGAAGTTAAGCAACGCAACCCCTGTTGTACTAGCATGGTTGACCGCTTGGGAACATTGCGTACTACTAATACCCAAAATCGTCCTAACAGGGTAATTGTGCAGACTCTTCATCAGACAGGGCTCTCTAACGACCGTTGTTTTTGTTGTCAAGTCCTAAAACACCAACGAAACGAAAAAAAAAACATGGATTTGTTGGGGTTTTACGGCCCTTCAACTACAAGGTCATCAGAGACCCGTCCACAGAATAGTTCTTATGCAGAGACCGCACGGAACTACACTAAGGCCCAGCGCAAAATAAGACGCAGTCTCCGCAGGGTGACTCACTATAAATTTCTGCGACTCACATGATAGAATGAAGTTGCGAATGTCAAGTCGCAGGGTGACGTGACTCAGTACCTGCGCAACGAGACCACGCGGAGCACACAGTGACAACGCCGCAGTTTCCTGCGTGGTTAGCGTGACAATAGCAAAAAGCAGTGCGAAGCAGAGAAGTTCTCTCGTTATTTGATGCAAGTATGGTGAAGAACTGCGATTCAATGTGCGGTGATTGCCTGCTAGAATTTCGAATGCGACGATTTTTGGGTATTAGCAGTACCCAGTGTTCCCAAGTGACCACCCATACAACTGGCGTGTGCAATGCAATTGACCGCTCCTTAGCTGTACCCAGTATTTCCAAGCGGCCACCCACGTCAGTACTAGGTGCGGTTGTGTTCGTTAACTTGTGATTAGACGAGAACTGGCGTGCCCAACGCAATAAGCGGTTCCCCAAGACATTCAGACGACAACTTCAGGGCATAACGAACAGTGAGAACTTGAAAGAAGCTGTAATGGACGAACGCATTTATTTGAATGCAACAGGAAAAAATTTGCAACTTAGTTGTATTGAAGCAGTTACTGGGAGAAAAAATAAACAGATTACCTCTGAACATGAAAGAGAGAGAGGCACGCACAAGAGCTGCAGAAAGAAGGAGATGGAGCAACTTCCTGAGCGCCTCCACAATCTTCTCAGTTTAAAAACGATCCAATCGTAACAAACAACGTCCAAGAAGATATAACCGTGGCCTCTCACATAACACATTTCCAGAGTAACATGTTTCCCTCTCACAAGAGGAGGGGGGGGGAAGGAACATTAGACAGGAGACAGCAGTTAGTCTAAAGAATTTCTAGGAATCTTTTTCTTGAAAGTAAATCGTATCCATAAAATCAAGACGATGACCCAAAATAAGTGTTGGATAAAATGGAAACGATGTTAGGAAGCAAAACCAAAGACGACAGGAATTTCACAGACACAAAGGTAGAAGAGGAATGGGGTAGAGAGAACGAAGGAACAAACAAAAAAAACGGGGATGAGCAAGCACACATGCAACCATTCACACTAGGGAGAGAGCAAATAAACGGGGATGTGGAGTGGGGGGGAGTAGTCCAAGGTAATCTCCCCTCCGCTGAAAAGAGGGACTAGTCAATAAAGTTGCAGTAGTAGTCGAGTCGAGAAATTAATGCTAACTCTTGGGAACGACCCTGTGACTTGCAGACATCGGGGACGGGATAAAGAAGGTTGATCCGGGCTGCAGATTCCCTGTTAGGTTCCAAAGAGTAAGAAACGGAAGGGGGACGGGATCAAGAGAAGGGACAACAGCGCAGATAGCGGGAGAGGGATAAAGTGGGCTAAAAAAAATCTGTTCTCACAGCTTTATATATATATATATATTTATAAAAATTTAACAAAAGTCAAAGGGTTAATTTACAAGTATTATACATACGTGAGACCGCAGTTGCCCGAGTTGGAATCTGCTTCAGGATCTCAGCGTTCCTTCTTATTTAAGGTTGGAGCCCCCCCGTCCCAGACGAATGGACACAAGCAGAACGAATAGTGCCTTACGTTGAGGGGCAGTAGAGTTAAAAGAGAGGAGGTAAAGGGGATAAAGTCAGCCAGTCAAATGTCAAAGGTTTAACTGTCGTGTCCAGAAGTTCAGTCTTCAGACACAGTCGTAAAAATATGGGGTCCGAGTCAAACCCTTGCTTCACGAGGGTCGACACAGGACCGTGGCCTTCACTGTTAAAGACACAAACAGAATATAGTGAGGGCAAAACAAAATAATTACCAACATCGTCAGTGGGGGAAAGAGGTGATGGGAGCAGGAAGAGTCACAAACTTGGTTATCTGAAGCACAGCGGCGTCAGTTCCTAAAGACCTGAAAAATGATGAGCAATGAAGACCAGACGAAAATTAGGGCAGTAGTAGTAGTAGAGATGAGAATAAAAAGGAGTAGTAGGAGGAAGATGTGGGAACGGGTAAAAAGCAGGGGTTAGTCAAATTTGTTTTGCATCCATTATTAATCAACTGGTCAGCAATCGGCGACATTTCCGAATACTCCTTAGGAGTCGTGGGGCAAAGTCTTCAGGCGTTCGGAAGTGGAATTTTTTGTTTAATTAAACAAGTCTCAAGTCGTGACAACAAGCAGTGACCCAATTCGATCTGTCAGGTCGATTTATCGCTTGTGAAGAAGACGTCTTCGAGGTAAGCTGTGGCGAAAGAGGAGTCAGTCGACGATCACAACCAAAACAAGGCACTTCAACAAGTGGAGGCCAGCAGAAATTAACCAGAGACGGAGATAGCAGCTGAAAAAAGTTCCATCTGAAGGAGACTCTTCCGTTCCGATGCTACTGGTAAGCACATGTCTCATTGACGTACCAAATGAAGAGACCACGTGCGCCTTTAACAGGGACCGACGAGGAACGTTTGGCGGAGCAAACTATGGACTTGTAGAGCGAGCCTCTCGAAGTGCCTGTTTTGCAGTAAAAGAAGCACAGGAATGGACAGAGCGAGGAATGGGACATGATTAAAAAAAAAGGACGACACCAAAGACAAAGGAAACCAGTGATCATCACAACACGGTTCCAGAAAAAGAAGAAAGGAGCGAAGATGAAGAAAGAAGACATGGCTAGAAATTGTTCTTCCAAATGGTGGCGTGGACATCAGAATGCATGGGGACATGCAACATCCAAACGCTGTTAAAACGCCGGAAATGTTTCAGGGCACCACCACTGTGCTCGCCAGACGACAAATGAAACAAAAACACCGTCAACAAAAAGGGGGGAGAAAAAAAATAATTCACGCATTTTTACACTCGTGCACACTCCACGTCATGAACAGAGCTCGCTGGAAGGTAATCGCCTCCTCGCGGGCAAGCCGGAGAAAGACGAGAAAAAGAAATGAGATGGCAGCAGATATGATGCCAACGAAAGACCACTGCTGGTCAGGATCAGCTACGGACTCGTCCTCGATCTGTTTGGGAACAAGCAGGCCGTCACACAAAAACGAACCATCACATTTGGCCATCCCCCAAGGACGCAGTGGCTCACCAAGACTGGACAACAGCTCCCGCAGAATTTTTTAACTTCCGGATCTCTTTGGTGGCCCAAGTCGCCAGTGTCTTCGTCTTTGTCACTTTGGAACGTCGACCCTGAGTCAGGAGTTCCGAGATGCACTCCTGATCGAGCAATTGAATAACAGAAGCTCCAAAAACTGTGCAAAGATCCCTATGTAAAAGATGGTCAATTACAGCAAGTTTCAACACCAAGAAAGAGCACTTGAAATGCAACTATGCATACCCAACTAAGCCTGCACAGGCAGCGATGATACTGTCGGAGTGATCTGGATCTTGTGCTATGTAAGTGATAAACTGTATCATATTTGGGACATGTGGCTGAACCAATTGAACTTCAGCTGCAATGCAAAAAACAATAATATAGCAAAGGTATAACAACCACGTATAATTTCGAAGGGCCGTCAGCAACCACAATTGGGGCCCCAATCATTTCCACTCCTACAAACACCCTTCCGTTTAATCAGTATCAATCTACCAACCCTACCTCGTCTATGGCAGCGTCGGGTGCCCCAACCATAACGCTTATTTATCGGCGGCGTACTGCTCATTGTGGCACTCCCCTTACACCAAAGGGCAAAATGGGAAATTCCGGCACTAAAAAATTTTTGCCGACCTACATGTCGCATGTAGAAAGGGTTCTATTACGTGCAGGTGACATCGTAAACACCTCTCGGGGCTCAAGGCTTCACTTCCAATCCGACCAAAGACACTGCAAGTTTTCTTTCGCCCGAAGGAAGCCAAATATCTATCTGGAACTACTGATGGAGTACTCAAGCACAGTACCTCCCGCCCGTCTAATAACACCCTTATCTCGCCTGTGGCAGGGTTGGGTCTGCGGGTTCTAGCCCTCAACTCCCGCCTATCTCCCACCAGGTCCCCGTCAATATCCCACACTACCATATCCCTGCTCCCACGTTTGCTCTGGTCTTTCCCTGCCCCGATTGCTTTCAACCACCTGCATTTCCGTACAGGACCTAACGACCCCTTCCTCCTCTCACTACATTTTACCTGTGTAGAAAGTATTAAAATTAGATACGATATGAAAGTCTTACGATTGATGGAATTGGTGTCGCCTCTCAGACCCTGCACGATGCCAGTGTATGCCTCGACACAGCCTTCCCGAAGTTCATTCAAATAATCGATCATGTCGTAGTCGGTCTGTACAAAACGACCACTTGAATACCACAGCACCAAAGTCTTCAGATATTTAAGTATCTCAACATCTTACTTTATCTACTTGTGCATGAGACGCTTGCAGAAGAGTTTGCAAAACAACTTCTAGATATTTCTTGAATTCGGTACCTACAGCCAGCGCTATATCACCAAATACTGAAAGGATTTGCGGTTTCACTGAGCGATGAACATTGTTATTCTGAAAATTTAACATGTAGGAGTCACATACAAAATCAAACTACACCTTGAAAAAAATCTGAGTGAATCTAGCATACCCTGAGAATCTCCAACAGCATGGTCATGAGGTCATCACAATAAACAAGAACTTTGTTTCCAACAGCGCGGCATATATCTCCCACTAAACCAACAGAAGCCATACACACCTAGTATAAAAACATCAATTAGCGAAACTGCAACAAGAAACGTACCTCGCGTGCCCTTATTCCGCCTGTGTCAGGGTCGGGTCTGCGGATTCAAGCCCTTCACTCCCGCCTACCTCCCAGCAGGCCCTTTGTCCCACGCCCTTACACAAATAATTTGCTTACCTGATATTCTGAATGATTTTTCAACCCCAGAGCCAAAAATGGATTAAAAGCATCCATGTACTTCAAGAATTTGTCACCAAGAACTACAACCCAGAAAGCACCAAAATTAATTATAGCCTTAGAAAGTTATGCTCTCATTAAGTTCAACGGCTAGCTCATCCGTGTCGACAGCAAAGTCTAGGGACACTGTACCTTCCACTAGCGTAGCTACCGCCATCAAAGCATCTTCTTGTACCCCACCAGACTTGCAACTGCTGCTATTGAACATCTGCAAAAGAGCTGTCATTATGGCATCTGAAATCTGCGGGGCATCTTCAGGCGTTACTTTCCTCAGAACACTCTGAAAAGACAAGAGACATAAGAAGGTGTCAGTTTTTATAATGCCTATCAAAACAAACAATGGCCTATGGTCGCGCTAAAGACCTGCTGCCAGTAAAATTAATACCTGTAACGTGGCGCATAACAGGGACTGCAAATCATTATACTGAGCTCTATCTGAATTATTCTGAATGTGTGACTCCATCTGAAGAACTTGCTGTAGCCTCTCTAAAATAATCATGGTCGTCCTCTGAACAATGATATAACAATCCTGAAAAGACGAAAAGAAATTAGTGAGCAATATCCTCTCTCGACAATTTCATTAAACTAGACTTTAAACATTGTCGGGCACCTTCGGGCTATTCTTCACCATTTCCATTAAGGCTTCATATGCAGCACTACGAAGATTTGCCTGATTGCCATCAACTCTGAGGTAAAAAAAATTACCCATGATTATTCAACACAATGTAACACTCGTTTATTTTGACAACGACTAACCTGTCAGTCGTTTCCAATAATTTATGAACAATGAGCTCAAAGTATGGAGACAGACAGTAGGTATCAGGTTCATTCTGATCTTCGTTCAACTCGATATTCTCATAGGCTGCTTCTGCCAAGCTCGTAAATGCCTAATATGCATTAATAAAAATTAATCGAACAGACACATTAAATTAATCGAAAAAGAGATGGCAATTACCCAACAAACGTTCGATGCAACTCTTGGTTCAGCTGTCAACCCTTCCACCAGCACTTCCAAGAGGGGTTTCAGATACGATTCATTGATTGCCGCTTCTGGGATCAGTTCCGCAACTCGCCCAATTGTCCAAGCAGTCGTGTCTTTAACCACCACACTCGGATCTCGCATCAGCTCGATGAGCATTGGCATTGCCTGCTCAACCAGGGGTTTTAGATTGTTAGGGTCTGGGCCTTCTAAGATTGAGCCTATCCATTCACACACACACAAAACAGCATTGTTAATACGACTGCTCCACCTGAAGAGCAGGACACACGTACGCTTCTCTTACACACGATAACAAGCGACCGACTTGTGGGGGAGATGGGCTAGCTGCCACATGGGGCAAAGCAAAATACTTGCCAAAAGCCATCACAGCTGCATCCCGAAATTTCCAATCTGGATTCTTGATGTTTCCCTTCACGAAAGGAAGGACGTGAGGAACAATCCCATCCTCGCAACACGTGGCCATTAACATCATGCACACACCAGCTGCTTTGCAAGGATTCCAATCATCATCATCGTCATTATCATCCTATCAAAATAAATTTGTTATTACGCCACTGCTACAGGCGACATCAAATTTACATAATAATTAGTTCCTTTTTCAACTAAGCAAAATATTATTGCTAGAATGTCATGCCACTCTTATTCAATAACCTTCAATCATTTTACATGATAAAAATAAACCATCCTACCTGTTTGGTTAACGTTTGCATTAAGATAGGAATCAAATACTGCAAGGCTCCTTTAGCGTAAAAGCGGCTGGTGTGCTCCGGTGGTCGTCCCTGCTCTGAAGCCTATAATCAAATAACGGTCAGTGCGACCTTAACAAACGCAGAGGTAACAGACAACAATAAGCTCACCTCAGAGGCTTCTATCGAGAGGTCAACTTCCTCTTCACACACATTGGACCAAAACTCAATACCTTGAAGAGCAACTTCGTCAACTTCACTTTTCATTGCTTCCATAGTTATCTGAAATTTAAAAAAAAATAGCCCACAATTAGAAGTCGATGAACTCCCAGACAATCAATGCTTATCGGGAAATGGTTATGGGAGTGCCCAAGGTGCTTTGGACAACCGGCGTTATTCCTCCTAAGATAATTAGTCAGATCACATTTTATTGACATCGCAAGCTCTTAGAAAACTAATAACCTAAACATAGTTTGCGTTTCAAATCAACTAGGTGAATTGCTAAAATAGAACAGCAACAAACATCTTAAATGAAGTAGTGCAAACAACGAAATATTTCGCCAGAAAACAGGAAAATTAATAATAAAATTAAGCAGTACTAATATTATCCTGATAACTTACAGCAAATAATGCTGGTCCCATGTAGTGCTCCATATACTGATAATACAAAGACATAACTCGAACCAGGCACTGCAATGCTGCCACGCGTACTTGAGTGTCTTGGGATTGAGTTGCTTCACAAATAACTTGCATTATGAAATGCCTTTCCGACTGAAAATTTCGATGGTTAGTAATTGACAACAGATTCAAATCCGCATTTAAAATTCTCACCTCTTTCTCAAAATTTGCCTTAGTGAATTCTAGAGAGTTTAGGAGCGCATTGGTCGCAGCCAATTTCACATGATTACTACAAAGGAACAAAGTCAGTCCTGGCTACCCAGCAAGACTAGTTATCACCTATTAAACTACTGTACCTTGGTTCATCTTTTTTCATTCCATGAATAATGGCGGTCAAGATTTCATTTGACTGAGCAGAAAGGGCCTCAGGATCCTGCTAAATAACCAAAACGACATACAAAAAGTCAATATCTAAAATCTTTTCATCACGACGGAAAAAAACTATTTACAATGTCTTGGCACAGGTATCCAATAGCTTCTAAGGTGGCTTCTTTCATCATTTCTGTGCTAGTCGGACACGTCACATTCTGCGTCAAGATGTGAATTAATTCAGGCCACTGTTGATGAGGTAATTCTGCACAAGCTATGTAAGCCACACACTGAGCTGCTGAACCAGGACGGTCTTCTGTGCCCAAGGTACTCAAGACCTAGGAAAACAATTTTTTTTATAAAGAGCAATGATAATTTACGCATCAAACACAAGACAATAATTAGGTGGTGTCTATCGCACTCATGCTTACATTATTTTTTATGTATGTTCTCGTCTCAATCGGGAAAGCCAGCCATCTCTGTTGAAACATGCCTCGAATATTTGGATCTTTTGAAGTGAGAGTATTTTTGAGTTGCAGACCTGCGGCCATTCTGGCCACTGTCCCATTTGCCACATTGTGGAGTACCTCTGAAAGCTTCTTGAGGAACTCGGGCTAAATAGAGATAATTTGTTAAATAAGTATACAAAGATACCACACACAGACAAGTCGGGCAACTATTCCCTTACATAACTTTAAAACTAACTTTTAAAAGTCGGAAAAAATGAATGGGTAAAGTTAAAAGTTGAAGTTGGAAAAAATTATCAATATCTTGACATTTCTAGTAAACATGTCATCATGACTTCAAAAATGTACATTGGCTATTAGCCAGGATGTTTGGTCATTCTTGAATAATGTCAGTAGAGTTCAGTGCCTTAAACTAATAGTACAGACAGCAGTAAGTATCATCGAGTATTTTTTCTCCTTCACATTTAAGTTAATGAAACCCGACTTATCAGGTTACAAGCATCACATTAACAATGATCCCTGGAGAAATCTAATTTCCAGTATATATACGTAAATAAGTTCTGTCATCTGCCAGAACATTCCTCTAACCACACCGATCGTGAAAACTTTCAGTCTTTATTCGTTTTATACCTTAAAAATTGGGAAAAAGTAACTAAAATGTTATAGATAAAAAATGTGGCACAATATCTGACCAAAACGTGTTTCCACACAAAAACAGCCACGAGAAAACGTCTTCACCTTTCCAACAACCTGTCACATATATTTCAAACACTGGCGAATTATGAGCCAACTTTTCTTCTATCTTTAACCATATCGTTTCATCAATTTTGGTTAAACTGCAAGACTTCAAGTACCATTATTATATGGCATTTTTTTGGCGAGGGATTTTCAGACAACTACATATCTAACGTCATTAATCATAACCCCAAATATGTGCGGAAATACACAGTAGCGAGTTTTGTTAACTTCGAAATTCGATATCAATAGCCCATTACCTGATATATTTTTACGTTATATGCTACACTAATCTAAAGTTCATCTTCTACACCTCTCCGAATTAGGAATTAAATAACTTTGCTAAAGTCCCGAGACAATTCTAACAAGGATTCTTTGTCTGCTGTCACATAATAAAACAGCTACGAAGAGTCGTGTGTCCGACAGAATCATATTTAACCATTAACCTCTCATTACACCATACCCTTTCAACTGACTGCTTTTGTGCAGTCTAAACATGATTCAGAGAGAATTTTTAGTCATTACTTTAATGATTAATATGTGAAACGATGACCAATTGCGATTATATCTCGCATCCTACCCGCTAACCTTTCAAACGTACTGCCATCTGCTTTTTGAGAATAAGTACTTCGAAAGATAAATTTCGCATAGATACTAACACCCAATTTCAGTACTGTACAATCTTAAAATGTATTCTTTAAACAATGATAATGTTACGTTTAATAAAATTTCGACACACACACCCTTGTTTGAAATTAACTACGACGTATTTAAAAAGGCAACGGTTATACAACTATAACCAAGTCTTGACAATTATGGAAAACTCTTATTCCCAAGGTAAGTAAAGTCAGAAAAATAGGTTCTAATAGCATTATATGAATTTTAAAATTATCTTTCCTTCTCCTTCGTAACTCAAATCTTAAAAACCGTTTAAGAAATCGACTAAAGAAACACACTGTCAAACATGGCTGCCGCGTTCTAAAATTTAAAATGTTCGAAATTGGGGAACAATAGCAAGTGGTCAAACTTGGCAATTTGTGATTGGCAATTATTATTCCTACCAGATTAGCAGAAGCCGCTTGTTCCAGATATGTCTGTGCCGTCTCCAACTCATTTTTATCTAGAAAATAGCAAGTAAAAAAGCCCTTTTTCAATTTGCAAAATGGTTAGGTTTAGCGGCATGGAATTTTTGGGGCTCCCGCCTAGCAGTTAAGTTTTTTTCCCATTGATATTTAAGTAAAATCAGACTGAAAAACTCACCAGCTGTGACAGTCTTTTCTAATATTGCTATTAAATTCATCATTTACACTATTTCATCGGCTAATAAACACCTCTCAAAGAAGGAAATAATTGGCGCAAAATGAACTCGACAACGTGCAACATCCAAATCTTCGCCGGTTACAAAGCCCACATGGGTTTGTGCGAGTGGAACAACGACGTAAGGATCTCGCATTTACAATTTCTCGCTCACCTCATTGGCTGTCGACAGTGTCGCAATTCCATTAGATCTAACAACTGATACAGTCGAGCAGTTGATTGAATATCTCTATCGCACAAAATATTTCTTACAATTAATAGCCTATTTCGCAACATAAATCGCTCAAAAAGATATTAATATTTTATTTTTGCAATGTCAGTCACCGTGACACCAGATGGGGTTAACGAATGATATCGTTCCTAAATTCCTCACTTAGTCACCGGCATGTTGGGACATTCATGCATTACGTTGACAGTGCTTCATCATACCCGACCCATTTTGGCTATCTACGGTATTTCCGAACCCCAACAAGCAGGGGCGGATGTAGGTTTTTCGGGGCCTAGGGCTTATTAAAGTCCCATAATATTACAATGATTACATAAAAGAACAAATTATCATGGCTATCATACAGCGCCGGATTTAGATCTTGAGAGGCTCTAGGCTATTTCAATTTTGAGGCCCTTTTCAAGCCCTTTTGAGGCCCCTTTCTTAATTTTGAAGCCCGATAAATGTTGAGGCCCTAGGCTTCAGTCTAACTTGCCTAATGGTAAATCCGGCACTGCTATCATATAATTAATATTAACCATTTCTTACTATACGATAAGTGCTAATTTTTGTAGGACCTTGACACTTGGGGCCCACAGAGGCGGATCCAGCGGCTGATCAAAGGGGGAGCACTTCAAAAAAGTGCGCCCCAAATGGTTTTAAATATTCAGAATCCCTTAGGATAATTCTAGCTCGCAATTACACTAGGTCCTCTACTTCCCCTTGGACTGCAATATAGAAATGGGGATAGCAATGCAAAAATGCCCCATTACAGTAGTTGCAAAGTAGAACCATGTATCAGTTGAAAAAAGCGCCCCAGTGAGGCAGAGGGGGGAGCAATCGCTGCATTGCTCTCCCCCTGGATCCGCCCCTGGAGGCCCAGGATCTGCCCCTGCCAACAACGCGCATGTTAGAGGTAGCCTGGGGGTTGTGGACATCGCTGAAAAAATTGAGGGAGAATAGACTGAGATGGTATGGACACGTGATGAGACGAGGGGACGAGGACCTAGTTAGGGCTATGCCAGGAATGTAGATGGTCGGTAGTTCCCGGGGCAGGGGGAGACCGAAGCTGACGTGGGAGCAGGTTGTCCGAAAGGATATGGCGGTGTGTGGAGTGGACAGGGATATGGTGGGAGATAGACGGGAGTGGAGGGCCAGAACCCGCAGACCCGACCCTGCCTCAGGCGAGATGAGGGTATGATGATGTGCAGTACGGTTATTATGCCACCTACTGTATGTGTAAAGCAGCCTACCCTCTCTATGGGGAACATTTACATTATAATAGACATTTGTCAAAAATAATGTTAAACGTTTTCTGGAATATTTCTGGAAGAGAAATTAATATGTTTGACGTAATAGAGTAGGTCGACTAGATCAATACTTTTAGAAACTCAGTCCAGAGGAGTGACATAGTGATGGATTTTTGACCTCAGAAGGAGCTCAAGGCCAACTTGTGATTTCGGCTACAACCGCATGACGGCGCTGCCAACAATCTGATGACGTTGCAGATGCCAACTGAAAATCCACGTTGGAGTATTTAAGCTTGACGTTAGAATGGTACGTATTTTAGAACATTACTTTCAACCGTTTATATTTATTTTCTCTAAAATATTACTTTAGTAATAATTGAGTGATATAAGCCGAAGGTGAGATGCACACATTTTTGTAGTAAATAACATAAAATACTGCTAATTCGGCCGGTAAATAACTTTGATGGTCAGTGGTACGCCTATTGAAGCTGGAGCAATGGGCATCATTAGATCATCATGGTAATCAATTAAAAGAAGACAAATTAATGGCTTATCGAATTCATGCATCAAGCAACTTATAAACTATGGTTATTGGTTATATTAAGGACCAGAAACAGGTGTTGTCAGGTGTATCGTGAGGTTTATGGCTTTCGGGGCAAGTAGCATAGGAATTTACTCGTGCAGCAACGACCATCCAAGTCAGGCCTAAAAGCGATCCCGGCCACATAATTTTTTTTGTTATTCACCGAGGCCCTTGCTAGTGGGATTTTTCATGCTAGAATCTCTACCAGCACTCTAGTAACTCATTACCCCAACACCATCACTCCAGGACCTCCTCCAATGGGAGGGATCCCTAACCCATCCTGCAGTGGCCCAGGATTGGACATGCTAAACGAAACCACACCAAAGCTAGGCTAAACTACACCAAACTAATACCAAATTATAATTTTATTAGCCGTCCGCTCCAAGTTCAACCACGGTGGGTGCTGGGCGATCTCCATCCAGGTCAATGACAGCGAGACCCGGAAGCGGATCTGTTGGAGGTGCAAGACAGAGGTAAGTCGCACTTGTGATTAAATCAGACAAATAGGTTTGTGAGGAATTGTTGTTGTTCACAATTTCGTTCCCAAACTGTACCGAATAAGTACTAACTTTAAAAGTGGCATTTGGATAGAATTTTTATATTGATCTACTTCAAAATGTTAGCCTTACCTTCTAAGGGCGCAATTAGGAGCAAGCGCAGTTATTTGTATCACGAATCTCGTCGCCATAAATATGCACCATAGCCATCAGAACGGATTCAGCGAATAATCTGAAGTGTTGAATTGGAATTCACTGGAGTCGTAGTTTTATAGTGATCATTGGTAACAAACGACACTTTGTAAAAGATTCATGATATCCTCCAATGGGCACATTACCTTGTAGAGTCCTCTCTTGACCTAGGTTAGTTTCTTTTCGACTTGAGCAGTCGCACTGTGGATAATAACTATGTGCTTGTTGCATTTGGGAGTGATCCTTGTAGAACTTCATTGTTATATTTATTACATTACTTCATTACTTGTCAGAGTGGCCTTATTGCGTTGGACACACCAGTTCCCGTCTGACCACTGGAGTTAAGCAACACAGTCCCAAGTAATGCTGGCATGGGTGACCACTTGTGGGAAGACTGGGTACTACTAATACTCAAATCGTCGCAACAGCTTAATGTTCCGCGGAAACCCAGGGCTCCGCAATCCATCTCTGGGGGTTCTGCGAGTCAAAATGAATATTCGTTAGCAGCGGCAAGATATACTTTTCTAAAGGTGGGATGGGGCTCCCCCAAAACATATTATAGTTCTAAGGGTTCCGTGAGTCGACAAAGTTTGATGACCACTGGTGTATGGCAAGGGTGTCAATGTCGGCCCGCGACGACTTGCAGTATGAACATTTAATTTAGAGATTTACTTTGGTGATCAGATATTACAAAAAAAACTAACTTGAAAAGCAGAATGAGGAGTGCAGTATAAATACACGTCGTGCAGCCCGTGTGAATTTTACCTGTTAGAAAACTGGCCCGTGGCTGAAATGAGTTTGACAGTGGTATCGGTAGTGATAACTGTTGATTCTAACCGAAGTATGGTTAAAAATAAGGACTTCCCCAATAATCAAATGCCAGTGAACCTAAACTGTTAACTTTTCGAGGAAGGCATACTATCCTTTTGACGTTATAAGAATTTCGGTTGTTGGAGAGCTCAGGGGTCAGAAGTAACTTGATTTCTCTGAATAATAATGTCTTCATTAGACAATATCTTCTTTAGCTTGTATAAATGTACTTTGTTATCAATAAATATCTTAAAAACTTGAATTTTTTTCAACAGGAAGACAGTGTCAACATCGGCAAGAGCCACGAGAAATGCTGGAGTCACCAGTGGTGGAATGTGGAAATTCTATACAGATGATTCTCCTGGAATCAAAGTGTAAGTTTTGAATTATTCGTTGAATATAATTGCATCCTGCAACAACCTTTTTGTCTCTTTGCAGTGGACCTGTTCCAGTCTTGGTGATGAGTTTGCTTTTTATTGCTTCAGTCTTCATGCTGCACATCTGGGGCAAATATTCCAAGGGCTAAAATAAAAAACAAATCTAATGGGAGATTCGGAGTTTGGATTAACTTTTCACATTACCAATTTGATTCCATTTTTTGTGGGACCATCGACTATGTGTCCACCACACTGGACATAATTATTTTGTAAGGGTGGAATTTAATTTCAGAGATTTCTGGAAAAAAAAATCAGGAATATAAGAAATCGTCCGATTTCCAAACTCATTAAAATATAGGAACAATTCAAGTTCTGTTTTTGCAAGAGACTCGTTTCAGCTTTTTATAAAGTTTGAAACAATTTTTATAAAGTTTGAAAATGTTAACAGTACAAAGAGCACACACCTGGACAGCGAGGTCAACTTACTACTTAACATTACAAGTTCTAAGATTCAAAACTGCTGCCCCACTTCTTCAAGGCTAAAGTTTTTGTCTTTCTAGTATTGTTTTGGTGAAACGGCATCGGTTCCTCCAACAACTACATATTGTTGAGCACATCGGTTATAGGGCCATCATGACTCACTAGTGAAATTGTGCTTTAATCTCTTAATGGTTTAATTGGAAAAAAGTATTAGTAGAGTTGCAAAGTAGGTGGTGCGAAAAACGTTTAAAAAAGCCTTCCATTAGGCAGGATTTCCCAGTTCAGAAGTTTCTCCATAGAACAATCCATATAAATAATACACACAAAAAAATAACAGAAGTAAAAAAATAAAATATAAACTCTTGAGAGGTACATACCCCTTAAAAAAACGGGCAAGTGAAGGACAAAGAGGTAAAAATTGTGAGAAAAGAGATTTGGGAGACAATCTGACATTTCAACAAACTTGATTATCACCAACATACTAAATGACTATCACTCCTCCAATGGAATCTTGAATGAAAAGGGAACACACCAGGGATGTAAAAGATGATTGTGAACTAGGTAGAGACAATACCCTGAAGCATCTAGTCTCACAATCCACCACAACTTCGCTCCACAGATAGCGTCTCGTATTCCGTGTCTGCAATCTTGGCCAGTCTACTGTAGGCTATCACACCTGACTTGATGGCGTTCATCATCTGAGTAAAAAAAACCAACCATTTTGTTACTGATTAGTAGTTACACTTCCACTGAACAGGGGTCGTGACAATGGATCAAGAGGCAAGACAAAAGATCAGCTACACAGCCTCTAGGTCTGTTGAGCTTGAAGAACTTCCTACCTCTTGTCTAATTTCTTCAATGTGCATTGCACATAGTATGAAATACTATCATGTAAGAGGGCAGTTCATAAAATATGATATTTGACATTGGTGCCAAAAAGCAAAGTCGGGTACCCATCTTGTCCCTCTGAATGGATACAAGGGCGATATATTGGTCATTGTTTTTACTGCAGCCTTTTGCCGACCAAAGCTGCAACTCCTATGCTTATTTATCGTCGGTCTACTGTTCGTTATTTTGGGGAATCCCACCGGCGCCACGGTGGAAGGGGGCGAGCTCCTCTCCTGGAAATTTTGCGTCATCTACTCGTTTCGTAGTAGAGAGGATTCGTTTACGTGCAAGTGACATCGTACACCAACACGGGACCTCGGTTTTACTTCTCATTCGAAAGAAGGCACACTCGCGGCCTGTCTCTCGCCCAAATGAAGCTAACCCACCTCGGTCAGTATAGAACATAGAACTACTGACGCAGTTGCCGTAACAGTGGTGCAAAACAACCTTTCAGTTTAATTTTCCTGTTCAGGTCGTCGTTGCTGGGCTGCTTTTCCTTCACAGAGCTCTTACACGGGAAATTTTGCAGATCTAATAGTTCCATGGATAAAGGGTTTATTGGACGTGCAGTACTACTGAAATAACCACACGGGGCCACAACTTTTCTGACAGCCTTTCTGTCGAAATCACACTAAGAGTCTTGCCGAAAAGAAGCCACTTGCCTCAGGAAGTGACGCACAAGTCCAGCACGCCACCAAAGTGTAACTCGCATATCCATGTAAAGGCTCAAGTAAGGAACCGCTTTCGCAGGTCATAGATCGAGAAGGAAAGCCCACAGTCAAAGTCCGTGAGAAGTCCACATTTCTCCTGTCGAATGGAAAAGCTGTGGCCCCGTGTGGTGTGTACGATTTCCCTACTACATGGACTAAGAAATATACGCGTATATTGGGGTGAACCCAGCCAGAGCATGATCATTAGACCCGCAGACCCAACCCTGCCACAGGCGGAATAAGGGTATGATTATTATTGGCAACATTTTTAGGTGCACGAGCTGGCCCCTTGCTGGGGTTGATGGAAGAAAAAGTGGCCCACCGAAGAAAAATAAGCATGAAATGGACACCTGACCCTGTCACAGGTGGCAGGGCCGGCCATCCGGGGGATGCAGAGGGTGCATTGCACCCGCGCCCCTTGATTGAGGGGGGGGGCCATCATCAGTACCCATCAGGGTCCAAATCACTGCTAATATTAAAAGTTTAATACGTCATTATAGGGGCAACGTCCTTCATTCGACCCTGCTAATGCAACATAACCTAAACGCAACCTAACAACCCTGCCATTGAACTACACCAGGGTTGTACAACCTTTCTGGTGTTGTGGGCCACTCGGCTGCTCCATGAACTGATTGCCAGCCACAAGCTGTCAAAACCAAAATGGGTGACGATAACGTTAGGTGTTACATAGCAGGTAGGCTATAATGCATAATTAGAAATGATGCACCATGGGCCACATTACAAGCCTCAATGGGCCACAGATTCGACAACCCAGAATTAGAGGTTAAGAGTCAATAATTTAATAATGCTATTATTTTGGGGTTGTTAAAACCAAAATACCCTTAATAATCAGAAGTGTAATAAAAAAATATAACGACGCAGGTCCAACTGAAAATATTCCAAGGTATAGACGTACACATAAGCTTTCAGATTAACTCATAAATGCAATGGCGACATATTAGGACACATGGCATCATTCAAAAACGTAATACCTTCCAAAATTAGGACGGATCTCAGAATGAAATAGGAGGGCATCTAAGACGAGTCCATTTACTCTGAATCCTTTATTTTTACCTTTGGAAAAATATTTTGGGACCCCAAAAGGATTTTTGCACCCGGGCTCCTTTATAGAGAAGGCCGGCCCTGACAGGTGGGAAACATTTGATAGGTGATGATGATGGTGACACCCAGTCCGCCGCCCCTTCATGCCTTGATTGAACAACAAACAAGAAATACTTTTAGTCACAAACCTGCAAATATTCGCTGAGGTCCACTTCGCCATTTTTATTGAGATCAACTTCACGCAATAATTCGTGCAATTGTTGCTCAGACACTGTCTCGCCATGTTTCTGAAAATGAGTTGCCCCGTGTGTGATAAATGAAGTCACATTGAAAAACAAAAATTGACTCTTTGAGAGAGCCACAATATCAACGTTCTAACCTTAAAACTCGTACGAAGATCGTTGACACTGATGTAACCCTTCTTCTCCTTGTCCAAAGAGTGGAAACGATTCACATAATTTCGAATTTCGTCGATTGTCAAGTTGATGTCCAGATTATCTTTTGATGCCTTATTAACGTCCTTTCCCATTTCAGTCTTGAGAAACTGAACAGCTTGCTCGTACTGTTTCTGGAAGCGAACCGCCATCCCAGAGATCAGCTTTTAATTCGGCGAAAACTTTAACAAGAAGTTTCGGAAGTTACCTTTTGTTCACTTTTACTCCAGGAGAGTTCCTCGGCCAAGATTTGTACGATTTCTGGAAGAGCTTCTTCCGCTGCCTGCACATTAAGGAAGGCCAGACGCAGACGTCGAGCGATCACGTCCACTGCAGTACAGGCATATTCCCGTACAGCATATCGCACCTAAAAGCGGAAGAATTCCATATTTGCAATCAACTTTCTTCAACACTTCATTGCAATCACTAATGTCTTCCAATGTCCAAGTTCAACCTCAGCGTCGATGTAAGGATATTCCTCATGTAGTCGTTTGCCAACAATTGGCCATCGTTTACCCGTCAACCTTGTCAGTTTCGCTACAGAAAAAGCTCTGTCTCCGTAAGTGTTGGCCAAGTGCTGTGCCACCTGTTGAAGAAGAGACATTAACTCTTCCGGACGCAACTCAAGTAAAAGCACTAATAAGGAAAAGGGTTTACGGCTCTAACCTCATTCTCAAATCCAAAATCTTGTACAAGTCTGATGAACATGGTTGGTGAGTAACCGTGAGCACCTTCCAATAACAGCCCGTCAGTTGCACTGTCACATTTCGTCACTAAACCACAGGATTTGACTGCAGCATCTACAGTCTCTTTGGCCATTGCACGATACGTGGTCCACTTGCCACCTAACAACAATTCAGACGCGAACCTGGTGATCAGTGTGACGTGTTAAGAGTGGAGACACAATAACCCTAGGCGTTTAAGTTGCCCTAAATGTGGTTTGGTTTGTTGGTGTTTTAGGGCCCTTACACTACAATGGTCATTAGAACCCTGTCCACTGGGTAGTTCTAATGCAGAGTCTGCACAGACACTACGCTGTAACGACGATTTCGGTATTAGCAGTACCTAGTGCTCCCAAGCGGTCACCCATGCTAGCACCATCTCGGCTTGCGTTGCTTAACTTCAGTGATCCGACGAGAACTAGTGTGTCCAACGCAATGTAGCCGCTCTAAGCACAATGGTAAATCCGGCACTGGGCCTAGTACGCGAAAAGAAGAAACGACGCAAGTTCACAAATAGCTTTAGAAGCCCCAAGCACAGCTAAAGATGCAGCCTGAAGGTGCTTCCCCTTTTCCGCCTATGGCAGTGTCTGGTACCGATCTTTGTCCCACTGGGACACATGGATTGAGTTTTTAAAATTCTGGCCTGAAAAGTCCTTATTAGTTGATAACTTCATTGCCGGTGGCGACGTTTGCTTGTAGGGCTAAATGCGATAGTTGACCATTTCTCTATGTTTACATTGCCCTTCCCCATCCTTCCCTCAAAATGACTTAACCAAAAACTATTCAGAACAGCACCATATCTTACCGGCAATAGTGACGAGGTTGGAATCGCTCACGTGTATGATGTGATTTCGAGCAATAGATTCCGTATTGCTCTTGTTAGGATCAAGCACAAGAGGTCGGATTCCTGCCCAGGCTGATAGGACGTCACCTCTGCGTACTACAAAACATATAGAAACAACGGTAAGTACTTTACGGCGGATGATCTGCAGGACTTCAAACATTGTAAGACTGTGGGCAGCTTACAGAATCTGTTTGCAACATGTTTGTAGACAGATTCTGTAAACTGCAAACACGTTGCAGACAAATACCAAACACTGAAATATTCAGAAACCATAGCCTGTTTTCTGAACTGCATTTCTGCACCAAAGTTAGGCAAATGCCGAAGGAATCATTATTCTTGAAGCTTCTCCAAAAAACCAACTAAAACTATTAACTCCTTTCCCGCAATGCCAGGGTCGTGCACCTATTTTGTCCCAGTGGGACACCTGGGCGATCTGCCAGCTGGCAACATGATACTGTAATGGTGCAACAAAAGTCTTCAATGGGACACTTTTCCTTCACTGAAGTCAAAAGGGCGAGCTCCCACACCTGGGAAGTTTTTAGAATCTACAGATTTCACGTAGAAAGGGTTCTTCTACGTGCAAATGACACCTTACACATCAGATGGGCGGGGGTTACTTCCCACCCGGCAAAAGGTGCACTGACAGCCTCTTTCTCCCACTCGAAAAACGTCAACCCACCTCAATCCAGTATCGAACCTGGAATAACTGACTCAGTAGACGAGCACTCGGTTTGCACCGAGTTGCACCGTTGCACCTTCAAAAAAATTGCCAAAATTTGTGAAAAAACAACTCTGCATCACCTTCAATGTCAGAAGTGAGGTAATGTCGAACTTCTTGTAAGATGAACTGGATGTCTTCTTCAGTCGGAGCTGGATTATGCGTCACCGCGCAGGGCCGATCCGTAGTACCTAGTAGGAAATCAGAGGTCCACTTTCAACCTGACACTGCTAATTGCCATGACAACTGGTAGAAAGCCGTACCTGCAATCGTGGCCTTTTCCCACGGCAGGAAGAATATCACTCGGCCGTCACTAGTTGATGGATCCAAAAGGCCCATTTTGTCAGGACTAGCAAATTGAAGAATTTTAAATGATAGAGTATTAACAACATCGCTCCCTCTCTGCAGAAGAAAAAAATACACCTTTTTATAATCAACAGGTACCTGTAGTAGTCCGGAAGAACGATGTGCACACCAGCACTGGGCTGGCAGATTTTGGTAGCCTTAGGATTGTCCATCAATCGAATACTGTCAGTGAATGGACCTGTTGCATTGACAACACATTTTGCTCGGACTTCCCATTGGTCTCCTATGCAAGCAGAAGTTGCAATTTAGGGCATTTTATTTGCGGCTTCGACGTTCAAATCATGAGCCCATGGGCACTACCATGCTTCAGAGAATGGAGTTCAAGACTCGTACAATTTACCAGTTATCATGTCCTTCACTTTGGCTCCTGTTATTACTTCTTTACCGTCGCTATTCACACTTTTAATCAACTCGGTCACGGCTACGTGGTTGGCCACTGTGGCTCCCATACGGGCAGCGGTCAAGGCAATGGCTAAATTCATCCGAGCATCATTATGCTGTCCTGAAAACAGTGAACATTAGGCATATGACTAGGTCATACAGCAGCGCTAGCCGAGTCCTATATTTCTAGCCGTTTTCCGGCTTAAGGCTGGGTTGGGCACCCATTTTTGTCTCAGTGGGACACAAATCAGTCTGCTGGACAGCTTATTTATTGCCGGCCTATTTCTTTTTAATTGGGGCACTTTTCATCCACCGACACCAGGGGAAGAAATTTTGCCGATCTATGCGTTCCATGTAGTAAGGGTTCCTTTATGTGCAAGTGACATCGCAAACACTGCACGGGGCTAGCCTTTATTTCCCATCTGAAGGAAAGAGCACTGGCGGCCGGCCTACTTTCAAAACAACTTTTTAAACGATATTTTTCCGCAGCCGGTTGTCGTCCTAATGCTACAACAATAATGACTATTGTAGTTGAAGGGACCTAAAACAACAACAAAACAAAATTGACACCCCAGATAACTGCCCGGGGGCTTTACAAGAGCGCTGTGACTTTCAGGAAATTACAAGACGAATAAGGGATTCAAAAAAATCAAAGGTCTAACAAGCACTTCAGGAAATCAAGGGTGACGGAACGGAAGTGCTTCAAGAAATTGAAGGTCACGAAGTGCTTCGGGGAAATCAAAAGCCAAAGAAGTGCATCACAAAATCAAAAGTGATTCTACTTTCCCGTCACAAAGTCACCCTGTTACACTTGAAGTAGCGTCATGACGTCACTGCTCTTTGCACAGTTTACCCTGAGTTGACGCTACCAGCGCATGGTGATAGGGAACTAAGCATTAGTCTCCTTTTACAATCCACAGAAAGTCAGGAATTCAACCCTGGCGAAAATCAGCTAGGCAGTGCTTCTTACCGTCATAATACACCAGGGCTCCACATAGTTTGTTTTTCTTCAGCATTGGAAACAACTCCAGGGCTCTGGATTTAGACAGGTAATAGCTGGATTTCACCAACTTTGAGCCTGCTACTAGGTCATACATCTTGATACCGACCCAATAATATGGTACCTGCCACCACCTAAACCACGAAAGCAAGTAAATTAGCGTCCTGGCCAGAAAGGGCTGGTGCTAGGGTTCTACAGCGCCCGCCTGCAAATCCCACGCAGCTTGAAGCGGCTGCCCTCCTACAGGGCCAGCTCATCTGCAGTACAGGCACTGAAGACCCGCTTCCTCCAGCCTGGGCAAAATAGCCAGTCAAGAAATATTAGTAGGCACAAAACATTACTTGTAAACCGGCAACATGATAGGGAGTGGTGACGAGAGATGTGGTGCAATGGCCAACAAATTGGCCCTTTCATACAGAGCTTCCTTGACCATTCGATACTAGAAGCCAAAAACAGAGTTAAGAAAGACAAACACAAGTAAAATAAAATGCCCCAAATGGGAATCCACCTGTTCGATGTCAAAATGCATGATGGCCTTCTGCAAATAGCGCACACCTCCGTGGATCAACTTCGTACTCCTGCTACTTGTTCCAGAAGAGAAGTCTTCCAGTTCGACAAGGGCCGTTTTCAGACCTGCCATTACAAGAATTTCGGTAAATACCATCATTTACACCTGCGAGCAAGGAAACTGAGCACACCCCACGGAAATCTGCCGGATGTTATATTTTAAAGCAGCCGGCTTCCGACCTGATGCTGCAGTTCTCTCCTTTTATTTCTTTGGACACTCCCTCTACCGATGTCGGGAGGGAGGGGGGGTGAGATCCCACACCAGGGAATTTTTGCCAGTGTACAGCTATATTTACTCCACATAGAAAGGGTTGTTTTCCGTGCAGTGGTGACATCGGATATATCAAACGTGGGGGCCACAAGGTCGCTTCCCTTCCCACGAAAGATTCGAATTGGGGCTTCACTTTCCCCAGTCCTCTGATTTGAAAATAATCAGCTCGGGGTGAAATCTGCAACCACAGACTCACAAGTAGGGGCAGATACACCAGTCGAGCGGCGCCCTAAGGACCGGTAGTCCGGACGACTGCTAAAAGGGCTTGTTTGGTTTCGCATTTTCACACTACTGCAACTGTTATTTTACACTTTTGGAAGAGGGTAGTTTACAAGTTCTGGGTGATGCGTTTAGGGCCGGCAAAAGCCTTCCGTTCGGGCCAGTTTTGTCTTTCGTATCCGCCCCTGCTCACAAATGAAGCACATGCTACTAAGCAACCAAGGTGATTGGCCGGGGCAAGGGAGACGTTTGATGTAGCAACCTTAAACGTAGACTTTAGAATTTCTGTAGTACCTCTGGATACGGCATCAAGGGCTACACCACTTCCGGTGGCTCCTCCTCCAACGATCAAGATATCATATTCCGGAGTTTCTCTCAAGTCTTTTAACTGCTGTGCTCGAGTCAGTAATGGCGTGTGAGGCCTTTGCTGAAGTACCTTTTCTGCTGCTCGAACTCTCATCAGCAATTTCTGTTAGAAACAACAACATTATTATTTGACCTATGGCAGGGTTAGGTCTGTGAGTTCTGATCCTTGTTACTCTTCTACTATTTCCCATCAGGGTGCCCTTATCCAGCCAGGGTTGGTTGGAGGTCTTGCTAGGCCTCTTTACGCTTACCTCCTTCCCTCGAAATAACGATCAACCCTCTCGAATTGCAAGAACCCTGCTTATTTCTCTTCACTAACGACAACAAGAACCGGAAGTGGACTTTGAAAAGAATTACGTACCTCGTCCTGATAGCTGTTGTAGAGGCGGCCGGCTCCATAGGTTGCAACAACGATACCCCCTCCAACAATGAGAATTTTTCGCACACGGGAAGACATTTTGAAAACGGGGTTTTAAATCTCCATAAAGATAGTGGCGTCAGGACCTAAAATTAGAAAAGATTAAGGCTTTAGACCAGGTGTGGCCAAAACGAGGCCCGCGGAGCTAGGTCAAATGAACATAAAATTATTGTACATATCACCAAAACAACATTACATCATGAGCCGGCATCACCAGGCAAGCATTTGACCACAGGCGGCTCATGGGGCAGACAAACCTAGGCGGCAAATTCTAGAGATACTTCCCTGATATGCAGTGTATCCGTCATTTAAAATGTTCATAGTTCTGGGGTTTCCAAGCTTCTGATTGGTGGGGCCTTCGCCAAATCTTGCGCCTTGTTGCACAGCCATAGCAAAGCACTGGGACAGATGCCAAGGGCACTCGGACAATCCAACAACAAAATAAATAGGTGCGTGGTCCGGCAGGAAATATATCTTAAATTTGGCCCGCCTACCGAAAAGGTTGGCCACCCCTGCCTTAGGCCCTTCTCTACTTGTTCTCTGGACAAATGCCGTGCACTGCGGGGCCCATTTTCCTACTCCCCTCAGCAGCTAGTCCATAACTAAAATGAAAAGGTATGGACTTGGTGATGAACCATGGAGAAAAATTACACCAATACTCCTACGCTTTAGGATACCAATTCCCCTGCTTTGCCTGTAAGTGTCCCCACATTCCACGTTCGTAATCTAAGATTAGTCCCTGTTTTTTGATTAAACTACTATGAGTGGGGCGCCCTAGCCATACGTCTGGAACCTGCAGGAATATTGGCCGGGTTGTCGGGGGGGGGGGGGGGGGGAATGCCGGTCTATCCCTCAGAAGACATTGGAAGCATTATCTGGCATGGGAGCCGAGGTCTTCACCCCAATGATATTGCGGAAGCATGAAAACGACGGCCCGGGACCCACACGATCACCCCTGACGGCCACCGATACTGGGGTTTTCATCCCCTACACCGTAGGTTTGAAGTTTGCCATTCCCTGTCCGCAGTCCCCACCCATCACGGACCCCAACAAGGGGAAGTCCATTCGCGTCGCCAGGGCTGTTG
Organism: Trigoniulus corallinus; assembly: GCA_013389805.1. Classification (NCBI taxonomy): domain Eukaryota; kingdom Metazoa; phylum Arthropoda; class Diplopoda; order Spirobolida; family Trigoniulidae; genus Trigoniulus; species Trigoniulus corallinus. Next base: position 9,199,167 of record JAAFCE010004287.1, read on the forward strand.
GGACAGGCAACCGTCACTGTCATGCCCCCGAGTACCAGGACCAATAGGCATCGGGGACTGAACTTGTCATCTCCGAATGTAACCCGAAGGGGCGAAAACGCCTCCTCCAGCCGATTGATCAGACGGGGTATCCCTGTCTGACTGCCCGTTTTCCACTGGAGGCAGTGGCCAAAGTGTCAGTGCAGGGTGGCCCAGAGAAGTCGCAGGGGATGCGGCACCTCATCCACCAGGATCCACCTTGCCCAGGGCTTCGGGTCTCCACGCAAGACAAACACGTGGGGAAGTGTTTTCTTACATTCACCTCTGAGAGGAGCCTACATCGATCAGGGCCAGTGATGATGTTCCAGGTTGTCCGTCCCTTTGTCCTGCCTTGACTGCCCAGGTTGTCCCGCCTTTTACGACATGCACTGCGGGAAACTGCCGTGTGACGGGGGGGGGGGGGGGGAATTGCTGAAACATGAACGAGGTATAATATTGCGCACACAATTACACATGATATATTTCAAAATGGTAATCCCCGGAGTACCTTTCCATACCCTTAAAAACTTTTTTGGGTAACTGCCAAAGAAAGGGGTAGTCCGATTTCGGGGTGCATTTTTTTATGACAAAACTGTTGCAATTCCACGTCTGGAAACCACAAAGCACTAAGATTTAATGCGGTATAAAAATATCCTTCTTTTGGGTTCAAGGTGTTTACAGGAAGTTCTGCCTCATACCGGTAGTTACATATCCTTATTCTCCCCTTACTCGGGCAATGCAGAATCGGGTATCCTGTTGTTCAGTTGAAACAGACGCCTTCCTGATAAGCTGACCATTACTCATCATCATGTCACCCTCATCCCGCCTGCGGCGCTTATCCTATCTCCCGCCTATTCCCCACCAAGTCCCCCTCCAGCCTGCACACCTCCATGTCCCTCTGCACCACCTGCTCCCACGTCCGTTTTGGTCTTCCCATACTTCTGGTGCCCCCAATCATATGCAGTCCCATAATGGACCTAACTGGATGGAGTTTTTTTGCTTCTTCGGCCTCTTACGGGTGAGAAAGAAGACCCCAGTGCGCCTTTCATCGAATGATAAGTAAAGCCGGCGTCCAACCGTGTGGTTATGGTGTTGGACCTTCTCTTCTTTGGAATACTTCTCCACCGACGCGACGCCAGGGCAACAAGCTCCTACACCGGGGAATTTGGCCGATCTCCGCGTTGCATGCAAAACGGGTTCTTTTCTGTGCAGTGGTGCCATCCTACACACCACATGGGGCCATTGGTCTAAGTGGAAGTATCTCTCATCCTGCAGCCAGATCCTGCAACCATTGACTCAAGCCTTCATTAGAGAGGTGGCATGCATCCGCCGCTAGGTGGAGAAAAATGATATTTACTAACTGCAGACAGGGCTGGCGTGAAGGGTGTGCAAACTTTGCCGCGGCCAAGGGCCCTTACCCTACTTGCGCAGGCGCAGCCGCCGCAGTGCTGATCCACTTTGTATCTACTTAGGACCAGGCCTGCTTACTACGAAAACATTTAGTCATTTAATTGAGTTGTTCCTTTTAATACGTTAGGCCAGTGTTTCCCGAACTGTGGGTCGCGACCAGTGCCGGATTTACCACTAGGCTAAGTAGTCTGAAGCCTAGGGCCTCAACATTTAGCGGGCTTCAAAACTTAAAAAAAGGGGCTTGAAAAGGGCTTGAAAAGGGCCTCAACATTAAAGTAGCCTAGGGCCTCTCAATATCTAAATCCGGCACTAGACGCGACTTTTCCACTTTGTAATAGATTTTAAGTGTGAAAGGTCACGGAACACGGGTGGAGTAGGTCGCGCCTCCAAAAAGTTTGGGAAGCATAGGCCCATCTCCGTGACGCAGTGGGTAGCATGCTCGGTAACTGCATCAGTGGTTCTAGGTTCGATACTGGACCGGGGTAGGTTGGCTTCTGTCGGGCAAGAGAGAGGCTCCGAGTGCGCCTCCCTTCGGATGGGAAGTAAAACCGAGGTCCCGTGTGGTGCACGACGGCATTTGCACGTAAAAGAGCCCTCTCTACTCAGTGGCGGGTCCAGGATTTTCGTCAGGGGAGGGGAGGTGAGTTACAGCTCGCATATATTATGCGCATAAGTTTATATGCACATGGGGGGGGGGTTGCAACCCCAAAAACCCCACCCTGGATCCGCAGGTGTCTCTACTATTGAACGGGTAGATGAGGCACAATTTCCAGATGTAGAAGCTCGCCCTCCCCTGGTGTCGGTGGAATGCTCCAACGAACAGTAGACCGACGATAAATAAGCTTAGGGATTGCAGCTTTGGTCGGCAACAGGCTGGGGAAAAACACTGTCCAATATATCACTCTTATGTCCATTAAGAGGCACAAGATGGGTACCCGACCCTGCCATAGGCGGGGAAAAAGGTTAGGAGTTGCTTTTTGCTACTTTAAATACGTTGAGCGTTGATATGATTCATTATTTTGCACAGGGGCCCTGCAAAATATAGCGCCGGCCCTGCCGGGAGATAATAGTCTGGCAGTACGCCCAGTTGAAAAGGCCTGCCACAGGAAGACCAAATATTTACTAGAAATTTAAAAATAGTAGCTAGTACGCAATACCACTAACTATCCAACATAACTGTCTAAATTAACAATACAATTTTTCTCTCAAAAACCGGAAGTGCCGTCGTTAAGGCCGGTCAGCCAAACGTGACGGCACGAGTTCATTACCCAGGTGAAAGAAAACAGACTTGCCAAACTGCTCATATTCTTCGTACCCCTTCAACCATCTACCCGAGTCCTGCTCAACACATTGGCAAAACCTGCCAATGCAATCGCTTCTCGGGCTCACATTAGAAATGGGGTTACTGGAACCACCGACACTCCTAACCGCCCAGAAAGTCGAGAAACGGTGGATTTCATCCCTAGAGGGCGTTGCTACTAACGAACTGCTAAAGTAGGCGGTTGCGGGGACTGTTTACCGTCAATTCAACTCTGTTTTATTCACGTGCGCGTGTGTCCTTGTTACTGAGGTCAGTCATTTCTTAAAACTAGCCAGACACTCCTACCGAAAATATTTGTATCCCTTCACAGGTACCTCTCTCACCTAGGGTGAGCATTCAACCTTCCTTACCTCTTGGAGGTAAAGTCCTCTTTTTTATGTGTATCTTTGTCGCTCAACTGGTTTATTACCAGTTACCAACTTTAGTAGCTGGGAGTTGGGGCAAATTGTAACATGCAAGAATTGGTCACATTCTGCATCCCGATAGGACACTTCCGTTTCAAGATGGCCGAGGTCAAATGTGGTTAAAGGTAAGTTCATTATTACAATTTTCTTTTTGGAGTGAGGTCATTCTAAGACAAGGGGAGGGACAACGGAATCGTGGGTTAAAATTTACGGAGGTCGCTTAACAAAAGACAATGGAAATTGGGGAAAGGCCCGCAATCCTCCTGCAGTTTTAAAACTTCTTCCAATAGTCGGACATGTGACAGACAGTCCGCCCGATAGAAATTTTACCGTGGCCCATTTCTCAGCGCCAAGCCAGTTCCAGTGTGACTATGGAATTTCCTGGGAGCAGCCCTAAAAGGGTTTTTTTTTTAATGACAAGAGTAAGTGGAAAGCAGGCTGGTGGAAAGGGTTAAGCGCAGCAGTGACAACCGACGAAAAGTTGAATCAAAGACAGTAGACACACACACCTATTGTATGACAATGTCTTAGTTTTTCCGGGAACCGTTTTTTCCGCCTAGAAAGGGGGTCATTTGGGGTATTAGATGCCAACGAGGTACATTGCAGGGTCGGCTGAAGGGCTTACGTGTATATCTCTGAAATATCAACAACTCTATAACATTGTCTTAGGAATAAGAAAGCGCGGAACCTCGGCCTGAGGGCCAAAAGCAGACATCTGAGCTAACCCCCTGGGACAAGATCAGTGCCGGGTTTACCAATAGGATAATTAGGCTGAAGCCTAGGGCCTCAACATTTAGCGGGCTTCAAAACTTAACAAAATGGGTTCTAAAGGGCTTGAAAAGGGCCTCAAAATTGAAATAGCCTAAGGTCTCTCAATATCTAAACCCGGCACTGGACAAGATACTATAAACAACCGCCATTTTCTGCTGTGACCAAATTGATTATTCGGCGTACGCCAATTACGATGGGTGCGTTTGTCGGCGCCATGGAAGGGCGGTGAGGTTCCAGGCAGGGTTGGACTGGCTTCTCGGGACACCAGGCCTCCCTTGGTGGATCATCATTAACACGTAATGAGAATAACAAAAAGGGCTAACGTTCTTTTTATGAAAATAGTCCAATCCCTCTGAGTGACGGAGGTTCCAGGATCGAGATTGTCTGGCCTTTTTCAGGCAAGCAACAGGCCCCGGAGCTCCTTCCATCACATGTGTCCCGGTATGATGTCACTACTGCACAGAAAACAACCGAAGGATATATACGTGTTTCCAGGGATACTAATTCGTCCCCTGGAGTTGGTGAAGGAAAAGTGTCCCAAAGGAGTTTTTGTTGTTTCGTTGGTGTCTTAGGGCCCTTCAACTACAGGTTCATTAGAGTCCCGTCCACTGCATAGGTCTAGTGCAGAGACTGAACAGACCCTACACTAATTCGACGATTATTGGGTATTAGCGGTACCCAGTTATTTATTTATTCGTGACATACCAACGTGCACACCAAATGAAGGTACCCAAACGAGCACTAGACAATTTTGAGCAAGCAACAGCAAATCCATCTCAATTACCAAATTCCAAATTATGTGTGTTATGCTAATGGGTTAGGGAGTAAGCCAAACACCCATAACAGGCCGAACCCTTAGGAGGCTACTCGCAGGTGAGGAGGTGGTAGGTGTAGAGGATGTAGGAAAGGGGAAATTTGCAGCACCCAACATTCACAACCATACAATAGATAAGCGTAGCTTTCCCAAGCGGCCATCCATGTTAGTACTAGCTGGGGTGGCGTTGCTTAACTTCAGTGATCAGACGAGAACTGGTGTATCCAACGCAATAATCCGTTCCTCTCCCAAACAAGGTGACGCAATAAGTAAGCATAGGGGTGGCAGCAATAAGGTGACAGTTTTGTAAAAATATCGTCCAATGTTCGCTGTTCGAACGGGACAGATGGATACTGACCCTGCCACAGGCAGAAGGGTTAAGAATGATCAACGGAAAGTGATGTCCAGATAAAACAAGGGCGCCCTATATTTTCTGGTAAATATTACCATGTAATGAATGGTTGGATATTTGGTAAGGACATGGCTATAGGTTCGATCCTGGTCGACGCGGATGAAAGGCATCTTTGGGCGACAGGACGAGAGAGTAAAATATTGAATTCGGTGACCGAAAGTACCCCGAAAACGGAAATAGGCCAGTGTGTCTTGTGTCGGCTGGGACGCAAAGCGGTGACCCAGTTAGTGTGCAGGATGTCTGTCACCTCCACGTAAAAGTACCCTTTCTACATGGAATATGCAGGTCAGCAAAATTCCCTGGTGTAGGAGCTCCCCCATGGCGTAGGTGAAGGAAAAGTCTCATAAGAAAAATAAGCTCAAGCAGCATTAGGTTGGCAGCCGGCTGCATTCTACAGATCATCCTGTGTCCCGATGGGATATTGGAGTCAGTTGCACTTGGCAGTAAGAAAAAAGTCGCCTACAAAAGAAATGCGTACGTCGGCTACATTACCAGGCATTACAGTTGGCAAATCCCTGGAGTTTAGAGATTGGGGCTCGAGTCGTTGACACCACGTATCGAAACACTTGAAACAAATGTTATTTCGACATTAACAGTACCACCCGGAGCGAAGGAAAATGGCTGATAGGCTATTTTTGATTAGGGTTGACTTCCGTCACTTCTTAGAAAATTGGGGGTTGGGGAGAGCTTCAATGCTGAGTGCCCGACAAGCACTGTCCTGTCGTATTTGACATTGAAAGTTAACATCCCAACTTGCAACAACTACAATTTTCAATTTAATTTGATTACTTTGCCTCCCATCCGACGAAAGAGGCACTTGAGGCACCTCCATCCTCCCCCATTCCCGAAAAAAATAACTACCCACGTCAGTCAGGATCGACCCTGCATCTACTAGACCTAAAGCTCGAGTTGCAACACCATTGCAACCATACTGACACAGCTGTATGGTAGGGCGCCATTATATTTATTGTTTTTGATCGCTGTAGCCCAGAATGTAGCACCCTGCTTGCAGGCCTCCAAAGTAGGGTGGCCCGGCCTTTAAAGCAGCTGAGGCCTCCTCCGCGCCTCAGGTTAAGAACCATTGTCTCAAGAGTTAGTCATAAATCTACGTAACACCGGGGGCAGATCTCTGACCCTTCTCCCGTCTATGGAAGGGTCGAGTGCTCATTTATGTCACATTGGAACACCGGTTCTCCCTCTAATGCAGCAACCTCCCTTGATTCCAGGGGAGTGGAAGCTCCGACTCGATGTTCTTTCCCGTACAGAGATGACATCGTACACGTACAGAGGGCTCGGGATCACCGCTGAAAAAGCCACTACCCAAGGCCAGGATCCGAGCATTGAATTACTGATTTAGAAGTGCAGCATACGTCTTCTGCTCCATCACGTCGGCAGCCGGCAGTCCCAGCATTTGGGATAGTCGTTCACTGACGCCAGGAATTTTGTCATGTAGTTTTACACCCATAAAGCGGGTAACCTAAATCCGTCCTGGTGGCATTACCGTAGTGATTCACTCTGTAGTCCGTGGTTGCATGTTCGATCCTAGGCGAGGCTGGTGGCTTATTTCACGGATGAGAACGGGGTCCTTAGCAAGCCCTTCCTTCCGTCGGATGGGAAGTAAAGCCATGGGCCCGTGTGGCATGTAGGAGTTCGCCCCCCCCCAGAGGAAAAAGTACCTTTGATGAAAAAAAACAACACCGGTAAGCAAAGTGTTATATATATAGCATTACGACCCACCACGGTGGCGCAGTGGGTAGCACGCTCGGTAACGGGATGCGGAAGATTCGTCCCCAATACAATCAGGGACGAAGTGTCTGGGGACGAATTTTCCTAAAACCCTCGGTAACAGCGTCAGTAGTTCTAGGTTTGATACTGAACCCAGGTGTGTTAACTTCTTTTCGGCGAGACAAGTGAAACTTCCGGATGACAAGTGAAACCGAGATGTCCTGTGGTGTACGATGGCATTTGCACGTAAAAGATCCGAGGCAGGAAACTTTCGGATGACAAGTGAAACCGAGATGTCCTGTGGTGTACGATGGCATTTGCACGTAAAAGATCCGTCTCTCCTATGCAACGGGTAGATAAGGTAAAAGATTTCCAGGTGCAGGAGCTCGCCTCCTGGCGTGGGTGAAATGCCCCAACGAACAGTAGACCGACGATAAATAAGCATAGGGAGTGCAGCTTTGGTCGGCAACCCACTGTTGAAAGACAATGCCCAATATATCACCCTTGTGTCCATTGAGTGGGACAAGACGGGTACCCGACCCTGCCATAGGCAGGAAGAGGGCTTAGGAGTTGCTTTTTTGTTATATAGCATTACATTGGCAACCGGGATCGTAAAAATGTCAAATGTCGCCTTGTTCCAGCGGGACAAATGGGTATCCAACCCGGCCATAGGCACAAATAGAGGTTGAAATGTTGATGATGCTGAGTAATTCGTAAGTGCTCTGACGGGTAGTTGACGATCTCCACGGTAGGTCGTTAAAGAAATCAATTAAGTAATAAATTTTGGAGGGATCAGTCATAAATTGCTGCCATTCGCGACCCACTTGAGCATAATGCTGAACTGCTCTTCAACCTTTCGCGCGGCGTCATGAAAGGGTCATTCAGCCTCCCACGAAGTGCATTACGCGACAACTTTCCAGTTCGGTAATACCAGAGTCAAGTTGAAAGCATTACACGTGACTACAACGGCCGTCAGCTGGCACGAACCCAACTTCAGTGACACGATTTTACACAGCAGTTACTGTTACACCCAGTCACGGTTATGATAACCTTTCCAAGGTCGACATTCACACAGATCATTTCGATTTGACTTTCAACATGACGACCGGCCACCCAAGAAGATGGACGTCGCAATCCTTTACACTTTTAAATACAAAATCATCGCTCCGAGCTAATCTCGCCTATGGCACGACCGAGTACCCACACCAGTGGTCCCTATGAACCACGAACTCATGAGCAAACTGTTGAACGGCCTCTTTAACGCATGCAGCTGAAGCCGACCCAATGTTGGAACCCCGCACTTATAACACCGGTCGATTTTCTTGGCGGTGGCCAAGGCGGGGTACACACACCAGGGAGGAGCCAACTCCTGGCTCTGTCCCTCGCGTCAACGTCATCCAACAGTCACGGATAGACGTCCTTGACGAGACTAGAGAGAAGTTTGCTGCAGGCGAGAGAAACACCTGCCCACCATATCACTTTCATACCTGCTCACAGATGTAACAAAATGTAATAGGTCAGCAGCCAAAAAATTTTATTGATAGCCGCTTCTCTCACTCCCTTAACTAGTCTAGGGTTACTTGTGGACGACAGTGTGGGACATCCTTTTCTGCCATCTGACAATGTCCCAATGGGATCATTGACCGACCTGTTTAGACGGTGCTTTCACGCAGTCGGCTGCCAATCAAATGCTGCAACCCCTATGCTTAATCATCGTCGCCTTACTCTTCCCGGGGCACTCCACGACAGCCCAGAGGTGAGCTTCTATGTCTGAGAATTTCGCCGAACTACACGTTCCATGTAGAAGGTGTTGATTTACCTGCACAGATGACTCACAGGGTCATGGATTTGCCTCCCATCAGACGGAAAGCGCACTGAAGACCACCCGCTCTCTCTCCCTCCATCGATCGGTCGAATTTGGCCGGGGATAGGCTGGATTGAGTTGGACCCCAGCTAGTACTAGCATGGGTGATCGCTTGGGAACACTGGGTACTGCTAGGGTCCCGTACTGCTAATACCCCAAAATCGTCGCAACAGCTTAAGTGTCTGTGCAGACTCTGCCTTTGAATTACACAGTGGACGGGGCTCTAACGATCATTGTAGTTGAAGGGCCCTAAAATACCTACAACCCTGGAACCTGTGTCGCACTATTTCAGCACGTTTCATTCGATGCAGTGTGATGCAAGCTGAAAAACAAAACCGTTTTCAAGTTACACCTGCAACACACATAAAAGCAGTTCAATGGGCGATAATCGTGCGTTTGATGATAACTATGGCGATAGAGAATCTCCCCAACTGTTTTGATCGCTATCAGTTGATGGTGAATAAAACATCCGTTAAGAATTCACAGCACGCCCTGTAAATAAATCCTAATATTAAAGAGGAAGAAAGCATTTCCGTAATTTGTGACTGACCTCAACGGAAGAATGTCTGCGTCCGGAACCTTGTATTCTAAATAAAGGAGCCGCCTTATTCTAGTATTATACACAAGCGATTCAAAGCTCGTAAACAATAACCGAGAAACAGAATTGAATTTTGAGTGACAAAGAAATAAACGATTCAATCGTTTAATAACGAGTACAATTTCAAAAATAAATCATAATGTTCACTGCGAATTTCATACACGTCAAAATGATGAGTTCCATTAATGCGAATAATACTATTTTTCACTTACCCACTTCCTGCTCTTCTATTAATCTGTAAATTACGGGCAATTTGTTTAAAAGTCGGTCGATCAAACACTAACGCTCATATTCAACACATGGTGAAAAAAAAATTTGACTAGACTCTAAAATAATTTTAGACATCTGCATCTGACACAACCAGAGTTAAAAACATCACTCGTCCTCTACCAAGGTCAAATTCGATGCGGAATTTGACCTAGTGTCCTCTAACGGTGACTTTCATAACTAAATGCCTCAATATTAATTTTCTTTTCTATAAAAGCATAATGATTAACTGAATATGCAACCTATTTCGATATGTTCGTTGTTTACTTGTTAAATGCATTTCGGTGTCAACAAGAGATAATTGCTACGGAGCACAAAATTTTATATAATTTGCCAAATAGCGCAATCAAGTCACCGCGGGTTGCGAAGCCCAGCTATTCATTGTTGGCAGGGAGAAGTAAATATCTTAGGATTCCTTTTATTTACAATATGTAATAAAAAAAACTAATTAATCATTTTTAGAGTAAGTCAATAGGAACTTAAGTCATTTTTCTGTACTGCAGTAATTCAAAGGCGGAAGACTGTTAAAATTAATAGGCTTTAGTTAATTGAATTTTTTCTGCAGCAGCCCAGCCCGTGCAGCCACATTATTGTCAAATTCTATTATCTGAAATTTTTAGGTACCACTGAACCATTTCTTTTCATTTCTGTTGAACTTCAATCATTTATTTCCTTCTGGTCGACAACTACGAATTAATAACTACTACATTAAAGTGTAAATATTTACCAAAGAGGTTTACAGAGTCATTCAGCGGCGTTCTGAAGTTCAGCACTCAACATCTGGATGACTTAAACCCTTGTTGAATGCCTCGTAGAGAATTATTCATTCTCAAATCGTGATTCTTTTCGAGTGGTTAGAGTTAATTAATGGACACACAAATGACCTCCCACAAGCTGTCCCTTCTCTTTTTCGACCCACTAATTGCATTGATGGAAGATACACTGTAGAAATACCCAAACACACTAACTTGATTTGTACTCGATAGGAGCAGAACAGTCGTTACTTGTACTTTTTCTACGAGACTACTCCGATGCGAATTTTTCAAAATTTCAAGCGTATAAATGCGATTCATACCACATGAATTTATAATAATACTTATACAGTAAGTTTTCAGTTAATGAGGCACTATGAAACCGAAAATTGCTATTGAAAAATTTCATAAGCCAAACAAGCTACTGTAATTGTCTTTGTACTCGATAGGGGCAGGATCGTCGTTTACGTGCATTTTCAATGGGGCTACTCAGACGTAATAACTTAGGTAATTTTTAAAACTCCGAGGATATTGAGCATCTTTTGCCACGAAAATTTTGATAGCTCTTGACGTTTTAATAATAATACGAATAAGTTTGTAGTTAATGAGGCAGATCGAAAATTGGCGTCAGAAAGTAACATAAAAAAATTATGGCAGCGATCGTGCTGCCTCTGTCGAGTAAAATCGAGTTAAATTGGAGTTCTATAAATGGCGTCTACCTTCAACATCGGTTCCGTCCACCCAACTCACTACCATATCCTTACGGACAACCTGCCCCCACGTCTGCTTTGGTCTCCCTCTGCCCCGGGTGCTTCCTGCCACCTTCATTCCTGAAATGGACCTAACGAGCTCTTCCTCCCCCGCTACTCATTACGTGTCCATACCACCTCAGCCTATTCTCCCTCATCCTTTCCGCAATGTCCCTACCCCGAGGCTACGCCTCTATGTAGGGGCAATGGGGTCAAATTGCTCCGGGTGCTGGACAAAGCACAGAACGGCGAATTGCGTTGGACACACCAGTTCTCGTCTCATCACTGAAGTTAAGCAGCGCAACCCCAGCTAGTACTGATATGGGTGGCCGCTTGGGAAAACTGGGTACCGCTAGTATGCAAAAATCGTCGCATTAGTGTAGTGTCTGCAGTTTCTGCATCACAACTACACAGTGGACGGGGCTCTAATGACCTTGTAGTTGAAGGGCCCTAAAACACCAACAAACAACGGACAAAGCACCACCATGGGGAGGTGCCTGGTCCGCCTTACTGGAAATCAAATGCGATGACTTCACGGTAAATAAAACGTGCCTACATAGGTGCACCATGTCTGCTCAGGACAAGCAACAAGGAAGGGGGTGCGCTTCGAATGCCTCTTGCCCCGGGCACCACAACTGAAGTTACGCCACTGATTCCTATCAGCTCTTGACACCCCGCTCATATACCGCACCATTCACATCTCGACTACTTGCATTCTATTGGCATGTCTCTTACTCACTTCCCAACACAGATCCATATACAGCATAGTGGGCCTAACAACTGCCGTTTCAAACTTCCCTTTCAACTTGATTGGGATCCTCTTAACACACAGGACTCCTTGCCTGTCTCCACTTCAACCATCCCCCATTGATTCCATGGGTCACATCTGAGTATCTCCCCGTTGCTTTGGGACGTTGATCCTAAGTACTTTACGTTTTGCACCTTCGTTATCAGTTCACCCCTAGAGAGGACATCACCATCCCTCATTCGACCCTGCCAATGCAACGTAACCAAACAACCCTGCCATTGAACTACACCAGGGTTGTACAACCTTTCTGGTGTTGTGAGTCACCCGGCTGCTCCATGGACTGAGTGCCTGGCACAGGCTATCAAAACCAAAACGGGTGAATATAACGTTAGGTGATACACAGCAGGTAGGCTATAATTAGAAATGATGCACCATGGGCCACATTAAAAGCCTCAATGGGCCACAGGTTGGAAAACCCAGAATTAGAGGTTAAGAGTCAATAATTTAATAATGCTATTATTTTGGGGTTGTTAATACCAAAATACCTTTAATAATCAGAAGTGTAATAAAAAAATAGAACGACACAGGTCCAACTGAAAATGTTCCAAGGTGTGGACGTCCACATAAGCTTTCAGACCAACTCATAAATGCGATGGCGACATATTAGGACACATGGCATCATCCAAAAATGTAATACCTTCCAAAATTAGGAAGGATCTCAGAATGCGATAGGAGGGCATCTAAGAGGAGTCTGTTTACTCTGAATCCTTTTGTTTTCACTTTTGAAAAAATATTTTGGGGCCCCAAAAGGATTTTTGCACCCGGGCCCCTTTATAGAGAAGGCCGGCCCTGGTTCCAGGAACACTTAATTGGGGCACAAGCTTTTTATTCATTTCCACAGAGTCAGGTTCGCAAGCATTTGGTACATAACATGCAAAAAGAGTCGCTGCCATCACTTAACTGCATCGTAAGAAAAACAGGTACCGGTGCATGTTGTTTTCTAGTGAGAAACGTATCAAGAACGTGCTTTAAAATAAAGGAAATTTATTTTGAATTCTTGTTCTTTGATGACGGTGTGAACACAGTCCAAGTGTTCCAGACGGCCTTGGATCTTTTTTTTTACGCTGAAGGACGTATTCTTAAAAAGCAACTACAATTTCTTTGGAAGCCTTAATGTACAAGGGCACCCTTTAGGAATATAACATATCAGTTGTAATATCGCAATATGATAAACATATCCAATCATGACCATTAACTGATTTGAAGCCCTTGGGCACAGGTAAAAAATCTTTTCTTTAGCTTAATATAAATCTGGAGTAATATCCAATAAAAATAATCAATAAATTGCAGTTTAGAGTTAAACGTCAAAAATTGATTGAACCTTGAGGTGATTCACTGGAAGCCCTGCTGGTTCTCTTGCCGCGACCTGCGTCACGAAGGTGAAAATTACTATATAAGTAAGCCCTTCCTGGAATTTTTTGGTAGGGTATCAACTTAAGGAATCACCAGATGATTTTCGGATGATGCCTAGTTGTCGTGTAAGTACACGGATCTGTGTCCTTATTTATTTGAATGCCAACCCAGGTCACGTGACAGGCAAGGTTGTTCGCTGCTTAGCAAGTCACGTGACAGGCAAGGTGGTTCGCTGCTT
>JAAFCE010004287.1:9212680-9225846 GCA_013389805.1 Trigoniulus corallinus
GCTGCTTAGCAAGTCACGTGACAGGCAAGGTGGTTCGCTGCTTAGCATAGTAGACGTCTTCAGTCCACACTTGCAAGTTCGACCCTGGCCGAAGGTCTGGACTTTCGGTCAGATAGGAAGTGCAGCCCTGACCCCGTGTGGTATGTATACTGCGATGTCGCCTCTGCACGGAAAACAACCCTGTCTTGTATGTACGTGTGTGAGTAGGTCTGCAAATTTTTCAGGTTCGATCCTGATCCAAGTGATTGCTTTTTTTCAGGAAAGAACATTAGAGAATCCCCAAAGTGCGACTTCCGTTTCGCGCAAAACGCTGCTTTCTAGATGATGTAGTTCGGCAACAAATTTCTAGGTGTGTACGAGCTGGCCATCTAGCTTCGGTAAACGAACTTGCCTCCACAACGAAAATCAGGGCCAGCTAGAGGTTCTCAAGGGCCTCTGGAATATCATCTCTGAAAGTTGAAAGTATGTAACCCCTCTGAGTGGTGCAGGTCCTGTAATCAATGCGGAACCCTTTTAGCTGCACGTAGCTCCTCTGCGCATCACGGGGCTCTTTTGAGCATTCTAGGGCTTCTGTTTGTTTTGTTGGTGTTTAAGGGCCCTTCAACTGCAAGGTTATCAGAGCCTGGTGTGCCCAACGCAATAAGCCGCTCCCTAGGGGCCTTCGTGTGAGGTCCAATAAGTAAACGTCTCTGCCAACCCTGAAAAAAAATCCAGCCTGAGTTACATAAGCAAGGTGGTGCACATTTAAGTCGGCAGATGACTGCATAAAACAGTGTCCAGTACATAGCCATGTGTTCGCAGTTCTGATGGGGCAAACAAGTACCCGGCCCTGCCATTGGCAGGGAAGTTGTTAGAAACGAAGGTGCAGTTCTTTTTCGCTTAGTAGGGACCATCGTACACACGGTGACACACCACATAGGGTCACGGCTTTCCTTTCCGATCCGATGAAAGGCGCATTTGGCAATTTTCTTCTCGCCGGAAGTCAAGCACGAAGAGTAAAAGCAATATGTTCATCGTTTGTATTAGGATAAAGATGAGATAAAGATTATGACCACATGGCATATCTAGTGTTTGCTTTTTTACGTAGTTTATAAGGTCTTATCGGAGTAGTAGTGACGCAAAGATAACCTTAACAGCGTGGTTCCAATGTCCATTCGTGTGCTGAACTCGGAGTTGATCAGATCCTTCGAAGGCGTTCGATCGGATTTTGCCAACTAAGTTACCGGAATTGGTTTAAATTCTGTCATTTGCATTAAAATGTCTATTCTCGTGCTCCAAAATGCTGAACGATTCAGTTACTGTTGAATAACGCCTTCAGATTTTCGATAAACGGGAAAATAAGGTAAGTTTTCAGGGCAGGAGAGAAATTAACCTATTTTTACGTAAAATTCACTGGAAAGTGGCTTCCGGATGGGTATAGAAATGATAAGAGTGTAGTGGAGGTGATTAGGAAGGTTTCTAGAACCTTTGACTAAAATAGTTCATAGAATATGTCTTAAGTACCTGGGTCATAAGTCCATAGTGACGAGTTCGTTTCTGGCCGAGGCAGGTGACTCTACTTCGGACATGATAAAGCCTAAAATGTGTCTTTCATCAAATGGGAAGTCAAGACGTCATCTCTTGTAAGGCGCGTACAACGTCGTCGCCAACTGTCAGCGGCCCATTTTTATTTCATGGGGACACGTGGACGGCATTTTCTAGGCAGACGGTTGCCCACCAAATACCTGCAACCAGTCATTGGAGGCGACTTTTCTCCACTGATACCAGGGGGGCGAGCTCCTACACCTGGAGTTTATACTGCTCTACACATTTATTGTAGTTTTGACATCGCCGCAGGCTTTGTGGGAAAACATAATTAGTGGAGTCCCAAAATATGTGAAGCCGTGGTGTGAGGCTCGAAATACGTCTAATCCACCCTTAGGAACCACACGGGGCTACCAATTTAATTCGCATGTGACGGAAAGTGCAGGGGAGCGGCTTATTGCGTTGGACACAATTCCTCACTAAAGTTAGAAAACGAAAGCCCTGCTATTACTAGCACGGGTGGCGGGTTGGGAAAACCGGGTACTGCTAATACCCAATAATCGTCATATTAGTGTAGTGTCTGTGTAGTCTCTGCACTAGAACTATGCAGTGGACGGGGCTCTAACGACCTCGTAGTTGAAGGGCACTAAAACACCAACGAAAAAAACCGATCAGTGCAGTGGGAGCCCCCCTTCTCTCTCTCTCTCTCTCTCTCTCTCTCTCTCTCTCTCTCAAGAAGCCACCGGAAGCGGCGAATTGGTTTGAACATACCAGTTCTCGTCTGATCACTGAAGTTAAGCAGCGCAACCCCAGCTGGTACTGACATGGGTGGCCGCTTGGGAAAACTGGGTACAGCTAGTATCCAAAAATCGTCGCATTATTGTAGTGTCGGTGCAGTCTCTGCATAAGAACTGTGCTGTGGACAGGCCTCAAATGACCTTTGTAGTTGAAGGGCCCTAAAAACAACAACAACTCAAGAAGCCACCGGCCTTGGCCAGGATCCTAACCTGCCCTTATGGATTGAATCGTAAAGCACACAGAGTGTGACATGAATAGGAGGAGAAGCTTGTAGGTGTGACACGTTTAACATTGCCCTGTAGGTGACTGTGAGCTGATAAAAGTGGTTAACTTCAGTAAACAACTCCGGTTAAGAAGTGTTATCGGTAAATAATATAGCGGATAAAACCCATTATCAAATATTCTGTTTACCTTTTAACTTTTTAAGACTTTTATTGATTCTTTGTCGGGTCTATGAGTTGAACCGCACGTAAGACGAGTTCAGGACTTCAGGTCCATCTCCCGCACCTTCATTACGTACTCTTTTTCTCGCCATTGGCAAGGTCCGATGCACATTTGTTTCATTGGAAGTGCGACCCCCACGAACCGATCTGCAGGTTGGCAGTTTGACGCAGCCGGCTTCCGACATACCGTAAAATGCTAGCGAGACTTGATGGGACAAGAACGTGTTTTTAAAACAACTGTCACTGCATGAGTGAAACAATTGATAAAGGCATTAAAAGCACATGTGGGATTATTGTCAGTGTATAGTCAGGTGGTTCTCAATAACCAACGGAACACGCTATACAGTTGTGAACACATTAGTGACAATTTTGGGAAACTTGGCCACCTAGCTACTCCAGCGTTGGGAGGTACCGATTTGAGTGTCTTTAAAATTATGGTAATTGTATTATTCTTGCCTGTCGTCAACCTTGTCTACCAATGTGTCATGCTACAAGTTGCTAAGCGACTGACTGTGTATTTTGCAATCTTTGTTTAGGTCGATTCCAAGGCATTGGCTTTCAGAACAACCGCAGAGAGCCTTTGTCACAGTGCCATTATGACAAGGTTGAAGATTTCCTACCCCAGGCTGTTTGCTTGTTTTGCCCTTGGCGTCTTGTGCTTCGTGTTCTATATCCACTTCTTCAGTGAAAGTGATGATGATTATGTCCTGCAAGATTATCAAGTCGACAATCACATGAGGAATTATATTCTGAATCCAAATCCATGGAATAAGAGTGTGGTCAAGGCAGTGCTGAATTCCAATAGCCCATTGCAGATGGGTATGACTTTGCCAGGACATTCTCCTCATGACCCGTTCATTGTCCACTTAACCAATTCTGTTTCTGTTTATTCATTTTCTGGTAGTGGTTAATAGAACAGTGGCCAAAGCCCTCGAAAGTGAATTTCGGATACTGTGCTGGATTGCTGTGACATCAGACACCTGGGACAGAGCTAATGTCATCAAAGAAACGTGGGGTCGTCGTTGTACAAAGCTCATTTTCATTGGCGACGAAGATTCCAAAGGCATTCCAGAGATAATCAGCCTGCCATTGCCAAACGGTCGAAACCACCTTTGGGCCAAAACCAGAGACGCCTTTAAGTACATTTATGAGAATCACTTCAATGATGCCGATTGGTTCCTGAAGGCCGACACTGACACCTATGTCATCATGGAGAATTTACGATATTTGTTGTTGAAGCAGAAACCGGACCAACCACTTTATATGGGATGCCAGATTAATTTATACGTTAAACAGGCAAGGCAGACAAAATGTTGATTGGTTCCATTCTTGTCGCCCTGTTAGTGGGTGCCAGCTTGTATATAACAGTGATTATTTCAGGGATACAACAGTGGAGGTGCTGGTTATGTCCTAAATAAAATCTCTCTCGAGCGACTAGTCAACAAAGGTTATTCACATAAGAAATGTCAAAGAGGCTACACAGGCGATGAGGATGTGTCCATGGGTAAGACAAAGAATCTATTGAAATCTCTGGACAATGTACATTGCCTCACAGAGAAAATGCTCCACAGTGAACAAATGCTTTGTTTGTGTTTTAGGGCCCATCAACTACAATGGTCATTAAAGCCCCACCCACTCTGTAGTTCTAATGCAGAGTCTGCACAAACACTATGCTGTTACGACGATTTGGGCATTAGCAGTACCCAGTGTTCCCAAACGGTCCCCCATGACTGGTTTCTCCCCTCTGGGGTTGCGTTGGTGAACGTCAGTGATCGGATGTGACCTGTTGTGCCCAACGTTAGACAACCGCTAACCTGAAACATGATAGCACCTGACACCCAGAAAAGTCAGTTTTGAGGAACTGATTTCAGACCTCAAAACCTAGATTTATGCAGTGGCAGATATATAGGGTGGTTATCAGTAGGTCGTGGGACAGCCATGATGGGAAATGCAGTTAGTGACTCAATGAGCATTCAAATGGTGTCCATGATGCACCCTGAAGAGCTTCCATTTGGCACCCAATAACATCTTACAGAATGTATCAGCATGTTGCCTATGCATTATTATGCCTGCAAGAGTTGATTCGCAGGTTGATGCTGATAGATCCCTAAACCATGACCCATCCTAACAAAACTAAAGCTCATTCTGTCCATTTCTCAATTTCAGTTGGGGCACTGTGCAGTTGGGGCAATTCTTTAGACTTGGGCTTCAGCTCGGTGTAAAGGTCAAAGGTAGCACGTATAGCCAAAACAGAAAGGAAAAGAAAACAAATAATAGACAAGTTGGGATATCACAGGCATCTTTGTTAGTTTGCCAACTCCCACACCGCAGGAATCATCACCCTGTGTTTATCTAGCTGCACTAGGCCATGTGGTTTCCCCTTGGGTTGGGTTGTTGTTTGCTTGGGGTATTCTAGGCATCTCGGTTATTTAAGCTTTCTTCTGTTGAAAACAGCAATGCACTTGTGAATTTCGTTGGTGTTTTAGGGCCCCTCACCTACAAGGTCATTAGAGCCCCGTCCACTGCATAGCTATAGTGCTGAGACTGCACAGACACTACACTAATGCGACGATTATTGGGTATTAGCAGTACCCAGTTTTCCTAAGCGGCCACCCATGCCAGTACTAGCTGGGGTTGCGTTGCTTACCTTCAGTGATCAGACGAGAACTGGTGTGTCCAACGCAATAAGCAGCTCCTTGAATTTTTGGGGTTTTGGGGAAAATCCATAATGCTGTCAGACTTTCTCCTGTCATCCCGCTTACTGCTGGCATGACCGACAGGTAGCAGCAATCATTGGTAGAACTTGTCTTCTTGCATATATGGCATTTTCTCTGTGAGACAGTGTACTGTTGTTGGATTTTCCAAAAAAAATCGCAACAGGGCAGCACAAACCCACACAACCGATCAGCCATTGCCCTTCCTTCCTTCCTTCCCTTAGCATTTTAATTTGCATACCACTTGAATATGTTTGGCATGTTCTGATAACCATTTTATGTGTGACAGGTTATTGCATGTCTGTAATTGGGGTCAAACCAGGAGATCCAACAGATACCAGTAAGAAGAACAGATTTTTTCCATTTGAACCTGCAGATCATGTGTCACCAGCAAGTCCGGGAAATAACAAATGGTACTGGGAGTCAACAAGTAATGCTGGTAAAAAGGTAAGGTTTACCTGATTAAGTGACAACCCCTCACACTGATGTAGTTATCTGCCACCCACCCCTCAACCTATTGAAGAAGGGGAGCTCCTACAGTTGAGAACTTCTGTTTATTTAAATCCTGGGTAGAAATGGTCCTTTCATCTGACTGACTTTCCATGAAATTCCACGTAAAGTTTGAGTCAGGGCGTTTATTCATAACCCAAAAGTAAGCAAGCAACTCCTAACCTTTTTCCCGCCTATGGCAGGGTCGGGTACCCTTCTTGTCCGTCTGAATGGACGCATGGGTGATCTGCTATACCAGCCAGTACTATACGGGACTTTTCTGCAGCTGGTTGCTGACCAAAGCTGCAACCCCCTATGCTTATTTATCGCCGGTCTACTGTTCGTTGGGGAATTCCACCGAAGCCAGGGGGAGAGCTTCTTCACCTGAAAATTTGACCACACTCACCCGTTGCATAGTAGAGAGGGTTCTTTTATGGGCAAATGCCACCGTAAACCACACGGGACCCCAGTTTCACTTCTTATCCGAAGGGAGTGGCACTCTGGGCTTCTCTCCCGCCCAAAAGAAGCCAACCCACTTAGGTCCCGTATGGAACCCAGAACCACTGACGCACTTACCGAGCACCCTACCCACTGCGCCACCGAGGCGGGGTATTCATAGCCCAAATGAAACCAGAAAAGAATGGTCAGTGCCAGACAAGTGCCTAGGGTGATTATACAGTTCGTCTAATGGTCCGGTGGTGAGGAGGTAAAGCGTCTTTTCATTAGGTTCCCCTCCCTTCTGTAGTTGAAACACGAATGCCCCGGTACATGGGTGGAGTGTCGACAACAGATAGAATTAGGAATGAGTATGTTAAGGGTAGCTGTGGGAGGGGGGAGAAAAGGAACTGGCTAGGTCCATTACGGCGATGCAGGTTATTGGAAGCACCCTGGGCAGGAGAAGACCACAGCAGACGTGGAAACGGGTTGTACGAAGAGGGATGTTAGTGTGGGCGGGGTGGAGGGCCAGGACATGACCATGCCACAGGTGGGTTAATGTATGATGACGATGTTCCTATCACTTCTGCCTCCTTTAGTACTTCACTCATTTTTGAAACTGATTGATTACCAGCATTTTTCGGACTATGCATAGTGCTGTCAGCCAGGTGGACATTTCTGACTTGAATTTCTATTTTTCTGTTTAGGATTTAAACTGCTGCAGTGATACTTGGGTATCCTTCCACTATGTCAGTCCACAACTCATGTGGAACATGGAATTCCTTATTTATCATACCAAAGTGTATGGCATGACAACATCTCTGGAAAACGTTACTTAAATGGATTTAGCCTCTTAATTCAATGTTTATGTATATATATTTACAAGTAAAACCCTTTGACATCTTGTTAGTGCTGTCCTGAGTCACGTATTGGGCACCTCATCACTTACAGTTCCATGACACAGGCCTAAATCCAGCAATGTTTCATAGGACGATCTCTTAGCTCACCACTCTTCAACAGGATGTTGGAGCTTCAAAAGAGATTAATTAAAGTCCTATTTCCTTCTTTAACATAAAACCTGTCTAATTGCCTAAAATTGTCTGTTGTGAAAAGTGCAAATCAGCCCCCAAAAACTGCTCCCTAGGGCAGAATGCCTATTCTACCTCCACTACTGCCTCAAGGGCTTCCAAATGTTGAGAAACCAAAGTAGCATGAGTTCCCAGACACCCAAAAGGGCTGTTGTATTCATTGAGCAATCAGTTAGCCGTCTAAATTTAGTACCGAAAGGTTACCAATCAGAGCCCCTTCTCTCACACCTCTTTATCTTTTCCTGGCTTACGGTCATTTCAGCTGGGGAGCATCTGATGGGAGCACACTTTATTACAGCATGCAAAGGCGGCTACTAATCCTTTACCCGTCTATGGCAGGATCGGGTACTCATAGGCGATGCTGAACTGTATATTTAGGCAGCCGGCTACCGACCAAAGCTGCAACCCCTATGCTTATTTATCGTCAGCCTACTGTTCGGTGGGGTTCACCACCGAGCTCCTTCACCTGGGAATTTTGTCTCATTTACCCATTGCTTAGTGGAGAGTTCTTTTACGTACAAATGACATCGTGCACCACACAGGACCACGGCTTTATTTCCCACACGACGGAAGGCACACCCAGAACCTGTCTCTCGCCCTGAAGAAGCCAGTGCACCGCGACCCAGTATCTTGATCCTGGAGCCACTGACGCAGTAATCAAGCTCACAATCTCCAGCACCACCGAGGCGGATCTCACCTTATTATAAAAGCCTTAAGGTAAGCTGCCTGGCAAAAAATTCCGAAAAGCAGTACACCCAGACAGAGTCCCCATCGAAGTGTGGCGTAGCCTAGGAATCAGGTGGCTAAGGAAACTTTGCAATGGGATAGCTACCAGAGATGGATTGGGAGCGGCGAATTGCGTTGGACAAACCAATTCTAGTCTGATCACCGAAGTTAAGCAGCGCAACCCCAGCTAGTACTGACATGGGTAAACTGAGTACTGCTAATACCCAAAAATGGTCGCATAAGGGTAGTGTCTGTGCAGTCTCTGCATAAGAAGTATGCTGTGGACGGGGCTCTAATGACCTTGTAGTTGAAGGGCCCTAAAACACAAACAACAACAAACAGAGATGGATTGCCTTCTGCATGGCGCGAGAGTTGGATAGTACCACTCTTGAAGGGCAAAGGTTATGTCCTAGACTTTGGTAACTATAGGGGTATCAAGCTTATGAGCCATTGTACGAGCGTGTGGGAGAGAGTATTAGAATACCGACTCCAGGATAGACCTAGTGTATGTGGAAATCAGTCCAAATACAAGTCAAGGGCCGGACCATTACTACAGTACCTCCCCATAAGCTGCGAAAGTGAACACTGCTTGACAGTGTTCTTCAACTGAGACTGCTATGGCGGATCAGAAGGCCGGGGTTGCCCATATGTGGTCTATAGCATCAGGATTTACTGCCATTATAGAAACTACTCTTACGAGGCTCGCAGATGAGGGCAGTGCCCGATAGACCACGAGGTACCAAGTGTTTGCGCGAGCAGCTCCGGCATTTTCAGCCACAAAACTGACAACGGTGCCTTAGAGGCCCCGGAGGTACACCTATATGTGCACTCCAGCATTTCAACTATTGCACCCCATGCCATAATGACGACAAAGCATCGGTGCCGTACGTGTAAAAGTCGGATGTGTTCACCGAGCCTGCACCGACCTGAGCCACTAATCTACTATTAACACGTTCACCCTACCATGCCCTGGTTTTCCCGATCTTTACCTTTCTGTCCAGTTCTTTACGCCTCATTTCCTGTCGATTTCTGTAATGTTCTCCTGAATCCACAGTTCCCAGATCTTGCCATTACTTTGCAGTAAATGTCTCCTGATGGTTTTTCTGCTCTGGACGTTGCGGTTTGCACTCACACAGTGGATATTTCATTTCCGGTCACGCGCAAGCGTGGTTTAGTATTAAATGGAATCAAAATTTAGACCAGAAATAGGAGGGAGGGGTTAAAAAAGACACTGGCCGGGGGAAATGAGCTTTTGACATATTTTATTCTCCATTCCGCGCAGTCCATTATATGCCATCTCGGTTAAATAGCCTGGAGTGCAACATTCCTAAGGGCAATTTGTGACTCCAATCTTGTCCCTGATCCAGTCGGCGTAATATGAAACGTTTGTGTGCATTCCTGGAATACTTGCATCACCGCATTTTAACCCCCAGGAAATAACACCGATGATTTTATATACGCCTCTTTCTTTCAGGAAAAGAGGACCACCGCCATCTCCCTGCAAAGTGACAAAAAATTCTTTGGGAATTTGTCAAGATGGAAATTTAGAGTATGTAGGCCCCAAGTAGGGATATCGAGACGGGATCGAGGGGTCTCAAGTTCTATTTACCCCGTTTGAACGCCTGTCATGTCTAAAATGTTCTGGTTCACAGGGCATGTGCCATACCTGTCATAACTTAGACACTCCTGTTCTCTTCAGGGCACGAGCCATACATTGTACAGTACCTTAGAAAATCTTAAGGTCTCCAGAATACATGCCATACACGTCACATGTTAGACCATAGGATACTTCTTCTGGTCTCAGGGCATGTTGTTCCAAGCCTGTGATACTTTACCCCTCTGATCTCGGTATAACGTGCCATACCTGTTTGCATTACAAAGTTAACTGGGTCCCCTAAAACTAGGCACGTCCTAAATACGCCTCTGGTCAACGGGGCACTTGTGATATCTGCCCACTTTAGATATCCTCAGGGTTGACTCAGAAGTCGACAGGAGTTGTTGGTGTTTTAGGGCCCTTCAACTACAACGGTCTTTAGAGCCCCGTCCACTGCGCAGTTCTAATGCAGAGACTGCACCGACACTACGCTGATGCGACGATTTTTGGCCACGCGGCCACCCATGTTAGCGCTAGCTGGAGTTGCGTTGCTTAATTCAGGGATCAGACGAGAACTGGCGTGTCCAACACAATAAGCCGCTCCATGGATACACCAGTCCTCGTCTGATCACTGAAGCAGCGCAGCCCCAGCTAGTACTGGCATGGGGGACCGCTTGGGAACACTGGGTGCTGCTGTTACCCAAATCATCGTAACAGCGTAGTGTCTGTGCAGACTTCGTATTTGAACTACGCATTGGACGGGGATATAATGACCATTGTAGTGGAAGGCCCCTAAAACACCAACAAGACGAACATAAGTCGTCTTTTCAGGCCTCACACTAAGGGCATACGCTCAGAGGAGTTCCAGACTTCCAGATTTCGTGATAAAAAATTCTCCAGCCAACCCCGGGCACATGTCATGCCGCTTACACCAGTACCTTTGTCCACACGGGGCAAAATTTCGGCGTTAATTGCACCAATTACCTTGCAAGTATCTTTGCCTCCATCATCAATAGTACAGATATAATTTTCGTCCACGACCTCATCATAGGGCTGAAGCATACCTCTGCAAGTGGCTAGGTCAATGATTTTCAAAGACGCTTCCTTCAGAAGAAGACTTCCAGCGCCATCTACAGCCATAACCAAAAAATTAAAAGGCAATTACATTTTTGGAGATTACAATTTAAATTATTTCGGGATCACCCTAATTAGGATTGCCCTTCTTTGGGCTTCCTAGGGTAAAATGAACGGACTCCGCATAGTTCTTTGCTGTCCAGCGCAGTGGCCTCGCTAGAGTTGCCGTTACCCGGTGCGATGGCGCCATGGTGTCACCTCCCCCTCTCCCAAAAAAAGCCGCTTCTTCTCCCTTATTGTCACCCCATTTGTCATGGTGCGAGTGGTGTCACCCGGTGCGAGTCGCACACCCCTAGTGACGCCCCTGGTCCAGAGGTGGACGACAAAACCCATTGCACGTCCTTAGCCTGCAGCAAATGGGGTGTCTAAAGCACAGAGCTAGCGCAGGCTGGGTCGCCTGCCGCGTAATGCTACCGAGCACATTACCCCGCACGGATGGAACATCTGGGACATGGTCTCCGCCTATGTAGAGGACATACTGTGCGAAAAGCACAGTGAAGTGGATCGAGAATCGACCCTGGCGGAACGCTAATAAGACCACATGAAAAAGCCTAGCCTGAAGGAATGTGCCAATGATTCTGGACTAGAGTCCAGGAGGTGCTGGTAGATGCCCAAAATATTCACGAGACTGTTACCCTGCAACCTTGAAGCACCGAACCCTTTCTACGTGGAACGCATAGGCAAGCACCTAGCAACTACAAACCCTGTTTTCCTCCTAAGGGAGTCGGCTACTGACCAAAGCTGCCACCCCTATACTTATTTGTCATCGGCCTGTATATGGAACTCATAAATCACCAAAAATTTCTCGGGGTAGGTCCAAGAGCTAGCACCCTGGTGTCGATTTAAAAATGCTCACAGGAGAGAGCAGGTCCATGATAAATACGCCAACGGGTTGTAAAATTAGAAAAGGGTAGCAGCCTCCATTGCTGCATCACTAGTTCCACGTTTGATCCTGGATCGAGGTGGGTAGCTTCTTTCTGGTGAAAGACAAAGATGGAGTTAGAGGGACAAAGATGGGCACCCCACCCTACCATAGATGGGAAAAGGGCTAGTAGTGCCTATTAGATCGCTCGCGTATGCCAGTGGAACATAAAGGATCACCCGACTCTGTTATAGGCGGGAGAAGGGCTAGGGGTTCTCGTCTGATCACTGAAGTTAAGCAGCGCAACCCCAGCTGGTACTGACTTGGGAAAACTGGGTAGTGCTAATACCCAAAAATCGTCGCATTAGTGTCTGTGCAGTCTCTGCATTAGAACTACGCAGTGGACGGGGCTCTAATGACCTTGTAGTTGAAGAGGCTGCAGGCTGGGAGGTGCACTTGAGGCTTGCGTCTCTCTCTCGTCTGGCAGAGGCCATCCACACGACAGCCAGGGCAGAACATGCGTCCATATGCTGCCATCTATCCACCGGGTCGGGGTGTAATGGAGCTAATGGTGTGGTTGTTTTTGGCAACCAAGGTATAACAAGGAGGCTGCTTCATAAATTTAAGGAAAAATAAGACTAACATTCGTATTCACTACCCCACCCGGCTACTGTGGCCATTTGGCCAACAAAGTCGTCGTCTTGTAGTGGAAGGCAAATTGGCTTGACTTCGTTTTTGTAAAACACTGATTCAACGGTTTGAATCAGGGCTATATCATTTTCTCTGGAATAGTCTGGACTGTAGTCTTCATGACTGTAATATGGCATTAAATTTGACAGTTAATTTTCAGTACTGAAATCAGGAATTTCAAGAATTTTCAAAAAAGCGCCAAAATCTTACATAATTATTCGTTCAATGCGAATAGTCTGTGACTTCTCATCCAGCCTTTCAATTCCCAATCGGATTGCCATGGAATTCGGCATGTCTTTTGATACAAGAAGCCTAAAAAATAAATAAAAAGATTTGCAAAATTTTCACTCCTTACCCCTTTTAACTGCCAGGGCAGGGTACCAGGTTCCGGTATACCTTCAGATATGTGAGTTGTCCAATTCCTGGAACATCTTATCCAAACTTCAACCCCTGGAATATGTTTTTGAAACTATTCCTCCTGGAATACTGTTTCCAAACTTTGCCCCGTTGTTCAAATTTCATTCATGGAACCCTAGTCTTATCCAAACTATGGACCCCGAAAATTGTATCCAAACTGAAGACTTTGTATTCAAACTAACCTCTGGAACACTGTAGGCAAAAATGCCCTTGGAACACTGTAGGCAAAAATGTGCCCTTGGAACACTGTAG
>JAAFCE010004287.1:9229533-9260464 GCA_013389805.1 Trigoniulus corallinus
CTTGAATTTCAAGTACTGGGGTTGACCTTTGGCTTCTTGAATTTCAATAACTGGGGTTGGCCTTTGGCTTCTTGAATTTCAAGCACTGGGCTTGGCCTTTGGCTTCTTGAATTTCAATAACTGGGGTTTGCCTTTGGCTTCTTGAATTTCAAGCACTGGTGTTGGCCTTTGGCTCCTTGAATTTCAAGCACTGGTGTTGGCCTTTGGCTTCTTGAATTTCAAGCACTAGGGTTGGCCTTTTGCCTCTGAAATTTTAAGCACTAGGGTTGGCCTTTTGCCTCTGAAATTTCAAGCACTAGGGTTGGCCTTTTGCCTCTGAAATTTCAAGCATTAAGGTTTCAGGTTGGCATTTCCCTCCCTTAATCGATCCGAGAGGATTTCTCCGTGATAACTGGAGCACCTAACACCCTTATTGTGTCACTCGCTGAATTCCCGTTTTACAAACCCAGAACACTGCAATCAGGAACAGAAAATGAATAATTAAATGATAGTCACCACTCTGAAGTGCAGACGTTGATGAATTGATATTTCCATCCTAAAATGATTGTTAAATTCAGAAATTAGTAGCAGTGCCACTTCCGGGTACAGCCATATTCCGACTTGTGCTTTATCAAGTGAAACGTCAGATGATGCCTGTTCGTTCCAGATAACTCATCATTCCTAGTCCATCCACATTTTCTATCTACTGCAGAGCTGAACATTACTTTGTTCTATTGGAACGGGAAACAGGGGTGTCGTCTTGCAGTCCTTTTCTCAATCCCTACTATCACGTTTTTTTGCCTTAAGGCCCTTTTCCGCCTACACCCATCGAACAGAAGACAAAGTTTGGATTTTTCTCCAGCTAGTCTTGGCCAGCGTCGATCCTGCCCCTTTATCTAAGTGAATGTGGACGACATTGCCATTCTCGACTTTGGCAGGGTTGATTTTAAGCTCGATTTTGGCAGGGTTGGCAGGCTCGATTTTGGCAGGGTTGGCAGGCTCGATTTTGGCAGGGTTGGCAGGACCCTTCAACTACAAGGTCATTAGAACACCGTCCACTGCGTAGTTCTAATGCAGAGACTACACAGACACTACACTAATGCCACGATTTTTGGGCATTAACAGAACCTAGTTTTCTCAAGCGACCCATGTCAGTACAGCTGGGGGTTGCATTGCTTCACTTCAGTGGTCAGACGAAAACTGGTGTGTCCAAAGACATACAGCCGGGATCGGCATACTGCATTGGAGCTAGTACTGCTGTGTAGTTGAAGGGCCCTAGAAACACCAACAAAATAAAACCCGTCAGGAAACACAGGATGGAATTGCGGTCTAATGGACCACTGATCTAACATTGGAATCTCTTGCTCATGTAACCTCGGCCTATTTCAATCACGGGGCAAGTTTTGTCGGTGTATGTGCTCCAACGTAGAAGGGGTTAATTTCTACGCAATGATGGTTCTGTACATACCACGTGGGTGTGCCATGGCTTAATTTGGGCCTTCCAGTCATCATCCAACGTTTCGCATCACAATGTCCGATTCTGGCTGTGATGAGATACATTAAAAGTGTGACTACTTACAGTGGCTGAGACTTCAAGACATATCGAAACCAGGACGAATAAAGCACTCTTCCAGGGTGTCATTGAAATTGATATTTTGCTGTGGTTGGAAAAGGCACCATTTGAAATAAAATTAAATTACACAAACACATGCAGTAAATATGGCATCTTTATAAATATTGCAGAAAAGATCTAATTGAAAATAAATGTGATCCACCTCTAGTGTGCAGGAGGTAACGTGCTCGATTACTATACCAGTGGTTCCTGGATGAAGCTACCGTGTTTCCCCGAAAATAAGACCTAGCCAAAAAGTAAGACCTACCAAGATTTTTCCAGATGTGCTTAATATAAGCCCTTCCCCGAAAATAAGCCCTATGAGAGCCCTAAAGGCTGACACACACTATCCAACTTGTTGGGCCAACCTCCCAACCAACCCAACAAATTGTGTAATCTCTAGTCGTGTTGTGCGACCATTCTGACAGTCGGGCAAGTTGTTTGGATGAAAAAAAAAAAACAACTGCTGGCTCCTCCTCCCAATCACCCAACACATTGTATAGTCTGTGTCATGGTTGGCCCAACCGGCCAACGAAAGAACGTGGGGCCCTTAAGACAAAGAGCACATCCGTTTTTGTTTCCTGCATCTGATAGGGTAATTTCATTAAAGGGAGTGGTGAGTATAGAGCAGTGATTCTCAACCACTGTGCCGCCACTGGGAATAGTCATTCGTTCAGTTCTGCCTTCCTAGGAGGGACTTGCTGAAGCAACGGGCATGAATATTACTGTTCTTACTACTCGCTGAAAAGCATAGGGCTAGGTTACAAGTAGCAGGCGAGGGTACCCATCTTGTCTCTCCGAGTGGACACAAGGGCGATATATTGCACAGTGTTTTCCCTCACCCAGTTGCTGACCAAAGCTGCAACCCCTATCCTTTCTATCGTCTCTCTACTGTTCGTTGGGAACCAGGGGGTGAGGTCCTACACCTGGAAATTTTGCTTCCTCTACCCGTTCCATAATAGAGAGGGTTCTTTCACATGCAGATGTCATCGTATGCGACGCAGAACCTCGGTTTACTGCTCATCTGAAAGAAGGTGCACTCAGGGTTTCTCTCGCCCCAAAAAAAGCTGACCGTAATAATAAGCCGACCCTATGATTTTAAAGGATAATATTACAGAAAAGAATAAGACATTCCCCGAAAATATGCCCTAGTGCTCAATTCGGCACCAAAATCGAAATAAGACAGTGGCTTATTATCGGGGAAACACGGTTGTTGTTGTTGTTGTTTGTGTTTTAGGGCCCATCGACTACAAAGGTCATTAGGGCCCAGGGAAACACGGTAGTTGGCTTCTTGTTCGTTTCGTTGGTGCTTGAGGGTCCTTCAACTATAAGGTCATTAGAGCTCCGTCCACTGCGTAGTTCTAATGCAGAGACTGCACATGCACTACACTAATGCGAGGATTTTTGGGTATTAGAGATACCCAGTTTTCTCAAGCGGCTACCCATGTTAGTACTACTTGGGGTTGCGTTGCGTAACTTGAGTGATCAGACGAGAACCGGTGTGTCCAACGCAATAAGCCGCTCGGCTTCTTTCAGGCAAGAGAGAGAGGTCCCAAGTGCGCCTTCCTTTGAAGGAAAAGTAAAACCGAGGTCCCGTGTGGTGTACGATGGCATCTGCACATAAAAGAACCCCTTCTACTATACAACAGGTAGATGAGGCCAAATTCCAAGGTGACGGGGCTCGTCCCTTAGCGTCGGTGGAGTACCCAAACGAACAGTAGATTAATGATAAATCAGCATTGGTCGCCAGCCAGCTGTATAAAAATGCGGTCCAATAGGTCGCCCATGTCACCTATTTGTCCCGATTCAGAGGGACAAAGACGGAATGTGGCTTTTTCAATAATTACAAAAGTGGTAACAACTTATTTTAACCACACGTGTCCCGTAATCATTTTTAGAGATAACTACAAATGAGCCACTTCCTTAAAGCCTGACGACAATTGAGCCACTTCCTTAAAGCCGGACGACAATTGAGCCACTTCCTTAAAGCCTGACGACAATTGAGCCACTTCCCTAAAGCCTGACGACAATTGAGCCACTTCCTCAAAATAATACCTGACGTTAATTTTTGCAAAAGGAATAAACCCTAAGGTGCCAAATAACCACCAGGGGATATTCCTGGGGCGATAAATGTTATCCCTAAGCACCTATTTACAGAGCCTACTTTATTTTCTGGTTTTCATCAGCAGAAACATAACTACCAAAAGTACCTCTTAACCCTTTTCCCGACTTTGGCAGGGTCGGGTACGCATCTCTTCCCTCTGCATGGACACATGAGCGATGTGCTGGATCAGTGTATTTTACACTGGCGGCTGTCCATCAAACCTGCAATCGTTGGGAAACTGCATAAGGCTCCTACATCTTCGAATTTGGCCTCATCTATCCGTTGCATAGTAGAGAGGGTTCCTTTACGTGCAAATGACATCACACACCACACGAGGCCACGGTTTTAAATCCTATCAGACGGAAGGCGCACTTGGGATCTCTGTCTCTTTCTCTCACCTGAAAGTATCTAGTCCATCTCTATGCAGTGTCGGACCTGGGACCACTAACGCAGTCTTCGAGCACCCTGGTTTCTGTGCCACTGAGGCGGGAAGAAACAATGAAAATGCAATTCAATCCAAAACTACTTACATTATTAAGACCTCTATGTATCCGTATCCGAAATCTTAAGAGAGTGCTGTGAAACAAAGAAAGATATTCTGGAATTATCATTTTATAGCATCATTTGAGTAACATGAAGCATGCATATTTCGTTATTTGAATTCGTTAATATAATAACTTGGTGAAACAATGACTTCAAGAAGCGAAGCTGTCATAAAGCGGAACTATTATTATATACTCTCTCAACTTTGATTCTCTAATTCTCATCCAGAAATCTAATATCACAGATCATTTGCCTATGGCAGGGTAGGATATTCATTTATCCACCTGATATTGTTGTTGTTTTGTTGGTGTTTTAGGGCCCTTCAACTGCAAGGTCATTAGAGCCTCGTCCACTGCATAACTCTAATGCAGAGACTGCACAGACACTACACTAATGCGACGATTTTTGGGTATTAGCAGTACTCAGTTTTCCCAAGCGGCCACCCATGTCAGTACTAACTGGGGTTCAATTGCTTAACTTCAGTGATCAGACGAGAACTGGGGTGTCAAACACCAACAATTTCCACATCACATCCACAAATTCCACACTGTGACCTTCCACATAACCTTAGGTGTATGAATATGTAATCCTTTGTGACGGATACCTTGCTAGCGAGATTTTTTCATTCTAGACCCATATGCCTAGATCTCCACCAGCAACCTAGCAACACCTTCGCCTTTCGCACCCATTCCAGCCGCTCCACCCCCGAACCCACCACACCAGAACCTCTTCCAATGTGGGGGTTTCCCAACCCCTCCTGCAGTGATCCAATGCTGGGCAGGCCAGTATCACTGCCTGACATCCTCCACTTGATCCCCACGTAATTCACAGCCCTCCTCTCCACCTGTGATCTTTGGCATCCTCTGTTTCGTCTCCAGCGACCCAGCTCTTGCCCGAAACAGAAGTGAGCTCTCCCACGTGTAACTTCTCTGGGTGTAACTTGCCATGCCAACAGTGTACTGGGTAACTGAATAACCACTTAATTTGTCAATTGGTTCAGCAGTGCCGGATTTAGATATTGAGAGACCCTAGGCTATTTCAATTTCAAGCCCTTTTGATGCCCTTTTCTTAAATTTTGAAGCCCACTAAATGTTGAGGCCCTAGGCTTCCGCCTAATTGGCCTAATGGTATATCCGGCACTAGGTTTCAGGCATCATACTGACCATGACAAATGTCTTCTGTTTGACAGGAGAAAAGTTCGAAGCCCGCCGTTTGCCAGAAGCAAAGTACAGCTACGTCCTATCCAAGGAGGCCACACACGAACGATCCAACAGGCCAAATGGTCCTGCGCTGATCCAAAACTCACCGTGTGTGGTGGAACTCAGATGGATTGTTGTGGATCAGCAAGCCCGACTAGATTTTCGTCTAGTCCAAAATCCACGACACCGAGCCGAGGTTCGGCCTTACCATTTGTGGGAAATTCCCGCAATCCAAATCCTTTTCGTATGAAATCAGACCTCAAGTCAAAAGAAGTGGCCTCCTCTAGCAGGCCTGTCTGTGGCAAATACGAAATGCAGCGGCAGCTAAGATACTAATCCTTTTCCTCTGTATGGCAGGGTAAAGTACCCATCTTCGTCCCTCGGAATGGACACATGGGCAATCAACTGGACGGTATTTTTATACAGTCAGCTGCCAGCCAAAGCTGCAACTACTAGGCTTATTTAACATAGACCTACTGTTCGTTGGGGCAATGGCATACCTAGGATATTTTGCACCTGGAAACAAACTATGCAGCCAACGACCCTTTGGGAAATTATACAACTAGAGTACACTTGAGGAACCTCTGCTTTAATAGGTTACAGTGGGTATTTAAGTTAACAACTAGCTAATGGTACTAATTTTCACAAACAGTTTTTTGGAGAGGGCCCTGTTACCTAATCTTTGCTTTAGACCTCGCGTTTCTTCACGACGGCTCTACATATGTATTCTCAACCTGTAGTTGAAAAATTCAAAGATGTACACTTGTCGGTGACATAAAGCAAGCTGGAACTGTCCAGGCTCGGCGTGGATTGATACGCTCGTCAATGAACCTCCAATTGGGCCTCATGCCAAATGGGCCGATCGTATGTGGCCACCTTAACAGTATTCCCTTGTGCTTCACATTTCGTGACTCGCAAATTCACAAATCTGCAAAGCAAAGCAAAAAGCAACTGTCCCTCTGAATGGACACAGGGTGATATATTGGACATAGTTTTTTCTGCAGCCGGTTGCCGGCCAAAGCTGCACCCCTACGCTTATTTATCGTCGGTCTAGTGTTCGTTGGGGAATGCTACCGACGCCAGGGGGCGAGCTCCTACACCTGGAAATTTTGCCTCATCTACCCGTTGCGTAGTAGAGAGGGTTCTTTTACGTGCAAGTGCCATCGTACACCCACACGGGACCTCGGTTTTACTTCTCATCCGAAAAAAGGCACACTCGCGGCTTCTCTCTCGCCCGAAAGAAGCCGACCCACCACGGTCCAGTATCGAACCTAGAACTACTGGCGTAGTTGCCGAGTGAGCTAACCACTACGCCACCGCGGCGGGTTATAAATTCACAAATCTGCAAAATCCTGAAATTCCTACAGAAGCGTTTATTTTACCTCTTGCAGGAATTTATGTTTTCATACTTTTAGATGTCAAATTGATAATAAAATTTGAGTTAATGAAGATTCTACTGTGTTTTGGAGAAAGTTCAAACCATACAGTATAAATCACTTATGAAATACCTCTGTCGACTACTGTCATCATCATCATCGTCGGGTCGGCGGGTCCAATGAACATGCTCTAACTGAGGGCACCTCAGCCGGGCGTCCGGAACCCCCAGGAAACATTGGCTGATTAATGCTTTGTTGGTTATAATATTGCATGGTGACTGACCTTTTGCACAAGAACTACAATGCAACAAGAGTCAGGCTCTGTCGACTAATCTACATGCATGAAATTGCTCACATTAGTAGGGCTAACGTTCCCACGTCTCCTTTGGTCTCCCCCGACCACCTGCATTCCTGGGATACACATAATGAGCTCCTCACCTCCTCTTCTCATGACGCTACCATACCACCTCAGTCTATTCTCCCTCACCTTTTCGGCGATGTCCACAACCCCCAGACTACCTCTAATATACACATTCCTAATTCTATCAGTTCGGCTACTTGCATTCTATTTACATGGCTCTTCCTCACTGCCCAGCACTCTGATCCATAGAGCATAGCTGGCCTAACCGCTGCCCTGTAGAACTTTCCTTTCAGCTTCATTGGGACCCTCCTATCGCACAGGGCTCCGCTTGTCTGCCTCCATTTCAGCCACCCCCATTGATTCTACGGGTCACATCTAAGTCTAAATTGCAAGGGTAATATTGTCCTGCTAGAAAAAAATGAGATCTTGGGGTATTTACCAGCAAAGTCCTGAATTAAAATGGTTTGCAATGATTATCATTTTATTGCCAATCTTACACAATTGTATTACTTGAATTCAGCAAAAAATGGAAACGTTATTTTCGTCATTACTTCGTCAGCAGAACGACAACGTAAGGTTATATTTCGTTATAATAAACGAAACCATTAGATAAACTTGATACACATTTCAGTAGGGTTCAACTTGCTGTAATTCTCCATAGAATGATTATTTTACACTTTCACTACTAGAACCAGGATTCATTTTACAGACAAATAAACCCTGGACCACCCTGAGTGACATTTTTGGTTGGTTCGTTGGTGTTTTAGGGCCCTTCAACTACAAGATCATTAGACCCCCGTCCACTGCGTAATTCTAATACAGGGACTGCACAGACACTACACTAATGCGACGATTTTTGGGTACTAGGGAAATTTAAAAAAAAAATACCTTAAAATACAAATTAATTCGAGTCCTGGAACATAGTCACCACCCGGATATTTGCATCCAGGATGCAATTTCGTCCACAGACGTCAAGAACCATCACACATATGTTTTACGTCATCCGGAAAGGTGACGGTATACATACCACACAGGATCGACTCCAGGATCCAGACGGGAGCGGTTTATTGCGTTGGACACATCAGTTCTCGTCTGATCACTGAAGTGAAGTTGGGAAAACTGGGTACTGCTAATACCCAAAAATCGTTGCGTAAGTGCATAGGAACTATGCTGTGGATGGGGCTCTAATGACCTTGTAGTTGAAGGGCCCTAAAACACCAATAAACAAGCATACAGGATCCAGACAATCGCTATCTGCATCCATAGTTTCAAGAACCCACTGATCCACATATCACTAACCAGAGCCGGTCTTCTCTATAAAGGGGCCCGGGTGCAAAAATCCTTTTGGGACCCCAAAGTATTTTTCCAAAAGTAAAAATAAAAGGATTCAGAGTAAATGGACTCCTCTTAGATGCCCTCCTATCCCATTCTGAGATTCTTCCTAATTTTGGAAGGAATTACATTTTGGATGATGCCATGTTTCCTAATATGTAGCCATTGCATTTATGAGTTGGTCTGAAAGCTTATGTGGACGTCCACACTTTGGAACATTTTCAGTTGGACCTGTGTCATTATATTTTTTTATTACACTTCTGATTATTAAAGGTATTTTGGTTTTAACAACCCCAAAATAATAGCATTATTAAATTATTGACTCTTAACCTCTAATTCTGGGTTGTCCAACCTGTGGCCCATGGTGCATCATTTCTAATTATGCATTATAGCCTACCTGTTATGTAACATCTAATGCTATCTTCACCCGTTTTCGTTTTGACAGCCTGTGGCTGGCAATCAGTTCATGGAGCAGCCGAGTGACACACAACACCAGAAAGGTTCTACAACCCTGGTGTAGTTCAATGGCAGGGTTGTTAGGTTACGTTTAGGTTATGTTGCATTGGCAGGGTCGAATGAGGGACGTTGCCCCTACAATGACATATTAAACTTTTAATATTGGCAATGATCTGGGTCCTGATGATGGGCCCCCCTCAATCGTGGGGCCCGGGTGCAATCCACCCTCTGCACCCCCCGAATGGCCGGCCCTGTCAATAACTTTCCCCAAAGTAATTTGTTAACTGGCTTTATGAAGCTTGCGGATCAATTTATTTACTGACGACAAATTATGACACTTTTAATGGTAATATTGTACTTATCTAATTAAATTCAAGGTGACGTCATCAATGCTGGCAGGTAATTGGACCAGTGTGTTTCTTGATCCACTTGAGAAAATGCTGAACATTTGTATAAACACCAGGAACCTTAGCAAGACCACATTTTTCACCCCAGGAGACAATTCCTACGATTTTATTGCGACCCTTGTGTTTTATAAAGAGAGGACCTCCAGAATCTCCCTGTTGCAACAACAAAGTGAACAATTAGGTAGTTATATTAAAAGAACACCGACAGTATATAACAAAGTTTTTTCTGGCAGTGAAGGGCTTTTCTAGACAGCCCTCTTGGATGGGGTGGGGCACACCACACTTACAAGAATTCTAATTCATAAAATTTTAATCACCACCACTAGCAGTTTTAAAATTCTAGAGGCAGAAAACAGAGTAATATTTATAAGGAAGGGTCTGAAATTTAAAAGTGATTGGGCCTCAGTGGGGCACCACAGGTCTTACAATTGCGTCTCTCCACTACACATGTGTAAGAGTTGCCATATAATAATCATAATTCCTATCCCTTTTCTGCCTATGGTAATGTCATGTGCCCATTTGCCAAATTGAAAACGAAAACGGGAAGGTAACCATTGGAAAGTAATCCCTACATGTATGATCTAACTGTATTGGGGCCTTTAGGGCCGCCATACACTGTCACTTTCATCTTCAGTTCAAACGGCACTGTCGTAAGTCTATCAAAATGTCTTGAGTTAAAATTGAGGAAGGCCAAATCTTTTTGATTCCAAATTGTAACGAACCCTCAACAGAGGCGGTCATGCGTCAGCCATTGTTTGAGAATTTCAGGAACATAAGATAGTTTGGGCAATGGCAACAACGTAAAACTGAACGAACTTAAACTTTGTCATAAGATTTAAGGTTTATGTTTTAGGTCCTATGCATAGTCTATATGCCCCACAAGTTGCATTTCCTTCATGTTTGGAAAAAGCTTTATTAAGAAATGTAAATTACCATCCAACGGATATCCATTACTTTTGCTATTTCTGACGTAAACCTTAATAGATAGTAGAGAACTTGAGTTATACATATCCAAGCTACGTAGGGCATGAGTTGCAGACGAAATCACATCTGCACATGCACATCTCTACACGTAACGTGTCAAATACCTACGAATCTATTTAGGTCTAGTCTTCCTTACGCGGGGTGTGTAAGTACAACGTGTAGCATGATAGCAAACATTCCGTGCACATGATTGTATATGTAGCAAAAATACAATGAAATTCATAACTATTTTACTGTCTATGGTAGGATCAGGCATCTACCATGTCCCCCTGAATGGACACAAGGGTGATATATTGCACAGTTTTTCTGTACCCAGTTTCTGATCAAAGACCTGTTTATTTATTGTCGGTATACTCTTAGTTGGGGCACTCCACTGACGCCAGGGGACGTGTGTATGTAGCAACATCACAGGTAAAACCAAAAGCAACTCCTA
Source organism: Trigoniulus corallinus (assembly GCA_013389805.1). Classification (NCBI taxonomy): domain Eukaryota; kingdom Metazoa; phylum Arthropoda; class Diplopoda; order Spirobolida; family Trigoniulidae; genus Trigoniulus; species Trigoniulus corallinus. The sequence continues at coordinate 9,240,320 of JAAFCE010004287.1, forward strand.
ACCCTTTTCCCGCCCATGGCAGGGTCGGGTACCCATTTGTCCCTCTGAATGGACACAGGGTGATATATTGGACATAGTTTTTTCTGCAGCCGGTTGCCGGCCAAAGCTGCACCCCTACGCTTATGCTACTGACGAATGCTACCGACGCCAGGGGGCGAGCTCCTACACCCGGAAATTTTGCCTCATCTACCCGTTGCGTAGTAGAGAGGGTTCTTTTACGTGCAAGTGCCATCGTACACCCACACGGGACCTCGGTTTTACTTCTCATCTGAAAAAAGGCACACTCGCAGCTTCTCTCTCGCCCAAAAGAAGCCGACCCACCACGGTCCAATATCGAACCTAGAACTACTGGCATAGTTGCCTAGTGTGATAACCACTATGCCACCACGGCGGGTCATCACAGGTAAAACCAATAACTCAAATATGATTTCCACGACCCTTTCATAGACTACCACAGGTTGGTCACGTGGTGTAATTACACGATTCCATAACAGAATTTTACGTGAAACTCAAGCTCTCTAGTTAGGGCAAATGATGTAAACGTCAACGCAAAACTGAGCATACTTAAAAAATTTTTACGTTTTGCATAGCTATAGTTAGGGCATGTCAATTTAAGGTGCGTTTTGGTGATTGACCAAGTCAACTTTGGTCACATTGTTTTAGAAACAGTGCGTTTTTGTGGTGCAAAAACCAATTTGGTCTGTCGCTTTGGTCAACTTTGGTCAGACCAAAAGGTGACCAACATAACCAAAATAAAATCATGGTCAGTTGGTTTGGTCTCAGGAAGATGAGAAATGGTGGCATTCTCCAACCACTTTTAGTGGACTTAAATTCTCAAGGTTTTTAAGTATTCATTTACTTAGTTTGGAAAATTTGTTTCTTTTCCATTATTTTAGTGTATTTAGTGCTTTTAGTTTAGTGGGTTGGTTTCTTTAATTGTAGGAAATTTGTTTCTTTTGTTTAGTGAATCAATTCAGCTGATTCCTTTTTCATTGCAGTATATTCGTTTTTTTTATTTTAATTTGTTTCTAAGTTCAGGGAATTCGTTATTAAGTTCATGGCATCCAATTTTAAGTACAGGGCTTTTGATTTTAAGTTATAAGTGGGGAGTTATGTTGCATTATGTTGTATTTTGCATGGGTCCCAACATTTCAAACCAAAGCGTTTTAGTGATCCCTTTGGGTCAGACCAAACATCAGATCATGGTCAAACTACAACTGACCAGGTCAATCACCAAGACGTGCCTTTAATTTTGTGTTGCCAGACTGGTGCACAACACTGTCGAATTTGCTCTGCATGACACCTTTATTTCGTGGTGCAGCATTTTATAAGGGGCAGCCTATGATTTCACGGCATGTTCTAAACAGTTGAATCTTTGATAAGTTTCTGTTTGGGGACAAGCTCAAATTTCTAAATATCTGAAGATTCATTTCACCATCTAATAAAAAATGATATTAATTAAAAAAATCCACTAGTGCCCTAAAAATTGACGTGTATTAGGCTATATCTTTACTGACTTCATTTGATGTTAAAAATTTGGACATAAGGTAGCGACATGCACATGTGCCAAATTTTACAATGGTCGTTTTAGGCTGCTTTCAGATGAACGACTGATGACCAACTACAAATTTGTAGGCAAGTCATCACAGATGAACATACAAACAGTTAGTTTGTTGGTCAGTGCTGGCCAGAAAATGGAACATGCTCTGTCTTTTTTGTTGTGGTTGCATTTCTGTCATTCATCTGATTATCCCCATTGAAATGCATTGGTTGCATTCCCACCGACAATTTTGTAGGTTACGATTATCGTTCGTCTGTCTTCAACCTTAAGCATCAACACGCAGACAAACATCACTTAGAAGACTTAGATGATGTAAATTTTACATTTACATCGTTTGCCCTAACTATCTATTGTTAAACCTAAGACATAAAATGTTGATATAAGATTTAAAGTTTTACATTCTATGCAGCGTTAGTTAGGTCCAGGCACTATTTTAGCCCATATGTAGTCTATATGCCCCACAATACATTTCTGCCTCACGTTGTATTTGTTGTTTGTTGGTGTTTTAGGGCCCTTCAACTAGAAAGGTCATTAGGGCGCCGTCCCCAACATAGTTCTTAGCACTGCACAGACACTACACTATTGCAACGATTTTTGGATATTAGCAGTACCCAGCAGATGAACATGACTTAAAAGCCTTTGATGATGTAAATTTTATGTCTTAAGTTTTATGTTATGGTTTAAATCATTTGCGTACAGTAGAGTGTAGACTATCCAGCCTAATGTGGCAGAAGGACCAGCCAGCTGACAAAAAATGCTGGATAGGCCAGAGTTAATTATTTGAGATCTGGTTTCCAGAGAAATGGGGGGATGGATGCTGATGTGGCCCATAGCACCAATGCAGGATGCAGTGACGGATCAAGGGGGCACTTAAAAAATGTGCCCCAAATATTTTTAATTATTCAGAATCCCTTAGTTTAAATCTACCTAATAATTGCAATATATCCTCTCCTGCCCCTTAGACACTCCCCTGTCTTTAGTGATTTAGCCAACTACAGATTGGACTGCAACTGTTACATTGGAAGTATAGAAACGGGTATAGCATCACAAAAATGCCTCATCAGTTGCCCCCATTGAGGAACTGAAGGGGAGCAACTCCTGCATTGCTCCTCACTCTGGATCCATGCCTGGCAGGATGGCTAAAGTGGAGACAGGCAAGTGGAGTGCTGTGCAACTGCTAGGTCATAATAAAATTGAAAGGCAAAGTTTACAAAACTCTCATTAGGCCAGCTATGCTGTATGGCTCAGTGTTGGGCAGTTAGGAAGACCCATGAAAGGAGAATGCCAACGCTGCACTACATGAGTGGGATGTTGTGAATTAGCAGAATCTGGGGAGATTACATTAGAGGTAGCCCGGGGGGGGGGGGGTTCGAAACATCACAGAGAAAATGAGAGCGGAACGTATTAGGTCCGTTATGGGACTGGAGGTGATTGTTGACACAAGGAGTAGTGGGCGACCAAAGCGGATGTGTGATCAAGTGGTACAACTTGACAGAGAAGCGCCTGGGGAAGATATTGGAAGGAGTATTATCAATACATAGCGTATTGGCGTACACAGTTTATGTTTGAGGTTATGCTTGGCTGGGTGGTTTAAGAATGAATGGAGTTGATGAAGGCCATATTACACTAGTGCAGGATATGTATGATGGTTCCATCTCCAGGGTGAGGACGGCATGGGGAAATACTGGAGGCATGAAGCGGGCATCAAGGGTCAGCACTCAGCACTATTCACTCTAGCAAAGGATGAGCTGCTGATGGGAATAGGGGAATGGGCCCCTCAGTGCATGGTATTTGCCAAATATGTGGGAAGGCTATGTGCTCTAATATTTCGATAGGCTAGCACCACCTTTCCAAAAGATATTTATTAATTAGGTACACCTACCTCGCAAGTATCTTTGCCACGCAAACCACCGGCACAAATATTGCCTTCATACAAACTATTTTCTGGTTTCACTTTTGCGAGCATCTTCTTGCATGCTTTGAAATCCACAAGTTTAAGGGTCACTTTCTTAAGATTGTTGCTCGTATCGCCATCTGTAAGTGTTCAAAACATTAGTCACATTATCATCAAAATACCCTTATCCTGCCTGGGGTAGCATTGGGTCTGTGAGTTCTGGTCCTTCGCTTCTGCCTATCTCCCACTAGGTCCCTATCCAACTCACGTCCTAACATATCATTCGTTTAACATGTTCCCACATCTGCTTTTATCTTCAATTACTGTAACCCCTGTCTCCCCTATGAGATTCTTGAAAGGGTTAATTTTTGTTGGAATTTATAAATAACTAAATTTTGTTAAGATTTCATCTATTCGATTTTTATTCAAACCCACAAAAGCAAATGCTCTTCTCCCGCCAATGGAAAGATAGGGAACCCATATTCATCCCTCGGAATGGTCACATGGGCGATCTGTTGGAAGGCATTTTTATGTAACTGGCTGTAGATCAAAGCAGAAAGTCCTAGTCTTACTTATCGTCGGCCTGCTGTTCTTTGGGGCATTCTACAGACTCCAGAGGGCGAGCTCCTACTTCTGGAGATTATATCTCACCTACTCATTGCACTGTAGAGAGGGTTCTTTGATGTGCAAATGGCATTGAGCACCACACGGGGTCATGGCTTTACTACCCATTCAATGGAAGGTGCTCTCAGGACCTGTCTTGCACCAAAAAGAACCCACAGTAGTTGACCACGCTACCCTTTATGACACAGAGGCAGGGGTATTATATTCAAATGTATAATTTCTGAAATGATAGGGAGTTTTGTGTTCCCATTATGGGAATACAAAATACAGTATTGAATATGGGAAAAGTGGAATATGGTAGAAAACCTAAAAAGAGTTAGAGTTTTGCATTATGCATAGTGGTGGTACGCACAGTGGCAGCACTTACTGGTGAAGGTCACAAAATCCATTGCTGCCATTTTTTATACAAGAATGCAGCACATGCATGAGCAAGAAATTCCTGTATCTTGGTTACGTATAATGTGAATGAAGCCCTGGTCACATCAATACGATAATGCCTAGCTCCATATCACCACACTAAAGCCTGGTTCCCTGGCACACGACACTGATGAGAATAGCACTTGAGCAGACGGTATAATTATGACATAAACCACAGGTGCTAACAGAAATTGCACCTGGTCTGTTTCCCTGGCATGAGCGAATTCACAAAAGCAATTCATAGATTTCAATATGCACGTTTGGTGGTGCCAAAACCGAAAAAAATAAATAAACCAATGAAAAGTAAATCAAGTGACACATCCCAAAGACAAATGCAGTTAACTAACTCTCAACTCCACTTCACCATTGATTTCGCTCTTACTTTACAGAATGGTAGTGTAACTACGTCATCAGTTTATGTGGATTGTTGTCTGTTAGAGTCCTATTCTCGCCAGTGTCGTGTGCCATGGAGCCAGGCTTAAAGCACTAAGACATAAGAACATAAAAACATAAGAAACAAAATGTTAACTTTTTGCAATTTGCAGATTGATTTTCGTCTGCTTCCAATGGTTACTGTAAACCAGTGTTTCCCAAACTTCTTTTTGCTATGCCCCACCTAAACCTTTCTAAAATTCTTAGGGCCTCCCTCCTAACATATACATAATTTTTAATATTCAAAAATTGAAATGTTTGCTAAAGAAACATTAATGATAGGTTTTAGAAAGAAATTACTAGAAAATTATTGAGCAAACACAGTAAGTATATTTTTAAACCATTTAATAAAGAACTGAAATTCAAATGCAAAATAATTTCAGGCCTGGCTTGTGTTTCAGGCGCCCTAGGCAAGTGGGTCCACCACTACCCCTATTAAATTTAATGCAGTCTGAGCGTCCCTCACACCCTTGGCATTTGTCGCCTAGGCAATGCATTGGAATAACTCTGCAACAAGGTGCGTCAAGAAAGCCAACATTTAGAAAAAAAGCCCCAATAATTAATCAGAGAAGTTTGGGAACTCAAGGACTATGACAATTTTAAATGGCCAATAGACTGCGTGGCAACGAAATACCTCTGAAATTAGCCACTCCTTTGAAATTTCCGCCTAGGTTTGCCTGCCCCATGAGCCGCCTGTGCTTCATTCTCAAGTCTCCCCATCCTAAACCCTGGGGGAATCCATTTTCGAATTGACCCCTTGTGGGGCATGGGCCCCACGTTGGGAATCACTGCTGTAAACGGTAAACGGGAACACAAATTCTCTAATGAGCCATTCGGGAACGTTGTGATCGCACTGTACCCTATAATCTCCACTAAGTCAAGCGTGTTAACCTTTGGAGCAGTGTTTTATAGCCTTTTTATTGGAACGGAACCATTTGGAGCATTTAGACTTATCGCGGAACCCTTTGGAACATTTAGTTTTCGCAGAACCCCATACAGTGACTGAAAAAAATCATTAATTGATACAGGTGTGTGTTAGCATAAGCAGTTGAATTCGTGGCCTAATGTTTGAGAGAGAGACACCCGAAGTTCATCTTCGACAGACGAAAGTCGTTCTCATTTCTTGTTTTCATTGTTATTTTTATATTTTACCTTGCCATTGGCGGAACCCTGGTTGAAAAACACTGCTCTGGAGAATCAAAAATTGCCTTTCATCATCCTATAGTGCAGATGGTAAACATGTAACTTACCGAGTACAACGCGCCCCCATCCTGCTGCGGTGCACTCACTCTTCATAAAATCATCGCTGGCATCAGGCAAGCAGATTGGCTGAATTTTTCTGCTGAATTTCACTGGCTTCTCAAGTTTGATCAAAGCAATATCATTATGCAATTTTTCTGCGTGAAATTTGCTATGCCTACAGATGAAAAGGTAGTAAGACAAGCCTTTATATACTGATTTCCTCAGGGCCGAATTTCGGAATGGATAAAAAGCCTATAGCTTAGGGAGGAAAAGTTTGGAAGACAGCAAAATTTAAGAATAATAAACAATTAATAGTATAATTATCTTAATTCCCATATCATTATCTTAACGGGCCCTAGCTGGAGTTGCACTGCTTAATTAATCATATGACTCAAAAATATTTAAATAAGATGATGACTTACCGCGTAACGTTGGATATAATGAAATGACCCGCACTTTCTCTTTGACGTGTAATTCCAATTCTCACTTCAATGCGATATGGGGGAACATTTTCCAGGACTCCACTAAAGTGTATGATTGTGGTTGAAATGCCAGAAATGAAATCCTTAAGCCTGGTTTTCTGGCACGTGATACTGACGAGAACTGTGCATGAGCACACAAAATTTCACATAAACTGCTGATGTAGGAGCTCCACGTTTTTGGTAGGGTAGCATGAAATCAACCAAAAAGTGGAGTTGAGAGGTAGTCAACCGCATTTGTTGCTTGCAAGTGTAACGCACTTCAGATTGGCTATCAGGACCCACTCTACAGGGGCAACCCAGACATTTGTCTGGGGCGCCATTTTAGCTGTAAAGCTGCATACACACTACTCTGACATGACGTGTTAACATGTCAGAACATGTGTTGTTAAAAAACTCAACCCTTATTTTGAATGGCAATGTGCCCATTGCTCTGTTGAGGCATGCTAAGGCTTGTTAATGTGTGAAATGCTGTAACATGCATCAGACAAAGATCTAGATTTTTAGATTTTTTTCGTCAGATGTGTTAAGGCATCAGATACTTTAATTGAAGGTTTTTTGTGACGTGACCTGACACTTTACAGTGGGCGTCAGTGGGCTTTTTTTTACAGTGGGCATCAGAGCAATGTATACAGGGTATATGTCACGCTACATATGTGGTGTGATTATGCTATCTGACCTGACATGTTAACACGCCACGTCAGAGTAGTGTGTGAGCAGCTTAGGTGTGAGAAAAGAGCGCTGCTTCAAGGGGTGGCAATTTATCCTTTTTTCCGGGGCAGCATAAGGGCTAGAGCAGGCGCTGCGGCTATCACTTTCTTTTAACAACGTCTGCTCTTTAAATTTCTATTGGCTGTTAGATTTTGGTGTTTGCTATGCTACCTCACAGGCACTTTTAGAAACATTTAAACCTAATGTGATTACTCTCCTGTCACAGAACCACAACAGGTGCAATTTCTCCTAGTGCCTGTGGCTAACATCATAATTTTGCCCTCTGCTCCAGCTATTCTTGCTAGTGTCGTGTGCCACAGAACCAGGCTTTATGCACATCCTCACTATCTGAATAATGCCACCTACTCACGAAAACAATGTGCTGCAGTAAGAATGTATCTGTCACTGAGAAGTGCTCCACCACAAAAGATTGATGAATTAGCCATTAAGCCAACCTAAAGATTGAAGTGGTTGATAATACAGATGGGGCAACATTTTGAGATTAGGGATAGATCAGCCATAGAGTCTTAACAGCGGGCCACATTAAACAACAATTAACAATTATTCAATAATGCAATCGTTTCGTCCCTTCTGGCCCCTGACATTCTTGTTATCTTGATTGGAATTCCCTTCCTTATGAGTTACGGTCTGAGGTGTTTGCCTGCTTGAGGTTCCTGCATGTCAGGTTCCTGAGGCCCAGCTGTTGGCATTTCAAATACTGGCTGCAACTCTTTTCTATTGGAGGCGTTTACTCACTAACGTGTGTTAGTGTGGTGTATGCTGGACCATGTATATAGGTCCTATGTTACTAAATGAGGAGCTTGGTATCAAAGTGGAAGAACTCCATTTTTTTCAAAATGGGGACTAAAGTTGTTTCTTATGAAGTTTTCAAGCTGAATGCAATGGTCATATCATTTGCTTTCAAATCTAAACAGAAGTCAGTAAAATTATAAGCAAAAACTTTCATCTCTCATAGGCGGATGGTTACTGAGAAACAGATTTTTCTTTTCCTGGGAAATATCCAAATTGGCACTTGTCTGTCTTCGATACCAAGCTCCTCAAATAAATAATTATTTTCAGGTGATGGGTGCAAGTTTTACATGGGATAGTGTCAACCTCATCCCACATTTCCTGCCCCTGGTTAGTTAACGTTGGGCTACAGTACTTGCCACGAAAGTTGACACATTGGTGAGTGGCAAAAGATGAATCCTCTTCAAAAATAGAGGAAACATTGAAGTTGTACTAGCCATTACTGAATGAAGCCTGTCATTTGACCTTTTTTTCAACCCCCTAATTTTTGAATTGAAATTTCCTATATTCTACCTCCCATTTGTCATCTTTTGTGGTAAACACTATAGTTTCTTTAAGGCTGGTTCAGTGGCAAGTGCTACCAGCAACAAGAGCACACACACAACCAACAAAATGGTGACGTAGAGCACCGTCACCAAGACGAACTTCGTGTGTACTCGTTCAGTGGTAGGCGGCAGATAGAATGTGCAAGGTTGATTTTGACAATGTCTGCTAGGTGGCATAATGAGTGAACAATGGTGTAATGGCATAATAGGCGTCGTTTACAGTACAACCAGCCAATCATAAGCATGCAGGAGCACTGCACTCTGAAAGCAGTTGACTGCACTTTTACTCGCATTCCTCAATTCCCTTCCTACATAATTGCGTGCCGATGTCATCCGTTTCTGTGTTGCTTCGTCTGCTCACGTGGTATCTGCCACTGTTGCGTGTGCCACTGAACCAGCCTTTATACGTGGGAATTTAATTCATGGATGCAATCACATACTCATAGATGGACCTTACACGTTCAATCTGGCATCAGTTCAATCCAATTCTGTAATCCAGATTGGACGTGTAATGGCCATATTGATGGATTGATGTAATGGATTGATATTTATTCAAATAATTGAATAAATACTGTCAATCTGGATTGAACTGATGCCAGATTGAACGTGTAAGGGCCATCATACAGTAAGTTCTCGACATACACGATTTCTTTTTTAAACAAAACAAAATTTAGGCTAGGCACACACTGTATAGTCAAGACTATCTGACTACAGTCTATCAGTTTTCACTATTAGATGTCTTGCAACCCATTGGTTTTCATTGCCTGAGCTGAGCACACAGACTGCCATCAGACAATCTTGACTATAGTGCAGTGGCTCCCAACGTGGGCGATATCGTCCCCTAGGGGGCAGTGGTTTGATCAAGGGGGCGATAGTAGCCTCGGGTGCATTTGGGGGCGCCTTGGGTTCACCTGTCGAATATAATTTGTAATAAGACACTGATGGCTGCTACGCCATACCCATGATGATGGATGACTGGGCTTCCCAAATTGTACTTACCCAGGGCCTCCTGCTTTGGAAGGCTGGCTGATTTAAAGTGTCTTATTTACAAGAACACAAATGTTTTAATATATCTTTCTGCCTGTTCACTTAAAGTTAGATTTCCATGGGAGGGGGGGGGGCGCTGAGTAATTCTTTTTCCTGTAAAGGGGGCAGTAGAACAAATAAGTTTGGGAACCTATGCTATAGTGTGCGTTATGCTTTCTGTGATGTCCACCACCCCAAGGTAACTCTAATACATGCATTCCAAATTCTATCAGCTCTTGACACCCCACTTGCATTCTATTGACGTGGCACTTCCTCACTGCCCAAAACTGTGATCAGCATAGCATAGCTGGCCTAACCACTGCCCTGTAGCACTTCCCTTTCAGCTTCAATCGGACCCTCCTATCGCACAGGACTAAAAGACAATTAACACTGGACCAATACTTGAAGTAGTTCATTTATAAATACAGTATGTATGCAGATTGTTATGTGCAATATGTCCAATAAATATGTGCAATAAATAATATTTTCTTAGGTTTATCTAGATAGATCTATTTGACTTTCATCTATCGTTTAAAAGTAAAAACATTTTTTGTCAAAAATGTTAAATTTAGTGCTTTCCTCGACTAACACGAAAACCTTTTGAACCAATTAATCGCGTAAGTCAACGACTTACTGTACATCACATGGATTTTTGTTCGTTTTGTTGGTATTTTAGGGCCCTTCAACTACAATAGTCATAAGAGCCCCGTCCAATGCGTAGTAGTAATGGAGAGCCTGCACAGACACTACACTGTTACAATGATTTGCGAATTAGCAGTAACCAGTGTTCCCAAAAGACCACCCATGCTAGTACTATCTGGGGTTGCGTTGCTGAACTTCAATGATCAGACGATTGGACCTTGGTAAAAGTTATTTTGATGGGGCTTTTGTAAGGCTAGCGCTCGGGACCTTAGTACACGGAGGGGGGCGGATTTGACGAACGCGCTGAACCGACCTCGCCCAGGCCCTGTTTAAAGTTATGGAGATCAAATGGGGAGAAACTGTATCTCGAGAGGTTTCCAAGGGAATTGAAAGTTTTTATGTTGTCCTTTCAGAAACTAACTTGACTTATTATAGGGTGAATGGTACTGAGATTCTTCAAAATCTTAACTGCCATCTTCATCACCTGCAGTTATCATACCTATGGCAAAGTCAATTTTGGACTTCTGTCCCACCAAACCCCCCATTCATTCCCTTAACTGCAGCATGCAACATTTACAATCTGCTCCTATTTCATACATGACTTGCTTTCTTGTAATGGACCTAACAGTTTCCTCCTCTTCCTGCCCTTCACATTCAAAATGCACATACCCTTCTACACTATATTTGAGACCCTAAACACAGGAATTAAATTGCTCATATGACAAGGGGTCCCTTCATTTTGGTGAAATTGGCCTCATCAATCTAGCAGCCTAGTTTGATAGTAATAGTTGGGCTTAGATTTTCTGGACGAATTAGGTTGAATTGGTTTAAAAACTCAGGCCCAATTGGTGTAGGGTACAAAGTTGAATTGGGTCAGATGAGACTATGGACCCACGTTAGGAATGGTTGGGTTGGATTAGTTAGTAACAGTTGGATTACGGTAGAACAGGTTAAGTCGGGATAGGCCTGGTTCGGGTGAGTTGGACAGGTGTGAGGATCGGCTTATTGCGTTGGACACACCAGTTCTCGTCTGACACTGAAGTTAAGCAACGCAACCCCAGCTAGTTCTAACATGGGTGGCACCTTGGGAAACCTGGGTGCTGCTATTACCCAATAATCGCCGCAATAGTGTAGTGCCTGTACAGTCTCTGCACTAGAACTATACAGTGGACGGGGCTCTAATGACCTTGTAGTTGAATGGTCCTAAAACACCAACGAAACAAAATATTGCATAGATGTCTTTTTGTTGCATTAGCTGGTGTTATTGTTTTATAACAATAACACCTTCTTATTACCTGCTTGGGGTCAAGTGTCGTATCAAGTAAGACTTACATCATCATCATCATAACCTTACCCCGCCTGTGGTAGGGTCGGGTCTTTGGGTTATAGCCCTCCACTACCACCTATCTCTCAGTCCACCCATGCACTACCATATCCTTACATACAACCTGCATCTATCTCTGTTTTGGTCTCCTCCTGCCCCAGGTGCTGCCAATCACCAGCATTACTCTAACAAACCTAACGAGCTCCTCATCCGTTCTTCGCATTACATGCCCAAAGTTTAAAAGTACACTATTTTAAAATTGAATTTGGCATACAAGGCATATTTATCTGAATGGGAATTATAAATGCCCAAAAGTAACAAAGACCAGTGAAGCATAGTGATATCCTGTAGGTCTTTCCAAAGGACTCAGGTGAAAAGATACTAAATGTGACTCACCATCCAAGGATAATAGGAGATATGGCAATCAATACCACCTAATATACGTGAACCACTCGAACCACATTCTGTAAGCAAGAAAGGAAAACAATAGTAGTGAAAATTATCAGGATGTGAAATTGGGGAAAACAATCATAACGCCATATATAAGAAACATAAAAAGCGCTTCACTGGCCACAGGGATGTGTCTAGGCAAGGCAAAGAATCTATTAATATCTCTGGACAATGTACATTTCCTCACAGAGAAGGGATGCTTAAAACATTTTGTTTTGTTGGTGTTTTAGGGCACTTCACCTACAATAGTCAATAAAGTCCCGTTCATTGCGTAGTTCTAATGCAGAGTGAGCACATCAACTGTGCTCTTTAACGATTTTGGGTATTAGTAGTGTACAGTCCCAAGCTGTGGAAGAGCAGCGAATTGCGTTGGACACACTAGTTCTTGTCTGATCACTGAAGTTAAGCACTCAACCCCAGCTAGTACTGACATGGGTTGCCGCTTGGGAAAACTGGGTACTGCTAACACCCAAAAATCGCCGCAATAGTGTAGTGTCTGTGCAGTCTCTGAATAAGTGCTATGCTGTGGTGCCTAAGACACCAACAAACAAACAAACCCAAGCTGTGATCGATGCTACTACTGGCGAGGGTTGCGTTGCTTAATTTCAGGGGACAGACGAGGACTGGTGTGTCCAACACAATAAAATCGGTCAAATGGACTCGCGAAATTCACTTTCTCGACCAAAATTTGAAACGCAAAACAGCAGCTTATTGCGTTGGACCTCCTTGAGCAACCCCAGTTAGTACTAACATAGGTAGCCTCTTGGGAAAACTGGGTACCGCCAGTGGCGTCACTAGGGAGGTGCGGCCCGCACCGGGTGACACTACTCGCACCATGAGAAATGGGGTGACACCAAAGCAGAAGAAGCGGCTTTTTTCGGGAGAGGGTTGTTGTTGTTTTTTGTTGGTGTTTAAGGTCCCGTCAATTACAAGGTCATTAGAGACCCGTCCATTGCGTAGTTCTAACGCATACACTGCACAGACACTACACTAATGCGACGATTTTTGGGTATTAGCAGTACCTAGCTTTCCTGAGCGACCACCCATGTCAGTACTAAGTGGGCTTGCGTTGCTTAACTTCGGTGATCAGACGAGAACTGGTGTGTCCAACGCAACTCGCCGCTCCCTTCGGGAGAGGGGGTGACACCATGATGTCACCGCACCGGGTGATGCCAACCCTAGCGACTCCACTGGGTACCGCAAATACCAAAATAACTTCTCAGTAGTATAGTGTGTGTGCAATCTCTGCGTTAGAACTACACAGTGGACGGGGCTCTAATGACTGATTGCTGATAGGTCCTAAAACACCAAGAGTAAGACGTATGCTCTAGTATGTAATTAAACTTACTTTCTTTCTTTGCTTTTCCCACCTTTTTAGAAACCTGAAAATAATGAGGCATAAATTATACCAGGCAAATATACTGAAAATAGGAGGCAGGAATTTATAACCGAATTATGTCCAGGTTCCATTGGAACGCTGAAGGTTTGCAGTTGTCATTTCGTTCATGTGCATTTGCAGTAATATAGAGAAAGTGCTACTTACGGATAGTGGAACTCCAATACAAAATATGGCCAATATAATCAGGATATTCCGGAAACCCATCGTGGAAGGCATCCAGCCGATCCCCTATCATAAAAAGAGTTTGATTATAATTGCTTTTCACTAAATATTTGAGAAACTTTAAAAAGAAATCCAAAAAACTGCACAAAGATGCTTACTAAAGACATACTGTGCAGTATTATTCTTAAGCAGTTACTTAGGAACAATAAAATGCTGTGGGGCAAAGTCTGTCCAAATCACTAATCACGGTAAGAAGGGTTGGACCAGTAGATCAACTATGTAGAAACATGGTCCAGCAATTCAACTGGGAACTCCCAGCATTTTCTTTCTTCTCTGATATCGCCATCATGACTATTTCTGTCTTCCACTTTCAAGGGTTTTACATGAAATTTCAGAACCTCATTTCAATCTGCCATCTTGCACGAGTCTGACATTTCAATGCACCTTGCATGAAAGAGACAAAGTCCGGCCGAGAATAATTAAACGCCTGGAGGTACAGGTTGAATACTGCGACCTTGATATAAATTCGACAGCAGGGGCAGTGTAAAATCTGGAGCATTTTGTTGTCCGAAAACTTGGTCATAGAACATCTTCAAAGCTTTCTGTATCTAAAGCCAGCTACACACTATCCAAGTTGTCGGGACAACCGCCCAACTAACTCAACACATTGTTTAGTCTGCAAGCTTGTTGTGCGACCATACAGACGGCCGGGCGGGTTGGGCAGATGAAACCATCCAACCTCTGACTCCTCCACCTCATCACCCAACACACTGCACGTGCCTAAAACCGCCACTGCCTGTACAAACTGTGCAAATGCACGGGGCCTCGCTTTTGCAAGTTGAAAGGGCCTCGCACTTTCAATTTGCACAGGTTTGCACAGGGCCTCGCGTATGCTAGAACCACTACTGTGTACAGGTATAGTCTGTAGCGTGGTTGAACCAACCTTGTTTAGCTACCCTGACCTCACAGTGAACATACCATCCTGCCTTGGTTGCGCAGTGGGTAGCGTGCTCAGGAAATGAGTCAGTGGTTATAGGTTAGATACCAGGCCGAGGTGGGTTGGTTTCATTTGGGCGAGAGAGATGATGAGAGAGAATTTGCACGTAATAGAACCCTCCCTACTATGTAACGGGTAGATGAGGCAAAATTCCCAGGTGTAGGGGCTTGCCCCCCTTGGCGTCGGTGGAATTCCCCAAAACGAACAGTAGACTGACGATAAATAGGCATGGGTGTTGCTGTTTTGGTCAGCAACCGGTTTGTTTTGTTTGTTTGTTGGAGTTTAAGGTCCCGTCAACTACAAGGTCATTAGAGACCCGTCCACTGTATAGTTCTAATGCATATACTGCACAGACACTACACTAATGCGACGATTATTGGGTATTAGCAGTACCCAGCTTTCCCGAGCGACCACCCATGTCAGTACTAACTGGGCTTGCGTTGCTTAACTTCAGTGATCAGACGAGAACTGGTGTGTCCAACGCAACTCGCCGCTCCCCTATTATTGGGTTACTGCGCCTGAGCCCACTTTCACACTTGGGAATTTTGACAGCCTACATGTCACTTCTTATAGAAGTCGTGCTTTCACTTCCAGGACTCCAGTTGATTTTGGCCCTAAAGAAGCTGCTAACAACTTTCGTGAAAGCTTTAGAGGCGCCTGCAACACACAATTGCCACGAAATGGTGCTAATATTTGGAGGAGTCAACCCAATGTTACCAACATTTACCTTTTGTGAATTGAAATAAAATTTGATACTTACCAAACAGCAGCTGAACAGGATTAGAACTCCCTATCCTGCAACAAGAATAAATGAGGCTAGTCTGTAACAAAGCTCATGCTTTTGTTAAGTCTTACCCATACTCGCTGCGTCACAAACATTTGACAAGAGTAGAACAATTACACATTGTTTTTGAAGACAAAATTATGGAAAGAGAAATCAGTATTATCGGAGGGTTGACATGACAATGGCGATTATGTGACTGCTACACAGCAGTCTCTGGTTGAACAAACGGAAACAGCAGGAAACTAGTCTGCAGCAGCTGCAGAGAAAGTTCTAGAACAGTGGTGGCGAACCTTTTTTGAAGACGGGTCATAATAACACACAAAAAAACAAAAAGTTGTCCGCGGGTCAGGTGCAAGCACTATTACATTTTATGCACTACCTCCCACCAGGTTGCCGTCCATCCCACACACTATCATATCCTTCCGGACAACCTGGTCTCAACGTCTGCTTTGGTCTCCCCCTGCCCTTAGTAACCTAACGAACTCCTCCTCCTCTCTTCTCATTACGTGTCCATACCATCTCAACCTACTGTCCCCCATTTTTCTGCGGAGCGGCGAATTGCGTTAGACACACCAGTTCTCGTCTGATCACTGAAGTTAAGCGGCGCAACCCCAGCTAGTACTGACATGGGTGGTCGCTTGGGAAAACTGGGTACCGCTAGTATCCAAAAATCGTCGCATTAGTGTAGTGTCTATGCAGTTTCTGCATTAGAACTACACCGTGGGAGGGGCTCTAATGACCTTGTAGTTGAAGGGCCCTAAAACACCAACAAACATACAAACAAACCCATTTTTCTGCGTTGTCCCCCATGACGATAAACTAGATACTGTATGATCACGCTCGGGTCACTTAAAATTGCTCGGTGGGTCACTTTATGACCCGCGGGTCACAGGTTCGCCACCACTGTTTTAGAACGTCCACAAGCACATTTAGGTTTTAAAACCGGTTGGCTTCTTTTGGGAATTAGGGGAACATATTGTATAAACGTTATTTGTTACATGAGTGCCAGCTACTTCAGCAGGTAGATACAAAATCGGCATTAAATTACGTTATGGAAAAGCATGAGACCTTAGCACGCAAAAGTGTTTCCTGTATGGAATGAAAGTCCCATCTGGGCCACATAGAGAGGATGTATTGCGTTGGACACACCAGTTCCCGTCTGATCACTGAAGTTAAACAACGCAACCCCAGCTAGTACTGACATGGGTGTCCGCTTGGGAAAACTGGGTACTGCTAATGCCCAAAAATCGCCGCAATAGTGTAGTGTCTGTGCAGTCTCTGCATTAGAACTACACAGTGGAGGGGGCTCTAATGACCCTAAAGGGCCCTAAAACACCAACAAACAACAACAACAATCGCCCTATCCCTGAAAATAAGCAACGCAACCCTAGCTAGTGCTTGGAAACACTGGATGCTGTTAATACCCAAAAATATTCTTGACAGCGTAGTGTCTGTGCAGACTCTGCATTAGATTACGGGGCCCTAATGAATGGGGCTCTAATGACCTTAGAAGCTGAACGGCTGTAAAACACCATGGGCTATCTGTTGGACAGTGTTTTTATGCAGCTGGGTGTTGACCTATCCTTATTTATCATTAGCTTACTGTTCATTGGGGCACTTCTCTGAACCATGGGGGTGAACTCCCACACCTGGGGATTTTTCAGAGCTAATGGCTGCATAAGTGACATCGTACATGGAACATGGGGCCTAGGCTTTTAACAGTAATATGGCCTAGTGCTACCAATCATACGGAAGGCACACTAGGGGTATCTCTCGGTTGATAGATGATAATCCACCTCAATTCAAGATCCATTCTGGAATCCCTGATGCAGTAGTTGTACATAATATAGTTCGTAAAAGGAAATTTTTAAACATCTTTCTTTTATCTTTTAAAGAAAAACGTATAGGTCATATTACAGTTGAAATATGTTTATTTTGAGGTTCAATTTGGATGTAGCCAAATACAGTGTAACCTCACTAATCTGAACTAACTTGGGGAAAGGGCATGTTCGGATTAGGGTCTGCTTCAAATAAGTATTTTAGGTGTAGGCCTACATATACTGTTTGGAATAAAAGACCTTCAAAATAAAGAACGAAATTATGATTTAAATTTAGTAATCATATATATTTCCTCATCATCATTGACGTTATGAGATTAAGTGTCCTGAGCACCTTCGGGACCCAATTCAGCAGGCCATAGCGGGGCCCCAGTGCCAAAATTAATGAAGTAGATTGCTTTACCTATTTCCGGTGTCTTTCACCACACACATGAAATCAAAATAACTCCATAACCCGTGGCCGGTGCCGGATTTACCATTAGACAAAGTAGGCTGAAGCCTAGGGCCTCAACATTTAGCAGCAGTGCCGGATTTAGATATTGAGAGGCCCTAGGCTATTTCAATTTTGAGGCCCTTTTCAAGCCCTTTTCTTAAGTTTTGTAGTCCGCTAAATGTAGAGGCCCTAGGCTTCAGTCTACTTAGCCTAGTAGTAAATCCGGCACTGTTTAGCAGGCTTAAAAATTAAGAAAAGGGCCTCAAAAGGGGTTAAAAAATGCCTCAGTAATTCCTTTAATTGATTTCTGCATAAAACGTTTCTTCCACCCTGAATAGTGTAAATATTTGGCTCCAACTGGATGGCACTTCAATCCACACTGTTTTAAGTGCTGTTGCATGACAGATTTTTCAAACAGTTGCGATCATTTAGAGGATGATCAAGGACTGATGGATCTGCTGATGGGCTGTGATGCATTGTGATGGATCAAGCACTTCATGGTCTCCAAGGATAACCTGGATCTCAGGCCGGAAGTTTAATATACTGTAAATTCCCATTATAATGAGTCCTTTCCTCACACATGAATATTTTTACAGAATCACAGCTACAAATACGAAGGTACTATAAAAAGAAACCCGTCACAATTTCAGGACTGAGCCATTCACTTATTGTGAATAGGGGAAAATGGGGTTGGGGTCTTCCGGATTTCCTTCAGTTTCTTAGAGAAATGTATTGGGAGTCATGCCTTCAGACATGAAAGGGTCAAGACTCGCGCCTGACTCAAAACACAGAGCTTAAATTAATCCGCCATCTCATGGGGGCAAAAATGCTTTCAAATACACAAATTCTACTAATTTTTCCTTCCATGCAGTTTTCAATTTAACCCCAACTTTGTAGAATGTTCGGCCAGTCCTAAAAATAATTTTGGGCAACATCCTTTGAAGACTACAGCGAAAACTTCTCCTAACCCTTCTCCCGCCTATAGCAGGATCTGATATCCATCTTGCCCCTCTGAACAGACACTGGGTTTAGGTATTCGAAGGCATTCTTCTGTGGTCGGCTACTGGACAGTCCACTGAAGTCAGGGAACGAGCTGTTACACCTGGAAATATTGCCTCATCTACTCATTGCATAGTAGACAGGGAACCTCTTCTATATCGAGGGTATATCCGAGGGAAATGCCCTGGGGCCTCTCTCTCCCTCGCCCGAAGGTAGCCAATCCGCCTAAATCCAGTACCAAACTCGAGACCACTGTCGCTAAAATCGAGCACATTAGTTAGAAAATTTGCACTCTTTTGTCCTTATATTTCAGGTACCATTACTCATATTTAAGGCAGTCGAGAATGGCGGCCGTTGCAACGTGCCAGATACAGGCAATGTGCTTTGTCCTGGACTGACCCTCCAGCCATTTATTCACAAAGTGAAGCATGCTACCGACTGAAAGTAGAAGACGGATATATATAAAGGAGTTTTATCACAACGTCGGTGCACGCACGCAATAACATACACAGATCACGTGGCTAGGGTACGATTTTAAAAAAAAATTGAAAGTTTTATTGCAGCGTTTCTGCAACGGCCCATATACGAGTTTCACCTACCAAGTGACCTCCTCCACTGTCAGCCACTTTCTTTTTATTTCTTATAATACATCAAGTGTACACCAGGACATAGGCTTGGCAAAGCTACGTCAAAATCTACACTCAGCTTGTGCATGCAGTGTTCACGTTTGCACAGTTGAATATTCGTCTGCATTGCATAGCATATGCTTGCAGAAAACGTAATAAAACTCCCTATACAACTTTATCCAGGGTAACTTGTTAACTAGCTGTATGTAGTTTCACACGGATTTATTTATTACAATTTATGATAGGTGAAACTTGAATAGTGTTCCACTGTTACGTTCCAGGAGACGTCGTCAACATGTGCACGAAATGCCGCCAGTCTTGGCTTTGATCCACTCCAGAAAATACTGCACATTTGCAAAAAAATCAGGAACATTAGGTGTAGCACACTTTGCAACATAAAAGGAAGTAATTCCAATGAGTTTGAAGTTTCCCTTGTCATTCACAAAGAGAGGGCCTCCTGAATCACCCTGTTTGGAATAACAAAGTGATCAAATTAGATAATATTAAAAAATAACGTATATAAAATTTCTCTTTCTATAAGTCAAAGGTTATTGCAGTGAGCCTTCTTGGTCAGTTGGGGCACACCACACAAACAAGGAAGCGTGGGAGCGGCGAGTTGCGATGGACACACCAGTTCTCGTCTGATCACTGAAGCTAAGAAACGCAAGCCCAGTTAGTACTGACATGGGTGGTCGCTCGGGAAAGTGTCTGTGCAGTATATGCATTAGAACTATACAGTGGACGGGTCTC
>JAAFCE010004287.1:9260564-9295023 GCA_013389805.1 Trigoniulus corallinus
AGTGTCTGTGCAGTATATGCATTAGAACTATACAGTGGACGGGTCTCTAATGACCTTGTAGTTGACGGGACCTTAAACTCCAACAAACAAACAAAGCAAACCGGTTGCTGACCAAAACAGCAACACCCATGCCTATTTATCGTCAGTCTACTGTTCGTTTTGGGGAATTCCACCGACGCCAAGGGGGGCAAGCCCCTACACCTGGGAATTTTGCCTCATCTACCCGTTACATAGTAGGGAGGGTTCTTTTACGTGCAAATTCTCTCTCATCATCTCTCTCGCCCAAATGAAACCAACCCACCTCGGCCTGGTATCTAACCTATAACCACTGACTCATTTCCTGAGCACGCTACCCACTGCGCAACCAAGGCAGGATGGTATGTTCACTGTGAGGTCAGGGTAGCTAAACAAGGTTGGTTCAACCACGCTACAGACTATACCTGTACACAGTAGTGGTTCTAGCATACGCGAGGCCCTGTGCAAACCTGTGCAAATTGAAAGTGCGAGGCCCTTTCAACTTGCAAAAGCGAGGCCCCGTGCGTTTGCACAGTTTGCACGTGCCTAAAACCGCCACTGCCTGTACAGTGTGTTGGGTGATGAGGTGGAGGAGTCAGAGGTTGGATGGTTTCATCTGCCCAACCCGCCCGGCCGTCTGTATGGTCGCACAACAAGCTTGCAGACTAAACAATGTGTTGAGTTAGTTGGGCGGTTGTCCCGACAACTAATACCCAATAATCGTCGCATTAGTGTAGTGTCTGTGAAGTATATGCATTAGAACTATACAGGGGACGGGTCTCTAATGACCTTGTAGTTGACGGGACCTTAAACAACAACAAACACAACACACAGCATGGGAATAGAACGTCAATTTAAGGTGCGTTTTGGTGATTGACATGGTCCATTGTGGTCACAGTGTTTTAAAACAAAGCTTTTTAGTAGTGTGGAAACTGGTTTGGTCAGTTACTGTGGTCGATGTTGTTCAGACGAAAAATATGACCATAATAACCAAGTTGAAAAGGTGGTCAGTGCTCTTGGTCAGAGAAAATTGAAAAATGGCGGCAAGCTCCAACCAGTTATAGCAGATGATGGAAGGTAGCAGTAAATATTTGAAATTAATACAACAGATTTTTATACTTTAGTGACTTATTTTTAGTTTAGGGGAGTCATTTTGTTAAGTTGTGTGAACTCCTTGTCGTGCATCCGAAAATGTCTAACCAAAGCGTTTTAGCGATCCCTTTCGGTCAGTGCGTTTCGTGAGACCAAACATGAGATCGTGCTCAATTGAGGTCAATCGCCAAAACGGGCCTATAATCATAATTGTATCCCTTTCCCACCTATGACTAGACATTCAAAACAAAAGTTGTAAACAATAGGGCAGGTTGTTACATGTAGTAGGTTAGTGGGTCAATAGTAACACCGCCAGTATTTTGAAAGTGAGCGGGACCCCTCCATTTTCAAGATAGACTTGGTATGATGATGGCGATTTTGGTGTAGAAAATGGCGGTCTGCCTTGATGTGCCAAAATCTTCCCCTTCAACGCAAAATTTTAGCATTTGACTGTTCTTCCATTTCTGTTGAAAAAATTAAAAACTTTCTTTTGGTTTATTGCCTCTACTATGGCAGCGGCAACAAGAGGAGAACGTTCAATGATGGCACCAGGTAGAAAAACTCCATGCTGGCGACTGCAATTCTCTATCTTCTCATGATCATCATAATACCGGAATCCCTGCTCAGGGGTTTATTGCGTTGGATTTTTGTTTCTGTGGTGTTTTAGGACCCTTCAACTACAAGTTCACTAGACCCCCGTTCATTGCATAGTTCAAATGCAGACACCGCACATGCACCACACTAATGTGTCGACTTTTGGGTATTTGCAGCACGCAGTTTTCCGAAGCGGTCATCCACGTCAGCACTAGCTGGGGTTGCACTGCTTAACTTCAGTGATCAGACGAAAACCGGTGTGTCCAACGCAATAGTCTGTTCACATTGCATTGGGTACACCAGTAATCGTCTGAACATTGGTACCGTTTGGGAAAACTGGGTCCCGCTAATGCCCAAAAACCATCTTAATAGGGCAGTGGATGGGTGTCGAATGACTAAGCTTACACAAAACACCTAAAACACCAACAAATCAATCAAAATTCTAATCCCTCCTGTGGCAGGGTCTGCGCAGTGGGTTCTAGCCTTCCACTGCCACCCATCACCTCTTTTCTCATTACATGTCTAGACTAACTGATATTCCCCAACCGTAAACTAACTCTACTACACTGATTCCTACCTCTATTAGCTTTCGACACCCCACTAATGTAGCACTGCATTCGCATCCCAGGAATTTTCATTCTGTTACGTGGCACTTCACCATTGCCCGACACTATGTTCCATACAGCATAGCTAGTCTAACAACTGCCTGTCAATTTCACTGGGACCTTCCAATCACGGGAGACTCTACTTGCCTCTCTCGCCATAAGCCACTCCAATGACACTAATACACCTTGGTATATAGAGGTTACAACGTGCAGCCAAGTTGCGTTGGTGCGGCCAAGTTGCGTTGGTGCGGCCAAGTTGCGTTGGTGTGGCCCAGTTGCGCTGGACACACTAGTTCTCGTAAGATCCCTGAAGTTAACCAACGCAAGCCCAGTAAGTACTGACATGGGTGGTCGCTCGGGAAAGCTGGGTACTGCTAATACCCAATAATCGTCACATTAGTGTAGTGTCTGTGCAGTCTATTCATTAGAACTATGCAGTGGACGGGTCTCTAATGACCTTGTAGTTGACGGGACCTTAAACACCAACAAACAACAACAAAATCTAACTCATCGTCTCCCGCAAGCAGCCTCGTAACGTTGCGTCCTGTTATGGCTGCTTGGCTAACTCCTCAACCCCGTTAAATTAATCCAGCAATCCATGTATACTCATTAGCACCTTCTTTCCAAAACATGTTGATTAAATTGGTACACTTACCTTACAAATAGCCTTGTTACCCTCTCCGTTAGCACAAATAACTGACGGATGGATTTTTGCCTTCGCCATCTGGCCGCATGTTTTGGTATTAAAAATTTTTAATGACACTTTCCTAAGCTCGGTACTCTTACAGCCTTCTGTAAGTGTTCAAAAATATTAATTGACACAATACTGCCGTCATACCCTTATCCCGCCTGTCGCAAAATGAGTTTTCCTCTACCCCAGCATACCTATCACTAGGTCACTAACCAACCCACAATCTATAATATCCCTTCTTGAACCTGCTCCCTCGGGTTGAGTATGCGGTTGATGGATCAGTTGATGTATGAAACAACTCACCATTCAGAAACATTCCGATTGCACTGTATGGACCCTTTCCCAGCCTATGGCATGGTCAGGCTCCCACGTTATCCCCTTGAATGGACACAAGGGCGATAGTTCCCCCTATGCTTATTTATCGTCGGTCTACTGTTCATTTTTGGGGAATTCCAAGCTCCTACAACTGGAAATATTGCCTCATCTACCAGTTGCGTAATAGAAAGGGTTCTTTTACTTCCCATCCGATTGTTTGTTGGTGTTTTAGGGCCCTTCAACTACAACGTCATTAGAGCCCCGTCCACAGTGTAGATCTGATGCAGAGACTGCAAAGACACTACACTAATGCAACGATTTTTGGATACTAGAGGTACCCAGTTTTCCCAAGCAGCCACCCATGTCAGTACTAACCACTACCCCACCGCCCTGAGTTTGCGATTGCACTGCAGGATGTCCATTAAGCCAAGCGCGATAAACCATTGAGGCACCAAAAATCACTTCCCGTCACCATGAAGAGTCAAAGGTAAATATTTTACTTACCGTTTGCAACAAGGCCCCATCCAGTTGCAGCACCCTGTTGGTTGTTAAAGTCATCTTTGGATGATGGCAAGCAGATTGGCCGAATACATTTGCTGAATTTTACTGGCTTCTCAAGTTGGATCAAAGCAATGTCATTTATAACTGGGTGGCCTGGTTGGTCATCATAATTTTCATGGCTACAAATGAAAATAACTTAACCGTTATTGTCGTAATACAACATCCTTGAGGAATTCTCTACCACGTTGTCTGTGCCAGATTAACACTATGCTAAGTAGGCTGAAGTCTAGGGCCTCAACATTTAGCGGGCTTCAAAACTTAAGACCTCAAAAGGCCTCAAAAATCCGACTCTGCATGTTGTTATGGTAAAAACAAGATATTGGCACTACTTCCCAATCCCCCGGGAGCGGCGAATTGCGTTGGACACAACAGTTCTCATCTGATCCCTGAAGTTAAACAGCGCAACCCCAGCTAGAACTGAGATGGGTGGCAGCTTGGAAAACTGGGTACTGCTAATACCCAAAAATCGTCGCATTAGTGTAGTAGGGTAAACCATACAGTAATTGGACAGTGGACTGTTATTGGACAGTTGCTGTTTACATCATAGAAACAAGCAATGTGAAGAATTGAAATGAATGGCAAGCAACATACAAGTACTGCCAACTCTAACAAAGCACTTGAACTATTAATTAATGCTTCACATTGCTTGTTCCGATGATGTAAATAGCAACTGTCCAATAGCTGTCCACTGTCCAATTACTGTATGGTTTACCCTATCTGTGCAGTCTCTGCTTGAAAACTATGCTGTGGACGGAGCTCTAATGACATTGTAGTTGAAGGGCCCGAAAATACAAACAAAACAAATCAATCTCCTTATGTGCTGGGATGGGAAACAGACATAGTGTGCCAAAATAGGCCCTTAATATTATTTTTATAACGTATACTATTTGAAAGGTATTTGCATCCTTATTTGCCGTCAATAATTCGGGTGGCGATAGCCAATGGAGTAGGAATGGTTATATAGTAGTGGTACTTTCGAGGCGGGGGACATCGCGGAAACGATAAGGGAGAAAATATAGATGTGATGAGAAGAGGAGAGTTGGCACTAGGGGATGCAGGTTGGAAAGCATGGGACGATCAAAGGAGACCTGACATCATTATGTACGCCCTGAGTACTTTTCGTCCCCGAACATTTCGCCCCTCAGATGTTTTGCCCCTGGGAGGGCAAATGGCCGTTTTTTTTGTTATTCTGTTTTAGGTAAGGTAAAAATCAAGGGTTAGTGCCAACTGACCCTTGAGTCAATGCCAGCCCTTGATTTTTACCTTGTTTTGGCCGGTTATTTTGTTATTCTGTTTTTACCTAGAAAAGCAGCATTGTTCGTTCAGACCTTTTTCTGAGAGTTTCAAGAAATAGGCAAGATGAAAATTCAGCAATTTCGGCAAGAATTCTACGCATCGTGGAGGACATCAATGATAGAAATATGACAGACTTTCTGAAAGGCAGAACCTAAATATCTGGAAATTCACTTTACCATCTAATAAAAAAAATGATATTAATTTAAAAAAAAACCACTAGTACCCTACAAATCGATGTGTTTTAGGCTATATCTTTGCCGACTCCGTATTTAAAATTCGGACATAAGGTGGCGACACGTGCATGACCCCAGAGGCGTGCCTAGGCTTGGTGTCACCCGGTGCAGCAAATCCTGGTGTCACCCCACCACTGACCTTCCCATAAACACTTATTTTGCCATGTGCCCCATCTGAGTCATCAACATTTCAAATGTTTTTAGATTAATGCTTGTTTCAGGCGCACATGCATATAATAGGTAATAATAATTCAGTAAGTATATGGTAGTGTGTGGTGGATGGGGACCTGGTAGAAGATAGGCAGTAATGGAGGGCTAGAACCCAAAGACCCGACTCTGACAAAGGCGGGATAAGGGTATGATTATGATGATACATATTGTGTAAATTTTAAAGCAGGGGGTGTAATGTTGAGGAAAAAGTTATAACTGATGGAGGAAGACATGCATTTCCTAAAATAGTTTGGAAATGCGAAATGACATTTTTTTTCATTGATAGATACGGGTATTTTTAACCAGCATATAGAAATAGTCTACAAATGCCTCTAGCAGAGCCGGGTCTGTGGGTTCCAGTCCTACTCTACTGCCTATCTTCCACCAGAACCCCATCCACCCCACACACTACCATGTTCCACCTCTGCTTTTGTCTCCCTGTGCCTCAGGTGCTCCCAACCACCTGCATTCCTGAAATGGACCTAAAGAGCTCCTCCTCCCCTCTTCTCATACGTGTCCATAGGACCTCAACCTATTCTCCCTTATTCATATGAGGAA
The DNA here is from genome assembly GCA_013389805.1 of Trigoniulus corallinus. NCBI lineage: Eukaryota > Metazoa > Arthropoda > Diplopoda > Spirobolida > Trigoniulidae > Trigoniulus > Trigoniulus corallinus. The sequence continues at coordinate 9,266,735 of JAAFCE010004287.1, forward strand.
ATCTCTCATAGGAATGACCTCCCTCCCCCAACCTATTCATAGCATAGCTGGTCTAACCACTGCCCTGTAAAACTTCCCTTTCAACTTGAATGGGACCCTCCTATCACACAGGACTCCACTTCAACCATCCTCCATTGAGTCTTTGGGTCACATCACAGTTTATCTCCCTATTGCTTTGGCGTTGATCCTAAGTGCTTTACCTCTTGCACCTTTTTCATTAGTTGGCCCCTGGTGATCACGTCACCACTCCTTTCCTGCCGTACCCAATTGAAAGCTAAATGCGGTCTTCTTCATGTTTATCTTTAGCCCTCCCTTTTCTATCGCTCCTCAAATATCGTTTGGGCCTTTCTCTACTTGTTCTCTGGAAACACTAAGTTTTTCAATATCATCAGCAAGTACCACGGACTGGGGGCTCATTGTTCTACTCCCGTCAGCAGCTCGTCCATAACCAGAATGAGCAGGTAAAATGCTTAACCATGGTGGACCCCCACCTTTACTGAGAAGCCCCCCAGTATTTCTCCAAGCTGTCCTTACCCGGGCTATGGTACCATCATACATATACTGAACTATTTGCATAAACCCTTCTTCTAACCCGATTTCATAATACCTCCCAAATTACCTGTCATAGAACACTGTCATAAGCATTCTTCATTGACTTGGAGAAGGCTTATGACAGTGTGCTGATATCCAAAAATAGTTCCATTAGTGTAGTGGCTGTGCAGTCTCTAGTCTCTGCAGCATTAGAACTATGCAGTGGACAGGGCTCTAATGACCTTGTAGTTGAAAGGCCCTGAAACACTGTGTCCCATAAAAAATTCGCATTCATTGAAACTAAAATTCCGTTAGTGTTGTAGGAAAAGAATGGACCCGTGACTTTGCAATAGTGTCACCCCCTGAAAGGTTGTCACCCAGTGCGGTCCGCACCCGCCTCGGTATGCCACTGCATGGGCCAAATTTTACGTTGGTAGTTTTAAGCATCGACGCTGTGGCTATCTTTTAAGAACAATTTAGCTGACGAACATCACTTAAAAGACTTTGACGACCTAAATATTACGTTTTAAGTTTTACGTTTGCGTCGTTTGCCCAAACTCTCTATTATTACATTAAACAAAGCAACAAAAAAACCGGCCATTTACCCTCCCAGGGGCGAAACATCCGAGGGGCGAAATGTCGGGGGCGAAACTTCCATAAACCTTATGTACGTAAGAATAGGGTAGTGTTGAGCACGGTTTGCTTGCTTGTTGGTATTTTAGTGCCATTCAACTACAAGGTCATTAGAGCCCCGTCCACAGTGTAGTTCTTAAGCAGAGACTGAACAGACACTACACAAATGTGACGATTTCTGGGTATTATCAGTAGCCAGTTTTCCCAAGCGGACACACATGTCAGTACTAGCTGGGGTTGTGCTGCTTAACTTTAGTGATCACACGAGAACTGGTGTGCCCAACACCATTCGCTGCTCACTTTGTGCACGGCGACCAGAACTCGGAAACCCAACACTACCACACGTAGGATGAGGATATTATCATGATATAGGCATACCACTGAGTAATTGATGAGGATATGGTGATGTGTGCGGTAGACGGGAGTGAAAGTTTACAACCCGCAGACCCGCCCCGCCTCCGGGAAGGATAAGGGTAAGATGATGATGATGATGACTTGATCTCCATGCACTCAATTGCACCCAGGCATTAGCAGTTTTATGAAATGCGTTTGTGAGGATCACAGAAGTTTTCTGTCTGCTTTCATCTATTAATATATAAAGACTTTAAAATAGTATGACGACTTACATAATAATGTTTGCAATCTTGATTGGAGTCGTACATTGTTTTTCGTGTGTAATTCCCATTCTCACGTATATATTCTTCGGGTTCTTCCTAAGGTATTAGAATGTGATTTAAAGGTCAGAAAGTGAAATCCATATACACATTTCATAATCTTTATGATAGCATATACCCTTTCAAACAATGAGCTGCAGAAATAATGTATGTTTCACTGATAAGTGATGCACCACAATAAATCTGGGTATTACATACTTCTGAAAGGCCAACCTGTAGGAGACAACGTTTAATTAAAAACATCGGTCAATATTTGTAAGATGTCTAAATAATATAATAATTAATTTTCAAAACTAATCCATTTTTAGCCTACGACATGGTAAGTTCCCAATTGTTTGAGGTGATGGATCTAAACTATAATCTGCTGGGTGCCGAATTATTGCTATGTGCTCTAGCTTATAGAGAAACGTATTTCATTGACGTCTTCATTCTTGAAATCAACCATCATCCAACCGTAATCCACACCAACACCCACCAAACCCTCCTGCAGTTGTCCAGCGTTGGACATACCTTACATCCTCCACTTGATCCTAACACAATCCACATCCCTCCTCTCCACCTGTGATCTTTCCCATTCTCTGTCTCGTCTCCAGGCACCCAGCTCTTGCCCGAAACAGAAGAGAGCTGTCCCAAGTGGAAAACGTTCCGCTCCAAGCTAGAGTTACGGAATATAATGTACTGTAGGTATCAATGAAATGGACGGTCGAAATTTTTGGGAGTTGTTAGAAAGACTGTATTAAAGAAATTTAGCTGTAAATGCGGCGTCAAGCAGTGAAAATTGGTGATATCCCCGAGGTTTACGCCTTTCCAAAGGCCCGATGTCTTTCGGAAAAAAATGAATAAGTGAAATAAAACCACTTGCTACTCACCATCCAAGGAAAATTAGAGATATCGCAAGCAACACCCGCTACTATACGACCTAAGCCACCAATTGTGCCGCAGTCTGTAGGATAGAAATGAAAACATTAGTACAGTGAAACCTCTCTATGGGCACACCCCTCATATTGGTACAGATTTTTCAGGCACCGATTTTTCGCCCATAGGGTTAATGCTATTACTACCCCTCTTAACGGTACACTTCTTTAATGGGTACACCCCTCTGTTGGTACATCTCATACGTGTCACCACTTTTCAGAAAACCACCTCTACAATGGGTACAGCCCTTCATTGGTACACCTAATACATGTCACCATTTTCAGAAAACCCCCTCTGTAATGGGTACATCCTGCCTCGGTGATGCAGTGGGCAGCGTGATTGGTAACTGCAGCAGTGGTTCTAGGTTCGATACTGGACCGAGGCGGGTTGCCGTCTCTTCTGCAAGAGATGCCCCGAGTGCGTCTTCCTTTGGATTAGAAGTAAAACCATAGTCCCATGTGGCGTTCAATGGCATTCATACATAAAAGAACTTTCTACTATGCAACGGATAGGTGAGGCAACATTTCCAGGTGTAGGAGCTTGCCACCTGGCATCGGTGGAATACCTCAGAGAACAGTAGACCTACAATAAATAAGCACAGGGGTTGGCATCTGGCTGTGGAAAAACGCAGTCCAAAAGATCACCCTTGCATCTATTCAGACGGGAAAGATGGGTACCTGACTTGATTGTAGACAAACGTCCCTTGTTTGATTGGTTTGTAAAAATTAAATTTGTGTACTTCAACAATTTTGTGAAATATTATATTATACAATGCATTTTTTGCAGTTAAAAAAACACAATATAAAACAATATATTGTTTTGATTAATTTATATACCCATATACCCCTCTTATGGGTACACTTTGGCTAGGTCCCGCAGGTGTACGACTTAGAGAGGTTTCACTGTAGCATAATTTTCAATTCCGCAGTGGACGGGGCTCTAATGACCTTGTAGTTGAAGGTCCCTAAGACACCAACGAACAAAAACAATGAAGAATGACACAGTGTTGCCTAAATTTGTACCACAAATGAAGATAGGAAGGACTTCCTAAAAAAATGGAAATTCATTTAAAATGAATTATGACCTACCCAACCTTAAGTAAGAAGGATGTTAGTTTCCTCTTAAGAGGGCCCAAACAAGCCAGCCATGGCTGAGTTTCCTTCAGGGGGCATACCAATTAGTAAGACCTTATCATGTAATTCGGTTAACTTTACCAAATGGGAATGACTACAGAACGACCAGCAAATTATGCCGTAGGAGCTCTGGGTCTCAATTAGACCTTGAATTATTAACGAAAGAGCACCTAGCTACCATGGATCCATTCACGAAGGTGTAAGAATATAACACCAGGGATCGAATCCAATAAAAGGAGTTATAGTCTGTCAGGGTACCAGGAAGGATCAAACGGACAAATTGATTGGAATGGCTGGGCAAACCCTCCATTTTGGTTAGAAGGGTATTGGTGACAGCTTATTTTTCATTGGTGTGGCCATTTGTGGAATACTGATGATAAAAAAGGGGCATGTCAGATATAACATAGAGAGTTAGGTGGGGCTCACGAAGAGGTGGGTAGCCCAGAGCATCAGTCTTTTTAGCAGGGTATTGAAAATGGGATCTGGAACATTCGCCCCCGACGCGACGTTTCGCCTCAAACATTTCGCCCCTGAGTACTTTTCGCCCCAAACATTTAGCTACTCCGATGTTTCGCCCCTGGGTGGGCAACTGAATTTCAGTTTATCTTTGCGTATAAAGAAATATGCGGCAATTTTGGCAAGAATTCTACAGATTGTGGAGGACATCAACAATAGAAATAGCACACAGTTTTGAATTTTAGTTTATGCCTTTCTTATTTTATTTAAATTATTATTATATTAAGCAGAGAAAAAAGAAATAAATGTCTGGGGGTAGTGGACATCGCCAAAAATGAGGGACAAAAGACTGAGGTTGTATGGACACGTCATGCAAAGAGTGGAAGAGGAGCTCGTTGGGTCCACTCCAGGAATGCAGGTGGTGGGTAGCACCTGGAGCAGGGGGAGACTGAAGCAGACGTGGGAACAGGTTGTCCATAACGACATGGCAGTGTGTGGGGTGGACGGGGACTCTCTCACTCTCGTCCTAAAGATGATAACCAGCTTCGGAGCAGTATCGAACCCTTGACGCAGTAGTCTAGCACCCTACCGAGGTGGGCCGAGAAATTCTGGTAAATATCCACAGATAAAATATAAGAAGGCGTAATAGCATGTCTTTGACAACTACCTATAATAAATGCCGTTCAACAATTTATACGAGTTTTGGTCCCGTTAAGAGAAATGCAAATGGCTAGCAGGTACTGTATGCCCTAGTAAGTAATGACAGTACAGTAGTTACCTTCATTCCTCTTGCTCACCAAACTTTCAGACACCTGGAAAGAACAAGGTATAATTAATACCTGTGGAATATTAATATGATAAATGGTGACCTTATAACACTGTTAAAATTCATGCCATGTGTCTAAAAATTTCTTCTAAAGGGTTTCAGTTTTGCCTTCATTAAAGTGCAGTTGCGTTCAATATTAGTACACCCCACTGAAATTGAGTTGGGGTGGGGGGCACAATTTCGATTTCAACAGCTGATGTAATATAAAGGAAGTGATACTTACTGAAAGTGGAATTCCAACACAAAATATGGCCAATATCATTGAAAGGATATTCCAGAAACTCATTTTTAAAGACACCCAACGATCTGTTTCCATAGGCAGAAAATTGATTATAATGATTTGCCAAACATTAAAAAGAGACTCAAAGATTTTCAGAAAATAAATTTACTAAAGGCAAACTGCAGACTATCTTGCTGAAGGTTTTGAAGGAACCCTGCGAAGGAATAATATCATATTTCCATTATGTCACTGGAATCACCGGAATTCGGACAATTTGGGCTATTAGGTCAGTTTTCTGTAAACTTGGCTGGAGAACGTATTCAGAGCTACAACTGGATTGCTGATCAAGCTTTTACTCTTGGGCAATTTCTAGTCTACATGCGCTTTTATTATCAGTCGCTGTCTTACACATTATATTCACCCCGATGTATCTCAGGACTAAAATTATTTTTGCCTTACAGAAGCTGCTAATTTTTATCTGATTTTTATCTAAACTTGACATAGATGCATAAAGGTGCTCTGTATATGGTGCTAACATCACGTAGTCTTGCCCCTACAACATACAATTCCCTATGGAAACATGGTAATAATAACACTGAACAACATGTAGTAGTTTTACTATGGTACAAATACATTTCTCAATTAGTGCTAGGTTTATTGGATAAGTGATGCCGATTGTTTATCTGTTCTCCATTTCGCCCTAGGACGTCAGGTGCCCTGGTAATTCATAGAACCGAAGTTTCATTAAAATAATTTTGAATGGACATCATACAACAATGGAAGTCATATACTATATAATTTATGTTAACTCTCAAACGACAAGTCTATGTGTTAGGACTAATTAACCCTAGAATGGTCAACACCTTTTTCTTAATTATTGGTTAACAGGGGTCATTTGTGACCCCATGCAGAAAATGGTACTGAAAGTGACAGACGACATGAGAAATTCAACATTCACTTAATATTTAAACTTTTATATTAGACGTAAACATTAGTATTTATATAGAATATAGTATTTGAATAACTGAATTTTAATGAAGAGTAATTTCAAAATATATGCACATATGCAGCTGAAGTTTGATTTTCTGTCCTTGCTTCTGCCACATACAAGAGGAAACTCTTTTGTGAAGCTGGTAATGGCTTGATATTTGCTGGTTCCTCTGGTGACAAACCAAAAAGCCCCATTGCCTGTTTATTTCAAGATTCTAGGCCCTTTACTTGACTCCAATGCAGATACCTAAGAAAGCCATTATTTCACAATTATCAAGGTCCTTCAACCACTTTGCCTCTGGTTCACATGCATTGAGTTGCCTTGCCTCCTGTTTGGAACAGAGAACAATCTTTCAATATCTGCATTTCAAAAAACAGGCAGAATGCCTCAAAACATGTTGTTAAGTGAACTCGTGACTTTGGCCCAGGTCACATTTCATCCCATTTTCAACAATAGTTTGATGACTTTCAGGTGGGAAAGAATTCCAATAATCACCATTTTTGAGAGTTGAGCCAGATCCTGAACCTCCTTGGAGTGGAAAATTGCATCAGACACACCAGTTCTCGTCTGATAACTGAAGTTAAGAAATGCAAACATGGGTGGCTGCTTGGAATAACTGGGTACCACTGGTATCCAAAAATCGTCGCATTAGTGTAGTGTCTGTGCAGTCTCTGCATCAGAAATACACTGTGGACAAGGTTCTGATGGCCTTGTAGTTGAAGGATCCTAAAACACCAACAAACATACAACAAACTGACAGACTGCTTGTTATTGCCTTCATCATCTCTAATGTCATCCAAGCTCATCTCATCACCAGAATCTAGTACTACCTCAATGTTGTTTGGGGGCTCATCACACTGATTCATTGGTGGAGGCACATAGTCGAGGTCATCACTGCCTTCTGAATCATCATCAATTTTGTCATCTTCCCTCTCATTGTCATAAACAATCATATCTACTTCCAATGAAAAATTTTAACTCCATTTTGGGCAAGACCTATTTTTATGACAGAATCTAAACATCAGATCTCAGAACGAATTTTCACAGATATATTTATGTAATTGTGTGCTGTAATTTGCTCATGCAGTTTTATCAGACAAATTGGTTATAAGCAGTATATAACACTGAATAGTAATGGGAAGTGTGATGGGGTTTTCAAGACCCTACTTGACCAAAGTACAAATGTAAGCAAATCAGTCTGGATTTTGCATCAAGTTATCAATGCAATTTAAATTTAATTTTCCCAAAATACAGTTATTGTATTTTGTAGAGATGTCAAAAGGGTTGGAACTCTATAAAAAATTCTATAGAAAGTTATTTTAGTTTAAAATTCATTGGGGTCAATCAGACCCCTGTTGACCATCCTAGGGTTAAACAAGTAGGTGTCATGTATGGCACCTATCTCTTTTTGGTTTCTTTCAATGATTGCAGACAACAATATCCCATTTTAAAATGTTAAAGGAGGATGCAATTTTTCAATGAAATAAAGCATAATTGCAATTTCGTCTATACAAATGTTAACAAAATCATGAAGGGCGAGGCCAAGTGAGCTGTTAACTTCATGATTCTTCATTTCCAAAGCAATCTGGACAACCATAGAACTTTATATGTTAAACACAGATGCTTCTTTGGCGCTTACAGCTATGTTTGGTACCTCTGTGATTCGTTTTGTAATCACAGAATGCTCATTTTCCTAGCCTACCTGACGTTTGGGATGTTCCAGGCTGGAGGAATGAACCACCTCTATATGTAGCTCAAGAGTGGGTTGGAGGGTATATGATGTGTGATTGTGTCAAAGGTGATTCAGAGTACATAATGTGCAAATAAAGGCTGTAGGTGTCACACATGACAGACTTGTCGTTTAAGGGTTAATGATGCAGGGGTTGACATGATATAGGGCATTTATGTTAATGATATAGGGCTATCTGCACTGCAGATAACACATGAATTACAAGGGTGGTGCATACAATTTAATGGTGGATGCATAAAATAGCCATATTGGTGTTTCTGTTTTGTGTTTGGTTGTTTTACAGAGTAACTGGAGGAGTCAACCCAATGTTCCCCACATTTACCACATCATCACCTTTCTTTAGAAATCATGCAAGTCCCATTTTGCAAGTCCTATTGCCATATAAGAGCTTTAGAGGCGCATAACAACACAATTCTCACGAAAACGTGCTAAAATTTGGGGGAATCAACCCAATGATACCAAATTTACCTTTTGTGAATTGAAATAAAATTTGATACTTACCAAACAGCAACTTAACAGGATTAGAACTCCCTATCCTGCAACAAGAATAAAGGATGCTTGTGCTTAACAAAACTCATGTTTTTGTTAACTCTCACCCATACTTGCTACGTCACATGCATTTGACCAGAGTGGAACAATTACACATTGTTTTTGAAGGCAAATTTATGGAAAGAGAAGTCAGTACATCGGAAGGTTGACATGACAATGGCGATTATGTGACTGCTACAACAGCAGTCTCTGGTTGAACAAAAGCAAACAGCAGTAAACTAGTCTGCAGCAGCTGCAGAGAAAGTTATAGAACGTTTATAAGCACATTTGGGTTTTAAAACCGGTTGTCTTCTTTTGGGAATTAGGGGAAGATATTGTATAGGCATTATTTGTTACATGAGCGCTCTTTTTGTTCCATCAGGTAGATACAAAATTGCATTAAATTACGTTATGGAACAGCATGAGACCTTAGCACGCAAGAGTTTTTCTGTATGGAAAGAAAGTCCCATCTGGGCAACATGGAGAGGCTGTATTGCGTTGGAAACAGCAGGTCTCGTCTGATCCGGGGTCGGCAAATAGCGTTGGACACACCAGTTCCCGTCTTATCACTGAAGTTAGGCAGCGCAACTGACATCGGTGGCCGCTTGGGAAATCTGGGTACTGGTAATACCCAAAAATCGCCGCATTAGTGTAGTGTCTGTGCAGTCTTTGCATAAGAACTATGCTGTGGGCGGGGCACTAATGACCTTGTAGTTGAAATACCCTAAAACACCAACAAACAAACAGCAAACTCGTCTGATCCTTGAAATTAAGCAACGCAACCCCAACTCGTTCCATTAAACCTCTGTATGTGTACACCCTTCTAAAGGGTACACTCCTCATATCGGTACAAATTTGTCAGGCATCGATTTTTAACCCCTAGAACACCACAGATTCAGAAAACCACCGCTGTAATGGGTACATCCAATACAGGACCAAGCTGGGTTGCCTTCCTTTCTGCAAGAGAGATGCCCCGATGTGCCTTCCTTTGGATTAGAAGTAAAACCATAGCCCCATGTGGTGTTTAATGGCATTTATATATAAAAGAACTATACTATGCAACGGGTAGACGAGGCAAAATTTCCAGGTGTAGGAACATGCCATAGGCGGAAAATAAGAAGGTAACTTGTGTACGTCAAGAATTTTGTGAGATATTATAATGTTATACGATGCATTTTTTCAGTAAAAAAATGTAACTGTATAAATTAAACAACAGGATTATTCAAGTGTCCCATACCCCTCTTATGGGTACACCGCTCTGATGGGTACACTTTGGCCAGATCCCACAGGTGTATCAATTAGAGAGGTTTCACAGTGCTACCATGGGTGACCGCTTGGAAACCCTGGATGCTGCTAATACCCAAAAATATTCTTAACAGCGTAGTATCTGTGCAGACTCTGCATTAGAATTATGAAATGAACGGGGCTCTAAATGACCTTAGAAGCTGAACGTCCCTAAAACACCAACGTAACAAAATCGGACACAAGGGCTATCTGTTGGACGGTGTTTTTATGCAGCTGGGTGTCGACCTATGCTTATTTATCATTAGCTTACTGTTCATTGGGGCACATCTCTGAACCATGGGCGGGAGCGGCGAGTTGCGTTGGACACACCAGTTCTCGTCTGATCACTGAAGTTAAGCAACGCAAGCCCAGTTAGTACTGACATGGGTGGTCGCTCGGGAAAGCTGGGTACTGCTAATACCCAATAATCGTCGCATTAGTGTAGTGTCTGTGCAGTATATGCATTAGAACTATACAGTGGACGGGTCTCTAATGACCTCGTAGTTGATGGGACCTTAAACTCCAACAAACAAAAACAACAACAACTGAACAATGGGGGTGAACTCCCACACCTGGGGATTTTTCAGAGCTAATGGCTGCATAAGTGACATCGTACATGGAACATGGGGCCTAGGCTTTAACAGTAACATGGCCTAGTGCTGCGAATCATACGGAAGGCACACGAGGGGTATCTGTCGGTTTAAAAATGCCAACCCACCTCAATTGAAGATCGATTCTGGAATCCCTGATGCAGTAGTTATGCATAGTAGAGTTAGTAAAAGGAACTTTTTAAACATCTTCCTTTTATCATGGAAAGAAAAACGTATAGGTCATATTACTGTTGAAATATGTTCAAATGTTCAAACACAGTGTAACATCACTAATCCGAACTAACTTGGGGAAAGGACATGTTCTGATTAGGGTCTGCTTCAAAAAGTGTTTTGGGTGTCCATATACTGTTTGGATTAAAAGACCTTAAAAATAGAGAACAAAATTATGATGAAAATTTAGTAATCACATGTATTTCCTCATCATCAATGACGTGATGGGATTCAGTGTCCTGAGCACCTGCGGGACCCAATTCAGCAGGCCATAGCGGGGCCCCAGTGCCAAAATACACATGAAATCAAAATAACTCCATAACCCGTGGCCGGTGCCGGATTTAGCATTAGGCTAAGTAGGCTGAAGCCTAGGGCCTCAACATTTAGCAGCAGTGCCGAATTTAGATATTGAGAGGCCCTAGGCTACTTCAATTTTGACGCCCTTTTCTTAAGTTTTGAAGTCCGCTAAATGTTGAGGCCCTAGGCTTCAGTCTACTTAGCCTAGTGGTAAATCCAGCACTGTTTAGCGAGCTTCAAACATTAAGAAAAGGGCATCAAAAGGGGAATAGCCTAGGGTCTCTCAATATCTAATTCTGACACTACCCGTGGCCCTACGAAAATTTATGAAAATATATATTCCAGAAGGACGAGAATATTCCGGAAGAGAGAGGCATACAGCAAAATCTATGGAAAGTAAGTAACGGGTGCACTCAATTAATTCATATTCTTTATAGTATTTATTAATAGAAAAAATTTCAGGGACCGAGCTGTTACACCTGGAAATATTGTCTCATCTACTCATTGCATAGTAGACAGGGAACCTCTTCTATATCGAGGGTATATCCGAGGGAAATGCCCTGGGGCCTCTCTCTCCCTCGCCCGAAGATAGCCAATCCGCCTAAATGCAGTACCGAACGCGAGACCACTGGCGCTAAAATCGAGCACATTAGTTAGAAAGTTTGCACTCTTTTGTCCTTATATTTCAGGTACCATTACTCATATTTAAGGCAGTCGAGAATGGCGGCAGTTGCAAGGTGCCAGATACAGGCAATGTGTTTTGTCCTGGACTGACCCTCCAGCCATTTATTCACAAAGTGAAGCATGCTATCGACTGAAAGTAGAAGACGGATATACAAGGGAGTTTTATTACAACGTCGATGCACGCACGCAATAAAATACACAGACCACGTGGCTAGGGTACGATTTTGCAGCGTTTCTGCAACGGCCCATATACGAGTGTCACCTACCGAGAGACCCCTCCACTGTCAGCCATTTTCTTTTTGTTTCTTCTACTACATCAAGTGTATACCAGGACATAGGCTTGGAAAAGCTAAGTCAAAATCTACACTCAGCTTGTGCATGCAGTGTTCACGTTTGTACAGTTGAATATTCGTCTGCATTGCATAGCATATGCTTTCAGAAAACGTAATAAAACTCCCTATTAAAACTTCATCCAAGGTAACTTGTTAACTAGCTGTATGTAGTTTGCACACGGCTTTATTTATTACAATTTACGATAAGTGAAACTTAACCCTAGAAAGGTAAAGGGTAGTCTGACAGACTACCGTCATCTAACAAAAATCACAGATCATTAGTTTCTAAGCATGCAATGTCCCTGAAATTTTCAGTACCTTCATTTTTTTCTGATTAATAACGATCCAAGCAATAATTTTCTTATAAATTAATTCCAATCTATAGTTTTTTGGTATCTGGTAGTCTGACAGACTACCTTTAACATCCACGTTTGTAAAACTTCTTGTAGCTCTGCATGACACCTGTGTAGCCCGTCGCAGTATGACTATAGGGTAGTCTAATTGTAGGAGCAGCTCTGCATGACAACTGGGCGGCCGCGGTGCAGTATGACTATGGAGGAGCCTAGCAATTGGTAGCCATACCTATATCCCGCCTATGGCAGGATCATGTCTGCAGGTTCTAGTCCCCAACTCACGCCTATCTCCTACCAGGTCCCTGTCCACCCCACACACTATCATATTTTTGCAGACTGCTTGCTCCCACGTTAGGTAAATTTCAGGAATGCTGGTCGTGAGAAGCACCCTGGACAGGGGGAAACCAAAGGCCCCCCCCTCAACCAAAAGTTAAGCTATTGAGCTTGCAAACACATCTGCTACATGAAATTGTAGAATTTTTTTCTTCTGCCCTTCAGAAATTAAATGCATGGCGCAATATTCATGTCACTGGTGGTGCAGAGCAATCTGCAGTAATCATCGTGGGCAAATTTGTATTCAATGTGAAAATTTAAAATAAATTGCATATGGTGCATTGCAACATATTAATTTATAAATATGCAATCGAGTTTTAAAGTTATAACAATGTACTTTGGTAGTCTCACAGAGTACCCTTTACCTTTAATGTAACAGCGAAGGTAGCATTCCCTCTCTAGGGTTAAACAGTGTTCCACTGTTAAGTTCTAGGAGACGTCGTCAACGTTTGCACGAAATGCCGCCAGTCTTGGCTTTGATCCACTCCAGAAAATACTGCACATTTACAAAAAAATCCGGAACATTAGGCATACCGCACTTTAAAACATAAAAGGAAGAAATTCCAATGATTTTGAAGATTCCCTTGTCATTCACAAAGAGAGGGCCTCCTGAATCACCCTGTTTGGAATAACAAAGTGATCAAATTAGATAATATTAAAAAATAACGTATATAAAATTTCTCTATCTATAAGTCAAAGGTTATTGTAGTGAGCCTTCTTGGTAAGTTGGGGCACACTACACTAACAAGGAAGCTCCCCTACACACAGCGTGGGAGCGGCGAGTTGCGATGGACACACCAGTTCTCGTCTGATCACTGAAGCTAAGCAACGCAAGCCCAGTTAGTACAGACATGGGTGGTCGCTCAGGAAAGCTGGGTACTGCTAATACCCAATAATCATCGCATTAGTGTAGTGTCTGTGCATTGTAATATCCAGTAATATGCATTAGAACTATACAGTGGACGGGTCTTTAATGACCTTGTAGTTCATCATCATCATCACACCCTTATCCCGCCTGTGGCAGGGTCGGGTCTGCGGGTCCAATTAACATGCTCTGCCTGGGGGCACCCCAGTCGGGCGTCTGGAGCCTGCAGGAAATATTGGCTGAATTGTCTGTGGGGGATGCCGGCCTACCCCACTGTTCCAACACCGCATTACACAACCAAACTAGAAATTTTTGGCAGGCAAATTAATGCTTTGTTGGTTATAATATTGCATGGTGTCTGACCTTTTGCACAATAACTAAATGCAACAAGAGTCAGGCTCATGCTTTAATGACCTTGTAGTTGACGGGACCTTAAACAACAACAACAAACACAACACAGCATGGGAATGGAACGTCAATTTAAGGTGCGTTTTGGTGATTGACATGGTCCATTGTGGTCACAGTATTTTAAAATAAAGCTTTTTAGTAGTATGGAAACTGGTTTGGTCAGTTACTGTGGTCGATGTTGTTCAGAAGAAAAATATGACCATAATAACCAAGTTGACAACGTGGTCTGTGCTCTTGGTCAGAGAAAATTGAAAAATGGCGGCAAGCTCCAACCAGTTTTAGCAGATGATGGAAGGTAGCAGTAAATATTTGAAATATTTGGGCCCCTGCATTTTCAAGAGAGACTTGGTATGATGATGACGATTTTGGCATAGAAAATGACGGTCTGCCTTGATGTGCCAAACTCTTCCCCATCAAGGCAAAATTTTTTTAATATTTGATAGTTCTTCCATTTCTGTTGAAAAAATTAAAAACTTTCTTTTGGTTTATTGCCTCTACTATGGCAGCAGCAACAAGAGGAGAACGTTCAATGATGGCACCAGGTAGAAAAACTCCATTCTGGCCACTGCCATTCTCTATCTTCTCATCATCATCATAATACAGGAATCCCTGCTCAGGGGTTTATTGCGTTGGATTTTTGTTTCTTCGGTGTTTTAGGACCCTTCAAGTAAAAGGCCACTAGACCCCCGTTCATTGCATTGTTCAAATGCAGACACCGCACATGCACTACACTAATGTGAAGATTTTTGGGTATTTGCAGCACGCAGTTTTTCCAAGCGGTCATCCACGACAGTACTAGCTGGGGTTGCACTGCTTAGCTTCAGTGATCAGACGAAAACCGGTGTGTCCAAAGCAATAGTCTGCTCCCCTTGCATTGGGTACACCAGTAATCGTCTGAACACTGGTACCGTTTGGGAAAAATGGGTCCCGCTAATACCCAAAAACCATCTTAAGAGTGCAGTGGATGGGTGTCTAATGACTAAGCTTACTAAAGACCTTTGTAGTTGAAGAGCTCTAAAACACCAACAAATCAATCAAAATTCTAATCCCTCCTGTGGCAGGGTCTGCGCAGTGGGTTCTAGCCTTCCACTGCCACCTATCACCTCTTTTCTCATTACATGTCTATACTAACTCATGTTCCTCAAACGCAAGCTACCCCTAATACACTGATTCCTACCTCCATTAGCTCTCAACACCCCACTTATGTAGCGCTGCATTCGCATCCCAGGTATTTTCATTCTGTTACGTGGTACTTCATCGTTGCCCGACACTATGTTCCAAACAGCATAGCTAGTCTAACAACTGCCTGTCAATTTCAATTGGACCTTCAAATCACGGGTGACTCTACTTGCCTCTCTCGCCATCAGCCACCCCAATGACACTAATACGCCTTGGTATATAGAGCGTTCAGCTAAGTTGCATTGGACACACTAGTTCTGATAAGGTCACTGATGTTAAGCGGCGCAACCTCACGTTAGTACCAACATGAGTGGTTGGTAAAGAACGTTGGGTGCTGCAAATTTCCGCTTTCCTACGTGCTCTGCATCTACCTCATCATCTCCCGCGAGCAACCTCATAAGGGTTCGTCCTGTTATGGCTGGTTGGCTAACTCCCAAACCCGTTAAATTAATCCAGCAATCCATGTATACTCATTAGCACCTTCTTTCCAAAACATGTTGATTAAGTTGGTACACTTACCTTACAGATAGCCTTGTTATCCTCTCCGTTAGCACAAATAACTGACGGATGGATTTTCGCCTTCGCCATCGTGACGCATGTTTTGGTATTAAAAACTTTTAACGACACTTTCCTAAGCTCGGTACTCTTATCGCCTTCTGAAAGTGTTCAAAAATATTAATTGACACAATGCTGCCGTCATACCCTTATCCCGCCTGTCGCAGAATGAGTTTTCCTATCACTAGGTCACTAACCAACCCACAATCTACAGTGTCTCTTCCTTGATGTGCCTCTGTATCGGGTTGATAGAAGACTTGATGTATGAAACAACTCACCATTCCGGAACATTCCGATTTCACTGTATGCACCCTATCCCAGTCTATGGCAAGGCCAGGCACCCGTGTTATCCCTCTGAATGAGCACAAGGGCGATAGTTCCTCCTATGCTTATTTATCGTCGGTCTACTGTTCACAAGCTCCTACAACTGGAAATTTTGCCTCTCCTACCCGTTGCATAGTAGAGAGGGTTCTTTTACGTTCAAGTGATATCTTACACCAACACTGGACCTTGGTTTTTCTTCCCATCCGATTGTTTGTTGGTGTTTTAGGGCCCTTCAACTACAAGGACATCGGAGCCCCGTCCACAGTGTAGTTCTGATGCAGAGACTGCAAAGACACTACACTAATGCAACGATTTTTGGATACTTGCGGTACACAGTTTTCCCAAGCAGCCACCCATGTCAGTACTAACCACTAACCCAACGCCCTGAGTTTGCGATTGCACTGTAGTTGAGGCACCATAAATCACTTCCCTTCACCATGAAGTGCCGAAGGTAAATATTTTACTTACCGTTTTCAACACGGCCCCATCCAGTTGCAGCACCCTGTTGGTTGTTAAAGTCATCTTTGGAACCAGGCAAGCAGATTGGCCGAATATGTTTGCTAAATTTTACTGGCTTCTCAAGTTTTATCAAAGCAATGTCATTTGTAACTGGGTGGCCTGGTTGGTCATCATAATTTTCATGGCTACAAATGAAAATAACTTAACCGTCATTGTCGTAATACAACATCCATGAGGAATTCTCTACCACGTTGTCTATGCGGGATTTACCACTAAGCTAAGGAGGCTGAAGTCTAGGGCCTCAACATTTAGCGGGCTTCAAAACTTAAGACCTCAAAAGGCCTCAAAGGGCCTCAAAAAGCCGACACTGCATGTTGTTATGGTAGAAACAAGATATTGGCACTACTTCCCAATCCCCTGGGAGCGGCGAATTGCGTTTGTTCACAACAGTTCTCGTCTGATCACTGAAGTTAAACGGCGCAACCCCAGCTAGAACTGACATGGGTGGCAGCTTGGGAAAACTGGGTACTACTAATACCCAAAAATCGTCGCATTAGTGTAGTAGGGTAAACCATTGAGTAATTGGACAGTTGCTGTTTACATCATAGAAACAAGCAATGTGAAGAATTGAAATGAATGACAAGCAACATACAAGTACTGCCATCGCTAACAAAGAACTTGAACTATTCATTAATGCTTCACATTGCTTGTTCCGATGATGTAAACAGCAACTGTCCAATAGCTGTCCACTGTCCAATTACTGTATGGTTTAACCTATCTGTGCAGTCTCTGCATGAAAGCTATGCTGTGGACGGAGCTCTAATGACCTTGTAGTTGAAGGGCCCTAAAACACAAACAAAACAAATCCAATCTCCTCATGTGCTGGGATGGGAAACAGACATAGGGTGCCGAAATAGACCGTGAATTTTTATTTTAAAAACGTACAGTATTTGAAAGTTATTTGCATCGTTATTTGCAGTCAATAATTCGGGTGCCTATAGCCAATGGGGTAGGAATGGTTATATATTCGTGGTACTTTCGAGGCGGGGGACATCGCGGAAGAGATAACGGAGAAAATATAGATGTGATGAGAAGAGGAGAGTTGGCACTAGGGGATGCAGTTTGGAAAGCATGGGACGATCAAAGGAGACCTGACATCATTATGTACGGGGATCAGGAACGTTCGCCCGCGACATTTCGCCCCCGAACATTTCGCCCCTGGGAGAGCAAATGGCCGTTTTTTGTTATTTTCTGTTATTCTGTTTTAGGAAAGGTAAAAATCAAGGGTTAGTGGCAACTGACCCTTGAGTCAATGCCAGCCCTTGATTTTTACCTTATTTTGGCCGGTATTTTGTTATTCTGTTTTTACATAGAAAAACACCATTGTTCGTTCGGACTTTTTTCTGAGTGTTTCAAGAAATAGGTAAGGTCAAAATTAAGCAATTTTGGCAAGAATTCTACGCATTGTGGAGGACATCAACGATAGAAATTTAATAGACTTTCTGAAAGGCATAGCCTAATTATCTGGAAATTCACTTTACCATCTAATAAAAAAAAATGATATTAATTTAAAAAAACCACTAGTACCCTACAAATCTATATCTTTGACGACTCAGTTTTTAAAATTCGGACATGAGGTAGCGACACGTGCATGGGCTAAATTTTACGTTGGTCGTTTTAAGCATCGACGATGCCGCTATTTTTTAAGTGCAATTTAGCAGACGAACATCACTTAAAAGACTTTGGCGACGTAAATTTTACGTTTGAAGTTTTCGTCGTTTGCCCAAACTCTCTATTATTACATTAAACAAAGCAACAAAAAAAAACGGCCATTTACCCTCCCAGGGGCGAAACATCCGAGGGGTGAAACGTCCGTGGGGCGAAACTTCCGTAAAACCTTATGTACGTAAGAATAGGGTAGTGTTGAGCACGATTTGCTTGCTTGTTGGTGTTTTAGTGTCATTCAACTACAAGGTCATTAGAGCCCCGTCCACAGTGTAGTTCTTATGCAGAGACTGCACAGACACTACACAAATGTGACGATTTCTGGGTATTAGCAGTAGCCAGTTTTCCCAAGCGGACACCCATGTCAGTACTAGCTGGGGTTGTGCTGCTTAACTTCAGTGATCAGACGAGAACTGGTGTGCCCAACACCATTCGCCGCTCACTTTGCACATGGCGACCAGAACATGGTAACTGATGAAGATATGGTGATGTGTTGGGTAGACGGGAGTGGAAGCTTACAACCCGCAGACCCGCCCCGCCTCCGGGCAGGATGAGAATATGATGGTGATGATGATGACTTGATCTCCATGTACTCAATTGAACCCAGGCATTAGCAGTTTTATGAAATGCGTTTGTGAGGATCACAGAAGTTTTCTGTCTCCTTCTACAAAGACTTTAAAATAGGATGACGACTTACATAATAATGTTTGCAATCTTGATTGGAGTCGTACGTTGTTTTTCGTGTGTAATTCCTATTCTCACGTCGATTTCCTTCAGCTTCTTCCTAAAGTGTTAGAATGTGATTCAAAGGTGAGAAAGTGAAATCCATATGCACATTTCATAATCTTTATAATAGCATATACCCTTTCAAACAATGTGCTGCAGTAATAATGTATGTTTCACTGATAAGTGATGCACCACAAAAAATCCAGGTAGTACCTAAATATGAAAGGCCAACCTGTTGGAGACAACGTTTAATTAAAAATATCGGTCAATATTTTTAAGATATCTAAATAATATAATAATTAATTCTCAAAACTAATCCATTTTTAGCCTACGACATGGTAAGCTCCCAATTGTTTGAGGTGATGGATCTAAACTGTAATCTGCTGGGTGCCGAATGATTGCTATAATCTCTAGTTTAAAGTTGGCCTAGTTCTTATCATGGGAAACGTATTTCATTGACGTGTTCATTCTTGAAATCAACCATCATCCAACCGTAATCCACACCCAAACCCACCAACCCCTCTCCTGCGGTTGTCCAGCGTTGGACATCCTCAACTTGATCCTCACACAATCCACATCCCTCCTCTCCACCTGTGATCTTTCCCATCCTCTGTCTCGTCTCCAGGCACCCAGCTCTTGCCCGAAACAGAAGAGAGCTGTCCCAAGTGGAAAACGTTCCGCTCCAAGTTAGAGTTAAGGAATATAATGTAGATATCAATGAAATGACTGAAGGTTTATGATGGCCGAAATTTTTGGGAGCCGTTAGAAAGACTGTATTAAAGAAATTTAGCTGTAAATGCGGCATCAAGCAGAGAAAATTGTTGATATACCCGAGGTTTACGCCTTTCCAAAGGCCCGATGTCTTTCGGAAGAAAATGAATAAGTGAAATAAAACCACTTGCTACTCACCATCCAAGGAAAATTAGAGACATCGCAAGCAACACCCGCTACTATACGAGATCCGCTACCGTTTGCGCCACAGTCTGTAGGATAGAAATGAACACATTGAGTAAACTTTTCAATTCCACTCAGCCGTCTCTGCATTAGAACTACGCAGTGGACGGGACTCTAATGACCTTGCAGTTTATAGGTTGCCAAACTTATTTGTTCTACCACCCCCTTTTTCAGAAAAAAAATTAACATCTTATAGTGAACCGGCAGAATGCTGTATGCCCTAGTAAGTAATGACATTAGTTACCTTCATTCTTCTTGCTCACCAAACTTTTAGACACCTGGAAAGAACAAGGCATAATTAATACCTGTGGAATATTAATAGGATAAATTGTGACCTTATAACACTGTTAAAATGCATGCCATGTATCTAAAAATTTCTTCTGAAGGGTTTCAGTTGTGGCTTTATTAACGTGCAGTTGCGTTCAATATTAGTACACCCCACTGAAATTGAGTTGGGGTGGGGGCACAATTTCGATTTCAACAGCTGATGTAATATAAAGGAAGTGATACTTACTGAAAGTGGAATTCCAACACAAAGTATGGCCAATATCAGTGAAAGGATATTCCAGAAACTCATTTTGAAAGACACCCAACGACCTATTTCTATAAACAGAAAATTGATTATAATGGTTTGTCAAACATTAAAAAGAGACTCAAAGATTTTCGGAAAATAAATTTACTAAAGACAAACTGCAGACTATCTTGCTGAAGGTTTTGAAGGATCTCTGCAAGGGAATAATATATTTCCATTATTGTCACTGGAATTACAGGAATTCAGACATTTTGGGCTATTAGGTCACTTTTCTGTAAACTTGCCCAGAGAACGTACTGAGAGCTACTACTGGTTTGCTGATCAACCTTTAACTATTGGGCTTTTTCCAGTCTACAAGAGGTTTTATTACCAGTTGTTGTCTTACACATTATATTCACCCCCATGTATCTCAGGACTAAAATAATTTTTGCCTTCCAGAAGCTGCTAACTTTCATCTGATTTGTATCTAATTTTGACATAAATGCGTACAGGTGTACTCTATATGGTGCTAAAATCACGTAGTCTTTCCCCTAAAACATACAATTCCCTATGGATACACGCTAATAATAATACTGAACAACATACAGTATTTTTGCTATGGTACAAATACAATTCTCACTCAGTGCAAGGTTTATTGGATCACTTATGCTGATTGTTTATCTGTTCTCCATTTTGCCCTAGGACGTCAGGTTCCCTGGCAATTCATAGAGCTGACGTTTCATTAAAATAATTGTGAATGGACATCATACAACAATGGAAATCATACATTATATAATTTATGTTAATGATGTAGGGGTTGACATGATATAAGGCATTTATGTTAATGATATAGGGCTATCTGCCCTGCAGATAACACATGCATTGCAAGGGTGGTGCATACAATTGTATGGTGGATGCATAAAATAGCCATATTGGTGTTTCTGTTTTGCTTTTGGTTGCTTTACAGTGTAACTGGAGGAGTCAACCCAATGTTCCCCACATTTACCACATCATCACCTTTCTTTACAAATTATGTAATTCCCATTTTTCTTCGTTTTCATATCAATTAAGAAATGTTAGTGAAATAATCGGAGGAATCTGAATCCACAGACCTTGTAAGTCTGGCAGTAACATGTGCCCCTCTGCAGGGCAATTTTTGCTATTCCCACCTATTGATAACAGTGTTAGTTATGAGGTAGATACTGCTCTTAAGGATATTTAATGAGTGTTTAGGGGATGGAAAACTACCAGATGACTGGAGCATCACACGAGTAGTGATGCAGTAGAAGGGGAAGGGCAACAGCAAGGAAAGTTTGGATAGTTACCAACCAGTAGCTATAAACAGTTGCATGTATGAGTGCTGGGCTAATAAAGAGGCAACTAGGGACAATAATAGAAGGGTCAGACAAATTAGTAAAGTTCCAAAAGGGGCACAGAACAGGTGATAGCCTGTACATGATTACACAGATTATGGAAGTAGTACAAAGAAGAAATGGATACCTCTGTTTTCTGGATGCTGAGAATGCATATGATAAGGTGAATAGACAGAAGCCATGGGCAGTTTCTCCCAAGTATGGGGTTAATAAGGTGCTAGTGGAGCTGCTCCAGAAGCTACATATGGGCACTAAGTATGATTTCCATTGGGAGGGAATAAATACAGAACAGATAGGTGTGGACAAGGGGTTGCAACAGGGCTGTCCATTTTCCGTTCCTATTGTACATCAATGAACTGGGGATAAGGCTCCAAGATGGAGGGCTGGGGGTTTCCCCTGGGGGAGTATATCAAATTGCCAGCCATCTTTCAGTGTGATGACATAGTTCTGCTGACAGAGGGTGAGGGAGAGCTCCAAGAACAACTGGATATCTGTGAGCAGTTCAGTAGGGATTTCCAGTTAGAATTTGGTCAAGATAAAACAAAACTGATGATCATAGGAGAGGATGGAATGCAGCCTAGTAATAAGATGCCAATCAAGCTTGGGGAGAGGGAGGATGATGTAGTGGAAGAGGTAACATTCTTGGGGGTTAAACTTACAATCATTTGTACATTAAAAACCAGAAAATAATTAATAAGGAAACTGGCATTTGATTCATTCTTAAGGTACGAAATGGTTAGAGAGCTATGGAAAGCAGTAGCAGTTCCAGGGCTAACATATGGAAATGAGGTTCAGTGCATTAGTAGAAAGTTAATGGACTGTATGGAAGTACCCAAAAAAGAGGTTAGGTAGGATGGCCTTAGGGGGAAATAGCTTTACAGCAGTTGAAGCAATACAATGGGACATGGGGTGGTCTACGTTTGAACAGAGAGAAATGATTAGTAAGTTGGTATACCTATGCAGGATATGGGGACTACAGAACGAAAATCCAGTATAGCAGGTCAATGCATGGGTAAACAACATGAGGGTATCAACCAACTGAGAGAGGAGGGCTAACAGGATAAAAAGAAGATAGGCATAACACTGCAACCCAGGGAAGGCAACGAGGGGGCAACAACACTGCAAAGACTAGTACAGGAGAAAGTTAAGGAATGGGGGTTAGGGCAGCAGCGACAGAGTATGGAGGGAAGGATGGCAAAGAAAACGTTGAGGGTGTATGGGAACAACCTTGAGATAGAGAGGGAGGTAATCTATGACAATACGTGGGAGAGCTCACTTCCGTTTTGGGGAAGGGCTGGGTCACTAGAAACGAAACACATGATGGCAAATATCACAGGTGGAGAGGAGAGCTGTGGATTATGTCGGGATCAAGTGGAGGATGTCAGGCATGTTATCCGGTCTTGTCCAGCGCTGGACCAGTGCAGGAGAGGTTGGGGAGCATTCTCATTGAAGAGGTTCTGGGGTGATCGGTTCCGGGGTGGAGGGGCTGGTAAGTTAAGCAGCGCAACCCCAGCCAGTACTGACATGGGTGGCCGCTTTGGAAAACTGGGTACTGCTAATACCCAAAAATCGTCGCATTCGTATAGTGCCTGTGCAGTCTCTGCATCAGAACTATGCTGTGGATTGGGATAAATTGACCTTTGTATTGGAAGGGCCCTAAAACAACAATGGATGGAGGAGAGTGGTGCAGCTGGAATGGTGGAGATCTACGCATATGGGCCTAGCATGAAAAATCTCACTGGCAAGGTATCCGTCATAAATGATTACATATTCATATTCATGCGCAATTTATCTTCTCTCTTGTAAAATTTGCGATTTTTGGACTTACAAAGTTTCTAAAGAAAGGTGACGATATGCGAATTCAAATAAAGTTTCATGCTTACCAAACAGCAACTCAGTAGAAATGGAGCTCCCTTTTTTGCAGCAAGAATAAACGATATTCGTCTTTTATAAGACTCTTGTTTTTGTGGAGACTCACACATACTCGCTACGTCACAAACATTTGACAAGAGTGAAACAATTACACATTGTTTTTGAAGACAAAATTATGGAAAGAGAACTTATAGTACATCGGAGAGTTGACATGACAATGGCTATTATGCGATTGCCTCACAGCAGTCTCTGGTCGAACAAATGGAAACATCAGTAAACTAGAGTCTAAACGTGCTGCACAGAACGTTCGTAAGCACTACTGGGTTTTAAAGAGGGTTGTCTTCTTTCAGAAGTTTGGGTACATATTGTACAGACGTCATTTATAACATAAGCCCGAAGTTGTTCTTCTGCAGTGTATAGAAAACCATCACTAAATTCCCTTTGGAAATACCGGATGCATACCCGCCACGCGGAACCGGCGAACCCGATCAGTTTGATGGCGCTAGATCAAAGAAATCGGCTCGTTCGTGGGGAAGCTATTTGGAGAACGGTTTAAATGTTGAATTTTGCTTTGGTGTGCATTGTGCATCCCTTTCCCGCCTAAGGCAGGGTCGGGTACCCAGCTTGTCCCTCTGAATGGACACAGGGCGATATATTGGTCATAGTTTTTTTCTGCAGCCGGTTGCCGGTCAAAGCTGCACCCGTACTCTTATTTATCGTTGGTCTAGTGTTCGTTGGGGAATGCTACCAACGGCGGGGGGCGTACTTCTACACCTGAAAATTTGGCCTCATCTACCCGTTGCGTAGTAGAGAGGGTTCCTTTACGTGCAAGTGCCATCGCACACCCACACGGGACCTCGATTTTACTTCTTATCTGAAAGAAGGCACACTCGGGACCACTTTCTCGCCCGAAAGAAGCCGACCCACCTCGGTCCAGTATCGAACTACTGGCGCAGTTGCCGAGGGTGCTAACCACTACGCCACCGCGATGGGTATGTTCAGTGGCATTTGTGTAGTGAAAACAATCCAAAAATGAAAAAACTGATGTCATCAGATGCTATCTAATTATTTAATTAATAATAAAATTAATTAATACACGATTTTTCAATACAAAAAAAAAACACTTGCAAGCACTCAACATGGGACTGCACAACTGCAAATAAAACGCCCTGTTCTGCACTGTTCACACAGTTCACCACAGGATGCAGTTCAGTGCAGGGCGAGGCAGCTTGTGGACACTGCATGAAAGTATGAGACCTTATTACGAAAAAGCTTTTTACTGTATTGGAGTGGAATTTAGGAGAAGCACTTACTACAGTGGAACCTCCAAAGTTGACCACCTGTATAGGTTGACCACTATTCTCATGTTGACCACACTTTTATTGTTTGTTGGTCCACCATTGGTAAGCCTAGGAGAGTAAATTCTAGATGTTGACCAACTCTATAAGCTGTACCTTTACCACCATAAACTGGTGATGAAGGTGTAGAAGGTAAAGTTCTTAGAACCAACGTCCCAAAGCAATGTGGAGATAAGACTCGGCTGTGACCCAATGAATAAAAGGGGTATGGTTGAAGTGGAGACAGGCAAGTGGAGTCATGTGTGATAGGAGGGTTCCAACCAAGTTGAAAGGGAAGGTGAGGCCCACTATGCTTTATGGATCAGTGTGTTGGGCAATGAGGCAGAAACACGTAAATACAATGGAAGTAGCCAAGATGCAAATGCTGTGGTATATGAGAGGGGTGTCGAGAACTGCAGGTAGCCCGGGGTGGCGGACATCATGGAAAAAATAAAGGAGAGTAGGTTGCGATGGTATGGATAGTGTAGGAGATAGATGGAAGTGGGTTGGCGGCTATAACTTGCAGACCCAAACCCGTCACAGGCAAAATATGGGTATGATGATGATGACTCTATATGTTGACCAATTTCTTACCGCCCTTGAGTGGTCAACTTATAGAGGTTGCACTGTAATACTTTTCCTGCTATTATGCAGTTTTCATTTTAACATCAAGTTTGTGGAATGTTTGGCCAGTCGTAAACGGAATTGTGGAAAACATCCTTTGAAGACTATAGTGCAAACTTTTCCAAACTCTTCTTCCGCCTATGGCAGGATCTGATACCCATCCTGCCGCTCTGAACGGACACAGAGTTGATTTAATCGACGCGATAGTATACTTCTGTAGTCAGCTGCCGGAGAAAGCTGCAACCCCTATGTTTATTTATCGTCCATCTCCTGTACGTTTGGGTACTCCACCAACGTCACGGAACGAGTTGTTACACCTGGAAATACTGCCTCATCTATGCGTTGCATAGTAGACGGGGAACCTCTTCTATAGTGAGGGTATATCTGAGGGAAATGCCCTGCGGCCTCTCTCTCGCCCAAAGGTAGCCAACCCGCCTAGATCTAGTACAGCACGTGAGACTATTGGCGCATTCAGTCGCGCAAGCTAGTTAGAAAATTTGCACCGCACTCTCTTTCAGTGAGTTCTTTTGTCCTCATATGTCAGGTACCATTACTGATGAGCGGCGAGTTGCGTTGAACACACACCAGTTCACGTCTCATCACTGAAGTTAAGCAACGCAAGCCCAGTTTGTTTGTTTGTTAGTGTTTAAGGTCCCGTCAACCACAAGGTCATTAGAGACCCGTCCATTGCATAGTTCTAATGCATAGACTGCACAGACACTACACCAATGCGACGATTATGGGGTATTAGCAGTACCCAGCTTTCCCGAGCGACCAGCCATGTCAGTACTAACTGGGCTTGCATTGCTTAACTTCAGTGATCAGACGAGAGCTGGTGTGTCCAATGCAACTCGCCGCTCCCCCACAAGCCCAGTTAGTACTGACATGGGTGGTCGCTCGGGAAAGCTGGGTACTGTTAATACCCAATAATCGTCGCATTAGTGTAGTGTCTGTGCAGTCTCTGCATTAGAACTATGCTGTGGACGGGTCTCTAATGACCTCGTAGTTGACGGGACCTTAAACTCCAAGAAACAAACAAACCATTACTGATACTTAAGGCAATCGAGAATGGCGGCCGTTGCAAGGTGCCAGATAAAGGCGATCTGCTTTGTCCTGGTCTGGCAATCCAACCATTTACTCACGAAGTGTAGCATGCTACCAACTGAATGAAGAAGACGGATATATAAGGCAGTTTTATTACAACGTCGATGCACGCACGCAATAACATACACAGACCACGTGGCTGGTGTACGATTTTTTAAAAAAAATTGCAAGTTTTATTGCAGCGTTTCTGCAACGGCCCATATACGAGTGTCACCTACCAAGAGACCTCCTGCACTGTCAGCCATTTTCTTTTTGTTTCTTACACTACATCAAGTGTACACCAGGGCATAGGCTTAGTAAAGCATATGTCAAAATCTACACTCACTGCATAATCTTTTATGCTACGTATCGCACCACGTAGCGAAGAATACGAAACTTCAGCAACTTCGTAGCGTAGGGAACGAATTCTTTTAAAACTGTAGCCAAAACTTCATAGTGCAGTTGTAGTGCTACAAACGCTACACGTTTTCGAGTAGGTTTCTTTGCGTAGTGCTACATGGCGGCTCCAACAGAATATGGTGGACTGCCATACATATTAAAAGTGCCCAAAAATGAAGCGGAACAATTAAAAAATTGTATAGTTTTCAATTAAAGAAGTAATTTAATTCATCTTCATCATACCCTTATCCCCCCTGTGGCAGGGTCGGGTCTGAGAGTCCACTATACATACTCAGACTGGGGTCACCCAAGCCAGGCGTCTGAAACCCATAAGAGTGTTGTCAAAGTTTGTCTGTTGGGGTTCCAACATTAAGAACATAATATTTAATTGAAATAGTTTAGTCCTCTAAGTAGCATATATGGCAACATAGAAGCGACACTACAAGTATTTCCATAGCCTAAAAGATTATGCAGTCGGCTTGATGAACACAGTGTTCACGTTTGCACATTTGAATATTCGTCTGCATTGCATAGCATACGCTTGCAGAAAAAGTAATAAAACTCCCTATACAACTTTATCCAGGGTAACTTGTTAATTAGCTCTATGTAGTTTGCACGCAGTATTAATTATTTATTACAATTTACGATAAGTGAAACTTAAATAGTGTTCCACTGTTAGGTTCTAGGAGGCGTCGTCAACGTGTGCACGAAATGGTGCCAGTCTTGGATTTGATCCACTCCAGATAATACTGCACATTGGCAAAAAAATCAGGAACATTAGGTGTACCACAATCTGCAATATTAAAGGAAGTAATTCCAATGATTTTGAAGCTTCCCTTGTCATTCACAAAGACAGGGCCTCCTGAATCACCCTGTTTGGAATAACAAAATGATCAAATTAGATAATATTAAAAAATAACGTATATAAAATTTCTCTTTCTATAAGTCAAAGGTTATTGTAGTGAGCCTTCTTGGTCAGTTGGGGCACACTACACAAACAAGGAAGCTCCCCTACACACAGCGTGGGAGCGGCGAGTTGCGACGGACACACCAGTTCTCGTCTGATCACTGAAGCTAAGCAACGCAAGCCCAGTTAGTACAGACATGGGTGGTCGCTCAGGAAAGCTGGGTACT
>JAAFCE010004287.1:9295033-9353861 GCA_013389805.1 Trigoniulus corallinus
CCCCCTAGTTTGGGAATTCGGACTGGCTGAAACTTACAATTTGCTTCAGAATCATAATCACCCCGCCCCCCAGAATCATAATCACCCCCCTCCTCTGAGCCAGCCTCTGGATCCGCCCTTGGTCATGTTATGGCTGCTTGGCTAACTCCTCAACCCCGTTAAATTAATCCTGCCATCCATGCATACTCATTAGCACCTTCTTTCCAAAACATGTTGATTAATTTGGTACACTTACCTTACAAACAGCCTTGTTACCCTCTCCGTTAGCACAAATAATTTGCGGAGGGACTTTCGCCATTAACATCTGGCCGCATGTTTTGCTATTAAAAATTTTTAATGACACTTTCCTAAGCTCGGTACTCTTATCGCCTTCTGAAAGTGTTCAAAAATATTAATTGACAGAATATTGCCGTCATACCCTTATCCCGCCTGTCGCAAAATGAGTTTTCCTCTACCCCCAGCATACCTATCACTAGGTCACTAACCAACCCACAATCTATAATATCCCTTCTTGAACCTGCTCCCTCGGGTTGAGTATCCGGTTGATGGATCAGTTGATGTATGAAACAACACACCATTCCGAAACATTCCGATTGCACTGTATGCACCCTTTCCCAGCCTATGGCATAGTCAGGAACCCATGTTATCCCTCTGAATGGACACAAGGGCGATAGTTCCCCCTATGCTTATTTATCATCGGTCTACTGTTCATTTTTGGGGAATTGCAAGCTCCTACAACTGGAAATTTTGCCTCATCTACCCGTTGCGTAGTATAGAGGGTTATTTTACGTGCAAGTGACATCGTGCACCAACACTGGACCTCGGTTTTTCTTCCCTTCCGATTGTTAGTTGGTGTTTTAGAGCCCTTCAACTACAAGGTCATTACAGCCCCTCCACAGTGTAGTTCTGATGCAGAGACTGCAAAGATACTACACTAATGCGACGATTATTGGATACTAACGGTACCCAGTTTTCTCAGGCAGCCACCCAAGTCAGTACTAACCACTACCCCACCGCCCTGAGTTTGCGATTGCACTGTAGGATGTCCATTAAGCCAAGCGCGTTAAACCATTGAGGCACCAAAAATCACTTCCCATCACCATGAAGTGCCGAAGGTAAATATTTTACTTACCATTTGCAACACGGCCCCATCCAGTTGCGGCACCCTGTTGGTTGTTAAAGTCATCTTTGGATGATGGCAAGCAGATTGGCCGAATATGTTTGCTGAATTTTACTGGCTTCTCAAGTTGGATCAAAGCAATGTCATTTATAGCTGGGCTGCGGTGACGGTTAGAAAACTTTTCATGGCTACAAATGAAAATAACTTAACAGTTATTGTAGTAATACAACATCCATGAGGAATTCCCTACTACGTTGTCTATGCCGGATTTACCACTAAGCTAAGTAGGCTGAAGTCTACGGCCTCAACATTTGGCAGGCTTCAAAACTTAAGACCTGAAAAGGCCTCAGAGGGCCTCAAAAATCTCACACTGGACGTTGATATGGTAGAAACAAGATATTGGCACTACTTCCCAATCCCCCGGGAGCGGCGAATTGCGTTTGTTTACAACAGTTCTCGTCTGATCACTGAAGTTTAACAGCGCAACCCCAGCTAGAACTGACATGGGTGGCAGCTTGGGAAAACTGAGTACTGCTAATACCCAAAAATCGTCGCATTAGTGTAGTATCTGTTCAGTCTGTGCATGAAAACTATGCTGTGGTCGGAGCTCTAATGACCTTGTAGTTGAAGGGCCCTAAAACACAAACAAAACAAATCCAATCTCCTCATGTGCTGGTATGGGTAATAGACATAGGGTGCCAAAATAGGGCCTGAATTTTTATTTTTATAACGTACACCATTTGAAAGGTATTTGAATCCTTATTTGCCGTCAATAATTCGGGTGGCGATAGCCAACGGAGTAGGAATGGTTATATATTTGTGGCACTTTCGAGACGGGGGACATCGCGGAAACGATAACGGAGAAAATATAGATGTGATGAGAAGAGGAGAGTTGGCGCTAGGGGGATGCAGGTTGGAAAGAATGGAACGATCAAAGGAGACCTGACATCATTATGTACGTAAAAATAGGGCAGTGTTGTGCACGGTTTGCTTGCTTGTTGGTGTTTTAGTGTCATTCAACTACAAGGTCATTAGAGCCCCGTCCACAGTGTAGTTCTTATGCAGAGACTGCACAGACACTACACAAATGTGACGATTTCTGAGTATTAGCACTACCCAGTTTACCCAAACGGACACTCACGTCAGTACTAGCTGGGGTTGTGCTGCTGAACTTCAGTGATTAGACGAGAACTGGTGTGCCCAACACAATTCGCCGCTCACTTTGTGCACGGCGACCAGAACTCGGGAACCCAACACTGCCACACGAGGGATGAGGATATTATCATGATATAGGCATACCACTGAGTAATTGATGAGGATATGGTGATGTGTGGGGTAGAAGGGGACGTGGTGGGAGAGAGGCGGGAGTGGAGGGTTATAACCCGAAGACAACCCTGCCTCCGGGCAGGATAAGAGTATGATGATGATGACTTGATCTCCATGTACTCAATTGCTCCAAGGCATTTGCAGTTTTGTGAGGATCACAGAAGTTTTCTGTCTCCTTCTACAATGACTTTAAAATAGGATGACGACTTACATAATAATGTTTGCAATCTTGATTGGAGTCGTACGTTGTTTTTCGTGTGTAATTCCTATTCTCACGTCGATTTCCTTCAGCTTCTTCCTAAAGTGTTAGAATGTGATTCAAAGGTGAGAAAGTGAAATCCATATGCACATTTCATAATCTTTATAATAGCATATACCCTTTCAAACAATGTGCTGCAGTAATAATGTATGTTTCACTGATAAGTGATGCACCACAAAAAATCCAGGTAGTACCTACATCTGAAAGGCCAACCTGTTGGAGACAGCGTTTAATTAAAAATATCGGTCAATATTTTTAAGATATCTAAATAATATAATAATTAATTCTCAAAACTAATCCATTTTTAGCCTACGAAATATTAAGTTCCCAAATGTTTGAGGTGATGGATCTAAATTGTAATCTGCTGGGTGCCGAATGATTGCTATAATCTCTAGTTTAAAGTTGGCCTAGTTCTCTTCATGGGAAACGTATTTCATTGACGTCTTCATTCTTGAAATCAACCATCATCCAACCGTAATCCACACCAACACCCACCAACCCCTCCTGCGAATGTCCAGCGTTGGACATACCTTACAACCTCCACTTGATCCTCACACAATCCACATCCCTAATCTCCACCTGTGATCTTTCCCAACCTCTGTCTCGTCTCCAGGCACCCAGCTCTTGCCCGAAACAGAAGAGAGCTGCCCCAAGTGGAAAAAGTCCCGCTCCAAGTTAAGAGTTACGGAATTTAATGTAGGTATCAATGAAATGACTGAAGGTTTATGACGGTCGAAATTATTGGGATCTGTTAGAAAAGACTGTATTAAAGAAATTTAGCTGTAAAAGCAGCATCAAGCAGTGAAAATTGGTGATATCCCCGAGGTTTACGCCTTTCCAAAGGCCCGATGTCTTACGGAATAAAATGAATAAGTGAAATAAAACCACTTGCTACTCACCATCCAAGGAAAATTAGAGACATCGCAAGCAACACCCGCTACTATACGAGATCCGCTACCGGTTGTGCCACAGTCTGTAGGATAGAAATGAAAACATTGAGTAAACTTTTCAATTCCACTGAGCTGTCTCTGCATTAGAACTACGCAGTGGACGGGATTCTAATGACGTTGTAGTTCATAGGTTCCCAAACTTATTTGTTCTGCCACCCCCTTTTTCAGAAAAAAAATTAACATCTCCTTGTGAACAGTCAGAGGATATAGTAAAACATTTGTGTTATTGCAAGTAAGACACTTGAAATCACTGCTAGCCTTACAAAGTGGGAGACCCTGGGGAAGTACAATTTGGGTTGCCCAGGACGCCCAGCCTTCCCAATCAATTAGTCAATGTGCTCCTTCCAGTTGTCCTCAATGTTTTGCTTAATTCCAAGGTGCTATGGATCTCAACCCTATTAAATATAAATGTTTTTGACAACTACCAATAAAAATACCGTTCAATAATTTATACGATTTTTGGTCCCGTTAAGAGAAATGCAAATGGCTAGCAGGTACTGTATGCCCGAGTAAGTAATGACAGTACAGTAGTTACCTTCATTCCTCTTGCTCACCAAACTTTCAGACACCTGGAAAGAACAAGGTATAATTAATACCTGTGGAATATTAATAGGATAAATGGTGACCTTATAACACTTTTAAAATGCATGCCATGCGTCTAAAAATTTATTCTGAAGGGTTTCAGT
Source organism: Trigoniulus corallinus (assembly GCA_013389805.1). Lineage (NCBI taxonomy): Eukaryota > Metazoa > Arthropoda > Diplopoda > Spirobolida > Trigoniulidae > Trigoniulus > Trigoniulus corallinus. The sequence goes on from JAAFCE010004287.1 coordinate 9,299,375, forward strand.
TTTGGCTTCATTAAAGTGCAGTTGCGTTCAATATTAGTACACCCCACTGGAATGGGATCACGTCAATTTGGCGCATGACAATTTGGCGTATGGCAATTTGGTGTAGTCAATTTGGCGTACGACAATTTGGCGTACATACACATTCGGCGTATGACAATTTGGCGTACGGAAAATTTGGCGTATGACAATTTGGCGTACATACAAATTTGGAGTACGTCAATTTGGCGTACATACCGATCTCTTGGGTGCACCCCCTTGGGTCAACCCCAAAAACCCCATCCTAGATCTACGCGTGGGCATAACAGTCATTGCAACGGTCCCGTATAACACAGTTGGATTTGTGTTTTAGGGCCCATCGACTTCAAAGGTCATTAGGGCCCTATAACACAGTTACGGTAGGCATTCATTGTTCTATTACCTTGCAATGACTGTTGTTATGACCGTTGCAATTTTGAACAAATTTGGGCACCCAAGAGATCGGTATGTACGCCAAATTGACGTACGCCAAATTTGTATGTACGCCAAATTGTCATACGCCAAATTATATATGCGCCAAATTGTCATACGTCAAATTTGTATGTACGCCAAATTGCCATACGCCAAATTGTCATGCGCCAAATTGACGTAGACCCCACTGGAATGGAGTTGGGGTGGGGGCACAATTTCGATTTCAACAGCTGATGTAATATAAAGGAAGTGATACTTACTGAAAGTGGAATTCCAACACAAAATATGGCCAATATAATTGAACGGATATTCAAGAAACTCATTTTGAAAGACACCCAACGACCTATTTCAATAAACAGAGAATTGATTATAATGGTTTGTCAAACATTAAAACATTAAAAAGAGACTCAAAGATTTTCAGAAAATAAATTTACTACAGGCAAACTGCAGACTATCTTGCTGAAGGTTTTGAAGGAACCCTGCGAAGGAATAATATCATATTTCCATTATGTCACTGGAATCACCAGAATTCGGACATTTTGGGCTGTTAGGTCAGTTTTCTGTAAACTTGGCCAGAGAACGTATTCAGAGCTACAACTGGATTGCTGATCAAGCTTTTACTCTTGGACAATTTCTAGTCTACATGCGCTTTTATTATCAGTCGCTGTCTTACACATCATATTCACCCCGATGTATCTCAGGACTAAAATTATTTTTGCCTTACAGAAGCTGCTAATTTTTATCTGATTTTTATCAAAACTTGACATAGATGCATACAGGTGCACTGTATATGGTGCTAACATCACGTAGTCTTGCCCCTACAACATACAATTCCCTATGGAAACATGGTAATAATAACACTGAACAACATGCAGTATTTTTACTATGGTACAAATACATTTCTCAATTAGTGCTAGGTTTATTGGATAAGTTATGCCAATTGTTTATCTGTTCTCCAATTCGCCCTAGGATGTCAGGTTCCCTGGTAATTCATAGAGCCAAAGTTTCATTAAAATAATTGTGAATGGACATCAGACAACAATGGAAGTCATACACTATATAATTACTGTTAATGATGTTGGGGTTGACATGATATAGGCCATTTATGTTAATGATACAGGGCTATCTGCACTGCAGATAACACATGCATTACAAGGGTGGTGCATAAAATTTCATGGTGGATGCATAAAATAGCCATATTGGTGTTTCTGTTTTGCTTTTGGTTACCTTATAGTGTAATTGGAGGAGTCAACCCAATGTTCCCCACATTTACCACATCATCACCTTTCTTTAGAAATTATGTAATTCCCATTTTTCTTCGTTTTCATATCAATTAAGAAATGTTAGTGAAACAATCTGAGGAATATGAATCCACAGGCCTTGTAAGTCTGGCAGTAACATGTGCCCCTCTGCAGGGCAATTTTTGCTATTCCCACCTATTGATAACAGTGTTAGTTATGAGGTAGATAACTGCTCTTAAGGATATTTAATGAGTGTTTAGGGGATGGAAAACTACCAGATGATTGGAGCATCACACGAGTAGTGATGCAGTAGAAGGGGAAGGGCAAGAGCAAGGAAAGTTTGGATAGTTACCAACCAGTAGCTATAAACAGTTGCATGTATGAGTGCTGGGCTAATAAAGAGGCAACTAGGGACAATAATAGAAGGGTCGGACAAATTAGTAAAGTTCCAAAATGGGTTCCAAAAGGGGCGCAGAACAGGTGATAGCCTGTACATGATTACACGGATTATGGAAGTAGTACAAAGAAGAAATGGATACCTCTGTTTTGTGGATGCTGAGGGTGCATATCGACACCTTCCCGGTAAATCATAAATCCCGGTAAATCCCGGTTCTATCATAAATTTTACAGATTTCCTCATTCCTTCTTATGCTAAAAATATTTTTAGATATTAAAAAAATGGAATAACTACTTAACGTAGGGTAAAACGGATTGCAGTATTAATAAAGACGTAATGTGCAGAATTTGATTATATTAAAAAGTGAAAATCTCAAAAAATGTTGCTTACGATGTTTTACCGGGAAGGTGTCGATATGATAAGGTGAATAGAGAGAAGCTATGGGCAGTTATTCCCAAGTATGGGGTTAATAAGGTGCTAGTGGAGCTGCTCCAGAAGCTACATATGGGCACTAAGTATGATTTCCACTGGGAGGGAATAAACACAGGACAGATAGGTGTGAACAAGGGATTGCAAGATGGCTGCCCGTTTTCTGTTCCTAGTGTACATCAATGGGGCTGTCCATTATCAGAATTCTGTTCCTAGCATACATCAATGAACTGGGGATTAGCCTCCAAGGTGGAGGGCTGGGGGTTTCCCCTGGGGAATTGTATCAAATTGCCTGCCGTCTTCCAATATGATGATATATTGCTGCTGAGAGAGACTGAGGGAGAGCTTGAAGAAGAACTGGATATCTATGAAGAGTTCAATAGGGATTTTCAGTTAGCTTTTTGACAAGACAAAACAAAGCTGATGATCATAGGAGAGAATAATGTGCTGCCTAGCAATAAGAAACCAATGAAGCTTGGGGAGAGGGAGATAGATGCAGTGTCAGAGGTTACATTTTTGGGGGGTTAAACTCACAAATGATAGGGTATACCTAAAACAGTGAAGGAAAATATCATTTGTACGTTAAAAACCAGAGAAGAATTAATAAGTAAACTGGCATTTGATTCATTCTCAAGGAATGAAATGGTTAGAGACCTATGGAAAGCAGTAGCAGTTCCAGGGCAAACATATGGAAATGAGGTTCTATGCATTAGTAGAAGGGGAATGGAGTGTATGGAAGAAGCCCAAAGAAGGTTAGGTAGGTTGGCCTTAGAGGGAAATAGGTTTACAGCAGTTGAAGCAATACAATGGGACGTGGCGTGGTCTATGTTTGAACAGAGAAATGATTAGTAAGTTGGTATACCTATGCAGGATATGGGGACTACAGAACGAAAATCCAGTATAGCAGGTCAATGCATGGGTAAACAACATGAGGGTATCAACCAACTGGGAGAGGAGGGTAAACAGGATGTCAAAGAAGATAGGCATAACACTGCAACCCAGGGAGGTCAACGAGGGGGCAACAACAATGCAAAGACTAGTTCAGGAGAATGTTAATCAATGGGGGTTAGGGCAGTGGCGACAGAGTATGGAGGGAAGGACGGCAAAGAAAACGCTGAGGGTGTATGGAAACAAGCTTAACATAGAGAAGAAGGTAATCTATGACAATACGTGGGAGAGCTCACTTCTGTTTCGGGCAAGAGCTGGGCCACTGGAAACGAAACAGATGATGGCAAATATCACAGGTGGAGAGCAGGGCTGTGGATTATGTTGGGATCAAGTGGTGGATCTCAGGCAAGTGATCCTGTCTTGTCCAGGGCTGGACCACTGTAGGAGAGGTTGAGGAGCCTTCTCTTCACAAGAGGTGCTGGCGGTGATCGGTTCCAGGGTGGAGCGGCTGGTAAGCCCAACCCCAGCCAGTACTGACATGGGTGGCCACTTGGGAAAACTGGGTACTGCTAATACCCAAAAATCGTCGCATTAGTGTAGTGTCTGTGCAGTCTCTGCATCAGAAATATGCTGTGGATTGAGATAAATAGACCTTTGTATTCGAAGGGCCCTAAAACAACAATGGATGGAGGAGAGTGGTGCGGCTGGAATGGGTGCAATGGCAAAGGTGTTGCTAGGGTGCTGGTGGAGATCTACGCATATGGGCCTAACATGAAAAATCTCACTAGGAAGGTATCAGTCATAAATGATTACATATTCATATTCATGCGCAATTTATCTGCTCTCTTGTAAAATTTGCGATTTTGGTCTTACAAAGTTTCTAAAAAAAGGTGACGATATGCGAATTCAAATAAAGTTTCATGCTTACCAAACAGCAATTCAGTAGGAATAGAGCTCTCTTTTTTGCAGCAAGAGTAAGCGATATTCGCCTTTTATAAGACTCTTGTTTTTGTGGAGACTCGCACATACTCGCAACGTCACAAACATTTGACAAGAGTGAAACAATTACACATTGTTTTTGAAGATAAAATTATGGAAAGAGAACTCATAGTACATCGGATGGTTGACATGACAATGGCTATTATGCGATTGCTACACAGCAGTGTCTTGCCAAACAAACGGAAACATCCGTAAATTGGAGTCTAAACGAGCTGCAGAGAACGTTTGGAAGTACAACTGGGTTTTAAAGACGGTTGTCTTCTTTTAGAATTATGGGTGCATACCTGCCACGCGGAACCGGCGAACCCGATACGTTTGACTTCAGTGGATCACAGGAATCTGCTCGTTCGCGCGCAAGCTATTTGAACGGTTGACATTTTGAATTTTTCTTTGGTGTGCATTGTTCACTGTTATTGGTGTAGTTAAAAAATCAAAAAGTGAAAAAAAAAACTGATGCCATCAGCTACTATCCAAGAATTTAATTAATAATAAAATTAATTAATCTACGATTTTTCATACAAAAAGAAAACACTCGCAAGCGCTCAACATGGGACAGACTGCTCAACTGCAAATAAAACGGGACAAATAAAACACCCTGTTCTGCGCTGATAACTGTTTTTTTGCACAGTTCAGCTCCATTTTCATCAGCAAACTGTTGCAGGATGCAGCGAATGAGTCCCGTCCACTGTATAGTTGTAATGCAATGACTGCACAGACACTACACAAATTCAACGATTTAAGGGTATTAGAGGTACTCAGTTTTCCCAAGCTGCCATGCATGTCAATACTAGGGTCAGTACTGTGATCGGATCTTCACAAGCAGTTGGAGATCGCATATATTATGCGAATAAGTTTATATGTGCATGGGGGGGGGGGAGTTGCAACCCCAAAAACCCCACCCTGCATCCGCGCGTGCTCACAAGTGTCAGTCAGTCACACAGTCAGGGTTTTGAGGTAGGTAGTATAACCACAAAGAATAATTTCCCCTCTTGCAACTCCCCTGTCCAATTATTGTAGGAATGTGTATCAAGGAGTCATCTCCGGGACCCGATTACATGGTACATGTCCCCAACCTCTGATAAACTGTCAGGTGACCCCCTTCAGTCAGTTGTTTGGTCCTTTGATGTAAGGAACCATTGCACATGCTTAAGGCCATCCAGAATGGTGGCCGTTGCAATGCGCCACATACAGACTGGATTGATCCTGCAACCATTCACTCGCAAAGAATAGCATGCTACGGACTGAATGTAGAAAACAGACATATTAACTTTTTCCAGAGAAACTTTACTAATGTGTTAACGAGCTTTATGAACTTTTACATGGCATTATTTATTTATTACAATTTATGATAAGTGAAACGTTAATGGCGTTCCACTGATAATTTCTAGGTGACGTCGTCAACGTTTGCACGAAATGCCACCAGTCTTGCTTTTAATCCACTCCAGAAAATACTGCACATTTGCAAAGAAATCCGGAACATTAGGTAAACCACATACTTCCGTGGTAAAGGAAGCAATTCCAACGAGTTTGAAGCTTCCCTTGTGATTCACAAAGAGAGGGCCTCCTGAATCACCCTGTTTGTAATAAAGTGATCAAATGAGATAATATTAAAAAATAATGTCAATCGCCAAATTGTGCCTATAATCAGAAGGCAGATTGTTTTATGTAGTAATTTACGTCGTGTTGTACACTAATGCGACAATTGTTGGGTATTAGCAGTACCCAGTTTTCCCAAATGGCCACTCATGTTAGTACTAGCTGTGCATGCGTTGCTTAACTTCAGTGATTAGATGAGAGCTTGTGTGTCCAATGCAATAAGTCACTCCCAGGCCTGTAATAAGTGGATCCCTGGAATGCGTGCATTCGTGATGACGACTGTGAGTTCACTTGCCATCTGTGCTTCCCTGCACAGTGGCGCTCTATACGTGAAAATTCGAATTGAATAGTCACCATGTGAAACTCTGTCTCGTATTCGATAAAATCGTGTACGAGAAGTATCGTATCAAATAGGTTGCCATGAGAACCAGGCCTTCTCGTCTTTTGTCCAGGAACGCCCATCTCGCGAGAAATTGCAAAATCCCTAATACCCTTGTAAAACAAATTCTATAGGTAATCCTAATAAATAGAGAGGTTAGCACCTTCTTTCCAAACCATGTTGATTAATTTGGTACACTTGCCTTACAAGTAGCCTTGTCACCTACTCCATCAGCACAAATAATTGATTTATGGTATTTCACATTCATTATCTGTCGGCATGTCTCCGTATTCAAAACTTTTACTGACACTTTCCGAAGCTCTGTACTCTTCTTGCCTTCTGTAAGTGTTCAAAAATATTACTTAACACAATATTATCATCATTCACTTTTCCCTCTTCTGGCACAGTGGGTTTTACAGTTAGTTAATTATTTCTTTTTGGGCCCACGATTACTATGTCATTAGGGTCCAGAAATGCAGTCATTCCATGGCAGGCGGTGTAAAGGGCTATCCCATCATTCTGACGCTTAGTAAAACGGCAAAAAAAAAACAACAATAGTCAAAGGTCAAAAGACCAATAATTAACAACATCAAAAGGTAACTTCAGTTGTGGAGCCTGGGACGAAGAGGCATTCAATGCATCCCCTCCCCTGTTGCTGGTCCTGAACGGAGATGGTACACGAATGTAGGCATTTTTTAGTTGCCACACAGTCATCATACAGACATTGATTTCCAGAAGGCGGTCCGACGCCAGGGGCAATTTGACCCTATTGCTACTCCACTGAACTAAGTTACTCCACTGAACAACGGAAAAAATAACTGCGGGTTCTGGCGCCTCCATTCCCGTATACCTCCCACTAGGTCGCCATGCAACCCACTAGCTATGATATCCCTTCTTGAACCTGCTACCTCTGCTTTGATGCGCCTCTGTATCGGGGTTGATGAAAGAGTTGATGTATGAAACAACTCACTATTCCGAAACATTGTGATGGCAATATATGATGTCCATTAAGGTAAGCATGTTAGCCATTGAGGCATCAAATATCACTTCGCATCACTATGAAGTGCTGAAGGCAAATATTTCACTTACTGTGTGCAACCTTTCCCCATCCAGTTGCAGCACCCTGTTGGTTGTAAAAGTCATCTTTGGAGTCAGGCAAGCATATTGGCCGAATACTTTTGCTCAATTTTACTGGCTCCTCCAGTTTCTTTTCATGGCTACAAATGAAAATAACTTCCATATAGTGTCATAATACAGCAATTAATACAACATCCATGAGGACTTTTCTACCACGTTGTCAGTGCCGGACTTACCACTAATCTAAGCTGGGCCGGCCTCAGGGCAAGGCGACCGAGGCGACCGGCTTGGGCCCCGCTATCGCCTGCTGCCTTGGGCCCCGCAAACTTTAGGGCCGGCCGTGAAGCTAACTAGGCTGAAGCCTAGGGCCTCAACTTAAGCTTCAAAACTTAAGAAATGGGCCACGCAATTGAAATAGCCTACCGGCTCTCAATATCTAAATCCGACACTGCACGTTATTATGATAGAAACATGATATTGGCACTACTTCCCAATCCCCTGGGAGAGGCGAATTGCGTTGGAAATACCAGTTCTCGTCTGATCACTGACGTTAAGCAGCCCAACCCCAGCTGGGTGGCTAATACCCAAAAAACCGTCGCATTAGTGGGGTGTCTGTGCAGTCTCAGCATGAGAACTATGCTGTGGACGGAGCTCTAATGACCTTGTAGTTGAAGTGCCCTAAAACACACAGAAAACAAAACAAACCCAATCCCTTCATGTAGTGGATTTAAGAAGCAGGCGGAGTGTAGGGGTATGAATGGGAAACAGACATAGGGTGCCAAAATAGGACCTAAATTCTTATTTTTATAACATACACTATTTGAAAGTTATTTGCATCCTAAAATGAATCTGTTTCCCATTATTTATACATAAATACATTGTAAGATACTAGTTAATTTAAAAGCACGTAATGGGATTACGGGAGATTCGGATGTCACCCTCAGGATGAATGTGTAGAGGTTGAAGGCGAGACAGGAAAGTAGAGTCCTGGTGTGATAGGTGGGTCGCAATAAAATCCCATGGGTAAATTTAAAAGGTAGTGGTACGCTGGGTAAGACCGCCCTATCCTACAGGAATCAGTGTTGGGCATTGAGGAAATGCCAATGCTATCGTCAATAATTGGGGTGTCGGACAGCGGGGGACATCGCGGAAACGATAAAGGAATGTAGATGTGATGAGAAGAGGAGAGTTGGTGCTAGGGATGGAGGTTGGAATGCATGGGACGACCAAAGGAGACGTGACATCATTATGTATAATAGGAATAGGGCAGTGTTGTGCACGGCGACCAGAATTCCGATACCCAAAACTGCCACACGCGAGATGAGGATATGATCATGATATATTACTGAGTAATTGGGGTAGACGGGAACCTGGTGGGAGATAGACGGGAGTGGAGGGTTACAACCCGCAGACCCGGCCCAGCCTCCGGGCACGATAAGGGTATGATGATGACTTGATCTCCATGTACTCAATTGCACCAAGGCATTAGCAGTTTTATGAAATGTGTTTGTGAGGATCACAGAAGTTTTCTGTCTGCTTTCATCTATTAATATAAAGACTTTAAAATAGGATGACGACTTACATAATGAAGTTTGCAATCTTCATTGGAGTCGTAAGTGGATATTCGTGCGTAATTCCTATTCTCACGTCGACTCCCTTCGGGTTCATCCTAAGGTGTTAGAATGTGATTTAAGGGTCAGAAAGTGGAATCCATATGCACATATCACAATCTTTATAATAACGCATACCCTTCCAAACAATGTGCTGCAGTAATAATGTATGTTTCACTGATAAGTGATGCACCACAAAAAATCCAGGGATTTCTATGTGGTGAAAGGCCAACCTGTGGGAGACAGCGGTTAATTAAAAACATGGATCAGTATTTGTAAGATATCAAAATAATATAATAATTAATTATCAAAACTAATCCATTTTTTGCCTACGACATGGTAAGTTCCCAATTGTTTCAGATGATGGATCTGAATTGTAAACTGATGGGTGCCAAATTATTGCTGTAATCTCTAGCTTAGTTTGTTTCATGGAGAAGCGTATTTCATTGATGTGTTCATGCACGTCATCTTAAAATCAACCATCATCCAATCGTCATCCTCACCGACACCCACCACTCCCAGGACCACCCCTTTTGCGCTGGTCCAGCGGCAGACATGCATGATATCCTCCAGTTCATCGCCACATCCCCATGCCCTCCACTGTCTCGTCTCCAGTTACCCAGGTATTACCCCAAACAGAAGAAAGCTGTCCCACGTGGAAAATGTTCTGCCCCAAGTTAGAGCTACGGAATATAATGTAGGTATCAATGAAATGATTGAAGGTCTATGACGGTCGAAACTTTTGGGAGCCGTTAGAATGACCGTATTAAAGAAATTTAGCTGTAAATGACGCTTTAATATCAACCAGTGAAACGTGATGATGTCCCCGAGGTTTAGGTCTCTTCAAAGGCCGGATGTCTTTTGGAATAAAATGACTAAGTTAAATAAAACACTTGCTACTCACCATCCAAGGAAAATTAGAGATATCGCAAGCAACACCCCCGATTATACGAGATCCGCTATCGTTTGGGCCGCAGTCTGTAGGATAGGAATGAAAACATTGAGGAAACTTTTCAATTCCACTTAGCTGTCTCTGCATTAGAACTACGCAGCGGACGGGGCTCTAATGACCTTTTAGTTCATAAGTTCCCAAACTTAGTTCTTCTGCCGCCCCCTTTTTCAGAAAAAAAAAATTAACATCTTCTAGTGGACAGGCAGAAGGATACAGTAAAACATTTGTGTTATTGAAAATAAGACACTTGAAATTCACTGCCAGCTTTACAAAGTGGGAGTAGTACAATTTCGGAGGCCCAGGACTCACAGCCTTCCCAGTGAATTTGTCAATGTGCTCCTTCCAAGTGCCCTCAGTGTTTTGAATAATAGCATTCAATAATTTATACGATTTTTTGGTCCCGTTAAGATAAATGCAAATGGCTAGCAGTTACTGTATGTTCTAATAAGTAATGACAGTAGTTACCTTCGTTCTTCTTGCTCACCAAACTTTTAGACACCTGGAAAGAACAAGGCATAATTAATACCTGTGGTACATTAATAGGATAAAGGGTGACGTTATAACACTGTTGTAACCAATATGGAATGCATGCCATGAGTTTAAACATTTCTTCTGAAGGGCTGCAGTTGTATTCAATATTCCACTAAAATTGAATTGGGGTGGTGGCACAATTTCAATTTCAAAAGATGATATATATATAGGAAGTGATACTTACTGAAAGTGGAATTCCAACACAAAATATGGCCAATATCATTGAAAGGATATTCGAGAAACTCATTTTGAAAGCGACCCAACGATCTATTTCCATAAACAGAGAATTGAGTATAATCGCACATCCCTCCTGGTCAACATTTGCCAAACATTAAAGAGAGACTCAAAGATTTTTAGAAAATAAATTTACTAAAGACAAACTCCACACTATCCTGCTGGAGTTTTTGAAGGAACTCTGTAAACTTGGCCGGAGAATATCTTCGGAGCTTCGCGTTTCTAAGTATTGAAGGTCCTACAACTGGATTGCTGATCCAGTTTTTATTCTTCGGAATTTTGCTGGTCTACATGCGGTTTTATTACCAGACGTTGTCTTGCACATTATAACCATCCCAACGTATCTCAGGACTAAAAGCTGCTAACAACTTTGATGTGATTTTCATCTAATTTTCACATATTAAATGTTTATAGGCGCCTGAGAGAGAAGCCGCGAGTGTGCCTTCTTTCGGATGAGAAGTAAAACCGAGGTCCCGTGTGGGTGTACGATGGCACTTGCACGTAAAAGTACCCTCTCTACTACGCAACGGGTAGATGAGGCAAAATTTCCAGGTGTAGGAGCTCGCCCCCTGGCGTCGGTAGCATTCCCCAACGAACACTAGACCGACGATAAATAAGCGTAGGGGTGCAGCTTAGGCCGGCAACCCGCTGCAGAAAAAACTATGTCCAATATATCACCCTGTGTCCATTCAGAGGGACAAATGGGTACCCGACCCTGCCATAGGCGGGAAAAGGGTTAGGAGTAAATGTTTATAGGCGCCTAAAAGTGTTCTGTATATGGTGCTAAAATCAAGCCATCTAGCCCCTACAACATAGAATTCCCTACAGAAACATGCTAATACACTGAACAACAAATGTTTACTATGGAAGAAATAAATTTCTCATTTAGTGCTAGGTTTATTGGATAAGTTATGCTGATTGTTTATCTGTTCTTTATTTTGCCCAAAGGACGTCAGGTTCTCCAGTAACACATAGAGCCACAGTTTCATTAAAAAATTATTTGCGAATGGACATCAGACAACAATGGAAGTCACACTCTACATAATTTACGTTAATGATGTAGGGGTTGACATGATATAGGGCTATCTACACTGCAGGTAACACATGCATTGCAAGGGTGGTGGATAAAGGGTTATCTTCCTTCACAGAATTGCAACAGTACCTAAACAAGATATATACCTGCTGCAGTAAGTGAAAGTTGCCATTAATCCTGCCCAAATGAAGCTTTCTTAGAATAAGCAGTTCTAGAAGGCAAGTTGATTTTACTTATTGCATCAGTGGTGTGAGAATTAAGAGAGCTGAGACTCACAAGCACCTTCGAATTATTCTAAATGCTAAGGGCACCTGTAGAGAGCACACCAACACGTTGATTGGGAAGGCTGGACATGCCCTCCATATGATTAGTAGGGTCCTGGGGAACAGCACAAAGGAAAGTGAAATGGCCTATTTTTCATTGATTACGGCCAACTGTGAAGTACTGTAGTCCAATGTCGTTTCCCTTTAGGCAGGGTTTATCTTGGGAAATTGAAGTGATCCAAAGGTGGGCACGAAGAATTGTGCTACATCACTGCTCTGATAGATTGAGTGTCTCAGACATGATCACCAAAACAGTCTTTGGCAGCTTATCCCTTACAGAGGATAGAGGGAGAACTGATCATCCATTCAAATTGAAGGAGATTTGGGCACAAGCAGACTCATATTACTGGTCTTTTTCCGAGGGTAATTCAGCAATGGAATACTCTCTGTGAGGATAATGTGACGAACTTCCTGCAAGAAGGTGCCATTATATCAGGTATGCAATATATGGCAGAAAAGATGCTATATTTCAGGTTCACAACTGCCAATTTGGATTACCAGGGCCGTTTGCAGTGGTTTACTAATCTGTCAAGGAAACAAAACACCACTTTGAACTGGTCACTAACTGAATACTAGTACCTATGACTATTAGACCTTGTAAGTCTGGCAGCGACCTCTGCCCCTGGCAGGGCAATTTTTGTTATCCCCACCTATTGATAACAGTGCTAGTTATGAGCAGTTTTTCTTCCCTCTTGTAAAATTTGCATTTTTGGACTTACAATGTTGATAAAGAAAGGTGATGATATGCGAATTCAAATAAAATTTCATGCTTACCAAACAGCAACTCAACAGGAATAGAGCTCTCTTTCCTGCAGCAAGAATAAATGATATTAGTCTTTTATAAGACTCTTGTTTTTCTTGAGTCCTGGCACATACTCGCTTCATCACAAACATTTGACAATGTGTGAAACAAAGAGTGAAACAATTACACATTGTTTTTGAAGACAAAATTATGGAAAGAGAACTCATTGTATATTGGAGGGTTGACATGACAATGGCTATTATGTGATTGCTGCACAGCTGTCTCTGGCCTAACAAACGAAGGTTATTCTGATAGTCCACGATATGTATGATGGTTCCATAGCCAGGGTAAGGACACCTTGGGGGAATACTCGGGGCTTTCTAGTAAGAGTTAGGGTGCACCGAGGTTCAGCACTAAGCCCATACATTTTCATCCTGGTATTGGACGAACTGCTGAAAGGAGTAGGAGAATAGGCCCCCTAGTGCTTGGCATTTGCTGACGATAAAGGAAAACTTGGTGACTGCAGAGAACAGAGAGAGAAGGGACTAAACGATGTTATAGGAGCGATATAAAAGGAAGGGCTAACGATAAACATGAAGACAGAGTATTTAGCTTTCAATTGGGAAGGGCAGTAAAATAACGGCCACGTATGGAAGAGGTAAAGTATAGTTATGGCCTCTAAAAAAAAACCCACTTTTCACTTTTAGCCCCATATCTTTCTGTAGGTGTCCATTTACCAAAGTTTTTTGTGTTCTTTTATCATGGCTACATGTTGTGCAGATATATCAGTGGTTTTATTTATTCATTGGTCATTCATTTTTTGGTATTTTGCAAAAAAGTGAAACTTTAAAAAAACCCAATGTTCATAAAAACAAACCCATGGTCCCTAAAAAAATCCATGTCTCTGTGTTAGTGGTTTTTTAAAGTTTCAAACGTAATTAACATATTTTTCTTATTAAGTGACATGAATCTTGAAACGACTGCTACTGGTTTTCAAGAAAACTTCGATTTTAAAACAAAAATTTATTCACACAACGTCAAAATTGCATTAGATTCAAGTTATTATAAATGCATTAATGCACATGTGCCATAACGCCCAGAGGGATTACATCTCCTTGTACACATTAGGTTCAATTGAAATTACATATGAAGCTGCAAGTTAATTGGAATTGGACCATAGAAAATGTTCTCTGCAGGAACAAACTCCATAGGGATGCTGGACGACCATCTCCTCTAAAGTCTAAAAATCTGAATGATGCCTGGGAAAGTGGCTCATTTTCATCCTTGCAGAATGCCTTGCTTAATTAACCCTAGAATGGTAAATGGTAGTCTGACAGACTACCTGCATGTTACAAAAATCGTTGATCATTGATTTCTAAGCATGCAATGTCCCTGAAATTTTACGTACCTTCATTATTTTCTAATTAATAACGATCCATGCAATGATTTCCTTATAAATTAATTGCAATCTATATTGTTTTGGTAGCTGGTAGCCTCACAGACTACCTTTGTCACCCACGTTCGTAAAGATGCTGTAGTAGCGCAGCTCTGCATGACACCTGTAATTCGCGGTGCAGCACTATTATGGGGGCAGCCTAGCAATTTTCAAATGGAAAATTTGGCTGCAGTACCCGAATGTTAGGCAGGGAAGAGAACCACTTCAGTAGAATGCAACAAACCGAAATGCGAATGCTGTGGTACATGAGCGGGGTGTCAACAGTTGATAGAATTAGAAATGAGTATGTTAGAGGTAGCCTGGGGTGGTCGCATAATGAGAAGAGATGAGGAGGAGTTCATTAAGTCAATTTCAGGAATGCAGGTGGTCATCAAGCACCTTGGGCAGGGGGAGACCAAAGGCCCCCCTAACCAAAAGTCAAGTTATGGAAAGTGCAAACACATCTGCTACATGAAATCGTCGGGTTTGTTCCTTCTGCCCTTCAAAAATTAAATGGGTGATGCAATATTCATGCCACTGATGCTCCAGAGCAAACTGTGGTAATCATCGAGGACAAATGTGTATTGAATGTGAACATTTAAAATGAATTGGGTATTTTGCATTGCAGCATATTGATTAATAAATATGCAATTGAGTTTTAAAGTTATAGCACTGTATTTCAATAAAATATTGGAATTTACTTTGGTAGTCTCACCGACTACCCTTTACCTGTAATGTAACAGCAAAGGGAGCATTATCTCTCTAGCGTTAAGCGGCCAATGTAGAATTTTCTTGGCAGAATTTCTTGAGGTACACACTTTTAAAAT
The DNA here is from genome assembly GCA_013389805.1 of Trigoniulus corallinus. Classification (NCBI taxonomy): domain Eukaryota; kingdom Metazoa; phylum Arthropoda; class Diplopoda; order Spirobolida; family Trigoniulidae; genus Trigoniulus; species Trigoniulus corallinus. The sequence goes on from JAAFCE010004287.1 coordinate 9,314,515, forward strand.
TTTTATAAATACCAGGTTGAGTTTTGAAAAACTTACTTCATGGGCTTATTGCAAACTCTTTATTCTACATTATTTCAAAATTGGAAATGGTTTGGAGATGGGTTTTTTAGAGGACATATGGATTTTTTTAATGTTTGGCTTTAAAGGATTACTGTAAAATGTTGGCTGTAGGTAACAGTAAAATATTTATTTTTTAAGTAGAGGCAGGTATGGCCTAACACTTGGCCATATGGAAAGTTGATGCCACTTTTCCATTTAAATGTGGTACTGCCTTGAAATCGTGCAAAAAAACAAACAATTATGGTGTATTTTCACAGAAAATGAAATTTTTTTTTATAATGTGGGTCACTCTAGGTTAAATGTTGCTTTATTTTAGCTTCACACAAGTAGCTTACAGTGCATGCAAAACAGCAACACTTTTTATTTAATAAGAGCCAAGTTAGACAGTGGGTTTTTTACGTACCATTTCTAGGTGGGTTTATTTAGAGGCCTCGACTATACTTAAGATCAACGTTCCAAAGCAATGGAGAGAGACTCTTATGGGGGAGGGGATGGCTGAAGTGGCGACAGGCAAGTGGAGCCCTGAGTGACAGGAGGATCCCGATCTAGTTGAAAGGGAAGTTCCACAGGCCAGGACAGCTATGTCATATGGATCAGAGTGTGCTAGGCAGTGAGGAAGAGCCACATAAATAGAATGCAAGTAGCTGAGATGCAAATGCTATAGCACATGTGTGGCATGTCAAGAGCAGATAGAATTAGGAATGAGCATATTAGAGGTAGGCTGGGGTGGTGGACATCACCAAAGAAATGAGGGAGAATAGGGTGAGGTGGTATGGACATGCCATGCAAAGAGGGGAAGAGGAGCTCGTCAGGTTAATTCCACGAATTCAGGTGGTCATAGCACCAAGGGCAGGGGAGACCAAAGCAGACGTTGGATATGGACAGTGTGGGGTGGATGGGGACCTGGGCAACAGATAGATGGGAGTGGAGGGCTAGCACCCACAGACCCAACCTTGCCACATGTGGGATAAGGGTATGATGATGATTAGTAATTACCAAGAGTAGAAAGTGTTCAACCTGCTTTAAAGTTTATGTTGAATGATAAGTGTTCCATGCAGTAAAATATCACAGTTTAGTGTTCCCTGATTTCAATCCCGTTACATCGAACCTCAGGGGACCGTGAAAAATACTATGACACATCCGAGTTTCGATATTTCCAATTAAGGAAATTACATACGGTAAAATCTCACGTAGTGCCCGCAGATTATATGCAAAACATAGGGTCATTTTGTGCAGACTATATGCGAGGGTGGACAATATACGAGTGCAGACTCTAAATGAAACTAGGGGTTCTCAATGAAAACTGCTCCTGATTTTACCTTATTCATTCCACTTAACAATGCGACTTTACACTGTACGTTCTTATTTATATGATAATGCAATATAAAATCTTCCACATTTCAATTTCATAGTCAGAGCAATCTGACATTTCATGTCCAAATTCATTTGATCCAATGCCTCTACAAGTTGTGTCACTGCTACAGTAGGAATTTTAAAGTGTGGACTATATTTGAAACATAACCATTTCTAATGGGGACTTTATTTGAGATGCGGACTTTACGTGAGATTTTATGGTAGTCAAAATTTACGTTTTTCAAATGTAAATGTCCTGCTATTATACGAACTAGTTTCAATTTTAGGATAAAATACCGTAAACATTCTAATAAACAGCGCGCTGTTTATTTTTTCAAAGGCCATTTTGTTGCGCCATTTATTGGAGAGCGCCGTTTATCATTTTTTTCAATTTATAAATGGAAACTTTTTAGCCGGACAAGTTAATTTCATTAATTTTGATTTTTGCTGACGCCACTCTCGAATCTGAATTTATTGGCAAAATGAAATTGAGAAAAATAATCAATGGTTCATTTAAAGTTTCAATCCTTACCCTAGATTGAGATAACTGTAGAGGTTTAGCCACAGGACAATTACCATCATTCTCAGCTGCAGAAATTCCCAAAAATTTAAATGCTAAAGAATACTTTCTCTTTGACTGATGGTAACTTGTGCAAGCATTTACATGAGTAGCGAAATATTCCTGCAGGTTCCATACACCTGGCTGGGGTGTTCCCAGTCATAGAATGTAGAATGGACCCACGGACCCAACCCTGCCAATGGCTGAATAAGGGTGTGATGATGATGATACCAGTACCCCTGTGTAGCATTAAAGGGTTAATCATTAAAAAAATTCAAGTTAACTTGCACGATCACTTCCAGACAGCTTTGAAATAAACAGCGTGCCATTTATTATTTTTTCAGTTGAAAGGTGCACCGGTTATTGGAGGGCGCCATTTATTAGAATAATTACAGTATTAAGATCATCCTATCATCATCATATCCTTATCATGCCTGTGGCAGAGTCGGGGATGCAAGTTCTTGGTCCCCATCTACCCCCACGCACCACCTAAACTGTTCAGATCAACAATGAAAAAATAGCAATACGATCACAACATAAAGAATTTCTATTTTTAATTCACTACACAGCAAGCAGCCGTATTTGGCAGTGGAGAGACTAACTCTCATTCTTACAAATGATTCCTGCAATACTTGCAATGGCGGCCTTTCCTTTCAGGAAGACCTCCACTTTATCCTCTCGAAAAGTATTCCATTGCCAAATGGTCCTTGTCAAAAAATACCAGTAGTATGAGTCTATCTGTGCCCTTATCTCCCTCAATTTATATGTATTATCCTATCTCACCTCATAATCAACCAGGGAAACACTTCCAAACAGAGGGGTACATTTGTACACTGAGGCTTCATGTGTGGGCTGCCAATTCAATTGCAGAGATGAGATAAAAACCTTTTAGCTATAAGGGTTTAATGAGTTGACAAAGTTTGAGGACCTTAGTCTAGATGGAGTGAGACCCGCTCTATAGTCCCTGTCGACCAAAGTCAAATACAGTGAAACCTCTCTAATTGGTACACCTGTGGGACCTAGCAAACGTGTACCCATCAGAGGGGTATGAGTATATAAATTACTCAAAACAATATATTGTTTTATATTGGTTTTTAACTGAAAAAAAAAGCATTGCAAAATATTATATTTCACAAAATTATAGAGAACAAAAGTATAGAGAACCTGTCTAATTTGGACAATTTGCTAAAAACCTAAAGGTGTCCATTCTATGCAGGTGCCCAGAGAACAAATAGGAATTTTCACCATAGTACTAAAACAAATGCATTGCATATAGCCAACAACATATTTTTGAAGTTCAAACATGTGTTTACCATGTTTAAATCCTACTTAAGTACACATAAGTTGCAGCATCGATTGTTATTTATTAGTGTTTTAGGGCCCTTGAACTACAATGGTCATTTGGGCCCTTGCAGCATCGACATAATATTTAAAATACAATATGCACGTTCCATGATACTTCTATAATTTGAAAAGCGCAAAAAATTTGGAAATTGTAGTTTGTTTCACTTACTTTTGCAGAGTGTTAGTCTAAATTTCATGCTACTACATGCAGTCTGGGATATCCTGGTTGCTTACTGTTAATGTGCAATAGGTCAGAAAGCATGCAATACTATGACCAACTAAGCATTAATTTACCTGCCAAAATTTCTATTTTGGTTGTATAATGCAGTGGTGGAACACACAGTGGAGGCCAGCACCCCCCTCAGATGACAAAGTCAATATTTCCAGCAGGTTCCAGACGCCTGGCTGGGGTGCCCCCAGTCAGAGCATGTTCAATGCACCTGCAGACCCAGCCCTGCCACAGGCAGGATAAGAGTATGATGATAGTCTCAATGTCATGCTGTGTGCTCTGTAGAGTCATAAATATCTGGATGGACTTCAAGTGCATATTTTTCCTGGTCCATAACAGCCATCAAGACCTGAAGTAGGGTGAGAACATTAAGGTTGTGTTCAGTTTCAGAATCATTCATATCACTTTCTAACCACAAACCATTTGTTGGTGGTAATGACACTCCAAATCTCAATAAAAAGCCCCAAAATCTGTCGATAATTATGTAATATTCACTTGAGCGTCCATTTTAAAAGGGTGCAGAACTGAAAATATTGATATTGGGACGTTCGATGTCCACAGTAGGCAGGTGTCCATTCTTCACAGGTTGTTATTATTATGGGTGCCACAGGCTTCGGCCAGACTACATAAACCCGTTCATTTTAGACAGGTGTCCATTGTATAGAGGCGTCCAATGTTACAGGTCTGACTGTACACAAATTTAATTTTTACAAACAAATCAATCAACGGACGTTCTTATTTGCTGTTTATGGCAGGGTAGGGTACCCATCTTGCCCGTCGGAATAGATTCAAGGGTGATCTTTTGGACTGCGTTTTTCAACAGCCAGATGCAGACTAAAGCTACAACCCCTCAGCATATTTATTGTAGGTCTACTGTTCTTTGAGGTATTCCACCGATGCCAGGTGGCAAGCTCCTACACCGGCAAATGTTGCCTCACCTATCCGTTGCATAGCAGAAAGTTCTTTTATGTATAAATGTCATTGAACGCCACATGAGACTATGGTTTTACTTCTAATCCAAAGGAAAGCACACTTGGGGCATCTCTTGCAGAAAAGAAGGCAACCCGCCTCGGTCTCATATCGAACCTAGAACCACTGCTGCAGTTACCAAGCAACCTTCCCACTGCGTCACCGAGGCAGGATGTACCCATTAAAGGTGGGTTTCTGAAAATGGTGACATGTATCAGGTGTACTAATAGAGGGGTGTAGCCATTACAGAGATGGTTTTCTGAAAATGGTGACATCTGTTAGATGTACCAATGGAGGGGTGTACCCATTAGAGAGGTGGTTTTCTGAAAAGTGGTGACATGTATGAGGTGTACCAACAGAGGGGTGTACCGTTAAGAGGGGTAGAAATAGCATTAACCCTATGGGTGAAAAATCGGTGCCTGAAAAATCTGTACCGATATGAGGGATGTACCCTTTAGAGGGGTGTTCCCATAGAGAGGTTTCACTGTACTATATTTATGATACCTCGATATATCCCATAGGCTTCTGATAAGAGGGACAATCACCTTTGATATAACTGAGATTTCGAAATAATCGAGTTTCGATATATCGGGGCATCTTTTGTATTGATTAACATTTTGTCAGGCGGGACCAGCGCTTAAACTGCCATAAAGGCAGAATTTCAATATAAGAGAGTTCGATATACCGAAGTTCTACTGTATACCGCATAGGAAGACTGCTTTTCCGTTTCATCTGAAGGAAGTTGCACTCAGGGCGCCACTTTCTCTCTCGACTGAAGGTAGTCGACCAACTGAGATCCAGTACCGAAACTGCGACGACTGGAGCACAAAACCGACCTCGGTACAATTCATTGCACCACCGTGACAGGTCAATTGCATTTATTACGTAATGTATTCCAGATCCACGACTTTCAGGGATACTTCTCCACAGCCCAAATTTCCGTGACAGCCACCACAGCAGCTTAGAATAGCTTTCAGAAATCCTCGTTTCATTCGATCATGTTTTGAAGCCCTTCAACTACAATGCCATTAGAGTCCCGTCCACTGTATAGTTCTAATGCAACGGTTGCACGGACAAGACACGAATATGACGAATTTTGAGTATTAGTGGTACTCGGATTTCCCAAGCGGCCACCCATGTCAGTACTAGCTGGGGTTGCATTGCTCTGAATCGTTGCTCACTAATCTACAGACTTGAACCCTATAGAACACATTTGGATTTTTTGGACCAAAATTTAAGAAAACAGACCATTACTTGCAAACAAACTCTGAAATCTGCCTTGGAAGATGAATGGATGAGAATTTCCACAAATATCACAACATATTTGGTGGAATCAATGCCCAGACGTTTGGAAGTTGTTGTGAAAGCCAATGGACTACACACAAAATATTAATTTATCGTTGGAGTTGAAATATCTGCTATGTTTATACGTCATGAGTTAGTGCCTCCATACTCTTTTGCAATGAAAATTTGGTTGTCTTCCAATTTCAAGAAAATGCTTTTTACCCCCCCCCCCCACCCACATTTTGTTATTGTTACAGTACATATACTATGCAAGGGTTGTTATTATGCCAGCGTTTTACTTTATTTTCAATTAAATATTCTGAAATCACAGAATATCATAGTGCTTCCATACTTTTTGTGTCAACTGTCTATATTGGTGTGTGGTCTGGACGGGGACCTGGTGGGAGATTGACGTCAGTGGAGGTCTTGAACCCACAGATCCGATCCTGTTGCAGCCAGGATAAGGGTATGAAGATGACAGTTGCAGTTATGGTTTCATTCACGTGGAGTTGCATTTGATATTAGTAAAGCCCACTTAAAGTGAGTGGGGGTGGGTATAACTTTGGTTTCAAAAACTGATGTAATACAGTAAAAAGGAAATGATAGCCTACTTACCAAAAGTGGAATTCCAGCACAAAATATGGCCAATAACATTGCAAAGATATTCCAGAAACTCATTTTGAAAGACATCCTGCAATCTACTTTCATAAACAGAGAGACTTTCAAATTCAAATTCAAAGGGTAGCAGAAAATAAATTGACGAAAGACAAACTGCGCACTATCCTGCTGAAGTTTCTTAAAGAATGATATATTTCCATTATGTGGAATTCGGTAATTTTCGACTATGACGTCAGCCATTCAGAAATACGATTCAACAATTCACCCAATACTTTCCAGCATTTTCTTTCTTATCACTATTAGTACTTTTTCTGATTTCCATTCGTTTGCACCAGCTTTCAGAATGCCGATCAATCTGACAACTTACAAGAGTGAGCGATTTTTAGCACACCTTGCATGAAATTGGTAAACTTCCGCCTACAGCTACTGAAAGCCTGGAGCTACAGGTAGAATACTGTGACCTTGTAATAAATTAGAGAAAAAGGTATGTTGTAAAATGTGGAGCATTGTTTTCTGAAAACTTTGCGGTTGCAAATCTTCTGAGCTTTGTGCATCTAAGGCTTGAAGACCTACAAATGGGTTGCTAATCAAAATTTTACACTTTGAAATTTTACCAGTCTACATGTGCTTTAGTTCCAGACGTCATCTTACACATTACATAACCATCCCCACACATTTCAGGACTCCAATAATTTTTGCCCTCCAGAAGCTGCTATCGACCTAGATGTGATTTGTGTCTAATATTGGCATATATAAACCGTTTAAAGGCGCCTACTATCTCGCCCCTAAAACATCCAATTTCCTATGGAAACGTACTAATAATAATTGGAGAAGTCAATCGATGTTCCCAACATTTACAATGTGTGAATTCAAATAAAATTTCATACTTACCAAACAGCAACTTAGCAGGATTAGAACTCTCTATCCTGCAGGAAGAATAACTAATGCTCGTCTTTCACAAGGCTCATGTTTTCGTTAAGTATCACCCATACTCGCAACGTCCCAAACATTTGACAAGATGGAAACAATTAGTCATTGTTTTTGAAGACAAAATTATGTAAAGAGAACTCGGTATAGCGGAGGGTTGACAGGACAATGGCGATCAAGTGACTGCTACACAGTAGACTCTGGTTGAACAAACGGAAATAGCAGAAAATTAGAGTCTGCAGAAGATGCAGAGAACGTTTTAAAATGTTCCAAAGCACAATAGGGTTTTAAAACCGCTTGGCTTCTTTTAGGAATAATGGGAACATATTGTGTAGATGCCTTTTTTTTAACACCTAACCGCCAGCTACTTCTTAAGATGGGTACATAAACGCCATTAAATTGCTTTATGGAACAATATGAGACCGTAGCACGCAAAAAGTGTTTTCCTGTACGGAATAAAAGTCCCATCTGGGACACATGGAGAGGCTATATTGCGTTGGACACACTAGTTCTCGTCTGATCAGTGACCTGAAGGAACGCAACTCCAGCTAGTACTACCATGGGTGACCACTTGGGAACACTGGGTACTGCTAATACCCTAAAATATGGTTAGCACTGTAGTGTCTGTGCAGACTCTGCATTACAACTATGCAGTGGACGTTGCTCTAATGACCTTAGTAGCTGAAGGGCCCTAAAACACGAACGTAACAAAATGGGACACATGGGCTCTCTGTTGGACAGTATTTTTATGCCGACCTAAGCTGCAAGGCACTGCTGAGGCACTTCTCTGACACATGGGGGTGAGCTGCCACACCTAGGAATTTTGCAGAGCTAATCGTGCATAAGTGTCGTCGTACATAGAACATGGAGTCAGGACTTTAACAGTAATTTGCTCTAATACTGTTAATCATACAGAAGGCACACGTGAGGTGTCTCTCTCGGTTGAAAGATGCCAACCCACCTCTATTAACATGCGATTCTGGAATTCCAGAAGCAGTACAGTTCGTAATAGAAAGTTTTTAAGCATCTGTCTTTTATCTAGTAAACAAAAATTTATGTCGCATTACTGCTGAATATGTTTATTTTGTGGTTTAATTTTGAAAAGTTTATAATAATTACAACATACCATACAGTCCAACTCCGATAATAAATACTCCTAAGAGACCCACCATGAGTGTCTTCATTAAACGAGTGTTTCCATTATCCAGAATGTTCAATTGTAGGTGTAATTGGTGCTCATTTGAACGGGACATGCAGTTTCATTATCAGGGTTGGACTATACAGTGTCGTCACTAAGGGGGTGCAGGGGTTGCGGGCCGCACCAGGTGACACCACTCGAACCATGAGAAAAAGGGGTTACACCAAACAGTGTACCCAAAGGGTGACACCATGGTGTTATCGCAACGGGTGACGCCAACCCTAGCAACGCCACTGGGACTATACATACATTTTCACACAGCTACGAAATGAGGTGCCATGCAAAAGTAGAAGTTTGAAAGCATTTAAATCATCATCATCATCATACCCTTATCCCACCTGTGACAGGGTCGGGTCTGCGGGCCCACTGAACTTGTTCTGACTGGGGGCACCTCATCCAGGCGTCTGGAACCTGCAGGAAATATTGGCCGAGTTATCTCTGCTGGTAATATTGCATGGTGTCTGACCTATTGTCATTGCATATGTATAAAGAAATTTACAATAATTTCATTTCAAGATTTAATCAACTTGAAACCATCATACGAGGATTATCAAAGCTCTGCTGAAATTTAACAGGATCCTTGAGCCTTTGAAATAATTGTAAAAATATCACCATGGAGGAACGCCAGAAAAAGTGTGAGAACCACAGCATTTATTGTTGTTGCGAACGTTTTCAATTCTTCTGTCCAACTGCTGAAGACTCTGGTTTAGTGCTGTTTCCGTTTGTTCTTCCACAGGCTACTATGTAGCAGTGACGTATTCGCCATTGTCAAGTCAACCCTGTAACATAACTAATACTGTAGTTCTCTCACCATAATATTGCCTAGAAGCACAATGCGCTATTGTCTCACTCTGTCAACTGTTTGTCCTGGGGTATATGTGAAACACAACAAATGCAAGCTCTTTGGGGAAAACAAACGGTATATATTCCTGCTGCTAGAAAGGGAGTTAAAAATCCTGTGAAGTTGTTGCTTGGTAAGTATGAAATATGTTTGAAATTCACACCAAGTAATAGTTGGCAACATTCGGTTAACTCCTCAAATGAGTGGTATGGGAATTGCATATTGTTGAGGCAACAGGTGTCTATGGCTTCGGCATAAAGCAGGCTTCTAAATTTAAGACTGTTGGGTTTGTTAAAGATTACATTTCCCTAAAGTCTTTTTATTGTAAAGTTGCTTAATGCACTAACTTTAGTATGTCTGCGCATTTTATTGCAAACATCTCAACATCTAACTCGGGCCCTGTCTCCCAGATATTTATATTTTAATAATTCATAAAAATTGCCTGCAATTAAAAAACGCCTTGCATCTGAGTGATATTTATGTAAAGTACATGTTAACTGGCAAAATTCACAAGCGGATAAACTTGCTCAGTAACTCCGTTGTAGGATCTTCAGCCCTCACAATCACATTCTGTGAAAGTAGTTTTCAGCAAACATAACGCTCCAGATCTTTCAACATACTTGTAACTGCTCTTAAATTTAAGTCAAGATTGCAGCATTTAACCTGTAGCTCTGGAAGTTCAGTTTTTCTCGTTGAAAAATGAGATCGACAAGACTAGTGTATAGAGTAAAGTACTAGCAACTAAAAGTCAAAACAAAAAAACAAATTAAAACTTAGCTTTTGTTGTCTTCTTTGTTGATGTAAACTCCTCTTTCTCAGTGGTTTCCTGATGATGGATTTCCATAAAGAATATATAAGGTTAGAACACAACTTTGGCAAACATATAAGGTGCAAATCAAAAATCACTAATTTTCAAAAACAAATAATTCCAAAACAATACTCATCTTAACAATTTTTCTCTGCTGCACTTTGTGAATTTCATGAAAGTTGCACTGAAATGCCAGATTCTTGTAAGATGGTAGAATCAAGGACGTTCTCAAATTTCATACAAACGCCAAACTTTAAAGAGAAATTAAGAAATAATAATTTTACTGATAAGACAAGAAAGAAAATGCTGGGAACTACTGGATAAATGCTTGCACCTTGTTTCAAAGTGTGTGACAGGATGGCCCAGCCCTTTCTGACATGATTACCGATATTCCAATGATAAATAGTAGATGGACTGTATTATATTGTTATTTAGAAACAGCTTCAGCAGGATAAGTTGGCAGTTTGTGTTTAGTAAACTTCTTTTGTGCATTTCTTTGAATGTCTATTTAATGTTTCACAAATGTTGATGAGGGGTGAAATGGAATTTAAATCAAAGTTCTTCTTAGGAAATAAGATCACTGGGTGTCATTGAAAATGAGTTTAAGGAATACCTTTTTCCTAATATTGGCCATCTTTTGTTGTGAAATTCCACTTTCAGTAAGTATCACGTTCATTACATCGAAACTCAATTATGCCCCAATACGTTAAATAGCAGATAGTAATTTATGAGTGTGCTGTACTAAAACCTGTGAATGAAAACGCAACTGCAAACCCTTGCAACCTGTGTGACTGCAGAGTCCGAATTAAGAGTGAAAGGAAAACTTTACAAAACTGTAGTTAGGCCCGCTATGCTATGGCAGTGGTTCTCAAAGCATGTTTCATGAAAGAACTTCAAGTGTTCCAGAAAAAAATTTAATGCACAAGTAAAGTAATGGAGAGATACTCTGATGTGACCCACAGAATCAATGGGGGAGGGGGTGACTGAAGAGAAGACAGGGAAGAGGGGTCCTGTGTGATAGGAGGATCCCAATCTAATTGAAAGGGAAGTTCAACAGGACAGAGGTTAGACCAGCTATGTTATATGGATCAGAGTGCTGGGCAGTGAGGAGGAGCTATGTAAATAGAATATGAGTAGCTGATAATACAAATGCCATGGCGTGTCTAGAGCTGATAGAATTAGGAATACACATATTAGAGGTAACGTGGGGTGGTGGACATCCTGAGAATAGGCTGAGGTGGTATGGGCATGTCATGAGAAGAGGGGAGGAGGAGATCGTTAGGTCCTTGCCGGTTGTTGTTGTTGTTTGTTGGTGTTTAAGGTCCCGTCAACTACGAGGTCATTAGAGACCCGTCCACTGTATAGTTCTAATACATATACTGCACAGACACTACACTAATGCGACGATTATTGGGTATTAGCAGTACCCAGCTTTCCCGAGCGACCACCCATGTCAGTACTAACTGGGCTTGCGTTGCTTAACTTCAGTGATCAGACGAGAACTGGTGTGTCCAATGCAACTCGCCACTCCCGTCCTTGCCGGGAATGATGGTGGTCAGTAGCACAGGGGGCAGGGGAGACCAAAGCAAACGTGGGAACATGTTGTCCTTAAGGATATGACAGTGGGTTGGGTGGATGGGGAACTGGGGAGAGATAGACAGGGAGGAGGGCTAGAACCTGCTGACCCGACCTTGCCACAGGTGGGATAAGGGTAGGATGATGATGTAGTAAGTACCAAGTATAGAAAGTGTACAAACTAAGATAATAACTACAGATAGAAACAAGGAAAACGAGTTTAAAACTTAGCTTTCAATGTCTTCAAGGCTGCAGTCCACTCCTTTGTGGCTTCTTGGTGAAAGGCTTCTGAAAAACGTTCAAATGGCAAACAATTAGATTCTATGAGCATAAAAATAATTAAATTTTCAAACTACTAAACTAATAAATCAAAAAACAAAACTTATCATTTTTGTTGGAGAGGTTCCGACGTTTCGCAAGGTTTTTCTTGCTGCATGATGATGAAGCAATTTAATTATTTTTTAAGACCCATTTACTTATTTTTATGCTCATAGAATCTAATTTGTTTGCCATTTGAACATTTTTCAGAAGCCTTTTGCCAAGAAGCCACAAAGCAGTGGACTGCAGCCTAGAAGACATCGGAAGCTAAGTTTTAAACTAATTTTCCTTGTTTCTATCTGTAGTTATTATCTTAGTTTGTAGACTGGTCTTGTCCTTGACCTCTTTTGTATTTTTGCTTTTTAGAAAGTGTACAACCTGCTTTAAAGTTTATGTTGAATTGTAAGTGTTCCATGCTAGTAAAATGTCAGTTTAGTGTTCCCTGACTTCAAAAAGATTGAGAACCACTGCTATATGGAACAGAATTTTGGACAGTAATGAAATTTCACAAGAGGAGAATGCAAGTGGCTGAGATGCAAATGCTGTTAAATGAGGAGGGTGTCACATGCTGACAGTCTGCAATGCGTACATTAGAGGTGGCTGGGGGTTGGGAAACATCACAGAGAAGATGCGAGACAATAGGTTGAAGTGGTATGGGCATGTGATGTGAAAGGGGGAGAGGAGCTTACACAGTATATTATGGGAGAGCTGGTGGCAACAGGTTTAGGGGAGACAAAAAGTGAACATGGTAGCTGGCTTTACAGAGGGACATGATTGTGTGCAGTGTAGATGAACGCCTGGTGGGGATAGACGGGAGTGCAGGATTAGAACCCACACATGTGACCCTGCCATAGGCGGGATATGGGTGGATGATGATGATGAATACAGGCAGTATGTATTTTACAATAGTTAAAACATACTGAAGGGATTCCCAACCCTATGCCCGCGGGCGCCATGGCGCCTGCCGACCACTTTATGTGTGCCCGCCACTGTTCAGCAGCAACAAATATTTGTCTTTATGCTCACTAAAAATTTAAAAGAAAATCATTTTTCAGATAAACTTACAGTATTTGTGAATCATTATTTTCCAACTTAAATTTAATAAATTGAAAATATCGATCTCCACTTTAGCATTATTTTTTAATTATTTATTACCCTTATCCAACTACAAATATCATTAGAAAAAATAAATGGCGCCCGCCACCCTACTTATATTTTAGAATGTGCTCTAAGGTACAAACAAGGATCCCTTCATCATAAACAATAGTATCACTATTAGCAAACACTGTCTACAACGTACAAAAACCGTCAGTTCCTTGAAGTTCGCTATAAACGATTTCGACTGTAGTTTGATAAGATCTTCATTCTATTCATGTTCGACATTTATTATTTGTGCTTCTTTCCTTTCAGATTTCTATTCCAAATAAGGCGAACGGGACGAAGGAAGGTAACTACTGTCGTTACTTACTAGGCCATACCTGTTATCCATTTCCACTTCTCCGAACAGTACCAAGAAAACGCACAAATTGTTGAACGTGATTTCTAACAGCTAGTTGACGTTAGTTCTCAACCAGGGGCTAATTCCTATATCTGATAGGCCCGCCTCGGTAGGGTGCTAGACTTATTTTGGATGCCATCCGTTTGATGAAAAGAATAGCCATGGACCTGACTATTGTGCGGTGTCAATTCCATGAAATTGAACCCCGCATCCTGGCGTCGATGCTCTGTCCCAAAGAAATGTAGACCGACGACAAATAAGCTTAGGGATTGCAGCTCGGCCATCCATTAGGCAAACATGAGTAGCCGACGTATTTGACGTTATGTTGACGATTCATACAATATCATGGGGCATTCTAATAGGACCTTGCCATGGGGCGGGCAACCGCACTGAAGACAAACTCAGTCTTTTCCCAAAAATAGCTTTGAAATACAGTACATTGTATACATATTGAAGCACATTTAAATGAGATTGTACGCGAATTAGGACCCTACTAATTGGGACCCTACTAATACATAATACTCCCTCATTCATTGTTTGCTTTCATTTTGCCTTGTATTGCGATGCAGTGAGGTCCTGGAGATGAGAAACGCTAAATCAATTTCCTCAATTTCAAATGCTGACTGTTTTTCACTACTAATGTTGTCATTTCTATCCTACAGAGTGTGGCAAAGGAGATGGCGGAAGTCGAGCAAAAGTGGGTGTTGATTGCGACATCTCTTATTTTCCTTGGATGGTGAGTAACATTTAGTGTGATTTCTCTAAAGCCCAGCGCGAAATGAGACGCAGTCTCCGCAGGTGACGCAGGGTGACTCAATATCAATTTCTGTGGCTCACATGATAGTATGTAGTTGCGTATGTTAAGTCGCAGGGGACGTGACCCATTGCCTGCGCCACGGGACCCTGAGGAGCGCAGTGCCAGTGCCGCAGTTTCCTGCGTTAAGTTGGCGTGACAATAACAAAACGCGGTGCGAAGCAGAGAAGTTCTCTTGTTATTTGATGCAAGTATGGTGAAAAACTGCAATTCAATGTGCGGTGATTGCCTGCTAGCAGAATTTCGCAGGGGTGCTACACCCTGCGTCACCTTCGCCACCTGCGTCTCATTTTGCACCTTGCCTTATGTGAGCGTCTCACAGAATACAGCACTCGACCTCAAGAAGGTGAGGACACACCAAAGCACAGTTTTCAAAGAAATCCGACCTTCACCTTCACGATTTGAATATCTTTATAATTGCACAAACAACTTTATGGCCCTGTTGTCCACGTAAGGGAATTACAAAATGTGCAATGCGAGAGAAAGAAAAGAAATAAGGAACCCCAAAATTATGAAAGAAAGCAGGTCGTTTGCAAAATAGCAGCAGATTCTTCAATGTGACATTCAATGTTCCCTATAAGCTGGGCTAGTGTGCGCTGGCACGTGGCCGGCCTTCTTTATAAAAGGGCCCGGGTGCAAAAAGCCTTTTGGGGCCCCCAAAATATTTTTCCAAAATTAAATATAAAGGGATTCAGAGTAAATGAACTCCTCTTAGATGCCCTCCTCTCCCATTCTGAGATCCTTCCTAATTTCGGAAGGTATTACATTTTTGGATGATACCATGTGTCCTAATATGTCGCCATTGCGTTTATGAATTGGTCTGAAAGCTTATGTGACGTCCACATCTTGAAACATTTTCAGATTCTGATTATTAAAGGTATTTTGGTTTTAACAACCCCAAAATAATAGCATTATTAAATTATTGACTCTTAACCTCTAATTCTGGGTTGCCCAACCTGTTGCCCATTGAGGCTTGTAATGTGGCCCATGGTGCATCATTTCTTATTATGCATTATAGCCTACCTGCTATGTAACACCTAACGTTATCTTCACCCGTTTTGGTTTTGACAGCTTGTGGCTGGTAATCAGTTCATGGAACAGCCGAGTTCATGTACAACCCTGGTGGGTTGTTAGGTTAAGTTTAGGTTATGTTAGGTTGCTTTGGCAAGGTCGAATGAGAGACGTTGCCCCTACAATGACGCATTAAACTTTTAATATTAGCAATGATCTGGGCCCTGATGGGTACTGATGATGGGGGCCCCCCTCAATCGCGGGGCCCGGGTGCAATGCACCCTCTGCACCCCCCGGATGGCCGGCCCTGGCTGGCACACAGATTTCGGGGTCGTAGCACACAGATTTTTAGCACAGTGCAGGAGCGCTATAAAAATAAAATATTCGACAGGAAGTTTGCGAGTACTCTTTTGGTCAGTTATTTAACCGCCATTTGGAATATTTGCACACAAGCTATCAATCCTTAGAGGGGACATTGGTGACATGCTAGCTTCTTGCTTCAGTATTCTCAGAATCGACATTGCGATTAATTTTGATAACTGCTTGTGTTGACGATCGCATTTGATAATTCAACAATATCTCTGCCCTATCACCAAAATAAGTCGCGTTTCGTTACTGAAAGTGAAAAATAAAACAATGAAGAATAACTTAAATCTAACACCTGAAGAAATGGGAACCTAGCATGTCATGTGGCAAGTTGAAGGCTTTGTGTCTGATCACGTTGTCGTTAAAACAAAATGTTGACTTATGTCTTTTACCAATCACTATCTCCTGCAGGTTGGCTTTAGAAAATACGGAAAGGATTCTGTGGACCTAGTGTGTTCTAGTTCACTTATCAGCGACAACTACTTGCTTACGCAAGCACATTGTTTCACGAGGTATGTTCTACTACACAGATCATGAAATATTCATAAGAATTTCATTTTCTGACATTGACATCACATTGTAAAATTTTAGATCCAACCTCAAATTCGGTTACCCCTATTTTATCGTTGTGAAGCCGGGAGTTACAGATCAATGGGATGAGGGGATAACCCACAAAATTAAGAAGATTATTATGTAAGTGGCCATTCTATTTTATAGTTTTTCTATTCATATTTCAAAGTCATAATGCCTGTTGCAAGTCAGTACATAAAGATGAAGCGAAAGACGAAAACAATGCACCAGCTTCCCACTTTAAGCTTTAGTGCTCAGTGATACATCATCATCATCATCATACTTTTATCCTGCCTGCGGTTTCGAGCCCTACTCTCCCTTCCAGTTCCACCTACATCCTAGTTCACTGCACACGCTTCCCTATCCTCACGCCATGTCTTCCCCTGCTGCTGGCACTTGACGTAACGAACGTCTACTCTTTTCTTCCCACCACGTCAGTCTGTTCTTCCTTATCTTTTCCTTGATGTCCCCCACCCGGAATCTAGCTCCGAAGGAAGCCAGGAAAAAGGCAAAAGTACTGATTTGAAAGGCCTACAAGAATTCCCGTCAGAATATTTTTGGAGCATGACTCTTAAGGACGGGTTGGAAAAGCCGATAGCCATATAGCAGTAAATATTTTGAATGATTCATCCACCCGTATCACATAGGGATTAAAAGCAACAAGCAACTCAATCATTTTCCCGCCTATTGCAGGGTCGGGTACCCATCTTGTCCCTCTGAATAGGACATAGGGCGATATATTGGTCATAGTTTCTTCTGCAGCCGGTTGCCAGCCAAAGCTGCACCCCTACGCTTATTTATCGTAATGATACCTACGCCAGGGGGCGGGCTCCTACACCTGGAAATTTTGCCTCATCTACCCATTAAGTAGTAGAGAGGGTTCTTTTACATGCAAGTGCCATCGTACACCCACACGAAACCTCGGTTTTACTAGTAATCGGAAAGAAGGCACACTCGTGGCCTCCCTCTCGCCCAAAAGAAGCCGACTTAGCTCGGTGACTGTTGAAAATATGGTAGAAGGGTTAGAGCCAGCAGAATATAGGGGAAAAATAATCATTCATTCAAACTGAAGGAGATCAGGGCTCAAAGAGACTCATATTGCTTGTTTTTTCTTCCATGGGTCATTCGGCAATGGAATTCTGGTGGTGTTAGAGCAGTTTGGGATTGGATGGGAAGATGGAGCTATGCATCACGTTCCTTGGGGGTGTCATTGAGTTAGAAATTACAAATGAGTTATTCTCTCTGCCAATTTGGCTGCTTACAGTGTATTATGAGTGGTTATGAGTGGCTCATTGCGTTGGACACACTGGTTCTCATATGATCATTGAAGTTAAGCAATGCAACCCTAGCTAGTAATGACATAGATGGCTTCTTAGGAAAATTGGGTAAACTTGGTAATATTTGGGAAATCGTGGCATTAGCATGGTGAGTAAAGTTCCTGCTGTTGCACTACACCTTGTAGTTGAAGGGCCCTAAACACCAACCAAAACAAAAAAGAAAATGCAGTTTATTCAATTAGAATCAGAATATGCTGTAAAATCTCACATAGTGTCCATGGACTACACGCGAAACACAGGGTCATTTAGTGTAGCCAATATGCAAGAGCGAACTATAAATGAAACCAAAGGTTCTCAATGAAAACTGCTCCTCATTTTCTGAACATATTTACATATATACCGAACAAAACGAGTTTACACAATATGTTATTTCTGAGATATTGCGATATAAATCTTTAACATTTCAATTTCATCATCAGAGCCATGTTGTTGTAAAGTTCATTAAAACACACAGATAGCTTTGAAATATTGAATGTAATGATAGAAAAACAAATTGAGTGCCTATTTAGGTTCCCTGATGCCATATCCCATTCGTTCCCTCACCATCTTCCAAAGTCCAGTGGATGAGGAAGTGTCACTATCAAGAGGTGTAAGAAGTCATCATGATTCCGATATGTATGGCCAGTATGTGCAGGGCCATGCATGCACCTTCCATTGAAGGGAATTAAGAAAATAGAATACAGCTTCTAATTTCTGAATTCAAAAAGTGAGAGTCAGACACGTAATTTCCTGCTCGTTTTAACAGTCAGTTGCTATCTTCTCATATTTCATACAGTATATCCCAGTTACCAGTTATTATTATTGATCCCTGTTAGGGGAATTAAAGTGTGTACCATTCAGTTATTTGTTAAGTATTAAAGTATTGTTGTTTAACCACCCTTACCCCTCAGGCAACATGGGAGCGGCGAGTTGCGTTGGACACACCAGTTCTCGTCTGATCACTGAAGTTAAGCAACGCAATCCCAGTTAGTACTGACATGGATGGTCGCTCGGGAAAGCTGGGTACTGCTAATACCCAATAATCGTCGCATTAGTGTAGTGTCTGGGCAGTCTATGCATTAGAACTATGCAGTGGACGGGTCTCTAATGACCTTGTAGTTGATGGGACCTTAAACTCCAACAAACAACAACTCAGGCAACACAACAGATTCCTTCCAAACGAACATGTTATGGTGCATTGCATTAGAATTCTTGAATCTCAAATAACATTCAACAGATCGTGCCTAAGTATAATCCACATGGATACAGTAGATAAACAGTTGTCTTATTGAATTCTGTTCATTTGTAGCCATGAAAAATACGGAAAGCCAAGTAAATTTGCAAATGATATTGCTTTGATCGAACTTGAGGAGAAAGTAAAGTTCACCGAAAAAATTCGGCCAATCTGCTTGCCTGGTTCCAGCGATGACTTCATCAACAAACAGGGTGCTTCAGTTGGATGGGATCTTGGTAAAGGTAAGCAAAATGTTAACCTTCAACACTTGAGGGTGATGGGAAGTCTTTTCTTATGCAAAATGTGGTTAGCACCCCGTAATCTTATGTTCGTCCTGTAGATCGTCCACTGTGTTTCAAAGTGGTAAATTGTTTAGAAATTATGCACAGGGCCTTGATGAAAAATTTCCCGATATTAGTGATTAATTAAATGCAACAAAAATTAACTTTTTCATAAAACTGATACCAAGGAAGATGAAAACCGACATCAGACAAGGGGTTGGATGATGATATAGTTAGAGATAGACGGGAGTGGAACACCAGAGCGCGTGAGCCCAGTCCTGCCACAGGCGCGATAAGGATATGATGATAATAATGTAGTAACAAATATTTCGAATACTTACAGGTCGCAAAACTAGTTACCTGCTTAGGAAAGTATCATTAACAATTTTGAATTTCGATAAATGTGGCCAGGTGATGAAAAAGAAATTCGATGAAACAATTATTTGTGGTCAGGGACAGGGCAACAAAGATACTTGCAAGGCAAGTGTATTTGCTTTATCAATTTATTTTGCAAAGATGATATTCGCCTCTCAAGTTAACAGCTCGCATAGGAAATTAGGAATTGTATGTGAACATCCGTTTTAAGAACTTCCCACTCTTTTGTAGCAAACAATAATAACACAGAAAGCATTTCCTGACACTGTTAATAAGGCCCTTAAAGATGAAACAAAATGCATTAGCAAAAATACAGCTTTGCTGCCTTTTGGTGTCTTCAAATCTTTTACTGTCCTTCTCAATCCCGTCCCTCAACTGATATATTGTATCAACAATCATTGACAGGCGCCTGCTATATCAAACGTGGGAAATGCGACCCGGCCCTGACATGCCCTGGAGCACAGTATGTGGAGAGGGGTGAGGAAGCTATTCCTTTCAAGTAGGAAAACGCAACTTCAAGGCTGGTACCTGCCATCAGAGAGCAAATGGCATTTACACTTGAAATCCCTCTATGCAGAACGTTCTCCTCTTTCATGCTTCTGGAACTTTTAGCCAGTTATTGGGGATAATCCAGTGACCCTCATGATCCAATCCAAGAGGACTGACTAATAAGACCCTTCACCATTGTCTTTCAGTTTTACGGTTCTCTCGTTGTGAGTGACAAGGAAAAATACAAACTGGTTGGAATTGTCTCTTCTGAAGAACAATGCGGTACATCAGGAAATGTTGGTATCTTTACAAATGTGAAGCATTATCTGAACTGGATCAAAACGAACGCTGGTGACATTCCGTGCAAAGGTTGATGACGTCACCTAGAAATCAGCAGTGGAACACTATACCGTATTTATTCCAATAAACGCCGCGCCGTTTATTTATTTCGTGGCGTTTTTGGTGCTGCGCTTATTAGAGGGCGGCGTTTATATAATTTGTGAGCTTTTTTGTTGACGATATTGGCAGTCATCATCATCATACTCTTATCCAGCTTGTGGCAGGGTCGGGTCTGCTGGTTCACTGAACGTCCTCTGACTGGGGTCACCCAGCCAGGCGTCTGGAAACCCGCATGAATATTGGCTAAGGCTGTCTGATGCGATCCATAGAATCATTGGGGGATGGGTGAAGTGGAGACAGGCAAGCAGAGTCATGTGTGATAGGAGGGTCTCCATCAAGTTAAAAGGGAAGTTCTACAGGACAGTGGTTAGGACAACTATCCTTTATATGAATCAGAGGATAGGGCAGTGAAGAAGAGCCATGTCAATAGAATGCAAGTAGCCAAGATGCCAATGCTGCGGTAATGCGGTACATGAGTGACGTGTCGAGAGCTGGTAGAATTAGGAATGAGTATATTCGAGGTAGCCTTGGGGTGGTGGTCATCGCCAAAAAAATGAGGGTAAATAGGTTGAGGTGGTATGGACACAATGAGAAGAGGAGAGGAGCTCGTTAGGTCCATTTCAGGACTGCAGGTGGTCGGAAGCACCCGGGGTAGGGGGAGACCAAAACAGACGTGGGAGTTGGTTGTCTGTAAAGGTATTGGCAGTGTGTGGGGATGAGGACCTGGTGGAAGATAGACAGGAGTGGAGGGTTAAAATTCGCAGACCCGAACCTGCCATAGGCGGGATAAGGGTATGATGGTGATGTATGTGAGGGTATGCCGGCATACCCCCACTGTTTCTTCCAAAAATATTTTACCACTAGCGAAAAAACGCTGCTGCGATTATTGGAGGGCGGCGTTCATTACTTTTTTGGCCCTGATTGTGCGGCACTTAATAGAGGGCGGCTGTTATTGGAATAAATACGGTATATTAAAGTTTCACGTGACCAAATTGATCTTAATTGAATAAAACTATTTAAAGTTTCAATAAATTCCCAAGTAATAACAAATCTGTGTTTTGATTTGCCGCTGATGAAGGAAATATTTGTGAAAGTCGAGAGCGTGTTAAATGTGCTTTCCTAGGAACCGAACCCCATGGATACTAATCCGTCAATAACTTAGTGCCAATTTATAGTTGAACTTCCCAAGCAATTCTTTAAAACTAAAGAAAATCTGTCCGTTTCTGTGTTTACTATTGGACCAAGAATTATTCGAAATGGAAGACTATTACTGCTGGTTACACTGTAAGATACAGACATATACATCATCAGACCCGTTTTCCGCTATGGCAGGGTCGGGTCTACGAGTGGTAGCCCTCCACTACCGTCATCTCTCACTAGGTCCTCGTCCACCCGACACAGTACCATATCCAATGCCGGATTTGGATATTGAGAGGCCCTAGGGTATTTCAATTTTGAGGCTCCTTTCAAACCCTTTTAATGCCCTTTTCTTGAATTTACAGCCCGCTAAATGTTGAGGCACTAGGCTTCAACCTAATTAGTCTAATGGAAAATCCGGTACTGACCATATCATTATATATAACCTACTCCTACATCTCCTATAGTCTACCCCTGCCATAGGTGCTCCCAACGAGTGACATCATGAGGGCATGGAGAAAAGAACTCGGTAATAATCCGCAACTCGGTTTGGGGCGCAGAACAAAGGAAAGCGACCTGGTTGTGAGTTGCACATGGCCTATCGGTCGATAGGGGTAATGCTTTTGTTAAGTTTTGCACATTTCACGAGACAAACAGTTGTGAGACAATAACACATTGTTTTGTGGCGGCCGTGGCGGCCGCCTTCTTCGCCACGCCTTAGTTACGGCCCTGGGTGGACACTCGTACCCTAATTTCAACAGTCTGTCAAAATGCATAATGCTGTCAGATACCCGCCTCTGACTTAGTGAGTCCCACCCTAGTTCTCTGAACATGTCCGACACACTCAGTGTGGGAGACAAGCTATGTAGCACAACGTTTGCTGCCCTCCTTTGCATCCAGTGCCGGATTTAGATATTGAGAGGCCCTAGGCTATTTCAATTTGAGGACCCTTGGAAGCCCTTTTGAGGCCCTTTTCTTAAATTTGAAGCCTGCTAAATGTTGAGGCGCTAGGCTTCTGCCTAATAATCCTAAGGGTAAATCCAGCACTGTTTGCATCATTTCAATTTCTCATGATCAGAGGCGTCACTAGGGGGTGCGGGCCGGACCGGGTGACAACACTCGCACCATGAGAAATGGGGTGACACCAAAGCAGAAGTGGTTTTTTTTTGGCAGAAGGGATGACACCATGGTGTCACCGCACCGGGTGACGCCGGTGGACGACAGTACTCCACAAATGGCTGCACCAGTGAAATAGGGGCTATTTCGTTTACCTCACCAGCACCCTTCTAACCATCGAAGGGCACGCCCAAACATCCCAATCAATTTATCAGCGTGCTTCTTCAAGGTGCCCTCAGTGCTTAGCATAATTCCAAGGTGCTTATGGGTCTCAACCCTATTAACCCCTACACCACCTATGCAAGAAGTAAATACAACTTGCTTTCTAGACCTGCTTATTACAAGAAAGCTACAGTAAATTTGTGCAGGTTCATAATGGCAATTTTACTGCACTTCTTTGTAGGAAGATAACCCTACTTCCACCACCCTTGCAATGCACGGGTCATCTACTGTTCAAGAAACCGGCCTGCAAACTTAGAATCTGCATTATTCCATGACTGCTAAGTGAAGCGCCAGGAGCAGGGGTAGACGTGGCATGGGGACGTAGATGAGGATAGGGTGGCGTGTGCGGTGAACTAGGACGTTGGTATAAATAGAAGGGAGTGTAGGGCTCGGAACCGTAGAACTAAAGCTGCCGCAGGCGGGATAAAGGTATGATGATGATGATGATGTATCACTGATCACTAAATTTCTAAATGGCAAGCTGGTGCACTGTTTTTGTATTTCGCTTTATCTTTATCTACTGAATTGCAACAGGCATTACGACAATTATGCATTCTTTAAAATATTAATATAAAAACTTTAAATTAGGATGGCCACTTACATAATAATCTTCGCAATATCGTGGCGCGTCCCAAGGTGTTTCTGATCTGTAATTTCCATTCGCACCTCGATAGGATAAGGGAGACCACTCTTCATAATCTTCCTAAAGGGTTAGTACAGTCGAACTTCGCTATAACACACCCTGGTTATAACACTTTTTGGCTTATAACACACACAAGGGAAAGTCCCAGCCAGCGCTAATGCATAAGTATATAGAAATTGATTGGCTACAAGACACACAACTGGTTTGGTCCCTACAGCACTTTCAACGTGTGAGAGACCTCGGATATAACAAACAGCTGTAACATGAAACTAGATGGCATACCCCACAGCTTAAGTAAGGCTATATGGTGCAAGAGTTTTCCTATCTAGGATCAGTTTTCCAGAGCAATGGGGAAATCGACTCTGACGTGGCCCGTAGGGTTAATGCAGGATGGCTGGAGTGGAGTCAGGCAAGTGGGGCAAATTTTACAGAACTGTCATTAGGCCAGCTATGTTATATAGCTCAGAGTGTTGGGCTGTTAGGAAGACCCATGAAAGGCAAATGCAAGCGGCTGAGATAAGAAAGTTATGCTACATGTGTACCTTGGCTACATGTGTGCTAGTAGTAGCTTGGGGGTGGCAGATATTGCGGAAAGGATGAGAGAGAAACGTTTGAGGTGGTATGGGCATGTGATGAGGAGGAGCTTATTACGTCCATTGTGGGACTGCAGGTAGTTGGGGGCACCAGAGGTAGAGGAAGACCAAAACGGGCGTGAGTGCAGGTGGTGCAAAGGGATATGGTGGCATGTGGGGTGGAAGGGGAATTGGTGGGGGATAGGCGGGAGTGGAGGATTAGAACCCACAGACCGGAACCTGCCTCAGGCGGGAGAAGGGTGAGATGATGATGATAAAAGGATAAAATTCTCAGCAGTGTGGAATCTGGCAAAATTGCAGCTGACTGCAAGTGTGTGCGTCTTGAAGTATAATTATACAAGTCTAGGTTGAATTTATCTTGAAATTAGCATATTTTTGTTCAGTTAACATAGCTTTGGCATCATTTAGCATTGTTTCTGTTATAACACACACTCGGTTATAAGACACAGACACGAGCAGTCCCGACGGTGTGTGTTATATCCGAGTTTGACTGTATATGATTTAAATGTCAGAAATGAAGTTGTTATGAACATTTCATAATCTGTATAATATATAGTACATACTGGTACTCCGGAAAACAATGTGCTGCAGTAAGTACGTAACTATCGCTGATAAGTGACCCACCACAAAAACTCCAGGAACTTTCTTTAGGTGTAAAGCTAACCTGCAGAAGATAGTGACTGGTAAAAGACATAGGTCAACATTTTGTTTTAAGGACTACGTGATCAGCCACATGACATGCTAGGTTCCCGTTTGTTGCAAATGACGGATCTCAATTATTCCCCCGTGTGGAAACACTTGGTTGTTGGTTTATCTCCCACTTTTAGAAACAAACGTGACTTATTTTGGCTGACAGGGCAGTGATATTGTTCAATTCCTAATATCGCAATGAGGTTGGGATCCCTTCAATTCGGAACATTGTGGAACACTGATGGGTTTAAATACTTTAAGGTTAACTTTGAAAGGGTTAGGTTTGTTTGTTTGTTGGTGTTTAAGGCCCCGTGAACTACAAGGTCATTAGAGACCCGTCCACTGCATAGTTCTAATGCATAGACTGCACAGACACTACACCAATGCGACGATTATTGGGTATTAGCAGTACCCAGCTTTCCCGAGCGACCACCCATGTCAGTACTAACTGGGCTTGCGTTGCTTAACTTCAGTGATCAGACGAGAACTGGTGTGTCCAACGCAACTCGCCGCTCCCTGAAAGGGTTAGGGAAGCTGAGGTTAAGGACCCAAGTTAGGTCTGTTGATGTCAATTGGGTTGGGTGAAGATACTTTGGGTTGGTTTCTGTTAGGTTGTTCAATGGGGCCAGGTGGGATGATAGACCTATTCGATGTAGGATTGCACAGAATTAGGAAAGGCTTTGATGGGTGGTTGGATTTCCTTGACATCTTACCGTCTTCAGGCCAAGTGTGGTAACATGTCAGACGCACAGTGTTGTGAAATTAAATTTTAAAATTGGTAAAGAAATTTGTATTTACTGAACGAGTTAGACAGATTTGAAATTGCTCTTCAATAAAACATCATAAGTACAGTCACAATTTTAATGGGCACCCAATTACAGGTGGCGATATAATGGTTGATGTAGGCATATTTAGGTCAAATTGCCGAAATTTTTGGAATTCGTTGGGCACAAAGGACTGATGTTTGTTTACAATAGAATTAAGAAGTGAAATGAAACGAAATGTTACTCACCATCCAAGGATAATTAGAGATATCGCAAGGAATACCCCCCATTATACGATTTCCGCCACCTAATGTGCCACAGTCTGTAGGATAGAAATCAATACATTAGTAGTGGAACACAGTCAGGATGTCAGACGGGCCTATCAGATATAGGAATTTTCCCCTAATAAAATAGACGTAGGTTTTCTGGCATGTCGTTGACACCTGTTAGAAATCTCCTTCAACAATTTGTACGTTTTCTTGGCCCTATCAGGAGTAATGGAAATGGGTAGCAGGTATGCTCTAGTAAGTAATTACAGTAGTTACCTTCATCCTTCTTGTCCCCCTTTTTTTGAGAAATCTGAAAGGAATGAGGCACAAGTAATACATGTCGGACATAGAGTATAAAATAAGGAGTGATGCTTACTGGATTGTTTACTGGATTACTTTGTGGGTTGGGGAGTAAGCCAGACAGCCGTAACAGGACGAACCCTTAGGAGGCTGCCCGCGGGAGAGAAGAGGTAGGTGAAAGGAGGAAGGAGAGGGATATTTTGCAGCACCCATCATTGTTTACCAACCACCCAAGTACGTATGGATTTGGAGGGCACGCCATGCAGCTAAAAGTTTCATCTCAAGCTTTGCAATTTCGAATTCATTCACAACAGTTTTAGTACAGCACCAGGGGCGGATCCAGAAGGGGGAAGCAATGCAGCAATTGCTCCCCCCTCAGTGCCTCGATGGGGCTCATATTTCGACTGATGCATGATTCAACTTTGCAACTAAAGAGGGATTTTTACATTGTTGTCCCCATTACTATGCTGCCAGTCCGATAGTTGCCATGCAATCTGAAGTTGGCTAAACCACTGAACATGGGACATTGTCTAATGGGCAGTAGAGGACC
Source organism: Trigoniulus corallinus (assembly GCA_013389805.1). Lineage (NCBI taxonomy): Eukaryota > Metazoa > Arthropoda > Diplopoda > Spirobolida > Trigoniulidae > Trigoniulus > Trigoniulus corallinus. The sequence goes on from JAAFCE010004287.1 coordinate 9,341,235, forward strand.
TATTGTAATTGCTAGCCAGATTTATACTAAGGGATTCTGAATATTTAAAAGTATGTAGGGCGCCAATTTTATGAAGTGCTCCCCCTTCATCAGTTCCTGGATCCGCCGCTGTACAACACACACCGATTACTGTCTGCTATTTAACATACGGGGACATAATTTGGTATCAAAAGTCGGACGTCATACATTATTGTCTCCTATTTAACGGGAAGGGGCCCAATTCGATTTCAAAACCTGATGTAATGTAACTAATATTAAAGGAATAATACTTACTGAAAGTGGAATTCCAATACAGGATATTGCCAATATCATTAAAAAGGTATTCCAGAAACTCATTTTGAAAGACAGTCAGCAATCTACTATCATAAACGAAATTTTATGATAACTTTAATGTGATTTTTATGGATTATTAATTAAAATATAAAAGCATCACACACGTCATCAAGTGTTCTATGCACGGTACTAAATAATGCGTTCTTGCCCCCTACAACATGCAATCCCCCAACAACAAGTAATTTCAATGTTGCCAACTTCTACGTTATGCAAGTTAGAAACAGACTTCATACTTACCAAGCAGCAACTAATCAGGATTCCAGCTCCCTTTCCATAAAAACAAATGATTGCCGTTTACTTTATACGAGTATTGTTTTTTTAGTCTTGCACATTTCACAGCAGAAGCAGTTGCCAGTGGAAGACAATAACGCATTGTTTTGTTAGAGGGAACTATTAGTAAAGTATATTATTGAGATGACTTGACAATGGGAAATTTGTCACTGCAACACAGTAGCCTGTGAGAGAACAAGTGGAAACGGCACTAGACCAGGGTCTACACCAACTGCATAGAACAGCATCAATTTTTTGTTGTTGTTTGTTGGAGTTTAAGGTCCCGTCAACTACGAGGTCATTAGAGACCCGTCCACTGTATAGTTCTAATGCATATACTGCACAGACACTACACTAATGCGACGATTATTGGGTATTAGCAGTACCCAGCTTTCCCGAGCGACCACCCATGTCAGTACTAACTGGGCTTGCGTTGCTTAACTTCAGTGATCAGACGAGAACTAGTGTGTCCAACGCAACTCGCCGCTCCCTAACAGCATCAACAGGGATGAGTCGTTCTTGAGAGGCGATCTGTTTACAATGTTATAGATGGCTCATGGAAACATCATCATGGTTGCACTCCCAAAAAAAGAAGACTACAATTACATAAAAAAAATTAGGGATATGTTGCATATTTTTTAAAAACCACATAAAACCAAAATAATGAATTATAATTAATGTACAAACGCATAAAAAAGTTTGTTGATGTTGAAGAAAATAAGTTTCTTAATAAATTCCTCTGAGAAGCTGAAAAAAGATTTAGATAAATCCTTAAATAAAATTGTATTTAAATGCAATTGTCTATCTGATAAGTGACTGCGCCATTTGCAAACTGGTTGTAAATCACTTTTATCATCAGAAATAAATGTCTGTGCAACAGATCTCTGGTATAAGAAATAAATTAACACAAACGTCATTCTCACTTTATGCAGATTATGGTTTTATGTCAATGTAATCGGTAATGAAATTTCATGATTACGATACTACCTTATTTCTAAATAATTTATTATGTCCAGAAACACTGTTCTGCAGCTGTTTGAGAATTAGCATTATTAACAAATTACTGCAAAGACGAAGACCATCTCAAATTAATTTTGCTCTAAAAGAAGCTGGTCTCTCCAACAGTCCACCAAAAGTCCTATATCATCATGGTTAAAAATATTCTTTAATGTGAAGCTTGAATGTGTATTCGGAGTGAAATGAATGAAATTAAATATCGACTTTTAATGGTAAGTATCATGTACGAAGGGGAATCCTCTATTGCATAAGCTAATTTCTAACAGACTAAAGCAGTGATTCTCAACCTTTTTTTCGCCACGGTACACTTTTACTAATTTCAAAATTTGGCGGCACACTAGCAACGACACATTTCTAGGTACACAAACGCCAAAGAAAATATATAAGTTGTAGCCTAACCCTATGCAAAAGCTTGCCTCGGTAACTGTGTCAGTAGTTTTTGGTTCAATACTGGACCGAGGTGGGTTGGCTTCTTTTGGGCGAGAGAGAAGCCCTGAGTGCACCTTCTTTTGGGCGAGAAGTAAAACCGAGGTCCCGTGTGGTGTACGATGGCATTTGCACATGGAAGAACCCTCTCTATATGGAACGGGTAGAGGACCAAAATTTCCAGGTGCAGGAGCTCCCCCCCCCCCCCCCCCCGTCTTCGGTGGAATGTCCCAACAAACAGTAAAAAGACAATAAATAGCATAGGAATTGCAGCTTGATTGGCAACCGGTTGTGGGAAAACACTGACCAATATATCGCCCTTGTGTCCAGTCAGAGGGACAAGATGGGTACCCGACCTTGCGGCACACCCTCGTGAATCTCACGGCACACTAAAGTGCCGCGGCACAGTGGTTGAGAATCACTGGACTAATGCTTAGTTCCGTATCACCGCACTTCAACGCTAATCACGTCGCCACTGATGACATTTTGATGACGTTTTTTGCTAGTGCGTTACGAAGGACCGCCAGTGCAATTCCTTAAGTGCAGCGCTTTATTTGGCGTCACCGCACGCCGCCGTCATGTCTTACATTATCCTCCGCCATTTTTGGAGCAGACAACTCAACTGTCAGCCAATCAGAACGCAGCGTGACGTGCGGGACGCTAGCTGCTCTGCGACACCCCAAGTAGCAGTGTGACGTCACCATTTTTTGTGCTGTGTCGTCTGATTCAACGGTAAAAGCGTTAGCGCATGGGTATACGGAAGCAGGCATAAAGGTTTGGTCACACAAACGCAATCCGTTGCAGCGGGCAGCAATCGCGCGATCGTTGCAATGGTCCACGATATGGCAACACCACATAGGGTGCGATATTTTCCCCAACAATCCATTTGAAAGGCACCACTGAGAAGTGCACAACTCAGTTTTTCCACCATTTATGCCAAACTGGTCAAGCAATTGCGTGATAAAAATGTAATTTTGTACATCTGGATCGCTGGGATCAAGAATAGATCGCCATGACAGATCGTTTTCTGTGTGGCCGTTTTCATATATTTGTATGGATCACAAAGAACACGATCTGCCGAGGCAGGCAGCAATCTCTGACTGCAGCGGGACAGCGATCTATTTGCAATGCAATAAATATGTATCAGGACAGTCACACAGAAGGTGATCTGTTTCAACGATCTATTTTGGATCACAGTGGGCAGCGATCCGAATGCATAAAATTAATATTTCATTGCACGATCTAATTGTCAGTTTGACAAAAAATGAGATGAGAAAATTTTAATAGTCACTTTGCAATGGGTCGCTGATGAAGATATCATGCCCTATGTAGCATTTTCATATCACAGACCGTTGCACGATTTCTGCCAGCTGTGACAGACCGGGTTCTGTGTGGCCAAGCCTTAAGACTTCTTTCACTGGCTAATTCAATGGTCGGTGAAGTTGATCTTCCTCTGAATCACTCCAGTGGTTCACCACGCAGCATCATGGTCCTTAGACGGATCATACTTCCTAAACAGGCATACAGTATACATGTGCAAATGCTAACTACACAACTTCAAAATTGCATAGAGACCCAAATGTATAATTCTCAGGATTGCAGACGTTTTATAGACTCATCCTGGGGTTTTAAAGGAAAAACCCGGATTTAATGCCAGGAATGTGATATACTTTCCAGTTAACCAATCATTTCCACAAATAAGTATGAATTTTTAATAGAGTTCCAGCTATTGATACAAAGCTGGTAAGTAAAGAAGACCTGTGACAACGTCAGGACTTAGGAATTCACTTATTACGAACAACGTATAATCTATCCACTGATAAATAATCTGCAACTCTCAAATGGGCCAGTATGCTTCGTTCTTTGCCCCAAACGGAGTTACATCCATGGCAGTAGCCTCTTCCACCACGTCCTCATGATGTCACTGGTTGGGAGCACCCAGGGCAGGAGCAGATTGAAGCAGAAGTAGAAGCAGGTTGTCCATAAGGATATGGTATTGTGCCACGTGGATGGGGGCCTACAGGGAGATGATGGTAGTGCAGGGCTACAACTTGTAGTCCCGACCTTGCTACAGGTGGGAAAATGCTATGATGATGTACAAGTCTGTATCTTACAGGGTAATACACCAGCATTAATACAAATGTTAATTTATCAATTAAAGTAAGTATAGGGCGAGGCAGTTGCTCTTTGCATTTGTTTCCCTTTGAATAATTCTTGGTCCAATATTAAACACAGAAAGAGACACATTTATTTTTGCTTTAAAGAATTGCTTGGGAGGTTCAGCTATCAGCTATAAAAGCAGAAAGACGCTAACCTGTCTTAGGAATGAATTAAATTCCAAATTTAATATAGTATTCTCATAGAATTTAAATTAGTACTAAGTTATTGACGGATTAATATCACCCATGTCTACTAATGAGGTTTGGTTCCTAGGAAAGCACCTTTAACATGCTCTCGACTTCCACAAATATTTCCTTCACCTTCGGTAAATCAAAACACAGGTTTGTTTTTACTGGGGAAGTTATTGGAACTTCATAGATCTTAGAGTTTCAGGTGGAGATAGTGAAAAGGTTACCTAGACAAGTGGCAGGAAGCAGGGTGGCATACCAATATAATAAGGCCAATTGGGAGCAGTTCAAGTCATATCTGGAATATGAATTAAATGATTTTAACACCATTGCTAATACCTGTGGTGTTCCTAGCCCTCTTAGAAGAGGGTACACAACTAGCTGTCCCCACTAAGATTATAAGGAAAAACTCTGTTCCAGAATGGTATTCAAAAGAGGTGAAGATAGCTTTGCAAAACTAGCAAAAAGGCTAGGAATGCACTTAGGAGAGGGAGGGATGTTAATAGTGAGGTGGTCTATAAGGGGGCCCGCAAAATGGTTAAAGGGTTTATGAAGGAAGCTTACAAGAATTTTCATGAGCACATTCTGGAACATAGGCTTAGGAAAAAGCCAAAGGCATTCTGGGGATATATAAAGAGGTGTAGGAAGGAGGGTGATAGGGATACAGTGGTTAAGGATGGGTCTGGAAATTTAGTCAAGGATTGTCTTATGATTGCCAACGATTTTAATGACACATTTGCAAAATGCTTTGCAAGCAGTAGAAATAACTCCCAGCCAGAATTTGATAGGGATTTGCCAGGAGGAATGGATGCGGTTATTATCACTAGGTCAGGAATTGAGCAACTACTGAGTAAACTACCAGTATATAAGGCCATGGGCCCTGATGGTGTTTCACCATTTATTCTGCAGCGACTTTCTGGGATTATTAGCTATTACTTGGTGGAAATTTTTAAAAAGTCATTAGCCACAAGCATTGTTCCATCATCATGGAAACTGGCAAATGTGATGCCCATTTTCAAGTCTGGGGACACATCAGACCCTAAGTGCTATAGACCAGTTTCATTAACAAGTGCTGTATCCAAGATTTTTGAGCACATCTTATTCTCATCTATAATGGGATATCTGGAAAAGAAGGGCATTCTTAGTAATAAACAACATGGGTTTAGGATATGCAGGTCATGTGACACCCAAATGGTTTGCTTGATGGATCATATTCAAAGGGCTTTAGATAGCAGAAAGCAGGTTGATGTTGTGTTCTTGGACTTTGAACAGGCGTTTGTCATGGTGCCCCATGATAAGCTGGTATCAAGAATGTCCAACCTAGGGTTACATAGTAATGTTGTTCAATGGGTAAGGTCCTATCTGCTTGATAGAAAACAGAGGGTCATTTTCAAGGGTAGTGCATCTCAGTGGAAACCAGTCACATCAGGGGTCCCTCAGGGAAGTGTATTGGGTCCTTTGTTGTACATCCTCAATGTGAACGACATGGGGCTTGATATTAATTCCTTCCTTGAACTATTTGCAGATGACACATGTGCTGCTCAGGTATTAGATGATGGGTTATCATAATGTGCGCAATTACAACAGGACCTAGATAGAATTTTCAATTGGTGTGTAAAATGGGAATTGCCATTAAACCTGAAGAAGTGTAGGATCCTCACAATATCCAGATCGAGAAAGCTGCTTGATTTTGATTACCACATAGGTGGAGTTGATAGGGTTTGATAGGGGAATTGATAGGGTTTTAACCCATAAACACCTTGGAATTGTCTTAAACAGTCAAGGTAATTGGAAGGATCACACTGGTAAAGTGATTGGGAGGGCTGGTCAATTCCTCCCTCTGATTAGTAGGGTCCTTCGGGACAGCACAAAGGAGGTAAAAGAAACAGCATACATTTCAATGGTACGCCCAATTTTGGAGTATGGCAGTCCAATTTGGTTCCCCTTCAGGCAGGACTTATCTTGGGAGGTTGAAAGGATTCAAAGGAGGGCAGCAAGAATTGTACTCAATAGGTTTTCTCACAGGGAGAGGGTATCTGCCATGATTAGAGAACTAGGGTGGGACACATTAAGCTAGAGGTGTATATCTCATAGTATTAGCCTTTTTATACGACTGCTGCTGCTGGGATGTAATGGACCTTTGGCTGGAAGTGTGTCCCCAGCTGAGTATAAGGGGAGAAAGGATCATCCATATAAATTGAAAGAGGTTAGGGCACAGACAGACTCGTACTACTGGTCATTTTTGCCAAGGGTCATACGGCAACGGAATGGACTTGGAGAGGATAAGGTGGAGGGCTTCATCCACGGTAAGCCAACCATTGCTAGTATTGTGTTAGGGGAGGCACCTGAATTACAGCTTAAAGTTTTGGGAGAATTAGGTTACGATAAGTAGGTATGAGAGTTAGTCTCTCCACTGCCATATTGGCCAAAGAAAAGGCTGCTCACAGTGTAGTAAATTAGAATTAGAATCTCCAGGATCCAATTCTTGAAGCATAGTCCTGCCGGAATGACCATCTCTAAACTTTATTCGAAAAGTAGAAAACTGTCAGTAAACGTCATCATCGTGTTGAAGCTTACAAATAGTTTTATTTATTTAATATCAATTATGATACGTGAAACTTTAATGGTGTTTCACTGTTAACTTCTAGGTAGCGTCATCAACGATTGCAGGAAATGCCACCAGTGTTGCTTTCAATCCAGTTCAGATATTGCTTCACATCTGTATAGACACTAGGAATTTCTGGTGTACCACATTTTTTAGGACCATAGGAGACAATTCCAACGACTTTGTAGTGTTCCTTGTCTTTCACAAAGAGAGGACCTCCCGAATCTCCCTGTTGGAAATACCAACGATACAGCATAAGATAAAAGTGAAAGACAATGGTGAAGGATCTTGCTAGTCAACCCACTTGAGTTAAAACCACTTATCACAAATAACTGCCTAAAAATTCTAGAAGCATGAAAGAGGAGAAAGTAGGCCACAGAGGGGTTTGAATTGTAAACGCGATTGGCTGCCTGGTGTTCGGTACCAGCCTTAAAGTTGCGATTTCCTACTTGAAAAGAATAGGCATCCTCACCACCTCTCCTCATATGTCAGGGTGTCAGGGCCGGGTGGCATTTCTCACGTTTCATATAGTGGACGCCTTAGCTAACCCTATAACAGGTTCCTTTAAGTTCGCACACTGTGTATGCCATAATTTTATTATTTGACGATCAGTTACCGCCCTTGTTTTGTTGATACATTGCCTAAGGGACGGCAATGAGAAGGACAATGAAGAAGGACGGTAAAAGATTTGGAGACACCAAAAGGCAGAAAAGCTCTATTTTTGCTACTGCACTTTCTTGTGTCATTAAGGCCCTTATCAAAATAACAGAGTCAGGAAAAGCTTTGTGCATCATTATTGATTCCTACAAAAGAGTGGGTAGTTCTTAAAACAGATATGCACATTCAATTTCTATGTGAGCTGTAATTTTGAGAGGTGAGCATCATCTTTCCAAAAGAAATTGATTAACCGGTTACACTTACCCTGCAAGTACCTTTCCTGCCCTCTCCTTCACCACAAATAATTGTTGGTTCCATTCGCAAATTCCACTTCTTGCTGCATGTCTTGGAATCCAAAATTTTTAATGATACTTTCCGAAGGACTGGACTCGCTTTGCTGCCTGTAAGTATTCAAAATATTAGTTACCGCATTATTATCATCATATCCATATCGTGCCTGTAGCAGGGTCGGGCGGACGGGGTCTGGCGCTCCACTACTCTCTATCTCTAACTATATCATTATCCAACCCCTTGTCCGATGTTCGCTTTCATCTTCCTTTGTATCAGTTTAATGAAAGAATTAATTTTGGTTGCATTTAATTAATCACTAATGTAGGGTAATTTATCATCGATGCATAATTTCTGAACAATTCACCATTTTGGAACACCGAAGACGATGTACAAGGAAACACAATATCAGTTGCACTAATCACATTTCGCATCGGAGAAGACCCATCACCCTTAGTGCCAAAGGTTAACATTTTGCTTACCTTCAACATCCCCCCATCCAGCTGAAGCACCCTGTTGGCCACTGAAATCATCCCTGGATTCAGGCACGCAGATTGGCTGAATGTTTTCGTTGAATTTTACTGGATTCGCAAGTTTGATCAAAGCAATGTCATTTGTTTTTTGGGACTTGTTAAACTTCTGATGGCTACAAATAAACAGAATTCAATAAGACATGGTTTTATCAACTGGATTCATGTGCATCATGAATGTTATTTGAGATCCTAGAATTCTAATGCAATGCACCATAACATGTTCGTATGGAAGAATCACGACGACATCTTACACGTCTTGGTATTGACCCTGCCTCCCACTTCCTCATCCACTGGCCTTCGGAAGACGGCCTGGGAACGAATGGGATACGGGATCAGGAAGCTGCAGTAAGTGCTTAAAAAGGCACTATATAAATAATGAAATTGAGATTCGGAAGCGACCCATGGCATCAATGAATAGCATTTGAAGTCGATACAAATAAGTAGAGTCCTGTGTACGGTGGGGCATGAATAATGTGGAAAGGGATGATTTAGAAAGCAGTGGTAACCCACGCTATCCTATGTAGATTAGTGTTTGACGGTTAGAAGGGAGCCACGAAAATAGATTGCAAGTCGATAATGCATGAATTACTCAGCATTACAGTTTGAAATGGGAAGCTGGTGCATTGTTTTCTTCTTCCACTTCATCTTTCTGTACTGAATTGCAAAAGGCGTTATGACAATTATGTATAGGGGAGACCAGGGCAAGATGACTAATGACTTAATTAGCGATTTTTCTGATAGTTAGCAGCATCATATGAATACTACTAGTACTCCTCATGACTAGACACTAAAAAATCATTTTCTCAAGGCACTATTATTATTACAAGGTATATTATTTACAAGAGTTTCATTGTTTTCCTGCTGTGTGCTATATTAAACCAAATTTTGCAAATAAGATACAGTATATTTAATATAGAGGTAAGCAATAGAAATATCTAATAGTATTTTCATCTACCATAGACAACTGGCTATTCATATTAAGTATTCATTATTAAAATAATTTTTTAATCTTATTGCTATAATACTTAAGTTTTAAAATTTGATGCTGGGGCAAGTTGGCGAACCCACCATCTTGACCCTCAATGTTAACTGGCATCTTCTTTGTGGTGGGCAATAAATTCGATTAAGTTGACAATAAATTCGATTTGCTATTTACTTCGATCTAACTTTTAGTGTTAATGCGTCTTCATTATTTAGAAAAAAAATTAAAAATATTTTTTCATTTACCTTAACAATGTAATAAATAATGCCGAATCCTATTTTGCTATAAAAGAAATAAGGGTACAATAATATAATTCGGAGAATTTACTAAGTTCTTTACTTTTCAATGGCCGTCTATAAAAATTATAAAATCACCTTGAAGATATCAAAAAATGTTTCACTTTAAACCACTAAATTATAAATAAAGGTAATTCTAAGCATCTCACCACAGTAAAACACTTTATCTCGAAAGGAAATTGAAAAACTCTCAGTGTCGTCAACTTGCCACGGTCTCCCCTACTTCAAAATATGAATATACTGGAAAAGCTTTCAAATAGGACGGCCACTTACGGAATAATCTTCTCAATATCGATGTCCATCCCACGTGTTTTTTGCTTCGTAACTCCCGTTCTCACTTTGATAGAATAGGCGCGACCTTCCTTCTTCATGTGACTAACATGTTAGTGCATAATTTAAATGTCAGAAAATGAAAGTCCTATGCACATTTCATAATCTAAACAATACATAGTAGGCCTACATACTCCACCAAACAATGTGCCGCAGTAAGTACGTAACTGTTGCTGATAAGTGATCCACCACAAAACCTCCCGGGACTTCCTGTAAGTATAAGGCCAACCTGCAGGAGATAGTGATTGGTAAAAGACATAGGTGAGCATTTTGTTTTAAGAACTACGTGATCAGCCACAGAGCATTCAATATGCCACAGGACATGCTAGGTTCCCATTTGTGGCAGGTGACGGATCTCAATTATTCTCCGCGTGGAAATACATCGTTGTTGGTTTATCTTCCACTTTCAGACCCAAACGGGACTTATTTTGGCTGACAGGGCAGTGATATTGCTTGAATAGTCAAATGTGATCGTCAACACATTTATAATAACTGTCGCAATGTGGATTCTGAGGACAGATGCAAGAAATCGCCACCTGTGCCCACCAGCTAGCATGTCACATTGCATAATCTACTCCTATTTTGAAACCGAAGCTCTGTCTTGCATAATTTTGGGGTTCCTTATTTTTCCTTTCTACTTTATCTCGCATTATTGCTTTACATCTGAATTTAAATTTCAAAATTGTTATACAAAGGCCTTTGTAGAAAACGAGAGTTAGATGAAAGTCAAATTGTTCTACAGTTAAATTCATAAGTGCAGTGTCAGCTTTAATGGGCACTCAATTAAGGCAGTAAAAGAATGCAGGTAGAGATATAATGGTTGATGTATATAAATGCCGAAATTCATGGAATTTGGTGGACCAAAAGGACTGATGATTCTTTTCAATAGAATTAATTAGTTGAATGAAACTTCATTGTACTCACCATCCAAGGATAATTAGAGATATCGCAAGCAATACCCCCTAATATACGACCTCCGCCACCTAATTTGTAGCAGTCTGTAGGATATAAATCAATACATTAGTAGCGAAATATGGAATATTTCTGTTGCTTATTGCTAGTGTGCAATAGGCCAGACACCATGCAATATTATAACTGACTAAGCATTAATCTCCCTGCCAAAATTTCTATTCTGGTTGTATACTGTGGTGTTGGAACAGTGGGGTCGGCCGGCATCCCTCCACAGATAACCCACCCAATATTCCAGCAAGTTACAGACGTTTGACTGAGGTTTCCCAATCAGAACATGCTAAGTATACCCGCAGAACCAACCCTGCCACAGGCGGGATAAGGGTTTGATGATGATGAGTAGTAGTGAAACACAGTGAGGATACGAAAAATTCGTCAAATCCACTGAGCAATGAACTTCAAGGATGTATTCGCGGGTATGGAGCTCAGCAAATTGCTGCTCTTAGCCGCTCCAACTAACTAACTTGCAGCACAAGCAAAGGTGTCCCGATCCACGTTAGCTCAATGTTAGCTAGTTGGAGCGGTTAAGAGCGGAAATTTGCTGAGCTCCATACCGGAGACAACATCCTACAGCCCTGGGCCATTGGTGCACACTCATTAATGCAATTTTGAAGGTCTATTTTTAATTTTTATATATCATGTTCCTATATCTAAATTTCACATTTTGTTATTTAAATCACATGCGATAGTTAAATCTACCCCTATCTATTGAAAAAAAAATGTAACTTTGCATTGTCCTGTAAAAGCTACTGCCAAAATTTCTGAACTATTTTAAGGAAGTGAATGTCCCCCTCCATCAACTACAGTGGCGTAGCCACTTTTAAAGCCTCCTTTAACCCCCCTCGGGCCTCGGATATAACGAAGCGGTATACACCCTATCGAGTCATATCCCCCCCCCTCAGAAAATCCTGGCTCACCCTATTGACAGTCATATCCCCTCCCCCTTCAGAAAATCCTGGCTATGCCACTGATCAACTATAACTTTTTCCTAACCATTTTATCCCATATCTCATATATTTTTTTTTAAAAAAAACTCATTGCTGACATTAAAAAATACACCATGTATAGTGAAGTCTTTACACTACAGTACTAACATTAAAATTCTGAAACAATTTCTGCTCCTTTTACTGTGTGTGTTAAATATATTCATAAATTGCAAAAACGTCATTTTATTTGTGTTACAATAAAGCAAACAAACTTTATAAATCTGAATAACTTATACATGCATATAATTCCACGATCATGCAAGTTTTACAGGGCAGCGGTTAGGCCAGCATTACTATATGGATCAGAGGGGATTACGTCAATTTGGCGCATGACAATTTGGCGTATGGCAATTTGGCGTAGTCAATTTGGCGTACATACACATTCGGCGTATGACAATTTGGCGTACGGAAAATTTGGCGTATGACAATTTGGCGTACATACAAATTTGGCGTACGACAATTTGGCGTACATACCGATCTCTTGGGTGCACACATGTGTTCAAAATTGCAACTGTCATAACCAGTGGCAGATCCAGGATTTTCGTCGGGGAAGAGTTTAGCTAATACAGGGGGGGGGGGGGGGGGGG
>JAAFCE010004287.1:9353961-9367926 GCA_013389805.1 Trigoniulus corallinus
GGGGGGGGGGGGGGGGGGGGGGGGGGGGTTGAGCTAAACCTCACTTATTATGCAAATATAAGTTTATATGTGCATGGGAGGGGTTGCAACCCCAAAACCCCATCCTAGATCCGCGCGTGGTCATAACAGTCATTGCAACGGTCCCGTATAACACAGTTGGGTTTGTTTGTGTTTTAGGGCCCATCAACTTCAAAGGTCATTAGGGCCCTATAACACAGTTATGGTAGGCATTCATTGTTCTATTACATTGCAATGACTGTTGAAATATGTTGTTATGACCGTTGCAATTTTGAACAAATTTGGGCACCCAAGAGATCGGTATGTACGCCAAATTGTCATGCGCCAAATTGACGTAGACCCGGATCAGAGTGTTGGGCAGTGAGGAAGAGCCTCATTAATCGAATGCAAGTAGCCAAGATGCAAATCCTGAGATACATGATTGGGGTGTCAAGAGCTGATGGAATTAGGAATGAGTATTGCATATTAGAGGTAGCCTGGGGGGGTGGACATCGCCGACGAAATCAGGGGGAATAGGTTGAGAGGGTATGGATACGTAATGAGAAGAGAGGAGAAGGACCTTATTAGGTCCATTTAAGGGATGCAGGTGGTTGGAAACACCCAGGGGAGGGAGACATCAAAGAGGATTGTCCATAAAGATATGGTAGTGTGTGGGATGGACGGTAACCTGGGTGGGAGATAGGCAGGAGTGAATGGCTAGACCCGCAGACCCGGCCCTGCCACATGCGGGATAAGGGTATGAGGATGATGATTTAATTTCAGAATAATACAATGAAGTAGTTACATTTTCAACAAAAGGGATTTTTCATATGGTGAAACACCATCTACATAGTGATTTTAAGGGAAAATATGGAAAGTCTTCCAAACACCTGTCAGAGAGGAGTGGACTTATGAAAAGTGCCCCAAAAGAAAATGAAAGCCTTCTCAGAGGATGCAATGAAACTATTACTTATACCAGGAACCCTTACACCAACTTCATCTGCCGAGTCTAATGAAAATTCGGATAACGTATCTGATAGGATTTAAATTATAATGCTTAAATTTAGTGATAAAATTTCATTTGTGACTTATCGGTTTTCATTCTCAGTAATCACTCTGACAACAGTGGCGTTCCAGTAGCGTTATGGGGCCTGTGTGCAAGACCATATTTGTGCCCCCATCCCAGTCCTCGCGCCTAATACAAAATCGTTATATAATGCAAAAGTAACACTAGGAGAAAAGCAATTTATGAATTGTACCTTTTGTAGATGTTTAGAGCAAATGAAAATATTTTCTTCCTGGCGCCTGTGTGCGTTGCACACATTGCACACTGTGCCAGCACGCCACTGTCTGACAATTATTTTGAATCTGACCCACCATATTGAATGTCATTTTAATGTTTCTCACTTTTTTCTACATATTCATCATCAGCAAGGTGAAACACTATGGATACAAACATTTATGCACATAAATGCAGAGTTAAATATTTTGGCCAGCTGGTTGGGATTTGGGACCAATGTGCGACGGATGCCACCATTAGAACCCCTTTCTCTCCAGGAAGAGGTCGAGCTCTCTACCGAGGCGGGCCTATCCCATAATGGAATTATCCCCAGATAAAATACACGTACAAGTTATAGCATGTGGTTGAAAGCTAACTCCTAGAAATAACGTTCAACAATTTTTAAGTTTTCTTGTTACTGTTAGGAAAATTGGAAATGAGTAGAAGTATGCTCTAGTAAGTAATGACAGTAGTTACCTTCCTTCTGCCAGCTCATCCCCTTTTGAAAAATCTGAAAGGAATAAGGCATAAATTATAGATGTCGAACATACAGTATGGAATATAGAGTGATCTTATCTAACTCTTATTCTATAACCATTACGTTAGCATTTGGAATTTAAGCCATGTGTCACAACTTTATCTCTAGGGCTGCACATGCGACTTCATTCACAACAGCTTAAATACAGTACACTCATCCATTGCTGTCTGTTGTTAATTTATGAGTTCATAATTTGGTTTCAGAAGTCAAAGGAATGTAAAGAACATCATACATTAAGGTCTTCTATAGCAGTGCTCCGTAACCGGTGTACCTTGAGCCGATACAGGTGTGCCGCAGTCAAATAAGATAACTTTCTAACTAAATAACGTTTCAATAGATTCGATAGATCAAACACAATAACGAGGATACTTGCAATGAAATATTCGCATTTTAGCCTTCTCAAATTTATTGTAAAATTTGTTTATTAAATTAATATCTATATATCAGTGGCATAGAATTAGGAATGCGTATAATAGAGGTAGCCTGGGGGTGGTGGATATCGCCGACGAAATCAGGGGGAATAGGCTGAGGTGGTATGGTCACGTCATGAGAAGAGGGGAAGAGGAGCTCATGAGATGTATCTCAGGAATGCAGGTCGTTGGTAGCACCCGGGGTAGGGGGAGACCAAAGCAGACGTGGGAACAAGTTATCCGTAGGGACATGGCATCGTGTGGGGTGGACAGGAACCTGGCGGGAGACAGACGGGAGTGGAGAGCTAGAACCCGCAGACCCGACCCTGCCACAGGCGGGATGAGGGTATGATGATGATGATATCAGTGGCATAGCTGGAGATCATGTTGTTCTGGGTGTTGAAAAATTTGATGCTCCAAAGCTGAAAGAATTTTTTTCCACCTTCTCAAGGAACAAAAAAAGGATACTACCATAGTTTGGTCGCCCCTAAATACCTGGCGCTAGGAGTGGGACGCCACCCCACCCTAGCTATGCCACTGCTATACATATATTTTAGTTTTTGATGTGCCATGGAATTCTTGGAAGAACATTGGTATGCCATAAGTGTGACAAGGTTGTGGAGCACTGCTCTAGTGTATTGTTCTGGTTCCGTGTCCCCAAGTGTTTCGAATGGAGAGGAGTTAGTAATCGCGTGATGTCCGAACCACAACTGAACAGAGGCCGCACAGGTGTTAGTTACAAACTTTGTGTATGGTTATTCAGAAATAGTTAAATGATATATGCATCATTAGTACAAAAAAACTGTGTGATGTACTCTGAATGCTCCCACCATAAAATTGTCCTGAACAAACAACGCAGCATTTTTACCCCGCCAAATAATTGCTGTCCTGTCATTTTTGTAGGCACAAATCATGTCAGGAGGTGCATGGACATCAACTGTTTGTAACATAGTGCGCATTAGCACAACTCCAAATAAATTTGTGCCTTGTGACAACCTGACAACTCTTAATTGCACTCCTTCTCCTCCTACCTGATTTAGTATTCCAACAGGTGTAGAGTTTAATTCCAGGAGTCTAGTGTTTTGGTAAGAGTGCGAATTTTCGCTTTCTTTGCACTGAAGCTCGTGTGATTGGGGTTAAAAAATGTTAGTATGTTGGTAGGCATGTTATGCCAACGGGTTGGGGAGTTGGCCAAGCAGCCATAACGGGCCTGACTCTTTTCCTGCATTGAATATTGGAATGAATTGGTTAAAGCAGTGCTTCACAACCGGTGTGCCTTGAGCCCATACAGGTGTCAAGTTTTTGATGTGCCACGGAATTCTAGGCGGAACTTTAGCGTGCCGTAGGTGAGAAAAGGTTGCGGAACACTGTTCTATAGCAGGCATGTCAACCTCGTGGCACCCTGAGGGCCACATCGTAACATGTGCATTGTCATCAGGGCCATGCAGTGCTAACCTTTTTTACAGTATTTATTCTAATTAACAGCGCCCTCTAATAAACGGTGTACAGTTTATTAAAGGTACTGAATCTTCATCATCATCATACCCTTATCCCGCCTGTGCCAGGGTCGAGTCTTTGGGGCCACTGAACATGCTCTGACTGGGGGCACCCCAAACAGGCATCTGGAACCCACAGGAATATTGGCAAGGTTGTCTATGGAGGTGCCTTACTAAACGTAATTAACTATAAACAGCAACTCCAAAGTAACTCCTAACCCTTTTCCCGCCTACGGCCGGGTCGGATACCCATCTTGTCCCCCTGAATGGACATAGGGGGATATATTGGTCAGTTTTTCTGCAGCCGGTTGCCGGCCAAAGCTGCACCTCTACTCTTATTCATCGTCGGTCTAGTCTTCGTTGGGGAATGCTACAGACGGCAAGGGGTGAGCTCCTACACCTGGAAATTTTGCCTCATCTACCCGTTGCATAGTAGAGAGAGTTCTTTTGAGGGCAAGTGCCATCGTACACCCACACGGGACCTCGGTTTTATTTCTCATCCGAAAGAAGGCACACTCGTGGCCTCTCTCTCGCCCAAAAGAAGCCGACCCACCTCGGTTCACTATCGATTGTTTGTTTGTTGGAGTTTAAGGTCCCGTCAACTACAAGGTCATTAGAGACCCGTCCACAGCATAGTTCTAATGCAGAGACTGCACAGACACTACACTAATGCGACGATTATTGGGTATTAGCAGTACCCAGCTTTCCTGAGCGACCACCCATGTCAGTACTAACTGGGCTTGCGTTGCTTAACTTCAGTGATCAGACGAGAACTGGTGTGTCCAACGCAACTCGCCGCTCCCGGTTCACTATCGAACCTAGAACTATTCGCGCAGTTGCCGACTGTGCTAACCACTAGACCACCGCGGCGGGTTTGTAATTAAATATAAACTGCGCCCACCATTAAACAGCGCGACAATTGTCGAAATGGTATTTAATTAACAATAGTTATAATCAAAATATGGCACATGGCACCCCATTTCAACTATGCCAGGGGCAACTGTCACCCTCTCGTTACGCCTCTGAGTAGCCAACTGCATATGTATACTACATGATATCGGTTGTGAGGGCCACAACTCTAGGCTTCTAGGGCCGCATGCGGCTCGCTGGCCGCCAATTTGACACCCCCGTTCTATAGAACGGGAGGGGGTATAAGTTGATTTCACAAACTAATGTACAGTGATGTAAAAGCAGTAATACTTACGGGATGTGGAATTCCAACACAGGATACTGCCAATATCATTAATAAAGTATTCCAGAAACTCATTTTGAAAGACACCCAGCAATCTATTTTCATAAACGAAATTTTGAGATAACTTTGAAGTGATTTTTATGCATTACTAAACCACAAAAGTATCGCATACGTCATCAAGTTGCCCTCTACAACATGCAATTCCCAAACGAGTAATTCGAATGGTGCCAACTTGTACGTTATGCAAATTAGAAACAGATTTCACACTTACCAAGCAACAACTAACTAGGATTCCAGGTCCGTTTCGAGAAGCACAAATGACTGCCGTTTACTTCATAGGGGTATTGTTTTTGTTAAGTCTTGCACATTTCACAGCAGAAAAGGAACTAAAAAATAGTTAAAGAGAACTATTAGTATATCATAGAGATGACTTGACAATATGAAATTTTGCACTGCTACGCAGTAGCCTATGAAAGAGCAAGCGGAAACAGCACCAGACCAGTATCTACACCAGCTGCACAAAACAATTGACAACGTTCACAGCATCAACAGGAATGAGTCGTTCGTGAGAGGTGATCTCTTTACAACGTTATAGATGGCTCATGGAAACTCATCATCACGGACTAATCATTGTTACACTTCCTTTAAAGAAGACTACAATTATCGAAAAAAAATAAGAGACATGTTGCAAAATTTTGGAAAAGCACATAAAACCAAATAATTAATTATAACTAATGTACAAACACATAAAAAAGTTTGCTGATGCTAAAGAAAATAGGTTTCTTAATAAATTCGTTTGAGAAGCAGAAAAACATTTATACAAATCCTTAAATAAAATGGTATTCAAATTCAAATGTCAATCTGATAAGTTAGTTCACCATTTGCAAACTGGTTGTAAATCACTTTTATCATCAGAAATCACTGTCTATGCAAAAGATCTCTGGCATAAGAAATAAATTAACACAAACGTCATTCTCACTTTATGCAGATTTTGGTTTTATGACAACACGACTTCAAAACTGTATACAGAGAGACCAACTGTATACTTCTCGGGCATTGCAGACTTTTCATAGACTCATCCTGGGGTTTTAAAGGAAAATCCCAGGTTTAATGTCAGAATTTAATGTAATTTACGGTTAACCAATCGCTTCCACCAATATGATTTTTAATACAGTTCCAGCATTGTAGCATTGGTATCTATAAAGATGCATTGGTATCTATAAAGTATGGGTATCTATAAAGATACCAACACTGCAAAGTAAAGAAGACCATTGACAATGTCAGGACTGAGGAATTCACTTATTACAAACAAAGCACAATCTATCAATCAATAAACCATGTGCAACTCAAAACTGGGTTGGTATCCTTTGTTCTTCGCCCCAAACCGAGTTGCGCCTGTGGCAGGACCATTTTTCTCCACGCCCTTCCGACTCCACTTGTTGGGAGCACCTAGCGCAAGGGTTTTCCATATGGATATGGTATTGTGTGGTGTGGATAGGGACCTAGTAGGAGATGACAGTAGTGCATGGCTACCACTCGTAGACCGGACCCTGCTACAGGTGGGAAAATGCTGTGATTATGTACAAGTCTGTATCTAAAAGGGTAATACACCCACAGTATTAGTAAAGGGCGGGGCAGTTGCTCTTTTCCTTTCTTTCATTTCTTTCTTTCCTATGGGCCGTGTCGAAGGAAGTTGGAATCAGCTAAGGAGTGTGTAACAACTTGCCGAAGCAACCGGCCCTGAAAATGAATGGGGCTCAAGCGTCATGCTGATGCCTGATCTCTGCACCAATAATTCTTGGTCCAATTTAAAATACAGTAAATGTCAGATTTATTTAGTTTTAAAGATTTACTTTGGAGGTTCATCTTTCAGACATAATAGCACAAAGACGACAACCTGTCTTAGGAATGAATTAAGTTCCGTATTTATTATAGTATTCTCGTAGAATTTAAGCTAGCACTAAGTTATTGACGGATTAATATCTCCCATGTCTACTAATGAGGTTCAGTTCCTAGGAAAGCACCTTTAATACGCTCTCGACTTCCACAGACATTTCCTTCACCTTCGGTAACTCAAAACACGGGTTTGTTTTTACTGGGGAATTTATTGGATCTTCACAGATCTTAGAGTTTCAGTCATCTCCGGGATCCCATTCTTGAAGCATAGTCCTGCCGGAATAACCATCTCTAAACTTTATGCGAAAACTGAAAAATGTCAATAGACGCCATCATCGTGTTGAAGCTTACAAATATTTTTAATTATTTAGTATCAGTATGTGAAACTTTAATAGTGTTCCACCGTTAACTCCTAGGTGACGTCATCAAGGATTGCAGGAAATGCCACCAGTGTTCGTGTTGATCCAGTTCAGATATTCCTTCACATTTGTATAGAGAACAGGAGCTCCTGGTGTTCCACACTGTTTGGGACCAATGGAGACAATTCCAACGACTTTGTAGTGTTCCTTGTCATTCACAAAGAGAGGACCTCCCGAATCTCCCTGTTGGAAATACCAACGATACAGCATAAAGTAATTGTGGAAGACAATGGTGAAGGGTCTTGCTAGTCAACCGTCTTGAGTTGGATCATGAGGATCACTGGATTATCACAAATAACTGTCTTAAAATTCTATAAGCACGAAAGAGGAGAAAGTAAGCCAGAGAGGGGTTTGAAATGTAATAAGCGATTGGCTCCCTGGTGTCTGGTACCAGCCTTCAAGTTGCGTTTTCCTACTTGAAAGGAATAGGCTTCCTCACCACTGCTCCTCATATCATGTGATCAGATTTGACCTTGACTGGTCCATTTAAACCACCCCTAGTAAACTGAATGGGTATTTTTTTTCCTGTAGATCAGTGGTTCTCAATCTTTTTGAAGTCGGGGAACACTAAACTGACATATTACTAGCACGGAACACTTACAATTCAACATAAACTTTAAAGCAGGTTGTACACCTTCTACACTTGGTATTTACTACATCATCATCATACCCTTATCCCGCCTGTGGCAGGATCGGGTCTGCGGGTTCTAGCCCTCCACTGTCGTCTATTTCTCCCCCAGTTCCCCGTCCACCCCACACACATCCTTACGAACAACCTGTTCCCACATCTGCTTTGGTCTCCCCCTGCCCCTGGTGCTACCGACCACATGCATTCCTGGAATTAACTTAATGAGCTCACCTTGCCATCTTCGTATGACGTGTCCATACCACCCCAGCCTATTCTCCCTCATGTTTTCGGCGATGTCCACCACCCCAGGTTACCTCTAATATGCTCATTCCTAATTCTGTCAGCTCTCGACACTCCACACATGTGCCACAGTATTCGCATCTCGGCTACTCGCATTCTAATTACGTAGCTCGTCCTCACTGCCCAGAACTCTGATCCATAACTTAGCTGGTCGAACAGCTGTCCTGTAGAAATTCCCTTTCAACTAGATTAGGATCCTATCACAGAGGACTCCGCTTGCCAGTCTCCACTTCAGTGACCCCTCCCCCATTGATTCTGCGGGTCACATCAGAGTATCTCTCCATTGCTTTATTTGTGCATTAAATGTTTTGTGGAACACGAAGTGGCTTCATGGAACACGCTTTGAGAACCACTGCTCTAGGTTAGTGCAACCTTCTTTCACATTCGTATGAAGTTTGAGCAGGATTCATCAATTAGTGTGTGTTTGGCAGCCATTTGTTTACGGAGCTAAAAGTTTGTCTGGCGATTTTTTTACAATGGAATTACAGATGATTGAATTAGGATGAGTCAATGAAAGTCAATCATCCTAAAATCACAGCTCAACCACCATATTTGCCAGATTTGGCTCCCTGTGACTTTTTCCTATTTCCAAAACTCAAATATCCACTCTGGGTAACGCGCCATGAGTCGACTTGGGCCATCAAAAAAATCGCCAAAGGAACTAAAGGTCATCCCGGCCGAGGCCTATAAGAAGTGTATGGAAAATTTTAATAACCATTGGAATGCTTGTATTGGCTCAAAAGGAGCCTATTTTGAGGGCAATAATAAAGATTTGTATTAAAATGCATAAAAACGTTGCTTTTATTAACCAGTCTGGGTTAAATTTGGTCAGATGGTATGTCAGGGCCGGGTGGCATTTCTCACGTTTCATACAGTGGACGCCTTAGCTAACCCTATAACCGGTTCATTTAAGTTCGCACACTGTGTATGGCATAATTGTATTATTTGAAGATCAGTTACCGCCCTTGTTTTGTTGATACATTGCATAAGGGACGGCATTGAGAAGGTCATTGAAGAAGGGCGGTAAAAGATTTGAGGACACCAAAAGGCAGGAAAGCTCTATATTTGTTACTGTATTTTCTTCCGTCATTCAGGCCCTTATCAAAATAACAGAGTCAGGAAAAGTTTGTGCATCATCATTGTTCACTACAAAACAGTGGGTAGTTCTTAAAACAGATATGCACATTCAACTTCTATGAGAGCTGCAATTTTCAGTGGTGAACATCGTCTTTCCAAAAGAAATTAACCAGTTACACTTACCCTGCAAGTACCTTTCCTGCCCTCGCCTTCACCACAAATAATTGTTGGTGCCATTTCAATATTCCACTTCTTGCCGCATGCCTTGAAATCCAAAACTTTTAATGATACTTTCCTAAGCACTGGACTCAGTTTGTTGCCTGTAAGTATTCAAAATATCTTCTTTCGTATCAGTTTCATGAAAGAATTAATTTTGGTTGCATTTAATTAATCACTAATGTCGGGAAATTTTTCATCTATGCATAACTTATGAAACAATTCACCATTTTGGAACCCCGAGGACGATGTACAGGGAGAACGTAATATCAGTTGCACTAACCACATCTCGCATCGGAAAAGACTTCCTTCACCCATAGTGCCGAAAGTTAATATTTCGCTTACCTTCAACACGCCCCCATCCAGCTGAAGCACCCTGTTGGCCAGTGAAGCCATCCCTGGAATCAGGCAAGCATATTGGCCGAATGCTTTTGTTGAAGATTACTGGCTTCGCAAGTTTGATCAAAGCAATGTCATTATCGTATTCTTGTGGCTTGTTATACTTCTCATGGCTACAAATGAACAGAATTCAATAAGACATGTTTTTATCCACTGGATTCATGTGTGACATAGATGTTATTTGAGATTCAAGAATTTTAATGCAATGCAGCATAAGATGTTCGTATGGAAGAATCACGAGGACATCTTACACGTCTTGGTATTGAACCTGCCTCCCACTTTCTCATCCACTGGAATTGGGAAGATGGCTGGGGAACGAATGGGACACGGGATCAGGAAGCTGCAGTAAGTGCTTAAAAAGGCACTATATAAATAATGAAATTGAGATTCGGAAGCGACCCATGGCATCAATGTATAGCATTTGAAGTGGAGACAAGTAAGTAGAGTCCTGTGTATGGTGGGGGCATGAATAATGTGGAAAGGGATGATGCAGAAAGCAGTGGTAACGCACGCTATCCTATGTAGATTAGTGTTTGACGGTTAGAAAGGAGCCACGAAAATAGATTGCAAGTCGACAATACATGTATCACTGAGCATTACATTTTTAAATGGGAAGCTGGTGCATTGTTTTCTTCTTTCGCTTCATCTTTATGTACTGAATTGCAGAAGGCATTACGACAATTATGTACCTATACTTCAAAATATGAATATAAAACCTTTAAAACAGGACGGCCACTTACATAATAATCTTCTCAACATCGATATGCGTCCCACGTGTTTTTTGATCCGTAAATTCCGTTCTCACCTTGACTTTCTTCAAGATCTCCCTAAAGTGTTTGTATATAATTTAAATGTCAGAAAATGAAATTCTTATATACATTTCATGATCTGTATAATATATCATACATACTGTTGGAAACAATGCGCTGCAGTAAGTACGTATCTGTCGCTGATAAGTGACCCACCACAAAAACTCCGGGAACTTCCTGTAAGTACAAGGCCAACCTGCAGGAGATAGTGATTGGTAAAAGACATAGGTGAGCATTTTGTTTTAAGAACTACGTGATCAGCCACAGAGTATTCAACATGCCACAGGACATGCTAGGTTCCCATGTGTGGTAGGTGACGGATCTCAATTACAGTATTCTCCACTGGGAAACACATGGTTGTTGGGTTATCTTCCACTTTCAGAAACAAACGGGGCTTAACTTTGGCTGACAGGGCAGTGATATTGATAGAATTGTCAAATGCGACCGCCAACACATTTATAATAACTATCGAAATGTGGATTCTGAGGACAGACGCAAGAAATCGCCATCTGTGCCCAGGGGCGGATGTAGATTTCTGGAATCCTACGGCTTAAGGAAGTCCAACAATGTTACACTGATTAAAATTAAACAAATAATACTATAAATAATCAATATTATTATTATATTATTAATATTAACTGTTTCTTACTATGTGATAAGTGCTCCTTTTTAATCAATAAGTATTAAAAATTTATGATAATACCATTTTTGGGGGCCCAGGGCTTCAGCCCTATTAGTTACTATGTAGATCCGCCCCTCTCTGTGCCCACCAGCTAGCATGTCACATTGTATAATCTACTCCTATTTGAAAACGAAGCTCTTTCTTGCATAATTTTGGGGTTTCTTATTTTTCCTCTCTACTTTATCTCGCATTATTCCTTTACATATGGACAAGAGTGCAATAAAGTTACAGGCACAATTGTAATGATATTCAATTCCTCATATCGCAGTGAGGTTGCGATGTCGTCAATTCGGTGCATATCTATAGAACATTGTTGGGCTTCGATACTGCAAGGTGAGCGTTGATAGGGCTCAGAAAGATGTGTTAAGGACCCGAGTTAGGTCTGTTGATGCAGATTGGGTTGGGGTAAGCTACATCTCGCTGGTTTCAGTTAGGGTATTCAATTGGGTCAGGTTGGGTTATAGACCTATTCGAAGTATAATAGGAAAGAATTAGGAAAGGTTTTGATGGGTGGTCGGATTCCCATGTGATCGGTGCTGGGGTCTACTTACCCTCTTCAGGTCGAGGGTGGTAACATGTCACACGCACTGTGGTATGAAATTAAATTTTAAAATTGTTATACATAGCTCTTTGTAGAAAACGTGAGTTAGATAAAAGTCAAATTGCTCTACAGTTAAACTGCATAAGTGCAGTGGTAACTTTAATGGGCACTCAATTATCGCAGTGAAAGTATTTCTGCCCAAGTTAGTTAGCTTCTGAATTGCAGGAAGAGATATAATGGTTGATGTATATAACTGACTTCGGTGGACCCAAAGGACTGATGTTTGTTCTCAACAGAATTAATTAGTGAAATGAAACTAAATGGTACTCACCATCCAAGGAAAATTAGAGATATCGCAAGCAATACCCCCTACTATACGACCTCCGGTACCTAATTTACCGCAGTCTGTTGAATATAAATCAATGCATTAGTAGTGAAACATGAAATATCGCTGTTGCTTATTGCTAGAGTGCAATAGGTGAGACACCATGCAATATTATAACTGACAAAGCATTAATTTCCCCGCTAAAATTTCTTTTCTGGTTGTATATTGTGGTTTTGGAACAGTGGGGTCGGTCGGCATCCCCCACAGACAACTCACCCAATATTCCTGCAAGCCGCAGACGTCTGACGGGGGTTCCCCAATCAGAGCATGTTCAGCAGACCCAACCCTGCCACAGGCGGGATAAGGGTTTGATTATGATGATGAGTAGTGTAACACAGTAGGATGTGAAACTGAGAAAAACTCGTGAAATCCACTGAGCAATGAACTTCAAAGCTCCCAATAATCATTTAATTTGCGTTTCTCATCCCCAGGACCTCAATGCATTGTATTTCAAGGCAAAATGAAGGCAAACAATGAATGAGTGAGTATAGGGAGTGTACTGTAAACAACGCACACTCAAACGTAGATAACACAAAATGTGTAACGTAGGCTGCAGCCACTAAGCTAACCAATTATCAGTCTACTTCTCTTTGGGGCACAGCACCGACGCCAGGAGGGGAGGGCGCAAGATGTGGGGCTATAGTTCATGGATGTTGACATCGTACAATAGACGGTTCTCCACGGCTATTCTTTCCATCTGACGAACAATGGTCCCATATGGCAAAAACGCTACCAAAAACCCAAAAATAAAATTTCAATTTGGGGATTTTTGAAAAATGGGATGTCCAGATAGACAATTGGAATATAAAACCTTACGATTAGAAATAACATATTGCATATACAAGGGCAGATATTACAGTTCAAAGAAGACCTATTTTTGGTCTATGTGTGTCCCTCTAAACTGCATAATATCAACTCTGTTTTTAACGTTAAACAAGGATTTTTTGAGTTCATCACTTCACATTATTTCAAATGGAAGCAATTCCTGGAAGTAACTTATATAGTGTATTTTTGGATCTTTATTTAGTTTTAATTCTTAGTTTTCTACTTTAGTTTTGCAATATCTCCTGTACAAAATAAATTCTAAAAGGCATGCGTTAATGTCATTAAGCTAAGTGAAAAGTTATATGTTGTGCAATATTGAGCTAAAATATACAGAGTGTATTTTTTAAAATAACCAACGTCTTTTTTAAAAAATCTATGAGATATGGGATAAAGTTATAGATGATGGAGGGGGACATTCACTTCCTAAAACAGTTCAGAAATTTTGGCAGTAGTTGTTTTCAGGACAATGCAAAGTTACATTTTTTTTTCAATAGATAGGGGTAGTTTTAACTATCGCATCACATACCTCTAAAAAATGTGTAATTTTCATATATCATGTTCCTATACCCAAAATTAAAAATACACCTTCAAAACTGCATTAATGAGTGTTCACCAATGGCCCACGGCTATAGGATGTTGTCTCAGGTATGGAGCTCAGCAAATTGTCACTCTTAACCACTCCAAGTTAGCTAGTTGGATTTTGTCTTGGGCATGCAGATCAGCAAATTGCCACACTTAGCCGCTCCAACTAGCTAACAGCCAAGGTGTCACAATCCTCGTTAGCTGAATGTTAGCTAGTTGGAGCGTTTAAGAGTGGCAATTTGCTGAGCTCCATACCTGAGACAACATCCTATAGCCCTTAGCCATCGGTAAGAA
>JAAFCE010004287.1:9367936-9404639 GCA_013389805.1 Trigoniulus corallinus
TGTCCAAAAGGATATGGTAGTGTGTGGGATGGACGGTGACCTGGGTGGGAGATAGGCAGGAGAAAAGGGCTAAACCCGCAAACCCGGCCCTGCAACAGGCAGGATAAGGGTATGAGGATGATGATATAATTTCAGAATAATACGATGAAGTAGTTACATTTTCAACAAAACGGATTTTCCATATGATGAAACACCATCTAAATAGTGATTTAAAGGAAGACATGAAAAGTCTTAAAAATCACCTGTCAGAGAGGAGTGGACTTATGAAAACTGCCCCAAAAGAAGGTGAAAGCTTTCTCAGATGATGCAATGAAATTATTACTTATACTGGGAACCCGTATACGAACTTTATCTGCTGAGTATGATGAAAATTCAGATAACGTATCTGATTAGAGCTCTTATAACGATTTTAAATTTTTGTTTCAAAACCATATTTTTTATTTTAAACAAAAAAATAGTTATTTATAAATTTACAAATTTAAAATATAATGCTTAAATTGACTGATAAAATTTCATTTGTGATTTATTGGTTTTCATTCTCAGTAATCACTCTCTCTGGCAATTTTTTTGGATCTGACCCACCATATCAAATGTCATTTTAATGTTCCTCACTTTCTTTTTCTACAGAATATTCATATAATCAGAAATGTGAAAAAAACTATGGATACAAACATTTATGCACATAAATGCAGAGTGTCATATTTTGGCAAGCTTTTGGACTACTATGCGACGGATGCCACAATTAAAAACCCCTTTCACTCCAGAAAGAGTTTGAGCTCTCTCTACTGAGGCGGGCCTATCCCATAATGGAATCATCCCAAGATAAAATACACGTAGATATTATGGCATGCGGTTGAAAACTGACTGCTAGAAATCACGTTCCACAATTTTTACGTTTTCTCGTTACTGTTAGGAAAAGTGGAAATGGGTAGCAGCAGGGCCCGCTCTAAAGGGGGGCAACCCGGGCATTTGTCCGGGGTGTCATTTTGGCTGTAAGAGTGAGAACAGAGCACGCCAACAGAATGCTGCTTCAAGGGGCGGTAATTTGTCCTTTCGTCCGGGGCGGCAATTTGTCTTTTTGTCCAGGGCAGAATAAGTGCTAGAGCGGGCTCTGGTAGCAGGTATGCATTAGTAATCAATGACAGTAGTTACCTTCCCTCTTGCTTCTCACCCCATTTTGATCAATCTGAAAGCAATGAGCATAAGTAAGTAAAGGCCGAACATACAGAAAAGAATAAAGAGCGATCTTATCTACAGTAATTCTTATTCTATAACCCAGGGGTTCCCAACCTCTTTCTTAGATTCACCCTTTTTAAAAGCATGGGCTTAGTTCACAGACCCCCCCCCCCTTACATTTTCTCTATAATTTGAACCTGATATATAGTATGCAAAAGCACGTCTCGGTGGCGCATTGGGTAGCGTGCTTGGTAACTGTCAGTGGTTCTTGGTTCGATACTATCTATTCGATACTCGACCAAGGTGGGTTGGCTTCTTTTCGGGCGAGAGAGGTGACTCAAGTGCTCTTTCTTGTGGATGAGAAGGCACATAAAAGAACCCTCTATTATGCAGTGTGTAGATGAGGTGAACTACACAGTACTGAGTACTCGAATGAACCAAAGGCTAACGCTATACAAGTATTGGGTTGCAGCTTTGACGGCAACTGACTGGGAAAACGCTGTCCAATATATCACCCTTGTGTCCATTCAGAGAGAGAATTTAGGTACCCAACAACACCATAGGTGGGGAATGGATTAAGAGTTGCTTGTTGGCCTTCAAAGGAAGTAATGAGCAGTGCATTCAAATAAATGTTCAGATGTCGACACCCAATCAACCCCTTGATCATCATTCACCACCTTTAAAATTCCATTGACCCCCAGGGCGTCGATAACGACCCTGTTGGGAAACCCTTCTGTAACCAATACGTGTTGTAAGCCATGGGTGTTAAAATCATTTGCTGAAGGGTTGCACATGCGATTTCATTCACAACACTTTAAATACAGCACACTCATCCATTGCTGTCTGTTATTATGTTATGGGTTCATAATTTGGATTCAAAAGTCAATGTAAAGAACATCATACATTAATGTCTCCTATAGAACGGGAGGGGGGTATAAATTGATTTCACAAACTGAGGTAATGTAAAAGCAGTAATACTTACGGGATGCGGAATTCCAACACAGGATACTGCCAATATCATTAATAAAGTATTCCAGAAACTCATTTTGAAAGACATCCCGCAATCTATTTACATAAACGAAATTTTGAGATAACTTTGAAGTGACTTTTATGCTAAACTAAAACACAAAAGCATCGCACACGTCATTAAGTCGTCTGTACATGGTATTAAATAATGTATTCTTGCCCTCTACGTTATGCAAATTAGAAACAGATTTCACACTTACCAAGCAGCAAGTAATTGAGATTCCAGCTCCCTTTCCAGCAGCACGAATGACTGCCGTTTACTTTATATGGCGGTTGGTTTTGTTAAGTCTTGCACACATTTCACGGGACAAACAGTTGAGAGAAACAATAACGCATTGTTTTGTTAGAGGCACTATTAGTATATCATAGAGATGACTTGACAATAGGAAATTTGTCCCTGCAACCTAGTAGTCTGCCAAAGAACAAGTGGAAACAGCACCATACCAGTGTCTACACCAGCTGCACAGAACAACTGAAAACGTTCACAACATCAACAGGATTGAATGGTGATCTGTTTACAATGTTAGAGATGGCTCATGGAAACTTATCATGGAATCATCCTGGTTGCAATCCCATAAAGGAAGACTACAATTACAGTAAAACACGTTTATAACGTTCATGGCTACAACGTTTTCATGGCTATAGTGTCTGCTTGGGCTGGTCCCGGCAGAGCCTATGGCTTTTTCATGGTAGAAGGCCACAGATATAGCGTTTGGTTTCACGGCTATAACGTTTGCAAGGTCCTGGTGGGAAGCCAAGTTTTTCATATCCTATCATGGATAAGAAAAACTTCCAACCCGTTTGTGCACATGTCCTGATTAGGAATGTTGCATAGGTGCAGAATGTACAACATAAGCTGTGCGTTACATACATTGTACATGAACAGACCACTCAATCTTG
The DNA here is from genome assembly GCA_013389805.1 of Trigoniulus corallinus. Taxonomy (NCBI): domain Eukaryota; kingdom Metazoa; phylum Arthropoda; class Diplopoda; order Spirobolida; family Trigoniulidae; genus Trigoniulus; species Trigoniulus corallinus. Next base: position 9,371,039 of record JAAFCE010004287.1, read on the forward strand.
CTAATGTGTGGTTTTAGTAGTAATGACACAAGCGACCTAGAATTGAGATGGTAAAACAATTTACAATGAACTTGTGTAGAGGTCAGCCAAGATTCCAAGAAGATATGTGTGCCTCAACATCCAGAGAGGGAGTGGCAAATTGCATTGGACTCACCAGTTCTTGTCTGATCACTTAAGTTAAGCAACGCAACCCCCGTTTGTACTGACATGGGTGGCCACTTGAGAAAAGTGGGTACAGCTATGATCCAAAAATCGTAGCATTAGTGTAGCATTTGTGCAGTCGCGGCATAAGAATTACATTACGGAAGGGGCTCTAATGACCTAGTAGTTGAAGGGCCATAAAACATCAGCAAACAACATCCAGAGGTGGAAGCAGCCATCCACCATGAAGCAATCATCAATTCTTGATTACTGTACACATAGGGAAATCATTTACAGTATGTACCCCAACATGACGTTTTACCACTACGTGGTATTATGGATAGAAAAGCACTAAAAGGCATATCACGGCTATAGCGTTTTCCCGGTTATAACGTTTGTTCCCTTTGTTTCCCAACAAAAAGTTATAACCGTGTTTTACTGTATATAAATAAAATTAGGAATATGTTGCATAATTTTTAAAAACCACATAAAACCAAAATAATGAATTTTAATTAATGTACAAAGGCATAAAAAAGTTTGTTGACGTTAAAGAAAATAGGTTTCTTAATGAATTTCTTTGAGAAGCTGAAAAAGATTTCTATAAATCCTTAAATAAAATTGTATTTAAATTCAAATGTCTATCTTAAAAGTGAATGCACCATTTCCAAACTGGCTAGAAATCAATTTTATCATCAGAAATCATGTCTATGTAATATATCTCTGGTATAAGCAATAAATTTACCCAAACGTCATTCTCACTTTATGCAGATTTTAGTTTTATGACAACACGACTTCAAAACTGTATACAGAGACCAACTGTATACTTCTCAGGCATTGCAGACTTTTCATAGACTCATCCTGGGGTTATAAAGGAAAAACCCAGGTTTAATGCCAGAAATTTAATGTAATTTATGGTTAACCAATCGCTTCCACCAATATGATTTTCAATAGAGTTCCAGCTTTGGTATCTATAAAGATACCAACGCTGCAAAGTAAAGAAGACCATTGACAATGTCAGGACTGAGGAATTCACTTATTACAAACAAAGCATAATCTATCAATCAATAAACCATGTGCAACTCAAAACCGGGTCGGTATCCTTTGTTCTTCGCCCCAAACCGAGTTGCGCCTGTGGCAGGACCCTTTTTCGCCACGCCCTTCCGATTCCACTTGTTGGGAGCACCCAGGGCAAGGGTTTTCCATATGGATATGGTATTGTGTGGTGTGGATGGGGACCTAGTAGGAGATGACAGTAGTGCAGGGCTACCACTCGTAGACCGGACCCTGCTACAGGTGGGAAAATGCTGTGATTATGTACAAGTCTGTATCTAAAAGGGTAATGCACCCACAGTATTAGTAAAGGGCGGGGCAGTTGCTCTTTTGCATTTCTTTCATTTTCATTTCTTTTTTTCCTATGGGCCGTGTCGAAGGAAGATGGAATCAGCTAAGGAGCGTGTAACAACCTGCCGAAGCAACCGGCCCTGAAAATGAATGGCGCTCAAGCGTCATGCAGATGCCTGATCTCTGCATCAATAATTCTTGGTCCAATTTAAAATATAGAAAATGACAGATTTATTTAGTTTTAAAAATTGCTTGGGAGGTTCAGCTTTCAGATATAAAAGCACAAAGACGCCAACCTGACTTAGGAATGAATTAAGTTCCGGATGTAATATAGTATTCTCGTAGAAATTAAATTATCACTAAGTTATTGAAGGATTAATATCTCCCATGTCTACTAATGACGTTCGGTTCCTAGGAAAGCATCTTTAACATGCTCTCGACTTTCCACAAACATTTCCTTCACCTTCGGGAACTCAAAACACGGGTTTGATTTTACTGGGGAATTTATTGGATCTTCACAGATCTTAAGAGTTTCAGTCATCTCCGGGATCCCATTCTTGAAGCATAGTCCTGCCGGAATAACCATCTCTAAACTTTATTCGAAAACTAGAAAAATGTTAATAGACGTCATCATCGTGTTGAAGCTTAGAAATAGTTTAATTTATTTAATATCAATTACGATACGTGAAACTTTAATAGTGTTCCACTGTTAATTTCTAGGTTTCGTCATCAACGTTTGCAGGAAATGCCACCAGTGTTCTTGTTGATCCAGTTCAGATATTCCTTCACATTTGTATAGGCACCAGGAGTTCCTGGTGTACCACATTTTTTTGTACCATAGGAGACAATTCCAACGACTATGTAGTGTTCCTTGTCTTTCACAAAGAGAGGACCTCCCGAATCTCCCTGTTGGAAATATCAATGAGACAGCATAAGGTAATAGTGAAAGACAATGGTGAAGGGTCTTGCTAGTCAACCCTCTTGGGTTTGATCATGAAGATCACTGGATTATGACAAATAACTGTCTAAAAATTCTAGAAGCATGAAAGAGGAGAAAGTAGGCCAGAAGCGGTTTGAAATGCAAAAGCGATTGGCTCCCTGGTAGCCAGTACCAGCCTTAAAGTTGCGTTTTCCTACTTGAAAGGAATAGCTTCCTTACCACCTCTCTTCATATGTCAGGGCCGAGTGGCATTTCGCACGTTTCATGCGCCTGAGCTAACGGCATTGAGACGGCATTGAGAAGGACATTGAAGAAGGACGGTAAATGATTTGAAGACACCAAAAGGCAGAAAAGCTCTACTTTTGCAACTGCACTTTCTTGAATCATTAAGGCCCTTATCAAAATAACAGAGTCAGGAAAAGCTTTGTGCATTATTGATGCGGACTGGGCCACTGCCAAGTTGAAGCCCTCCTTTGTCCCTGGACCTGATAATTTACCATCGATCATCCTTAAGGCTTACCACGGCCCCAGTGTTGGCTACACTGTTTTCTCTCTTCTCCAGCATGGTTATGTTCCCAACACCTGGAGAACAGCTCACGTAATTCCCATTCATAAAAAGGGATCCCCTCAGGATGTTCTTATTATTACCCAATTTCCATTATTTCACCGGTTGCTAAAATATTGCAGCATATTCTTTATTAGAAACTATCACTGGAGCACCCGATTTCTCAATGCTGGTCAACAAGGCTTTTGTAGAGGTCGGTCTACCGAGACCAACCTGCTGATACGCATGGAACTAATTATAAATGCATTCAAAATTAGACGTCAGGTGGGAACTATATTCGGACCTATCATGGGCGTTGGATAGTCTCAATTCCTTTCCTGATGATGAAACTTAAAGCATATGGTCTTTCTGGCAACTGCCATACCTTTATGAACTCCTATTTGTCCTCAAGAATAAAGTCTGTCAAAATAGACCATACCTTGAGTCCTCAACCTTACATATTGCAGGCTGGACTACCACTGGGCAGTGTCCTGAGCCCTCTGTATTGTTTGATATCATCACTGATAAACTGTTTGGTATTTGCTGATGATAACAAACTAGCTAAGGAGATTTTTGGTGTCCACTCCTTGGATCAGCTGCAGAATACACTGGCAGTGGTAGAGAGGTGGTTGGAGGCAAACCAGCTTGCTTTAAATTATGAAAAGACAGCAGGGATCTCTTTCTTTTAGATGCGTTCCCCAATCCTCCATCCCTACCACTTTGCAGATGGCTCCTTGGTCACTAGACGTTCTGTGATCCAGGACCTTGGCATCTTTTTAAATACTAAGCTGACCTTCCAAACACACATCATCTGCATTTGCATGTTAAGAGAGAGAGATATTGTCTGATCTGTTGGTCATCTTCTTGCCCCTCCCATTTACTTTGGCTTCATAAATTACATGACAAAGCCTTGGACATTCATTTTCAGGCACAGACTATTGAATCTACATCTGGCTATAAGCACTTGAATTCATCTTGCCTATCACTGGTGCAGTATATTACTTATGTTAGACTGTTATGGCTACACGGACTCATGGCTCAGCATATAGACAGCCGAGACTTCCTGGGTCACTTGCAAATAAATGCACCAAGCAGACATTCATGTCAAAATGAATACTAGAAATCCTATTTTTCTTGTACAGGTTGACTTTAATGACTTCGTTGTTCAATTGGTGATCTTCTTTTGCCACTTCTTGCCTTTAAGAGGAAAGCTATATCCACTTTAATAGCATTGTCAAGAAATATTTATCTTGATGTTGTTCAATCCCCTAGGGTTTGGTTCAAGGCAGGAATTGTACCTCTCCTTTCATTGGGGGACTCTATAAACACATGTGGTTTTCCCACCTCAGTCCCCTATTCCTTCCCCTACCCCCAGTAAATCCCATCCACTATCATAAGGGTCATTTTCACCTGTTATAATGGATGTAAAAGAATTAATTCTTAAACTAAACTATTATTGTTTCCTACAAAAGAGTGCATAGTTCTTAAAACAGATATGCACATTCAATTTCTATGTGAACTGCAATTCTGAGAGGTGAACATCATCTTTCCAAAAACAAATTGATTAACCAGTTCCACTTACGGCACAAGTATCTTTCTTGCCCTCTCCTTCACCACAAATAATTGATGGTTTCAGTTTCATATTCTGCTTCTTGCCACATGCCTTGAAATCCAAAATTTTTAATGATACTTTCCTTAGCACTGGACTCACTTTGCCACCTGTAAGTATTCAAAATATTAGCTACCCCATTATTATCATCATATCCATATCATGCCTGTAGCAGGGTCAGGCACACAGGGTCTGGCGCTCCACTACCCTCTATCTCTAACTATATCATTATCCAACCCCTTGTCCGATGTGCACTTTAATCTTCCTTTGTATCAGTTTCATGAAATAATTAATTTTGGCTGCATTTAATTAATCACTAATGCCGGGAAATTTTTCATCTATGCATAATAGGGATTTTGGAATTAGACGGGACGAATGTAACGACAGACGAATACAAGGAGTCAATTTGTCCTCTTATGTTTCGTCTGGGCTTACGTTTGGCAACATTGCAATTATCCGTTCCCAATAATTGTGTGCCATCTTGTGAGAGCCAGACAAAACATTTTGCTATATGGCCATTTTGGAACACAGAGGACGATGTACAGGTAGAACACAATATCACTTGCATTAACCACATTTCGCATCGGAGAAGACTTCCCATTACCCTTATTGCTGAAGGTTAACATTTCGCTTACTTTCAACATCCCCCCATCCAGCTGACGCACCCTGTTGGCCAGTGAAGTCATCCTTGGAATCAGGCAAGCAGATTGGCCGAATGTTTTCGTTGAAGTTTACTGGCTTTGCAAGTTTGATCAAAGCAATGTCATTATCTAATTTTCCTGGCTTGTTATACTCCTCATGGCTATAAATGAACAGAATTCAATAGGTTTTTATCCACTGGATTAATGTGTATCATGAATGTCATTTGAGGTGCTAGAATTCTAATGCAATGCACCATAACATGTTCGTATGGAATAATCACGAGGGCATCTTACACGTCCTGGTATTGACCCTGCCTCCCACTTCCTCATCCACTGGGCTTTGGAAGATGGCCTGGGAACGAATGGGACACGGGATCAGGAAGCAGCAGTAAGTGCTTAAATATTAGGCACTATATAAATAATGAAATTGAGATTCGAAAGCGACCCATGGCATCAATGTATAGCATTTGAAGTCGATACAAGTAAGTAGAGTCCTGTGTATGGTGGGGTATGAATAATGTGGAAAGAGATGATTTAGAAAGCAATGGTAACGCACGCTATCCTATGTGGATCGGTGTTTGACAGCGAGGAAGAAGCTACAAAAATAGAATGCAAGTCGACAATAAATACAATACATGTATCACTGAGCATTATCTAGGATCAGTTTTCCAGAGCAATAGGGAAATAGATTCTGACGTGACCTGCAGGATAAGTGCAGGATGACTGAAGAGGAGACATGCAAGTGGGGTCCAGTGGCCGTCTGATCCCAATAAAGTTGAAGGGCAAAGTTTAAAGAATCCTCGTTCGGCCCGCTATGCTGTATGGCTGAGAGTGTTGGGCAGTCAGGAAGAACCATGAAAGGCAAATGCAAGTGGCTGAGATGCGAATGCTGAGCTACATGTGTGGGGTGTCTAGATCCGACAGAATCAGAAACGATTACCTTAGAGGTAGCTTGGGGGTGGTAGGCATTGCGGAAAGGATGATTGTTTGTTGGTGTTTAAGGCCCTGTCAACTACAAGGTCATTAAAGACCCGTCCACTGCATAGTTCTAATGCATATACTGCACAGAAACTAAACTAATGCGACGATTATTGGGTATTAGCAGTACCCAGCTTTCCCGAGCGACCACCCATGGCAGTACTAACTGTGCTTGCGTTGCTTAACTTCAGTGATCAGACGAGAACTGGTGTGTCCAACGCAACTCGCCGCTCCGGAAAGGATGAGAGAGAATCGGTTGAGGTGGTATGTGCATGTGATGAGGAGGGGAGAGTAAGAGCTTATTAGGTCCATTGTGGGTTTTGTTTGTTTGTTGGTGTTTTAGGGCCCTTCAACTACAAGGTCATTAGAGACCCGTCCATTGTGGGAATGCAGGTATTTGGAGGCACAAGAGGTAGAGGAAGACTAAAGAGAATGTGGGAGCAGGTGGTGGAGGCGGACATGGAGGCGTGCGGGGTGGAGGGGGACCTGGTGGGGGATAGGCGGGAGTGGAAGATTAGAACCCGAAGACTCGACCCTGCCTCAGGGGGAGAAGGGTGTGATGATGATGATGATGTATCACCCAGCACTAAAGTTTTAAATGGGAAGCTGGTGCATTGTTTTCTTCTTTCGCTTCATCTTTATATACTGAATTGTAAAAGGCATTATGACAATTACGTATTCTTCAAAACATAAATATAAGAACTTTAAAATAGGGCGGCCACTTGCACAATAATCTTCTCAACATCGATGTTCATCCCACGTGTTTTTTGATCCGTAACTCCCGTTCTCACGCTCACAGAATAGGAGTTACCTTTCTTCTTCATCTTACTATAATTTTAGTGCATAATTTAAAAGTCAGAAAATGAAATTCTTATGAACATTTCATAATCTGTATAATATTACATACTCGATCACACAATGTGCTGCAGTAAGTACGTAACTGTTGCTGATAAGTGACCCACCACAAAAACTCACGGAACCTCCTGTACGTACAAGGCCAACCTGCAGGAGATAGTGATTGGTAAAAGACACAGGTCAGCATTTTGTTTTAAGAACTACGTAATTAGCCACACCCAGAGCATTCAACATGCCACACAACATGCTAGGTTCCCATTTGTGGCAGGTGACGGATCTCAATTATTCTCCGCGTGGAAACACATGGTTGTTGGTTTATCTTCCACTTTCAGAAACGAACGGGACTTACTTTGGCTGACAGGGCAGTGATATTGCTTGAATTGTCTAATGAGATCGTCAACACACTTTTAATAACTATCGCAATGTGTATTCTGAGGACAGACGCAATAAATCGCCATCTGTGCCCAGGGGTGGATCTAGGTTTCTTGGGGCCTACAGCTTATTGAAGTTCAATAATGTTACATTGATCAAAATTAAACAAATATTAGGGGAGAAGGTAGGAATATGAGATACCCATTACATTTTGGAACCTAATGAGCTTCAGAATAGTCATAAATAAGAAAAGAATGTTAAAAATGATGGGTAATTTCAAGTGAAATATGCTGTATAAATATAAATACAACAGACCTAATGGCAATTTTTAATTTTCCATTTTTCTGGAAAAGTGCAAAATTATCCAATGCCAAACTGGGGTAGTAATATGAGATAGCACCACTTTTATTCAATTAACAAACGAATCTGCACAAAATCGGAATTGAAGAAAGTTTTCATTACAGCATAGTTGCTAGGAGCTCAAACACAACAACTTATATATTTTTACATTTGTCACATGTGATTATTTCATTATTTGGATCTGCACATTTCTTGTGAGCCCACATGTGACAGTTGAAACGCTAAACATGTTATCTTTTTTGTCTGGACCACCTAATTCTATTGGGGCCCTCACTGCACATGAAAAATCATCTGATTGAATCTGATCCATGGTCATTCTCATGCTATTTGATAGTCTCATATTACTACCCATAAACTATCTCATATTACAACCCATCCGCCATTTTTCGTTTTCATAAGATATCACACTCACCAACATAATATATGTGAAATTTTCTTTGGTAATATGGAATAGTAATTATTACAGCATATTTTATCTTTCTGGTATCTTTGAAAATCAAAGAATAAGATAATTTATCTGTTCTTCAAAATGGCCACCTTAAAACATTCAGCAGTTGCAAAAATTTCAAACTTCCACCCCACAGTCAATTCCAATAAACTTTGCTCCCTCTAGTGTATAAATGTACCATGTGACATTGGCAACTACTTCCCAACTCATCCTACAGGTCCAGTGGTGAGAACACACCAAAATATTGGTGTCTCACATTTCTACCCTATCTCATATTCCTATCTTCTCCCCTACTATAAATAATCATTATTATTATTATTAATATTAACTGTTTCCTGCTATGTGATAAGTGCTCATTTTTAATCAACAAGCATTAAAAATTTGTGATAATACCATTTCGGGGGGACCTTCACACGGGGGCCCAGGGCTTCAGCCCTATTAGTCCCTATGTAGATCCGCCCCTGTCTGTGCCCACCAGATAGCATGTCACATTGCATAATCTACTCCTATTTTGAAAACGAAGCTCTTTCTTGCATAATTTTGGGGTTCCCTATTTTTCCTTTCTGCTTTATCTCACATAATTGCTTTACATCTGCACAAGAGTGCAATAAAGTTGCTGGCACAATTGTAATGATATTCAATTTCTCATATCGCAGTGAGGTTGCTATCTCGTCAAATCGGTGCATACAGTATCTATAGAACATTGATGGGCTTTAATACTACGAGACTAGTTTTAGTAGGGCTCAGAAAGATGTGTTAAGAACCCAGATATACATATGAGCAGATGATATGCAGATGAGCCATATCAAGAACAGGAGGGCCCCAACCAGAAACAGGGAGAGGGGTGTAATCACAGGCGTCAGGGGAGCGCTCAGAATGATGTGTTAAGGACCCAAGTTAGGTCTGTTGATGTGGATTGCGTTGGGTTACGTTACGTTTCGCTGGTTTCAGTTAGGTTATTCAATTGGGTCAGGTGGGGTTATAGACCTATTCGAAGTATAAGAGGAAAGAATAAGGAAAGGTTTTTATGGGTGGTTGGATTCAGAGGTGTAGCTAGGGGGGGTTGCAAGTTTTGTTGCAAGTTGCTGCCCCTGAGCAAGTTTTCAGAAAATGGCGCCTATTGAAGATTGAAAAATGGAGCCTTCTTAATGTGCTTGCCGCTCTCCCTGGCACTAAAACCTGGCTATGCTACTGGTTGGATTCTGTTATGATCGATGCTGGGGTCTTCTTACCCTCTTCAGGTCGAGTGTGGCAACATGTCACACGCACAGTGGTGCGAATTTAAATTTTAAAATTGTTATACAAAGCCCTTTGTAAAAACCGAAAGTTAGATGAAAGTCAAATTGTTCTACAGTTAAACTTCACAAGTGCAATGTCAGCTTTAACGGACACTCAGTTAAGGCAGTAAAAGAATGCAGGTAGAGATATAATGGTTGATGTACCATGTGATCAAATTTGACCCGGAGAGGTCGTATGAAGTTTGAACAGGATTCGTATGAAGTTTGAGCAGGATTCATTAATTAGTGTGTGTTTGGCAGCCATTTGTTTATGGTGAAAAAAGATTGTCTGGCGATTTTTTTACAATGGAACAAAATTGAAAAATGAGTTTGACTTTTCATTCAATCATCTGTAATTCCATTGGAAACACAACATTTCAAGCAATCATCCTAAAATCACACCTCAACCACCATATTTGCCAGATTTGACTCCCTGGGACTTTTTCCTATTTCCAAAACTCAAATATCCACTCTGGGGAACACGCCATGAGTCGATTGAGGCCATGAAAACAAATCGCCAAAGGAACTAAAGGTCCTTTCAGTCAAGGCCTATAAGAAGTGTATGGAAAATGGGATTAACCGTTGGGATGCTTGTATTGGCTCAAAAGGAGCCTATTTTGAGGGCGATAATAAAGATTTGTATTAAAATACATAAAAACGTTGCTTTTATTAACCAGTCCAGGTCAAATTTGAATAGATGGTATATAACTGCCGAAATTTATGGAATGTGGTGGACCCAAAAGACTGATGTTTGTTTTCAATAGAATTAATTAGTGAAATGAAACTAAATTGCACTCACCATCCACGGATAATTAGAGATATCACAAGCAATACCCCCTAATACACGACTTCCGCCACCTAATTTGCCACAATCTGTAGGATATAAATCAATAAATTAGTAGTGAAACATTGAATATCCATGTTGCTTATTGCTAGTGTGCAATAGGTCAGACACCATGCAATATTATAACCGACAAAGCATTAATTTTCCTGCTAAAATTTCTATTCTGGTTGTGTATTGTGGTGTTGCAACGGGTAAGCCGGCATCCCCCCACAGACAACTCACCCAATATTCCTGCAAGTTACAGACGTCTCACTGGGGTTCCCCAATCAGAGCATGCTAAGTAGACCCACAGACCCAACCCTGCCACAGGCGGGATAAGGGTTTGATGATGATGATTAGTGAAACGCAGTGAGGATGTGAAATTGAGAAAAATTCATCAAATCCACAGAGCAATGAACTTCAAGGATGTTGTCTCGTGTATGGAGCTCAGCAAAGTGTCCCTCTTAGCCACTCCAACTAGCTAGGGGCTAGACCTGCAGACCCGGCCCTGCCACAAGCGGGATAAGGGTAAGACGATGATGATGATATAATTTCAGAATACTGCAATGAAATTGTTATATTTTCAACATCACCTGTCAGAGAGCAGTGGACTTATGAAAACTGCCCCAAAAGTAAGTGAAAGCTTTCTGAATGGGTTTCAATAAAATTATTACTTATACTGGGAACCCTTACACCAACTTTATCTGCTGAGTGTGATGAAAATTCAGACAACGTATCTGATGAGAGTTCTTACAACGATTTTAAATCTTTGTTTAAAAACCATATTTTTTATTTTAAACAAAAAAATAGTTATTTATAAATTTACAAATTTAAATTATAATGCTTAAATTGACTGATAAAATTTCATTTGTAACTTATTGGATTTCATTCTCAATAATCACTCTCTCTGACAATTTTTTTGGATCTGACCCACCATATTGAATGTCATTTTAATGTTCCTCACTTTCTTTTTCTACATATTCATAATCAGAAATGTGAAAAAAAAACTATGGATACAAACATTTATGCACATAAATGCAGAGTTCCATATTCTGGCCAGCTTTTTGGGATTTGGGAACATTGTGCGACGGATGCCACAATTAGGACCCCATTAGGTTGAGCTCTCTACCGAGACGGACCTATCCCATATAGGAATTATCCCCAGATAAAATACACGTAGATATTATGGCATTTGGTTGAAAACTCACTACTGGAAATCACGTTCAACAATTTTTACGTTTTCTTGCTACTGTTAGGAAAAGTGGTAATGGGTAGCAGGTATGCTCTAGTAAGTAATGACAATAGTTACCTTCCTTATTGCTGCTCACCCCCTTTTTAGCAATCTGAAAGGAATAAGGCATAATAGATGTCGAACATACAGTATAGAATAAAGAGCGATCTTATCTACAGCAATTCTTATTCTATAACCAATACGTTAGCATTTCTGATGTAAGCCATGTGTCTTAATATTTTTTTCTGAAGAGTTGCACATGCGATTTCATTCACAACACTTTAAATACAGCACACTCATCCATTGCCGTCTGCTATTAACTTATGGGTTCATAATTTGGTGTCAAAAGTCAATGTAAAGAACATCATACATTAATGTCTCCATAGAGAACTGGAGGGGGTATAAATGGATTTCACAAACTAATGTAATGTAAACGCAGTAATACTTACGGGATGTGGAATTCCAACACAGGATACTGCCAATATCATTAATAAAGTATTCCAGAAACTCATTTTGAAAGACACCCAGCAATCTATTTTCATAAACGAAATTTTGAGACAACTTTGAAGTGATTTTTATGCATTACTAAACCACAAAAGCATCGCGCACGTCATCCAGTTGTCTGTACATGGTATTAAATAATGTTTTCTTGCCCTCTACAACATGCAATTCCCAAACGAGTAATTCGAATGGTGCCAACTTGAACGTTATGCAAATTAGAAACAGATTTCACACTTACCAAGCAACAACTAACCAGGATTCCAGCTCCCTTTCGAAAAACACAAATGACTGCCGTTTACTTCATAGAGGTATTGTTTTTGTTAAGTCTTGCACATTTCACAACACAAACATTTGGCAGTGAGAAACAATAACGTATTGTTTTGTTAAAGGGATCTATAAGTATATCATAGAGATGACTTGACAATATGAAATTTTGCCCTGCTACGCAGTAGCCCATGAATGAACAAGTGGAAACAGCACCAGATCAGTGTCTACACCAGCTGCACAGAACAATTGAAAACGTCAACAGCAGCAACAGAGATGAGTCGTTCTTGAGAGGTGATCTGTTTACAATGTTATAGATGGCTCATGGAAACTCATCATCACGGAATCATTCTGGCTGCAATCCCATAAAGGAAGACTACAATTATATAGAAAAAAAAATTAGGGATATGTTGCATAATTTTTAAAAAATGTACTAATTAATGTACAAACACATAAAAAACTTTCTTGATGGAAAAGATAACTGCATAAAGAGAGCCCAATTGCATACTTCTCAGGTATTGCAGACATTTTATAGACTTATATTAAATTTCCAGTTAACCAATCGCTTCCTCACCTATGAATTTTTAACAGAATTCAGTTATAGATACAAAGCTGCAAAGTAAAGAAGGCCATTGACAATGTCAGGGCTGAGGAATTCACTTATTACAAACAAAGTATAATCTATCCACCGATAAAAAATGTGCAACTCACAACCGGTTCGGTATCCTTTGTTCTACGCCCCAAACTGAGTTGCACCTGTGGCAGAAGCCTTTTTCGCCATGCCCTCATGATGCCACTTGTTGGGAGCACCCAGGGCACGGTTTCATTGAAGCAGAAGTAGGAGCAGGTTTTCCCTTAGGATATGGTATTGTGTTGTGTGGATGGGGAGCTAGTGGGAGATGACAGTAGAACAGGGCTACCATTCATAGACCCGACCATGCCACAGGTGGGAAAATGTTATGATACTGTGCAAGTCTGTATTTCGCAGGATAATACAAGAATAGTATTAGTAAAGGGCGCGGCAGTTGCTCTTTTGCATTTCTTTCTTTCATAAAGGCCGTGGCCATGGAAGTTGTAATCAGCCAAGGAGAGTGTAACACCTCACCTGCCGAAGCACCCGGGCCTGAAAATGAATGGCGCTTAAGCGCCATGCCGATGCCTGATCTCTGTACCAATAATTCTTGGTCCAATTAAAAAATATAAAAAATGACAGATTTATTTAGTTTTAAAGAATGGCTTGGGAGATTCAGTATTCAGATATATAAGCACAAAGACGCCAACCTGACTTTGGGATGAATTAAGTTTCGGATTTAATATATGGTAAAACGCGGCAATACGCCCCACATTTCGAAAAAAATCGCTATAACAAGAAATAATGAAATGTGAATCTCAAAGTTATTGTATAATTTTAATAAGGTGATATTAGTCGTTCATGAAACCTATAAAATAAAAGGAAATAAAACCTAGGAAATAAAACAAAGTTTTGACATATGTGAACTGGGGCGTTTTACCCAGTACTGGGGTTAAAACGCCCCGCCTCCAAATATTACTTAATTATACTTCTCTTATGTGGCACATTCATTGCAAGTGTCTTTGTGGCTGTTGCATGTCTAATGAAGTCAACCGAAACATTCTCTAAAATAACACCATAAATCGGGTCAAAGAGTCACAACCTCAGCTCTCGACGTGGCCGAACCGTCCCGCTTTCTCCTCTAGTTTCCTTTTGTTATAACCATTGTCTTTTTAATGTTTCCTAATGCAGTAGCTTTATTATTTCAAACAGGGAGATTCGGGAAGTCCTCTCTTTTTGAATGAAAACGGAAGCTTCAAACTCGTTGGAATTGCCACCGGCCGTTGGGGAAAATGCGGTGAACCAGGACGCCGTGCTGCATATACAAATGTGCAGCATAATCTGAAGTGGATCAAAGACAACACTGGTGGCGTTTCTTGCACAGGCTGATGATGTCACCTTGAAATTAACAGGGGAACACTATTCCAATTTTCACGTATCATAATCTATCAATAAAATAATTTTCATAACTAGTTTCATAACACTAGTTAGCAAGTTGCTCTGGGAAGTTAATAACGTCTGTCTTTTGGGATCACTGGGTAGCATACTACACTTCTCGAGTCCATGATTTCAGGATCGATGCAGGCTAAGATAGATAGCCATTTTCTGGATCCTTGCAAGGGCTGCCTTCTAGATAACATTAATAAAACAAATGCAATGTTTCGTAATGTGTGAGGACGAAATTGTTCTTCACACGATGATGGCGTCTACTGACATTTGTCTAGGTTTTGGAGTAAGGTTTAGATTAGGGTTGTGCACCGAGTCTCAAAAAAGCAAACATGTTCGGGCTCGCTCGCTCTCGGTGTAACGAGCGAGTTAGCATAGTATTTTTTAAGTAAACGAGCAGAGAGTGAGTCTCGGCTCACATTGTGGGCGAGAATGCGAGCGAGAGTCATTAACTAAAGATGTTTAATTCAGTCATTTTTTTATAATTATTTTGTTTTTCTCAATGAAAACAATAGGAGAGCAGACGAGCCCGAGCCTCTATTTTTGTTAATTGGTAATAAGGGTCGAGCGAGACTCGTTCACAAAAAAGTCCCCGAGCGAGAGTATTCCTGATACCCCTACTACACTATGAGCGAGCGAGCTTCGAGCATACGTCCATTTTGAAATATGCACAACTCTAGTTTAGATATAATTCTTCAAGTGAGGAGATGGTTCTTCATCAAACTTGTGATAGGACATGTTTTCGTTTCTGGCATTTTTTACACACTATTTAGCTATTAGTTCTAGGCGTTCAGATGTTTCGTGAATTATTAAACCTTGAGTATAGTTCTCATTAAATCTTTATTTATTGTTATTAATCAATTATCATTCTTTCATCATGGATATAAGCCATTAGTCAGTTCATTAACACAAATCAGATATACAGCCTACACCTAACTAGGATTCACTGTATTATGCTATTTTCTACGTGTGTGATCGCCCAAGAGGATTTCTGGGGCTAATTCCACAACTGCATTGCCCTCATGACAACGCACATGCCACGAGTTTGGCATGCCTGGCATATAGTATGCTTATTTGTATTTCATCCTGATAATCCTTGCATCATTTTGTGCGTTTGCATCTCTTCAGGACCAATCAACAAAGCTGCCAAAATGTATAAGATCAACAACACCCCAACAACATCTTTGCTCATTCTACCAATTCTAGTTGTTTCACCCCAACACCCACCACTCACAGGACCTCTTCCATTGTGAGGGTTCCCTGCCCCTCCCTGCAGTGACCAAGCATTGGACATGTCAGCATCCCATGTGTGACGTCCTCCACTAGATCCCCACAATTCACAGCCCTCTACCCTCTGCCTGTGATCTTTGCCATCGTCCGTTTTATTTCCAGTGACCTAGCTCTTGCCCAAAATAGAAGTGTACTCTCCCATGCATTATTATAAGTGACCACCTCATCTTTCTTGAGTTTTCTCTTGTACATGCTCAGTGTTTTCTTTTCTGCACATCCCTCCATGTACTGTCACCACAGCCCTAACCCCACAAACTCTAACTTTTTCCTGTACTAATCTTTGTATTGTAGTTATCTCCTCCCTAATCCTCCATGGGGTACAATGTTGTCTCTCTTCCTCATTATTCACCATGCTTTAACCTGTAAAACTGGATTTCTGGTATATAGTCCCAATATACCTCACCAGTATGTCAACTTACTACTCATGTCTCTCTTTTGAAATGTAGAGCACTACACATCCCTCTGTATTGATTTAGCTGCTGTAAATCCATTTTCTCCTAGGGTCATCCTACCCAACTTCCTTTTGGCTATCTCCATACAGTCCATCACTTATTTTTTTTACTAATGCACAGAGCCTTATTTCTGTATGCCTTGAAAACGCTATGGCATTAACAAGGTAATAACTATTTCCTACCTTGAGAATGAGTCAAATGCTAGTTCTCCTATTAACCCATCCTGAGTTTTATCTTCTGAATGATGCTGTCTTCTACTGTATTTAGGTAGGATCTACCATTTGTGAGTTTAACCCCCAAGTATGTAACCTCTGGCACTATACTTATGGTAACCTCCCCAAGGCTTATTGCTATCCTGCCACCAGGTAGTGAACCCTCTCCTATGATCATCAACTTCGTTTTGTCATGCCCTGCCTAAATTCTAACTGATATTCCCTACTCTACTCTTTATACCACATTTACACATTCGCGAATAAGACGAGTCGAATGACGAGGCAAGACTTTAGTCAAAATGTTCGCATTCATACTTTGGATGAAGAATGACTGTTCACACATTTGCCGAATGTCTCGTCAGATGGTCATTCTCCAATCACCTCGTCGCTAGCGCCCTTTGACTCGTGTCAAAAAAACCGTTTTCAACACGAGCGCCACGAATGGCGAGGCGAACCACGAGGTGAATAACGAATGTAGTGTTTACGGGTGTGTCTCCACATTTGTCGAACAAGCTCGCCCCGCCACTCGCCTAGTCGTATTCGCGAATGTGTAAATGCGGTATTACAAATACCCGTTCTTCTTGCAGCTCTCTCTCTCCCTCCGTCCTCCTCTCCCTTTGTTCCGCTGAGCTTTTAAGAACTCCTTTGTAAACCCTGTCCTCCCTATATGATTTCCTCAACTTCAATGAATTGATTTCCTTTTTAATGGCCCATTGCTTGTTATTGATCAGTTTCACCCTTCCACCACCTTCCTACAAGTGTTGGAAAACCCCTTCAGGGGCTCATCCAGGGGGAGCAATGCAGTAAGTGCATCCTCTCAGTACCTTATGGGGCGCATATTTCAACTGATGCATGGACAACTTTGTGTCTAATGAAGTGGCATAGCGTGGCGGGAGTGTCCCGCCCCAGGCGGCAAATTTCACAGCAAATAATAATAATAATAAAATCCTGAAATTTGAACTAAGTATCTCAACCATTTCTTTTCATATCTTTTTGTGGCACCTACAATTCGGGCCAATTAAAATAAAAGTAGAGCTAAGGAAGAAAATATTAGAAGAAGTGAGGGAGCCAAGGATATAAGTAACTAAATAAGGAGGCGGCGAATTTGGCTTACGCCCTGGGAGACTGAAACCCACGCTATGCCACCGGTCTCATGAGGCATTTTTGCAATGCTAGCCCCAGTTCTATGCTGCTGCTGCTGCTGCAACAGTTGTAGTCCAAGGGGCAGTAGAGGGCCTACTGTAATTGCTAGCTAGAATTATGTTAGCTCTTGTACCATCCCCTCCCTCTGTCCTTCGCCCCCTATATGTATCCTTGACATATCTCCACACATTCCTTATAGGCTGCTTCACATAGTAGCAAGTAGCAAGAAAGTGATGACACACAAGTTGTTAAGTGCACAGGCGCCAAGACATTAGACAATGGTGAAGCATTAGACAGAATGTTTTTGCAGCCAGCTGCTGACCGAAACTCTGCAAGTCCGCTATCCTTGCACCCCCACTTATTCGTTCACAGCAGCAAACAATCAGAAGCTGTAATTCACAAGTGAGGGATTGTGGGAAGGCGTTACTTGCCCAAAAAATTTGAACCCAATCTATCCGTTTCACTTGACGTTTTTACTTTGCCACTTGCTAGTTTTTGTCTGCTCACACGTGGCAGGTTACAACTTGCTACTTGCTACTATGCTACTGTCCCTCTGCTTCTTCCTACCCCCTATTTCTGTTGCTTCTCTTGTTACTTAAAGCAATGTTACAGATTGTTACTTATAGCAGAGTTTCAGCGATATGGTATTTCCAGAACTCATCTCCAGAATGAGATTCCTGGAACATTTTCTTACCTGAATAATTGTCATAAAACTTTTATTCAAACCTAGAATATATCAGAAGACGCCATCATCATGTGCAGAAACTTTTCGTCCTTACGCGTCACTAACCATTACACATGTTTAATGCCTATTCAAGGTGGCCCTTGCAAGGATCCAGAAAAGGTTCTTTACCTTGGCCTGGATCGAACTTGAAATCAAGGACTCAAGAAGTGTAGCGTGCTACCTACTGATCCCAAAAGACGGCCGTGTTATTAACTATTCGCTAAGCAACTTGTTAAACAGTGTCATGAAGCTTATCGATTATTTTATTTATTTATGATAAGTGAAACTTTAATAGTGTTCCACTGTTAATTTCAAAGTGACGTCATCAACCTTTGCACGACACACCACCAGTTTTCTGTATGATCCATTGCACATAAGACTGCACATCTGAATACTCAATAGGAGATTTTTGTTTACCGCACGTGACAGCACCCGAGTAGGAGGTAATTCCAACGACTTTGAATTGCCCATTGTCATTCACAAAGAGAGGATTCCCCCAATCTTCCTGTTGGGAAATAAAGTTACCACATTAGGTAATATTATAAGACAATGTATATCACAAATTTCTCTTTTCGTCAGTGAAGGGCTGTACTAGTTAGCCCCCTTGGATTGGATCTTAGGGTAGAGTAAAACCTCACCATCAATTAACACATCTAACAGTTTAAAACATATAGAGGCATGAAAAGGGATAAATCAGCACAAAGAGGAGTTTGAAATGTAAAGATGATTGACTCACAGTTGTCCTGTACCAGTCTTAAAGTTACTTCTTCCTACTTAAAAGCAGAAGCATCACTATAATAATAATTCCTATTCCTATCCTATCTTATGCACTGGTTCCCATTTCACACGTTTCATATAGTGGGGGCTTGAACTAAAGCTACAATTCCTTCCTTTATGTTAACATAGCGTCATTGAAACGGGCCATCTGCACGGGCCATATATCCATATATATATATATGCCAAACTAAGCATTTTTAGCATAGGAATGTACGAGTCCAAAGTCAAGCCTTAACAAATGGAAGGTAAAATAAGGTCTTGGTAGACAAAGTCAATTTTCATGTAAAGTTCTCACAGTAAATGTTCAAAGTGGTTACCATTTGCAGTTATGCACGCTGCACAACGTCTATTCAGTGATTGTCTAACTCTTTCAAAGATCTCTGGCATATGCTGTACATCTTCAGCAGCAACTGCAATTCTGGCCACAAGATCCTCAGCAGATTCGACAGGGGTTGCATAAACTTGGCTTTTAATATGTCCCCACAGAAAATAATCAATTGGTGCCAAATCAGGTGATCATGGTGGCCAAGGAACAGGTCCTCCTCTACCAATCCGGCGGGCCCCAAAGGTGGCATTAAGATGCACTCACACATGCAAGGTAAAATGTGCTGGGGGTCCATCATGCTGAAACCACATCTGTTGGTGAATTTGAGGTGGAATGTTTGCCTTAAGTTCTAGCAACTGTTCTTGTAGAAAAACGTGATTCATGTGGCTTGTTAATTGATGTAGAAGCAAGTATGGCCACATCAAATACAACACCTTATTTTGCTTGCCATTTGTTAACACTTGACTTTGGAGCCTACATTCCTATGCTAAAAATGCTTAGTTTGGCACCCTCTCAAATACGTTTTTTTTCTTGCTGAGTTCACAGAAACCCTGTATATATATACAGGGTGCAATTTTTAAAGCAACCAATGACTTTATTTCAAAAACTATAACAGTGGTCTCAAATTCACTTTATTGCAGGGCCATATTTACAATAGTGAAACTTTCTGCAGCTGCAATAACTATCACCTAAGTTATGTGTAAACTACCTATACATAATAAGTGCTGCCCTGGACAAAAAGATAAGTTGCTGCCCCTTAAGAATATAATACAAATTCAAGCAGCAGTTTTTCTCCCACAGCCAAAATGGCGCCCCGGACTAATACCTGGGTTGCACCTCCCTAGAGTGGGCCCTGACAGTAGCGTTTTATATAGAATTTAACTGAACAAAACGTTAACCTATACGTTTGCTGTCATTTTTCCAATGTGCCTATAATTCTTCATGAAAGACCATCATGGGCCACATATGGCCCACGAGCCACATATCTGAGATGCCTGAACTATAAGATATAGGATAAACTGTTTTGGAAAAAGTTATAGTTGATGGAGGGGGACATTCATTTTGGCAGTAGTTTTTTTCAGGATAATGAAAAGTTACATTTTTTAGCTTTTGAAAAATGAGAAATTTTGATTTAACATGTTCCTAAACCTAAAATTAAAAATAAGCCTTCAAATAGGCATTAAAGGGGATTTTTTTAATGGGCTGTGGCTACAGGATTTTGTCTCAGGTATGCAACTCAGATTGTTGCACTTAGTCACTCCAACTAGCTAACTTGGAGTGTAGACTTGGTTTCAGCTCCAAGATAGCAAAGTCTGCACTTCAATTCTGTGCTCCCAACGTTAGCTAGTTGGAGAACGTAACAGTGAGAATTTGCTGAGCCACA
Organism: Trigoniulus corallinus; assembly: GCA_013389805.1. Lineage (NCBI taxonomy): Eukaryota > Metazoa > Arthropoda > Diplopoda > Spirobolida > Trigoniulidae > Trigoniulus > Trigoniulus corallinus. Next base: position 9,391,688 of record JAAFCE010004287.1, read on the forward strand.
TGCCTGAGACAACATCCTGCAACCACAGGCCATTAACATATCCTCATTAATGCAGTTTTGAAGGCTTATTTTAATTTCAGGTATAGGAACATGTTATATCAAAATTTTTCATGTTTTAGAGCTTTCCGATGCAATAGAAAAAAGTAAACCTTTCTATTGAACAAAATGTAACTTTGCACTAGTCTGAAAAATCTACTGCCAAAATTTCCGAACTGTTTTAGGAAATGAATGTCCCACTCCATCAAGTATACGATTTCACTAACGATTATTTCCTATATGGTGAACTTTTTGAAATAAAGGTATTGGTTACTTTAAAAATTAATCTATATACACTTGTGCTATAACTTTCTGTATGCCTTTAAATAGTTTCATTACCATTTTTAAGTATATGATATATATTTTGGGCTATTCTGGTGCACCATGGTGCAAACATTAATTAGTTAATTATTAACTATTCCAAAAACTAGAGCCAATGATATATTCTTAATCACTCAAATATCATTGGCAATAAAGTCACTGTTTACCAGTGTTATTAACAGTGTCAACAAAAGCTGTCAGCAATAGTATTTTTTGTTAAACACGGGTAGGAATTCCCTAAGACAGGTGTAATAGAATCTTCATGCTTTCTGTCATTTAGAGAGGTAAACACCTTCTTTTGAAAACAGATTGATTAATTGCACTTACAGTACACGGAGCGTTGGTACCATCTCCTAAACCACAAATAACTGTTGAATTTAATTTTCTTTTCAACATCTCGCCGCATGTCTTGAAATTTAAAATTTTTACTGATGCTTTCTTTAGCTTTTGTTCCTCTTTAAAACCTGTAAGTGTTATATAGTATATTAGTTACCATATTATTGGCATCACACCTTTACCCCCCCCCCCCCCCCCGCGGGTCGGATTTGCGAATTCTGGTGCTCTGCTCCCGTCTAGCTCTCACTACGTCACCATCCACCCCACATTTGTTGCCTTCAATTGGTCAACAATTATGCCATAGCTTAGTTAAATTTGCTGCTCCGTTACCATTCCGGAACATTTTGACCGCCCTTTATAAAGTCGATTAAGTAAAGCAGCCTAACCACTGATCATTATCAACATCATACTTTTATCCCGCGTGTGGCAGGGTCTGGTCTGAGGGTTCTAGCCCTCCACTCCCACTTATCTCCCACCACATCCCCGTTCACTCCACACACTACCATATCTCTACAGAAAAACTGCTCCCACGTCCGCTTCAGTCCACTCCTAACATGGGTGCATGCCCGGAGCTTCCACAAATGGACCTAACGAGCGGGGAGCGGCGAAATCCGTTGGACACACCAGTTCTCGTCTAATCACTGAAGTTAAACAGCGCAACCCCAGCTAATACTAACATCGATGGCCGCTTTGGCAAACTTGTTACTGCTAATCCCCAAAAATCGTCACATAAGTGTAGTGTCTGTGCAGTCTCTGCATAAGAACTATGCTGTGGACGGGGCTCTAATGACATTGTAGTTGAAAGGCCCTAAAAATCGTACGCTAATCACGTGGTCTGTGTATGTTATTGCGTGCGTGCGTCGACGTTATAATAAATCTCCCTAATAACAGCCTAACGAGCTCCTCCTCCGCTCTTCTCATTACGTGTCTATACACCTTTAACCTACTCTGTCATTTTTTCCGCTATTTTTCCCACCCCCAAGCTACCTCAAATATATTAATTCATAACTTTGTCAGCTCTCCACACCCCGCTCAAAAAAGTAGCATTCGCATCTCGGCTACTTTTTAGCACTTTAATTGCGAGGTTCCGAAACAATGTGGAGATACTCTGGGATGTTTGAAGTGGAAACACTCAAACGAAAACCTGTGTAATAGATTTGGTCTCAAATAGAAATAGAAGTTTGACAGGGCAGTGGTTAGGCCACCTATGCTATATGAATCAGAGTGTTGGGGAGTGAGGAAGAGCCACGTCAATAACCTGCAAGTAGCCGAGATGAGAATGCTGCAGAATATAAGTGGGGTGTCGATAGCTGACAGAATAAATGACGGAGAGCAGGTCGAGTTGGTACGGACACGTAATGTCAAGAGGGAAGTCGGTCCAATTCAAAAACGCAGATGGTTGGAAGAACCCGAGGCAGGGGGAGACCGAAGCGGCGTGGGGACAACTTGCCCATAAGTATATAGCAGTGTGTGAGGTAGACCCAGACATGGTGGGAGACAGGCCGGAGTGGGGGACGGCAACCCACAAAACCAAACCTGCAATACGCGGGATTAGGGTATCATGATGATGATGGTGATGTATCTCTCCCCAACGGCCCTCGATCTATTTCTCTTCCGCCTAGTTTCTTCTATTAAAGCTACACTATTACTCCTACACTTTAGGAACCTCCTCTTCCTGTAAGGGTCCTCACATTGAAGTCCTTAATCTAAGAGTGGCCCCTTTTCTAGATGAGATTGCTCTGACTAGGGGACCCCAGCCAGGAATCTGGAACTGGCAGAAATATTGCATGGGTTGTCTGCGGAGGGGGATGCCAGCCTACCCCAAAGAAGGCACTCTATGAATTATCAAGCAGCTTAACCACTGAGTCATCAAAAATTTCTTTCCATCACATTTTACTTACTTTTAGAATGACGTTGCCCCCATCCAGCTATTGCACCCTGCTTGTTCCCAAAGTCATCTCCGGATTTCGGCAAGCAGATTGGTCGAATTTTGTTGTTAAATTTTACTGGCTTCTCAAGCTTGACCAAAGCAATGCCAATTGCCTTCTCGTTTTCCTCAATAAACGTCTCATGGCTACAAAAGAAAAGTAGTAAGTGGAGGGGTTATGTGATCAACCCCAAGTGGCCACCCACGTTAGTACTAGCTGGGATTGCGTTGCTTCACTTTGGTGATCAGGCGAGGACTGGCGTGTCCAATGCAATAAACCATTCCCACACTAACTCCCAATTGCAGCACCCTCTGCACTTCAGAAGATGATGGAAGGTGGGTCATGAATGCGACACTGGCTCATGGTACCAAAATAGGGGCCAAAACTATTTGCCACAAATTGTAATGCTATGATGATTGCCATAACACAGACAGATGTTGATACCCTTTTTATTCTAATAAATTAATTAAATTATAAATGGCATGCCACTTATTTTTTCAAAGGCTTTTTTGTTGTGCCATTTATAAGAGGGCACTGTTTATATCTCAGTACCTTTAATGAGGCACCTCCATAGGCAACCCAGCCAATATTCCTGTGGGTTCCAGAGGCCTACCTAGGGTGCCCCCAGTCAGAGCATGTTCAGTGGACCATCATACCCGACCCTGCCACAGGTGGGATAAGGGTATGGTGATGATGATGATGTTGAATTCAGTACTTTTAGTAAAAGAGTGTGTCATTTATTAGAGGGCATTGTTAGAATAAAGACGGTATATCACTGAGTTATAAAAGAGTTTTGTGCTCCTGCTTGCCATTTATGTTAACCAACGGAAGCAGCCGAAAATCAATCTCTGCATGCATAGCAAAAAGTTAACGTTTCTTTCTTCGCATATTAAGGATTTTGCAATTTCTCGTGATGGGGCATTCCTGGATGAAAGACTAGATGTGTACACAGTTTTTGTCCTTCCATGTCGTAGTGGGGAATGAACTGACTCCTTTTTCATGACAAATTGGCTTGCCTGTGATCGGCTAAATGCTTGCATATATGCATGTTATTCAACAGCATGAAATCTGGCATCCATTTTTTTAAACAAAGCAACGAGAGGATAAAAACATAAAAAAATGGAAAATGAAAGTGATGATCCCCAAAAGCTTTTTATGGAGATATAATTTACCTTATATGCAATGTTCTATGCAATTGAAATGTTATAGAATTTTTATTTTAATGACATTTTGATTCAATTTTGCTTAATGCTTCTGCCATATAGCAAACAATGGCACACAATTATTGGGAATGGATAATTGCAACGTTGCCAAACATAAGCCCAGACAAAACATAAGAGGATGAATTGATACCTTGTACTCGTCTTTCATTACGTTCACCCCATCTAATTGCAAAATCCCTATTGACATAAACAGGGTTTCGTTCACATTATACATGAACAAGATGTGGGAATTTCTGATGCATATATGTGCTGCATTCTTGAATAAAAATATGGCTGAAATGGATTTGGGGACCACACCACTATCTGCAGTGGCATACCCAGGATTTTCTGAAAGGCGGGGGGGGGATATGACTGTCGATCGGGTGAACCAGGATTTTCTGAGGGGGGGATATGACTCCATAGAATGTATCTTGCTTCATTATATTCCAGGCTCAAGGGGGTTTAACCCCCCAAACCCCCTCATTGGTGGCACCACTGACTATGTGCAATGCAAAACTCAACTCTTTTTAGGTTTTCTACCATATTCCACTTTTCCCATATTCAGTACCATATTTTCTTTCTTCCCAGAACGGGAATACAAACCTCCCTAAAGTTAAATGGTAAACGGATGCATGATTTCTTCTATCATTTGATATCCATGAATTGAAATGCACGAAGGCATTGCCAGTTTTTAAAAGGTGTTTATGATGATCAGCAATTATTATCTATCCCTTTAGGTAAGAATATCAAAACTTTAAAACAGGACGATAACTTACCGAATAATCTGCACAGGCTTCATTGTAGTCTTAATTTCTTTATTTGATGAAATTCCCATTGCCACACTGATGTCAAATGGGGGACCTTTCTTCAATTGGAAACTAAAGTGTTACATGATTCAAACGTCAGAAAGCAAAATCCTTATGAACTTCTTCATAATAAGTTATGTATAACCAGTGGTGTAACTACAGTTGTGACGCCAAGGGCAAGAGGAATTCTATGAGTCCCCTCCTCTGTTGCTTGTCCTGAGCAGACTTGGTACAGGTTCGTAGGCAGATTTTATATGTCATAATGTCACCACACAGACATTGTGTAGTAGCGACTGATTTTTAGCAAGCAAACAAGGCGGCCCCAGGGTGGTGATTCCTTCTGTGCCCAGAACAATTTGACCCAATTGCACCTACAAGTTATGCCACAGTGTATAACAGTTCATACCTTCTAAAACACTCTGCTGAAGTAAGAATGTAGGTGTCGCTGATAAGGGCTCCACCGCATTGTATAAATTTCCCATTTAGACTTGTAATGGCAGCCTGCAAGAGACAGTGGTTGATAAAAGTGGTGTGCATAGTGTGCATGCACAGTGCTGGAAAAGCAGAATTTGAAAAGTCAGTTGAGTGCTAACTATGCTGTGTAGCAGACATGTTTTTGTTCATCTGCTAATTTCCATTACTCTCTTTCTCTACATATATTAAGTATTCCAAAGTTATTCAAGTTGTCTTCGTCAACGTTCACCACTAAATCTCTAATAATGCTTGGTAAGTTGGGTTAAGGACCCATGTAGGTTATGTTGGTGTAGGATGGGTTAAGTTATGTTTGTTGGATTTGTGGTTAGGCAGTACATGTGAGTCTGGTGGGATTCTAGATTCATTTTAAGTATAATTGGAACAGATTGGGGTAGGTTTTGTTATTAGTGGAGAATGATATTATCTCCATGGTTTAGGTCTTTCCAAAGATCTGATGTTGCCTTTTTATAAATGTAATACAGTCCAACCCTGATAATGAAGACCCCTAAGGGACCAACCATAAGTGTCTTCATTATCCAGAATTTCCAATTTTAGGTCTAATCCATGCTCATGATAGCTTCTTAGCGTTTGTTTGTTTTCACTTGAAACATAACGTTTCTAACTGAAATTACAATAAGCAAATTGATAAATTTAATGAAAACATCAGCATATAGTGAAACCTCCCTTAATGGACACCTGTCTGTAGTGGTACATGACATTTTGTCCCAAAGTTCACTTACAGTGGTAAATCATTATTCCCAATAGTAGACAGACTTCAATTCCCCATGGCTGTCCATTAATGAGAGTATACTTATGTAAAAGATTAGACTTTTACAAATGTGACTAGCTATCCAATTACAAGGGCAGGTATGTAATACTGTACACCCTTTACTAAAACCTTTACTTCTCAGTAGTGGGTTGAAGGTTAGAGCTTTCTGCTCCAACAAAATCCCTAACCACCCTCTTATAACTTCTTAAAACTAGTGAGACTATGTCCTTTTGAAATGTTATAAGGCTGTCTTCATTATCCAGAGTGAAATTATATTGTAGCACATATACAGAAAATGCATAAGTTGTCTTCATTATGCATTATCCGAGTCTTCATTATCCAAGGTACAGTTACATGTATTGACATATGCCTTTGGCTCGGACCTACCTAACTCTCTTCATTAACCAGAAAATGTCATTATCGGGGGTTTTCATTATCGGGGCTGGACTGTAAGTGAAATGATGTTAAATGTTACTCACCAAAAAAGGAAAATTAGAGATATCGCAAGTGGTACCACCTACTATACGAGATCCGGAAGCCGAATTCCCGCAAGCTGTAGGGCAAAACAGAAAACGGTAATATTGAGACCTTATGTGACCTTATTGAGACCTTGAGGATACCACACAATGGCTTAAAATGTCACAGAGCAATAAGGATGACACTCCCTTTTGCCACTTGAACTTGGATGGCATATTTCATGTGACAATGTGGCGCTAGTCCGCCCTCCGCTTGAAGACAAGATGCAACTGGTAGAAGAGGGTAATTCCCAGGAGCATGAGCTAGATGGAGTGCTCCAAAGAGCAGAAAATCGATGAGGAATAAGGAGTAGGGATGCAGCCATGATCGGTACCTGGTTTACATCTCAACCCTTTTTCTGTCTCCGTAAGAGTGGCTTACCCACCGTTGTTGAAATGCAAGGCAAAGTTGAAACCCCTCAGCTTATTAATAATCGAACTACTGTTCGATAGGGCAAACCACTGTCGTCAGGAGTTGCGTTGGACGCACCAGTTCTCGTGAGATCACTGAAGTTAAGCAGCGCAAGCCCAACATAGGTGGCTGGTAAAGCGCGTTGGGTGCTGCAAATTTCCCCTCTCCTATGTCCACTACCTATCTCCTCATCTACCGCGAGTAGCCTCCTAAGAGTTCGTCCTGTTATGGCTGCTTGGCGAACTCCCCAACTCATTAAATGAATCCAGAGCTTGTAATCTGAACCGCTCCTTTGCATGGAATTGATGATATGTAACAGTCCGGTCCATGTTTGTTGTTGGTGTTATAGGGCCCTTCAACTACAAGATCATTAGAGCCCCGTCCACAGCATAGTTCTTATGCCAAGACTGCACAGACAATACACTATTGCGACGACTTTTGGTATTAGCAGTACCCAGTTTTCTCAAGTGGCCACCCATGTCAGTAATAGCTGGGGTTGCGTTCCTTAACTTCAGTGATCAGACGAGAACTGGTTTGTACAACGCGATTCGCTGCTCCCGTCCGGTCCATGGCTACACCACAGTATATACAGTATGCGCACTCCCATGTTAATCATACTAAAGTTTTTATACACTAGCGCCATGTAGCGGCAAGGAAGTAAAAACTAAGCATATTATATAAATTTCAATGGAGTATTCGCAACTCCTGCATTATTATTACGTAAAATTTAATTAAAGAAAACTCAATCTAACATAAAATGTCATTGTGCAGTAAATTTAATATTTACAATGTAATAACAAGTGACAATATGGAATTTTACTATAAACTCCTTAAACTTAACGAGTTTTACTTACATGTGAAACACTTCAAGTTATACTCAAACCTTTTAAACTTGTAACTTTTTGATAATTTTTTTTCGCTTTCACATGTGTTGTACAATCAAATATTTTGTATTTCTCTTATATTTATTTGGATAGATAAATCTGAGTTCTTACAAAAGGTCAAGAACATGATTCATTAATAATATCCTAAATATACTGTATTCATTTTAATGTCCAGTAAATGAGTTGTTGTTGTTTGTTGGAGTTTAAGGTCCCGTAAACTACAAGGTCATTAGAGACCCCCAGTAAATGAGGTAGCCCTTGAAAGTCATGTATCTAAGGTGGGCATGCCAAACTCGGGGTACCCCAAGGGTCACATCAGAAACATTGCGTTGTTATGAGGGGGCAACTGTCCTCCTCTCGTTACACCTGAGTAGCAGACTGCATATGTATACTACGTGATATTGATTGTGAGGGTTGTAACTCTAGGCTTCTAAGGCTGCATGTTTGGCACCCATGATCTAAAGGAACATGCATCATCATACCCTTATCCCACCTATGGCAGGGTCGGTTCTGCAGGTTCTAGTCCTCCACCCCTGCCTATCTCCCACCAGGTCCCCATTCACCCCACACACTTCTATATCACTACAGACAACTTGCTTCCATGTTTGCTTCAGTCTCCCCCTGCCTCAGGTGCTTCCAACCACCTGAATTCCTGAAATGGACCTAATAAGCTTCTTCCCTCTTCTCATTATGTGTCCATACCACCACAATGTCCACCATCCCCAGGCCACCTCTAATATACTCATTCCTTATTTTATCACAGTGTTTTTCAACCTTTTCATTGGAACAGAACCCTTTTGAACATTAAACCTTTCACGGAACCCTATACAGTGACAGAAAAAAAACATTAATTGATATAGGTGTGTGTGCTAGCATTAGCAGATGGATTGGTGGCCTAATGTTTGAGAGAGACACCCGAAGTGATGGTGGCAATTACAATTACAATTACAATGGCCAAGTTGCGTTGGACAGTGCGGCCAAGTTGCGTTGGACACACCAGTTCCCGTTAGATCACTGAAGTTAAGCAGCGCACACCCACGTCAATACCAACTTGGGTGGTTTGTAAAGAACGTTGGGTGCTGCAAATTAACCCTCTTCCTCCTCCTTTCACCTACCTCCTCATCTCCCGTGGGCAGCCTCCTAAGGGGTTAACCTGTTATGGCTTCCTGGCTTACACCCCAACCCACAAACTAATCAATAAATTACCTTGCCATTGGCGGAACCCTTGGGCGGACGTAACAGAACCCTGGTTGAAAAACACTGTTCTATCAGCTCTGGACACTGCACTCATATTCTGCAGCATTTGCATCTCAGTTACTTGCATTCTACTGATGTCGCTCTTTCTCACTCCTGTGTGACCCTCTTTATCACACAGGACTCCACTTGCCTGTTTTCACTTCAACCATCACCCATTGATTCTATAGGTCACGTCAGAGTCTATCTCCCCATTTCTTTGGAACGTTAATGGCCCTTCTCTACTTTTTCTTTGGAGTCATAAGTTTTCCAATAATGTTGATGAACTACATGCAATTTATTGAATTCTTTTAAGTTGCGACTAGCAGATGGATTGTGTTCATAATTTTTAAAATATGTGTACTCCCAGAATTGTTGCTGCAATTAATTGCTGAAAAATAACGCTCCTTATGAACTCACATCTTTAATGTTAATCAACAGTGAACGCATGCAAAATATTGCATGTAGTGCAGCTTTTACTTTCAGTGCGCATACTGTATATTCTTTATACTGTGGCTACACTTCTAATCAATGGTTGGCGCAATCAGGACCTGACGGCAGTATCGAACCATGAACCATTCATGCAGTTGTCTAGCTGCTAATCGAGGCGGGCTTAACAGCTTTAGGAATTATCCCACAATACAGCAGGTGCTATGGCCCGAGGTTGACAACTAGCTGTCAGAAATAAGGTTCAACAATTTCTACGTTTTCTTCGTACTGCTAGGGGAATTGGAAATGTCGAACAGGTACGGTCTAGTACAGTGGTGGCGAACCTTTTTTGAAGACGGGTCAAAGTAACACGAAACAGAGGCAAAAGAAATTGTCCGCCGGTCAGTTGCAATCACTATTTAATTTTATGAATAAAAAATTATTATTAATAATGAATATATTAGTTTATTAAAGTAGCAAATAGAGAACATCATCATAATGCCCTTATCCCGCCTGGGTTCTAACCTCCAGGTCCCCGTTCAGCCCACACACTAAGATACGATAAACTAGATATGATTCACGTTCGGGTGGATCACTTAAAATTTTACGGTGGGTCACAGGTTCGCCACCACTGGTCTGGTAGGTAATTACAGTAGTTACCTTCATTCGTTGCAGGAGCTCTCTTAAACTCATTTTTCTCACTTGTTGAAACCTAAAAGGAATGAGACATAACTAATTACCTCTCCACTTTAACAGCATAAATGGTGATGGTTTTACCAAAAGACTATAACGAGGACTATATGCCCTTAAGCTGGGTTTACACTGCGCGCAACATACTCGCGCAACTGTTTCATTAGGTTCAACTTACACCGACGTAAAGCAGACGAATTGCGTACTGCGCAGGTGCACATGCCCCTATTAGGAATGTTGCATTTGCGCAGTATGGAATTCGTCTGCTTTACGTCGGTGTACGTTGTACGCAACGTGTAACTCAAGCTCCCTATTAGGAAAGACTCACGCAGTGTAAACGGGGACTCGCACTGAAATTTGCTGCGCGAGGCAGCCTCGTGGTGAGCCACCGCACTGTCGGTTTTTGGACGCGCATCAAAGGGTTTCGCCACTTCCACTTCGTGTACTGGTACTCTAGATACGTTTTGCACGCTTGCTTTGCGCAATATTTCGCTCAATGTAAACAGGGAGGGCGAGATGGGTGAGATTGCCGCAAGCCTGTGGAAACAGTTGCGCGAGTATGTTGCGCGCAGTGTAAACCCAGCTTTAGAATTTAAGCACTGCATCTTAACATTGCTTTGTCAAGGGTTGCAGTTATGATTTTATTTACGAGCATCTGCATTCGATGTTAGTGCAGCACACTCTTCAACTATTGTCTACTATTTAAGGGGGTGGCATAATTTGGTTTCAAAACTTAAGCAAAATAAGTGAAGGGATTGATACTTACTGAAAGTGGAATTCCAATACAATATATGGCCAATATCAGTAAAGACGCAGTCCAGAAACTCATTTCGAAAGACACCCAGCGATCTACTTTCAGAAAAGGATATTTGATTACAATTGTATCTCTCTCCCCGGGCAACATTTACGGAACGTTAAAAAGACACTGGATGATAATTCGCATATTACGCTGGTCAAGCTGTTTCCAAAGAATGACGCAAAATGTGTTACTGCAATTCTGTAATCATGTCGGGAAGGGTTGGGCATGGGTCTGACACTTCAATACCCCTTGCATCACAGTTGCAGTATAGAAATAAATGCCAGGAGGGAAAGGTTGAACATTGCGACCTTGAAGTGCATTACGAAGTAGGGATCGTAAAACCTTCAGAGCATCGCCAGCAGGCATGAAGTCAAATTAAGGCCCCAAGCAGAAAGTTTTTGGGCCGTCCCGTTAATTTCCTGGAACTCGTGTGGAACGACATTGTAACCCTTAACTGTGATGGTGACGTTTAAAAGACCTAAAGGAATTGTAGTTTTTTATATTGAAAAGCGTTTCTATAGTTCAGTTGTTATGAAATGGATGGCCAAACCCAGACGTTCCAGTAGGTTGTATGAAGTGATCGGATAGTGTGGGGTGGACGGGATCCTGGTTCGTAATAGGAGGGTCTACTGTCCTTCGACGCACAAGGCACCCAACTAATTGCTCTTACATGAATATGAATATGTAATCCTTTGTGACGGATACCTTGCTGGCGAGATCTTTTCATGCTAGACCCATATGCCCAGATCTCCACCAGCACCCCAGCAACACCTTTGCCTTTCGCACCCATTCCAGCCGCTCCACCCCAGAACCCACCACCCCCATAACCTCTTCCAATGTGGGGGTTCCCCAACCCCTTCTGCAGTGATCCAGTGCAGGGCAGACCAGTATCACATGCCTGACGTCCTCCACCTGATCCCTGCACAATCCACAGCCCTCCTCTCCACCTGTGATCTTTGCCATCCTCTGTTTCGTCTCCAGTGACCCAGCTCTTGCCCGAAACAGAAGTGAGCTCTCCCACGTATTGTCATAGATTACCTCCCTCTCTATGTTAAGCTTGTTCCCATACACCCTCAGCGTTTTCTTTGCAGCCCTTCCCTCCATACTCTGTCGCCACTGCCCTAACCCCCATTCCTTCACTTTGTCCTGTACGAGCTTTTGCAGCGTTACTGCTCCCTCCTTGCCCTCCCTGGGGTGCAGTGTTATGCCTATCTTCTTTGACATCCTGTTTACCCTCCTCTCCCAGTTGGTAGATACCCTCATGTTGTTTACCCATGCATTTACCTGCCATACTGGATTTTCCTTCTCTAGTCCCCATATCCTGCATAGGTATACCAACTTACTAATCATTTCCCTCTGTTCAAATGTAGACCACCCCATGTACCCCTGTATTGCCTCCACTGCTGTAAACCTATTTCCCCCTAAGGCCATCCTACCTAACCTTCTCTGGGCTATTTCCATGCAGTCCATTACCTTTTTACTAATGCATAGGACCTCGTTTCCATATGTTAACCCTGGTACTGCTACCGCTTTCCATAGGCCCCTAACCAATTCATACCTTGAGAATGAATCAAATGCCAGTTTCCTTATTAATCCTTCTCTGGTTTTCAGCTTACAAACGATGTTTTCTTCCATTGCTTTCAGGTATCCCCTATCATTTGTCAGTTTAACCCCCAAGTATGTAACCTCTGACACTACCTCTTTCTCCCTCTCCCCCAGCTTGATTGGTACCTGATTGCTAGGCAGCACATTATCCTCTCCTATGATTTTTCATGAAATTCTCATTTTGTAAGGCAGGATGATGGCCCGTGGCTGTTTACCCTCCCCATCTAATATATTCCTGGAGTAAGCAGTTTTACTGCATTTGTATTTAATATCAAGCAATCAAAGTTGTGAAGAAGAAAAGCATGTATTAAGAAATCCGCATGTTTCCAATAGGAACACATAAAAGGTCGTTGGAATGTCTGCGCACAAAATAGAGACAAGAACCGCAAGGCTTGGTTTTCGAAAGACATTCAACTTTTATGTCACGAATATGGTATAAATATGGACCTAATAGATATTGATCATGTTATAAACTTTCTGCAACTTTATCACCTGGAATTTTCAACATGATAA
>JAAFCE010004287.1:9464417-9477884 GCA_013389805.1 Trigoniulus corallinus
ATTCCAATGCGTTTTATAGGAACAAAGATCAAATAGTCTAATTATGGGTTTGCTTCATTTTGCGCTGGTGTTTTAAGGGCCCTGTAATTGCAATGATCATTACAGTCCCGTTCACTGTACAGTTCTAATACAATCTGTACAAGCACTACACTGTTAGAGCGATTTTGGGTAATAGAAGTACCCAGTGTTCCCAAGCATTGGATACCAGTTTTCATCTGATCATTAAAGTTAAGCAGTGCAACCCTAGCTAGTACTGACATGGATGGCCGCTTGGGAAAGTGTTTTAGGGCCCTACAACTACAATGGTATTAACAGTACCCAGGGTTCCCAAGCCGATGCCTTTTATCGGTTGAGGGGATTCACAAAGTGGCATGGGAGCGGCGAATTGCGTGGGACACACCAGTTCTCGTCTGATCACTGAAGTTAAGCAGCGCAACCCCAGCTAGTACTGACATGGTTGGCCACTTCGGAAACTGGGTACTGATAATACCCAAAAATCCTGAATCAAAACTACATCGTGGAAGGGGCTCTAATAACCTTGCAGTTTAAGGGCACTGAAACACCAACGAACCAACTATAAGTCAACCAATGTTCAGAAGAAGATGTGGGACAAATGAAGTTAAAAATCTTACCAGGGAGCAAGTGGCTGATGGCTTGATTTTCATCTAAGTGCCGAAATGGTTAGCTGGCATTTGCACCCATTACAAAAGGGACCCTTTCAAAATTGTGCTATATTTCTATAGTCATATGTAGCCAATGATAAAATCGGAATCTATACCCTGCAACATTTCGAAAAAACGTAAATTAATACAACATTGTTCCAATATCACATTTTTTATGAAGGATATCGGGTTTGAAAAACGATATTCGGTATTTTACTTTTCTGATATTGAATTTCAACTGCAGCACACCAAATGCTGATGCGTGTTGGTATTAATTGGCTTGGTAACAACGAAAAATGAATGAAACAAATGTAGCTTGTTCGTTGATGTTTTTAGGGCCCTTCAACTACAAGGTCATTAGAGCCCCGTCCACTGCTCAGCTCTAATGCAGAGGCTGCACAGACATTACATCAATGCGGCGATTTTTGGACATTAGCTGTTCCCAATTTGCCCAAACGGCCGCCCATGTCAGTAGGCTGCTAACCGGGGTTGCGTTGCTTAACTCTGGTTGATCAAACGAGAACTGATGTGTGAAACACATTTTTTCCTGGAGCGGCTTATTGCAAGACAGGCTAAAGAATGGGTTACATACCGAAAAGCGGATTATGTTTATGAACTAAGGAAGAGCAAACTACCCTGACAAGGATAGCAGATGACAGGGTAAGCACATTTCTGATAGAGAATATTTGAGGGAAGGGACTCTGATATGCTGGGTATATCTGCCACTACTGCACCTTGCAAAGCCAAATCCGCCATCGTTCTTGTCTTCAGCTGGCTGTCCAAGTCACTTGCTGTGTAAACCAACTTGGACCAAACGCACTTGTACACGTACACTTGGTCCAAGTAATGATCCAAGTGCACTTTGACCGTGTCAACCTAGCTTTAAGGTGTCGTCTTTACTCCATACAGGAAGTGAAGTTAAATTTGTCCACATTGTAATTTTATCTTAAATATTTCTACCATTTCCTCTATTTGTTTCAGACTATGTACTGTATATTTCACTGCATTAAAACATCAAATAATTCATTTGGGGCACTAAACTTCTTTTATCCAACCACTGCATTGCCGGAAGTGTACTTCAATTCTTGGGCAGTTCCTCATGTCAACCAGGAAAGCAATTTCACTACCCAACATGATCTCACTTGAAAAACTGGATGCACTTGAGTATTTAGTTGCCAAGTTTTAGCCCTCAGTGCGTGGGCTTTACAGAGAAAGACATTGTTTTCGGAGCGGCTTATTGCGTTGGACGCACCAGTTCCCGTCCGATCACTGAAATTAAGCAACACAACCCCAAAGAGGACTGACATGGGTGGTCGCTTCAGAACACTGGGTACCGCTAATACCCAAAAAGCGTCGTATTAGTGTAGTGTCTGTGCAGTCTCTCCGTTAGAACTATGCAGTGGACGGGACACTAATGACGTTGTTGAAGAGCCCTAAAACAGCAACGAACCATGAATCTCCTCATATGCCTAACTATCCTTGCCTAAAATGACCATTGAAGCCCCCATCAACAAATGAACGCTCATTCCCTTTACACTGCCTTACCTGAAAATCGAGTGAGTACACCAACTCATCACAGTCCCTCCACAAACCCACCTTAGTGGGATAATCAAGAACTGCACTTTAGTCCCTAAGTAGTTCTCCTGTTTTTCCTGTAAGGGTCCCCACATTCCACGTCCCTAACCTAGGAGTAGTCTCTTCTCTAGATGAGATTGCTTTGATTTTTTGTTTGTTTGGTGTTTTATGGGCCCTTCAACTACAAAGTCATTAGAACCCCGTCCACTGTGTAGTTCTGATGCAGAGACTGCACAGACACTACTCTGATGCGACTATTTTTTGGATACTAGCGGTACCCAACTTTCCCAAGCGGACGCCAATGTTAGTACTAACTGTGGTCGCGTTGCTTAACTTCAGTGATCAGACGAGAACTGGTGTGTCCAACCCAATTCTCCGCTCCAGATTGCTTTGAAGAGAGTCTGAAATCTGCAAATTGGTTTCGGTTATCCTTCGTTGACCGTGGGTTGTCCGTGGGGGATGCCGGCCAACCCCACGGAAGACACTCGATACATTCATTATCTGCCATGGTCCGAGCCATGGAACCGAGGTCCGCACCCCCATGAAATTGCAGCTGCATGATAACGACGGCCCGGGGCCCACTCGTTCACCCCTGATGGCCGTCGGCACTTGGGCTTTAATCCCCTCCACTGAATAGGTTTGAAGAATTGTGAATTTTGCATCATTTGTGTGCAAATGTTGAATTCCCTGTTCGTAGTACCCGCCCACCACAGAGCCCAACAACGGGACGCCCATTCGGGTCGCCAAGGTTGTTTAGAAGGTAACCGTGAGAACCATGATCCCCGAGTACCAGGACCACTACACCGCGACTGTAACCCTCAGGGGCGAAAACGCCCCCTCCAACCAATTGATCAGACTGATCATCCGTTTTCCATTGGAGGTGCCCAAGTGGCGTCATAGGGACATTGGGTCGCAACCGAACCCCTTTGGGCAGCCACTTTCCACAAGGACTCGGGTCCCAAGTGCACATCGCCTCACAGAGGAGTCTACATTGACCAAAGCCTTTTATGATGTTCCAGATCGGCCTTCCCTGCGTCTGCCCCATTTAGTCGCCTGTTAAAACATGAACTGGGGAAGGTGCCTGCGCCTATACCACCCCTGGTACACTAAAGCGCAGCTTTGTACCGGTAGCATTCAAGAATTGACTGTATATGAGGTGTCCAGTAAACAGCAACATAACTCTACATTGCGAAGCCTCTCTCACCACCTGGCCAAGCGCCATCTCTGCCGGTCTCAACGTCCTACCACACCACAAGGCATGCAGATCCATCCGGGAGCTGTTGCCTGCCGAGTACCCATCACGGAAGTGGGCACTTGGACTTCGTTACAGACTGGATTTCATAACCACAGACACTTGGGAGGTCGGTTTTCACGGAGTTACCGCCCGACTACTCCCGAAATCCATGAAGTGGACCAAGAAGAGTCATAGTTACTCCCGCCAATTGACAAACTGTTCCCAAATCTGAAGGAAATGCTTGCGGTTTTTGTGGATGTTCAGTTAAATGTTCCCACCACAGATTTACAATTGCAGTAAACAGGTTCAGGCTTTGTTTATTTTTGCAGCAGTTCAACAATAAAACTTAGGTTGACTTCATCACCTCCTTTATGTGTTCGTGGATCCAATCCAAATAGTAAATGACATTGGTGTAAACGCCAGGCATACCCTCTGTACCACACGGATCAACGCCAAAAGAAACTATTCCAATTAATGTATACCCTGCAGTGTCTTCAACAAAAAGCGGACCTCCGGAATCGCCCTGTTAAATCATTCAATTGTAAACAGTTCATTACTATTTTCATCCTGCCCTAACCCGTTTCCCGCCTGTGGTAGAACGCGGTACCCATTTCCCGTCCTACCCAATTGAAAGCTATTACTGCTCTAATCTGTACTTGTTCTCAGGCGTCAGTAGGTTTCCTACGTTGTTGTAGTAAATATTATTCACTGAGGGGCCCATTCGCCTACTCCAGTCAGCAGCTCGTCCATAGCAAGAAAAGATATGGACTTAGTGCTGAACCTTGGGGTACCACAGTATTTCCCCAAGTTGTCCTTACCCTCGCTATGAACCATCACAGATATCCTGCACTATCCTAATAAGTCCTTCTTCTGCCCTCTTTTTCAAGATACCTGCCAAACATCATGACATCGACGTCTTTCTTCGCTGCCCTGTGCCTTTCTAGACTCATGTTCTGCTTTGTCCTGCAGCTTTGGTCGGCAACTGGCTGTGGAAAAGCAATGTCCAATATGTCGCCCTTGTTTCCATTCAGAGAGACAAGATGGGTACCCGATTCTGCCACAGGCGGGAGAAGGGTTAGCAGTTACTTTGCTTGCAAATAAACTCGAGCACATGCTAAGCCCTTACCATGGGCGGGAAACGGGATAAATTAAAAATATAGTGAAACCTCTCTAATTGGTACACCCGGGCAGTGCGGTCACTAAGGGGGGTGCGGAGGATGCGGACCGCACCGGGTGACACCACTCGCACCATGAGAAATGGGGTGACACCAAAGCAGAAGAAGCGGCTTTTTTCAGAGAGGGGGTGACACCATGGTGTCACCGCACCGGGTGACGCCACTGAACCCGGGGGACCCGGCCCAAGTGTACCCATAAGAGGGGTAGTAATATCCTATGGACGAAATATCGGTGCCTGAAGAATTTGTACCGATATGACGGGTGTACCCATAGAGAGGTTTTACTGTAATAAAAATGCTTCACATTAGTCACTTGCGCACCACATATCACCATCTGGCGAAAAATGAAACATTACCAAACAAGTATCTCTTTCGTCCACTCCACCAGCGCATATATTCCCTTCGGATACCAGACGCGCTTTATGAGGATGTGTTTTGGCAATCGTCAACTTACAGTTATTACGTTCTACAATGGGCAAATCTACTTCTTGAAGGTGAACAACTGGAGAGGCAACACCTGTAAAAACAACAGCCAATCAGGATCGAATTTCATTTTGGTATCGTTTGATATGAACTATCCTCTGTTGAGCATTTGAATGGGACTCCAATATTATACCCACAAAATATTTTTCTTGGTTATTACACCATCTAATAGACAGAACCCTCCAATATGTGGTAACCCTCTAATATGGGGAAACCCTCTCCACTCTGGAAACCGGCATTAAGTGGGAGAACCCTGGTACAGGGAGGAATAGGTGTACACAGCTAGTATAGTGACTGGTACCTGTCTGGCATACTAGAGAAACAGTGACTGGTACATGTCTGGCACACCCCTGGTACCATTGTGTCCTGGTCCTACAAACTACTGTATACAAAATCCTACATATCAGTACACAACCTGTGTACTGTATTTTAACATTTCCATTTTCACTACTCAAATTCTATGTTCATTACTTTAGCACTGAGCAATACTACAACGCACATAGCATTGCCAACCTCACCAATTGTTTTATGGCAGAAAGAAATGCTCAATTTTAACATAATATTCTCCATGTAACTGTGTTGCCATATCCAAGATGCAACTGCTTTAGTCAACAGATGTCAGAAGAAACGAAAGAAAAATGAGTTTTTAAGGAAGTCAATGCTGGTACTGTATTACAACGGACATTATCATCATCATGCCTTTATTCCTTGTGTAGCAGGATCCAGGGCCGTAGCGAGGGCGTGATGAAGAAGGCGGTCGCCACGGGCGCAACTGGGTTTAGGACGCAAAATGTGTAAGGTTTTTGTCATTATTGGGTTAAGGGCAAGCGAATGTTAGACACTTGCAACAGGCGCTTCATACCCTCGTTACGGCACTGGCAGGATCTGTAGGCCCACTGAACATGCTCTGACTGGCGGCACCTCAGCCATGCGTCTGAAAGCCTGCAGGAATATTTGCTAAAGTTGTTTGCGGGGATTGCCGGCCTATGCTTTTTTCATAACCCTGTTGAATGCTAGTGTTTTGTTGGTATCACACTGAACAAAAAAGCATAGTATGCTTTTTTATCATTGAAAAGTAATGGAAATAGATGCTGACGTGACCCATAGGATTAATGCAGGATGGCTGAAGTGGAGACAGGCAAGTTGGGTCCTGTGTGACCGCTGGGTCCCAATAAAGTTGAAGGGTAAAGTTTGCAGAACCGTCGTTAGGCCAGCTATGCTGTATGGTTCAGAGTGTTGGGCAGTTAGGAGAAAACCATGGACGGCAAATGCAAGTGGGTGAGATGGGGATTCTGGGCTACATGAGTGGGGTGTCATGATCTGACAGAATTAGAAACGATTACGTTCGAGCAGTGGTCTTCAAACTGTGTCGACTCACCGAACCCTTAGAACTATAAGATGTTTTGGAGGAACCCCATCCCACCTTTAGAACGCTATATCTTGCCGCTGCCAACGAATTTTCATTTTGTCTCGCGCAACCCCCAGAGATGTATTGCGGAACAATGGGATTCCGTTGAACACAGTTTGAAGACCGCTGTGTTAGAGGTAGCTTGGGGTGGGAAACATTGCGGAAAAGATGAGGGAACCGGTTGAGGTGGTATGTGCATGTGATGAGGAGGAGAGATGAGGAGTCTATTAGGTCCATTGTGGGACTGAGGTAGAGGACGACCGAAACGGACGTGGGAGCAGGTGGTGCAAAGGGACATAGAAGCATGCGGGGCGGAGGGCGACTTGGTGGGGCAGAGGCGGGAGTGGAGGATTAGAACCCGCAGACCCGAACCTACCTCAGGCGGGAGAAGGGTGTCATGATGATGTGCATTACGAAGTAGGGATCATACCACTTTCTGAGCATCATCAGCAGATTAAAACATCAGGCATCTTGTGCTGGACGCGTCCTGTGACCTGCAGAATCAATGGGGATGGTTGAAGTGGAGACAGCAAAGCGGAGTCCTGTGTGATAGGAGGTTCCCCATCAAGTTGAAAGGGAAGTTCTGCTGGGCAGTGGTTAGGCCTGCTATGCTATATGGTTCACAGTGCTGCACATTGAGGAATTGCCATGTCAAAAGAATGCAAATAGCTGTGATGGAAATGCTGCAGTACATGAGTGGGGTGTCAAGAGCTTATAAAATTAGGAATGAGAATATTAGAGGTAGTCTGGGAGTGGTGGACATCACAGAAAAATGAGGGAAAATAGGTTTGAGATGGTGAGGACACGCATGAGAAGAGGAGAGGAGGAGCTTGTTAAGGTCCCTTTCAGGAATGCAGGTGGTCAAAAGCACCCGGGACAGGGGAGAACGAAGCAGACGTGGGAACAGGATGTCCATAAGGACATGGCAGTGTGTGGGGTGGACAGGGACCTGGTAGGAGACAGACGGGAGTGGAGGGCTAGAACCCGCAGACCCCACCCTACCACAGGCGGGATAAGGGTATGATGATGAGGATGGACTATATATGAAATTATCCATCGCTAAAGCGGACTATAAACGGGTGTGGACTCTACCTCTCTCTCTCTAGCTATTTATCCATCTGTCTGAATGTCCCTGGTCTTTGCGCGTCTTGTCAAATATTTTGACTTACCTTTCATGTCTCCCCATCCGGTCGCAGTAGCAACACAGCCATAAAAATTATATTTGGGGTGGGGTAACGGGATTGGCTTAATTCTGTCGTTATATTGCACAGGAGCCCATAGTTTTAGTAACGCAATGTCATCCCGATACATTTGTTCAAAATACTTCTGATGGCTAAAACAAATTCAGAAGAATTCGATTACATACATGCACGCATACTCAAAATATTTTTACTGAATGTAACTTACATATGTAATTCTGCTATTTTCCCCCTCACACCCTTATCTTTAGCCACATTTGTAACCCCCAACGCCACTACAAGGTTATCTACTTTAGTGTTTGTGACATTCGCTCTGTAGTGAGAAAGATGAATATAATTCTTGCACATAAACAACATAAATTATCTTGGGTAAACGCTGGGTTTTTCACTAGTAAGGCCAATTAAGGAGTACTGCAATCCAATTTGGTTCCCCTTCAGGCAGTGATTATCTTGGGAAATTGAAATGATCCAAAGGAGGGCAGCAAGAATTGTGCTGAATCGCTTCTCTCATAGATTGCCTCAGGCATGATCACAGAATTAGGGTGGGACTCACTGCTTCAGAGGCGGGTTTCTGACAGCATTAAGCTTTTTTCACAGACTGTTGAAAATAGGGTACAGGGGTACTCCAGGTGGAAGCTTATCCCTTGCAGACTATAAGGGGAGAAATGATCATCCATTCAAATTGAATGAGATCAGGGCACAAGCAGAGTCATCCTACTAGTCTTTTCTTCCAAGGGTCATTCGGAAGCTCTTAGGGTCGAAAGCTCTTAGTGAGGATAATGAGAGGAAGTTTCTGCAAGAAGGTGTCATTATAGCAGGTATGCAATATAGGGCAGATTAGAGATGTTAGGCTTCAGGTTCCTTGGGGTTTAATGGTTTAGTAATTAGGAGTGAGAGTCATTCTCTCCATTGCCAATTTGGCCTATCAGGGCTGCAGTGTATACAATTAGAATTAGAAAGTAGGGCATTGTATAGGGGTCCCACGGTAAATGATTCCACACAACTGCCTAAGGGCACTTTTGGGATCACAGTTGCTTTTGGAACACCACATAAATGTGGGTGCTGCTCCAAGTACAGCAAAACAACGATCACCTGATGGAAGAGCAACAGTGTTTAGGCAGCAATGCTAAAACCTGGATGACACTTAACTAACCTTCTTTGTCAAACACAGGTTCTGGCAACTTCTGAGTAAACATTGCCTGCATCCTCATTTCAAATTCAGTAACGTAAATTACAAATTGAAGAGCTCTAAAATCACCAAATTGCGATTTGTTTTCTACCCAGGTCAAACTTTGAACACCAGAAGACCACAGGGATTCAGCCATCAACTTGTTTTCAAATACTTACTCCGGGAAACAGTGTGCTGCTGAAACAACAACCTGGTTGGTAATTAAAGCTCCCGCACAGAAGGAAGCAGTAGCATTTACATACAAAATGGCTACCTGAAAGTAACATTCAAAGAATTGTAACACTGCTCCAAAAGTTAACATCATTCCTAGGTAATATAGGCACCACCAATTATTTGTAGCAGGCCTATGATAGTCAAGGCTTTCGACGAAAATCATGGCCAGACTGAAGAATTCTTACATCCCAGACATTGAACATAAAGGCAATATTATATAGCCCTAACATTCTTTTGTTGAGTCAGACAGGGTACAAATAGCCCCAAAATAATTCACGCTTAATACAGTGTTTGAGAGTCGATTAAAAGGATGCTACAATAGTCCGTTGGGATTAGGGCCCCGTTCTACTCATTCCTTATTAGCATCCATTTCATCAAGGCAATTCAACATACACTCATGGATTTCAAGGAGCCAGTCAGCTAATTGGGAAGCCATCACCGTCTTGCTTGGATCCACGACCTCCTCTTTGTGGTTGTTATCTTGTTTGAGCACCTTGTGCATTTCTGTCGTTTCAACGGTGTTTTAGGGCCCTTCAACTTCAAAGGTCATTAAAACCCCGTCCACTACGTATTTCTAATGCAGTCCTCACAGACACTACCATGTTACAAAAATGTTGGGTATTAACAGTCCCCAGTGTTCTCAAGAGGTCACCCACGCTAGTACTAGCTGGGGTTGTGTTAGACGAGAACTGGTGTGTCCAACATAATGCAGGTCTTTGGAAGCACCCGGGGTAGGGCGAGACCAAAACGGACGTCGGAGCAGGGTGTCCGTCAGTACATGGTAGTGTACGGGGCGGACGGGAAACTTTTGGGAGATAGGTGGAAGTTGAGGGCTACAGCCCGCAGACCCGACCCTGCCACAGGTGGCCATAAGTCACAACATGACAGTATATGACTGAACGTCCTTCCTGCGCCGAACAACAGCAAAATGCTTCAAATCAATACAAACCCTCTTCATTCAGCCCTAATGCCGGGTGGATGGAACCGGGGTTTCATATCACACCCCATAACTTACTTTCATCACATGGCAGCAGGGGGGGGGGGCGGCTTATTGCGTTCTACACACCAGTTCTCGTCTGCAACGCAACCCCAGCTGGTACTAATATGGGTGGCCGCTTGGGAAAACTGGGTACTGCTAATACCCAAAAATCGTCGCATTAGTGTGGGGCCTGTAACGTTTCTGCATTAGATCTATGCAGTGGACCGGTCTCCAATGACCTTGTAGTTGAAGGGCCTATTAGGATTTCATTGAGCCAGGTCCAAGGAGGAAATCTGACGGTTGTCAGAGGCAATCAATTGTACTTTGAATTCAGGACATCTGATTTCTACCATCTGAACTCACACGGGACGACAGTAAGTCATGTCGTCAGTTTGTAAATTCACGAAATAGAATAGAACCATTTCAAATGTTTCTAGTACACTTACATTCCATGGATACTTGGTTATGTCACATGATTTACCGTAATTTATTCGGGGATCTACTTCGAGGTCCACTGGAATGGAAACATCCATATTACCAAATGTTTAAAAACTCATCAATATTCCAATTCTAGCAGGGTGTTGTCAAACTAGTTCTACTTGACCCAGAAACGTAGATAAATAGGTGCATTGTATTTTTAAGCACTGAGGCAACCAGAATTAGGGTTGGGTTAGGTTCGGTTATCAGTATGACCGCTACATGCACCCCTTAGAATATTTAACGGGGTCCCTATTTAAGGAAAGAATACTTTCTGCCTTGGGAAACTCCATTAGCTCTATAGGCTACACGTCTGCGAAACAATAATTTTAATCCATGAAGTGGTGACATGGTGTTATCTCGCCAGCAGAAGCCATCCACCTCGATCCAGTATCGAACCTGGAACCACTGATACAATAATCGTGCACATCTCCTCTGCGGCGCTGAATAGGGTCAAAGTATGGTACTGATTTAAACCACAAGCAAATCTTAATTGTTTCAACTCGAGCCGCAAGTGCAAGCTACCAAGATCGACTCCATCCACAGCCAAGTGTAAAACCTGACAGTCTCCCCCATCATCATCATACCCTCATCCCGCCTGTGGCAGGGTCGGGTCTGCGGGTTCTACCCCTCCACTCCCGTCTATCCCCCACCAGGTCCCCGCCCACATCACACACCGTCATGTCCTTACGGACAACCTGTTCCCACGTCTGCCCACGAGCTCCTCTTCCCCTCTTCTCATGACATGACCATACCACCTCAGCCTATTCTCCCAAGCCCCCCCCCATTTTTAAAAATGTTAGTTTTGGTTGCTTACCTTCATCACGTGTTTTACGTGACACAGTCCTAAAGTTCAAAGGATCCTGAAAAACATTACGGCCTATTAGTGACATACAAAGGTACTCACAAGACAACAACACTGGTTAACAGAAATCCAGGCAAACTGCTTTCAACAGAAAACATGACATCTCTTTCCTTATTCTGTACCTCATTCCCCAACTTCATCAGGCCCTTGACTTCAGGGAGACCCAAAGAATACATTCATAATTTAGACTGGCGAGAAAATTCAATTAAATTATTAGCCTTGGATTGGACGGGCATGTGATGAGAAGAGGGAAGGAGGCTCTCGTTAGGTCCAAGCAGCCAGTCAAGAAAGATCAAAGCAGACGTGGTTGCAGGGCTAGAACTCACAGATTCGACCCTGCCACAGGCGAGATAAGGTATGGTGGTGATGATGAATCATATCCTATGAATTGCCACATCCTACCAATTATCCCATTCTAACAGTACCGCCGTCAGGCGACCCTAGGAGACCACTTAGGGGTATCAGCGCGTATGGGCGCCGTATATTCTGAAACATTCCGTTTTGCCTGACTACGTACATGAGTGTGATTTTGCGTAGGGGCGCCATGTACCCTTGCCCGACACTGGTCCTTCCACTTTTCCTACGAATTGTTGTAGACCCGTTATTAATAGATATAAGCACTGAATTAATATACTATAGGGCCACAGATCGGTCCCCATGGTGACATATTACTTATTATTCTAAATGTGAAACCTTTAATTGGATGACGCCAAAATGACTATGCTCAGGACACAATAGGTCAATATAGGGCCCTACGTATGTACTAAGGAAGAACTCACTAGGAATTGTAAAAAAAATATTACTGTATTTCTAATTGCCCTCTTTTGTAGGCGTGAGCCCCAATATTGGCAGTTGTGCTGTGTAGGGTAACTTGTCCTGAATATAACTATTCCCTTCCAAAACTAAGTGCACACTTATAATGAAAGTTCCCTGAATGTACGTCAAAGCAGAGTTCTGACAGCATCATCATCAAACCCTTATCCCGCCTCTGGCAGGGTCAGGTTTGCGGGTTCTAGCCCTCCACTCCCGTCTGTCTCCTACCAGGTCCCCGTCCATCCCACACACTGCCATGTCCTTACGGGCAGCCTGTTCCCACGGATAATCCAACTGACAGCAAGAACAATTAAAGTTAACTTACAGAATATGAAAGTCCAACATAAACCAGCGTCACCAAAATAGACATAAATGAATTCCACAATATCATTTCAGCACGTGTCCTGCAAATTTGAGAGGAATTCAAGTAAAACTTTATTTCTTTGGTCCACCATGGGCTTGCCACCGAAGAGCACAGACGAATTCCAATGCGTTTTATAGGAACAAAGATCAAATAGTCTAATTATGGGTTTGCTTCATTTTGCGCTGGTGTTTTAAGGGCCCTGTAATTGCAATGATCATTACAGTCCCGTTCACTGTACAGTTCTAATACAATCTGTACAAGCACTACACTGTTAGAGCGATTTTGGGTAATAGAAGTACCCAGTGTTCCCAAGCATTGGATACCAGTTTTCATCTGATCATTAAAGTTAAGCAGTGCAACCCTAGCTAGTACTGACATGGATGGCCGCTTGGGAAAGTGTTTTAGGGCCCTACAACTACAATGGTATTAACAGTACCCAGGGTTCCCAAGCCGATGCCTTTTATCGGTTGAGGGGATTCACAAAGTGGCATGGGAGCGGCGAATTGCGTGGGACACACCAGTTCTCGTCTGATCACTGAAGTTAAGCAGCGCAACCCCAGCTAGTACTGACATGGTTGGCCACTTCGGAAACTGGGTACTGATAATACCCAAAAATCCTGAATCAAAACTACATCGTGGAAGGGGCTCTAATAACCTTGCAGTTTAAGGGCACTGAAACACCAACGAACCAACTATAAGTCAACCAATGTTCAGAAGAAGATGTGGGACAAATGAAGTTAAAAATCTTACCAGGGAGCAAGTGGCTGATGGCTTGATTTTCATCTAAGTGCCGAAATGGTTAGCTGGCATTTGCACCCATTACAAAAGGGA
>JAAFCE010004287.1:9487642-9500690 GCA_013389805.1 Trigoniulus corallinus
CACACTCCCTCACTCTCTCTCACACACACACACTCTCCCTCTCTCTCACACACACACTCTCCCTCTCTCTCTCACACACACTCTCCCTCTCTCTCACACACACTCTCCCTCTCTCTCACACACACTCTCCCTCTCTCACACACACACTCTCCCTCTCTCACACACACATGCCCCCTCTCTCTCACACTCCCTCTCTCTCTCACACACACACATGCTCCCTCCCTCTTTTTCTCTCCCTCTCTCTGTCTGTCTAGCTTTCCTCCATCCGTCTTCTGTGCGGTCTCTCTGTGCGTAATGTCAGTCTGGTTGTACGTCTCCGTCTCTCTTGTATGCATCTCCTCACCGGTCCTTTCTGTCTCTAACCAAATCTATACAACATCGCTCTCGATCTATTTGTCTGAATATTTCCTGTCTTTGCGTTTCTTGTCAAAGATTTGACTTACGTTTTGTTTCTCCCCATCCAGCCGCTATAGCAATGCAGTTCTCAAATTGATATCCGGGGGCGGGTAAAGAGATTGGCTTAATTTTGTCGTTATATTGCACAGGAGAACTTAATTTTATCAATGAAATATCATTCCGAAATTCTTCCTTGTGATAAAGCTTATGCCTAGAACAAATCAAAAATGTCCATTACATACCTGCATGCTCAAAATATTTTTTTTTGCATGTAACTTACGGATGCACTTGTGCTATTTTCCTTATTACACCCTCATCTTTGAGATCTGTGATCCCCAGCAACACATTAATTTTAGTTGGGTCGAAATTTGTGTCATTCACACTGAAATGAAAAATATGAATATAATTCTTGCACATAAACAAAATAAATTCCTTTGAGTAAAGAGCTGGATTTATGACCAAGTAGAGTGTTATCTAGGGGTCCCACGGTAAATGATTCCAGACAACTGCCTAAGGGCACTTTTGGGATCGCAGTTGCTTTTGGAACACCACTTAAAAATGTGGTTGCTGTT
This sequence comes from Trigoniulus corallinus, assembly GCA_013389805.1. NCBI lineage: Eukaryota > Metazoa > Arthropoda > Diplopoda > Spirobolida > Trigoniulidae > Trigoniulus > Trigoniulus corallinus. The sequence goes on from JAAFCE010004287.1 coordinate 9,488,611, forward strand.
CCAACTGCAGCAAATGAAGGACGACCTGTCAGAAGGGCATCATTGTTTTGGCAGCAACATTGAAACTTGTGTGACCCTTAGCTAACCCTGTTTCTCAAAAACACAGGTCCTGACATCTTTATAAGCATTGCCACCATCATTATTTCAACAACCAAATTCAGTAACCTAAATTACAACTTAAAGGGCTCTACAATCACCCGATTATGATTAGTTTTCTACACAGGTCAACCTTGGAAACCAGAAGACCACAAATTCAGCCATGAACTTGTTTACAAATACTTACTCTGGGAAACAGTGTGCTGCTGAAATAACGAACTGGTCGTTAATCAAGACTCCCCCACAAAAGGCACCACTACCATTTCTATATGAAATGACTGTCTGAAAATAAAATTCAGAGAAGTATAACTCTGCTCCAAAAGTTAACACCATTCGTCAGTAAAGTGGCACCACAAATTTTCTGCTGTATACCAGTCAAGGCTTTTGATAAAATCAAACAGAACAGTTCTTACATCCCAGATATTGAACATAAAGGCGATCTGGAGACTGCTCATATCTTAAAAAATGATAAACAGGGTGATTTTAAAGGTCATGCTCAAAATGAAGGGGGGGGGGGGGGGGGGGGGGGGAGCAAAAAATAAGCAATGTTTACTCAGCAAAAGATTTGATTTGTGGCTTTAATTACGGAGTTACAAGCATTTGATAGTTTTGCGTCACAATTGTGACTCTTTAAAATACCAATGCATATTACACATTCTGGTAACATTGCCATAATAAAAGACACTTTTAATTAATGGTATTCATTGATTGATTTAAATAAACTGAAGAAATAACAATCACTGCAGGATTTGAACAGAAGATTTCCATTACAACAACTGCCCAAAATTATGTCCCCTGCACTCACTGCATGCCAAACATCTCCTCATAAAACTTTGACGCACATTTGCAATAACATTTGCTGTACTTCTGATTTCCTCACTCACTGCTACTAGTCTGGCTACAAGTGTTTCAGGATCATTCACTGGTGTTTCATACATCCGACTTTTGAAGATGACCCCACAAAAAATAATCGAGTGGTGACAAGTCAGGAGAACGGGCTGGCCATTCCACTGCACCACCTCTGCCAATTCATCTGCCTGGGAATGTGTTGTGTAGAAATACTCGAACGTCACGTGCATGATGTGCAGGAGCTGCCATAACACAAGTGGAACATCTTCTAAAAGTTCTGGGAGTGTTTGTTGTAAGAAAATGAGGTAAATGTGCCCATTTCAATTTGGAGGCATAAGATATGGCCCAATTAAATGATCACCAATAATACCTGCCCATACGTTGATTTTAAATTGTGTTCGATTATGTGTTACAAAAGTAGCATGTGGATTGACATTTGCCCAAATACAACTGCTTTAACTCCATAATTGCAGCCTCAAATCAAATCTTTTACAGAGTAAATATTGTTTATTTTTAACTCCTCCACCTCCCCATTCTTTTTGAGCATGGCCTTTAAGATCACCATGTATAGAGCTAACAATAATTTGGAGACTCAGACAGGGTACAAATCGCTTTAAAACAATTGACGTTTTTGAAATCTTTGCCCATAAACGGATAAAAAATTATAATAATAACTCAGAAATCCCTTCAGGTTAGGGCCTAGTCAGATCCCAGAAAGCAGCCTTAACTTCAAAAGGGCATTTTTTGGGAACCGCATTCCCCTAGCCTTCCATTTTAAACTATTTGGGTGGGACCGTTAGATATGGGGGGCTGTATTGCATTAGACACCCCAGTTCTCATCTAATCACTGAAGTTAAGCAATGCAAACCCGTGCTAGTACTAGCATTGGAGACTACTTAGGAACACTGGGTACTGCTAATACCCAAAATCGTCATAACAACGTAGTGTCGGTGAAGACTGCATTAGAGCTGTGGGGTGGACGGGGACCTGGTGGGAGATAGACGGGATTGGAGGGTAGAAACCACAGACCCGACCGTGCCACAAGCAGGATAAGGGTATGATGATGATGATAATGTAGTAAGGGTTCCTTTACATGCAGTGGCGAGCAGTCACACACCACAGGGCGTCACAGTTTTACACCCCACCCAATAACTTTCATTACCTGGGAGCAAGAGTCGCTTTCTTTAACTATTGCTGATTTACACATTTGTGTCGTTCCCAGTGACGTCACTAGGGGGTGCGGATCGCACCGGATGACACCATTCGCACCATGAGAAATCGGGTGACACCAAAGCAGAGGCGGCTTTTTTTGAAGAGGGAGGTGACGCCAACCCTAGCGACGCCACTGGTTGTTCCTAGTAGGAAGGACCCTTTAAGAGCAAACGTGACATCGTACACTCCACATGGTTTGTTTGTTTGTTGGTGTTTTAGGACCCTTCAACTATAAGGCCATTAGAGCCCCGTCCACAGTGTAGTTCTGATACAGGGACTGCCCAGACACTACCCTAATGCGACGATTTTTTGGATACTAGCGGTACCCAGGTTTCCCAAGCGGCCACCCATGTCAGTACTAACTGGGGTTGCGTTGCTTAACTTCAGTGATCAGATGAGAACTGATGTGTCCAACGCAATTCACCGCTCCCCTCCACGTGGTGCAATGGCCTTTTACTTCCGACCTGATAGAAGTTGCACTTAGGACTTCATTCAGTCATTGCAAGGAGGAAGTTATTCAGGTATGGGGAAAATCTGACGGCTGTCAGAGGCAATGGATTGTACTTTATACTCAGGACTTGAGTTCTACCAACTGAACTCACAGTTGACGGCAGTAGATCGTGTCGGGATATTGTTAAATTCACGAAATAGAAGAGAAACGTTTCTAGTACACTTACACTCCATGGATACTTGGATATGTCAACCAATTTACCGCCAGATATTCGGCTAACTATTAGCTGGTTCGCTGGAATGGAAACATCCATATTACCAAAGGTTTAAAAACTCAACAATATTGCAATTCCAGCAGGGTGGTGCCAAAATAGTCCTACTTGACCCAGAAACGTAGGTAAATCAGTGAATATTTTTATGCACCAAGGCCACCCTGAATATTTTACTTTTGCTTATTTATTTCATAGGGCTAGGTTCGGTTATAAGTATGACCCCTACATGCAACTCTTAGCCTGTTTAATTAAGGAAACCATACTTTCTGCCTTGGGAAACTCCATCAACTGCATTCATTCTAATCCATGCCGTGGTGACATCGCAAATGCACTGCCTTCGACAAAGGCCTCTTTATCTCGCCAGCAGAACCAACCCACCTCGATCCAGTATCGAACCTGGAACCACTGACACCATATTCGTGCACATTACCTCTACTGCGCGGAATAGGGTCGAAGTATAATACTGATCAGTAATTTTGTTTCAACACAAGCCCCAAGTGCAAACTGCCAAGATCGACTCCATCCACAGCCAGCTGCGAAACCTGACAAACCGCCTTACCCCCTCCAATTTAAAAATTTTAAAAATATGTTGGTTTTGAATGCTTACCGTCATCATGTATTTCGGTTATTTCACCTGATGCAGTCCTTAAGTTCAAAGGATCCTAAAAAACAATAGGGCCTATTAGAAACACAAAGTTACTGGTGACAGGGAAATCCAGGAAAGTTACTTTCAACATAGAATATGACATCTGTTTCCTTTTTTCTGTACCTCATTCCCTAACTTCATCAGGTGTAACTGCCCTTGACTTCAGGGAGACCCAAGGGAGCGGCGATTTGCGTTTGACAAACCAGTTCTCGTCTGATCACTGAAGTTAAGCAGAGCAACTCCAGCTAGTACTGACATGGGTGACCGCTTGGGAAAACTGGGTACTGCTAATACCCAAAAATCGTCGCATTAGCTTAGCATCTGTGCAGTCTCTGCATAAGAACTACGCTGTGGACGGGGCTCTAATGACCTTGTAGTTGAAGGGCCCTAAAACACCAACAAACAATGAGGGAGACCCAAAGCTTGGATGGTATGGGCGTGTGATGAGAAGGCGGGAAAAGGTCCTTGTTTGGTTCAAGCAGTCAGTCAGGGAAAGACCAAAGCAGACGTGGCAGCAGGGCTAGAAAAAGCAGATCCGACCCTGCCATAGGCGGGATAAAGGGATGATGCTAAATGTATTATAACTTATGAATTGCCACATTATCATCATCAGTATCATACCCTTATTCCGCCTGCGGCAGGGTTGGGCCTGCGGGTTATAATTCTACTCTCCCACCTCAATTCCCACCAGGTCCTCGTACACCCCTCACGCTACCATATCCTTACGGGCAACCTTCTACTACTACTGCTCCCCGTAACGACCTCCTCCTTCCCTCTTTCATTATGTGTCCATACCACCTCAACCTATTTACCCTCACTTTTTCGGCGATGGCCACCACCCGCAGGCTACCTCTAATATACTCATTCCTAATTCTATCAGCTCTCGATATGCAACTCATGTCCCGCAGCATTCACATCTTGGCTGCTGCCAAGCCCTCTGATCCATATAGCATTGCTGGCCTAACCACTACTTTGTAGAACTTCTCTTTCAACTTGATTGGGACCCTCCTATCACACAGGACTCTGCTTGCTAATGAAAACTCCCTAAATGTACCTCAAAGAAGACCTCTTTATAATTTATGTTACAGTAAGAATAATTAAAGTACACTTACAGAATTTGAAAGTCCAACATACACCAACGTCACCAAAATCAGCAAAAATGAATTCCACAATGTCATTTCAGCACGTATCCTGCAATTTTGAAAGGAATACAAGTAAAACTTTATTTCTTTGGGCCACCATGGTCTTTCTACCTATCGCTTTTGTTGGTGTTTTAGGGCCCTTCAACTACAAGGTCATTAGAGCCCCCGTCCACAGCGTAGTTGGGAGCGGCGAGTTGCGTTGGACACACCAGTTCTCGTCTGATCACTGAAGTTAAGCAACGCAAGCCCAGTTAGTACTGACATGGGTGGTCGCTCGGGAAAGCTGGGTACTGATAATACCCAATAATCGTCGCATTAGTGTAGTGTCTGTGCAGACTATGCACTAGAACTATGCAGTGGACGGGTCTCTAATGACCTTGTAGTTGATGGGACCTTAAACACCAACAAACAAACAGCGTAGTTTTATGCAGAGACTGCACAGACACTACACTAATGCGACGATTTTTGGATACTAGCGGTACCCAGTTTTCCTAAGCGGCCACCCATGTCAGTACTAGCTCGGGATGCGCTGCTTAACTTCAGTGATCAGACAAGAACTGGTGTGTCCAACGCAATTCGCCGCTCTTCCACCTATCAGCAGAGACGGATTCCAATACGTTTTTATAGGAATCAAGATCACGTGGGGTAATTATGGATTTGTTTCTTTATTCGCTGGTGTTTTTAGGGCCACCATACAGGCACTACACTGTTAGGACGATTTTGGGTGGTAGTAGTACCCACTGTTCCCAAGAACTGGATACGCGTTGGACACACCAGTTCTCATCTGATCACTGAGGTTAAGCAACGCAACCCAGCTAGTACTAACATGGGTGGCCGCTTGGGAAAACTGGATATTGCTAATCCCCGAAAATCGTGGCATTAGTGTAGAGTCTGTGCAGTCCCTGAGTCAGAACTACACTGTGGAAGGGGCTCTAATGACCTTGCAGTTTAAGGACACTAAAACACCAACGAACCGACTACAAGTCAACCAATGTTCAGAAGAAGATGGGGACAAATAAAGTTGAAAGATCTTACCAAGGAGCAAGTGGCTGATGCCTTGATTTTCATCAAAGTGTCGAAGAGGTTAGCTGGCATTTGCACACCCATTTCAAAATTGTGCTCTATTTCTATAGGACCTTAGGCAAAACATTTTGGAAAGGCCTCTAAAGTCAGATGTGGCCAATGGCAAAATTGGAACCGAAACCCTGCAACATTACGAAAAAACGTAAATTAATACAACATTGTTTTAATACCACATTTTTGATGAATGATATCGGGTTTTTAAACACGATATTCAGTATTTTACTTTTTTTTGATATTGAATTTCAACTGCAGCACAGCAAATGTTGATGCGTGTTGGCATTAATTGGCTTGGCAACTACAGAAAGTGAAGGAAACGAATGTAGTTGGTTCGTTGGTGTTGTAGGGCCCTGCAACTACAATGTCACTAGAGCCCAGTCCACTGCGTAGTTCTAATGCAGAGTCTGCACAGATATTACGATGCTATGACGATTTTCGGGTATCAGCAGTACCTAGTGTTTCCAAGAGGTCACCCCACAAGCGTAAGTCCTTGAATAAAATTAAGGATACTAGCGATGACTTTAGGACTTTTGAAAACTGGATAAAGTGGGCCAAACGGGCCATTATTCTTATACTTAAGGACGTTGGGATAAAGGAAACTTATCTGTGACCTTACGAATTCGGCTAAGATAGTAGGATACTGGCACCCAATTGTTTGTTTGTTGGTGTTTTAGGGCCCTTCAACTACGAGGTTATTAGAGCCCCGTTCACAGCATAGTCCTTATGCAGAGACTGCCCAGACACTACACTAATGCGACGATTTTTGGGTATTAGCAGTATCCAGTTTTCCCAAGCGGCCACCCATGTCATTACTAGCTGGGGCTGCGCTGTCTAACTTCAGTGATCAGACAAAATTAGGTGTGTCCAACGCAATTCGCCGCTCCCCCCACTGGCACCCAACCTACACATCAATGAAGGGTGGAGAAGTTACTAATGGAAGGTATAGGTGGTCCAGAGGACAATGGGAAAAGCAGACGAATAGGCCGTATCTTTTTTGAAACGTAGGTACAGCGCCGGATTTAGATATTGAGAGGTCCTAGGCTATTTCAATTTCGAGGCCCTTTTCTTAAGTTTTGAAGCCCGCTAAATGTTGAGGCCTTAAGCTTTAGCCTTCTTAGCCTAATGGTAAATCCGGCACTGAGTGCAAGTGATCCTAGCATCCACGGGGAAGTCGGGAAGTTAAAAGTAACTAATTAGATGGCTGGTAGTGACGTACTATGAAGCCAGCACCGGTGCGATGGGAATCAGTTAGGTTCATGCCAGATAAAGTCGCAATGGAACTTTCCTCCATTTAGAACAATGATGGAATAGAAAAAATTACAAGGAAAAGATAGGCATGTCTCACAGCACCTTGGTGGTAGATCCCAAGGAAAGAGGGAGCGGCGAGTTGCGTTGGACACACCAGTTCTCGTCTGATCACTGAAGTTAAGCAACGCAAGCCCAGTTAGTACTGACATGGGTGGTCGCTCGGGAAAGCTGGGTACTGCTAATACCCAATAATCGTCGCATTGGTGTAGTGTCGGTGCAGTCTATGCATTAGAACTACGCAGTGGACGGGTCTCTAATGACCTCGTAGTTGACGGGACCTTAAACACCAACAAACAACAACAACAACCCAAGGAAAGAGTTAGAAAATAATTATGTCATGCAGACTCCCGATTTAGGCGGGACAGTCCCGATTTCAGACCATGTCCCGCCGTCCCTCTCTCGTCCCGGCGGGACGCCCGTTTGTCCCACTTTGTTGGCAACATCTCAGAAGCATTCACTCGTTAATGAAATACGTGTACTGAGCACCCACACAGAATGATCCGTCTAGGTTAGCAATTGATCATCATCTGCATCAAATTAAAACATCAGGCATCCTGTGCATGGTTGAAATGGAGACTGGGAAACAGAGCCTTTGTGATAGGAGGATCTCAATCAAGTTGAAAGGTAAGTTCTACAGGGCAGTGGTTAGGCCAGCTATGCTCTATGGATTAGAGTGCTGGGCAGTGAAGAAGAGCCACGTCAACAGAATGCAAGTAGCGAGATGCGAATGCTGCGGTACATGAGTGGTGTGTCGAGAGCTGATAGAATTAGGAATGAGCATACCAGAGGTAGTCCGGGAGTGGTGGACATTTCTGAAAAAAATGAGGGAAAATAGGTTGAAGAAAACCGATTAATACTTCCGGAACACGTTATGAGAAGAGGACCTCGTTAGGTCTATTTCAGAAATGCAGGTGGTCAGAAGCACGCGCGGATCCAGAATGGAGTTTTTGGGGTTGCAACCCCCCCCATGCACAAATAAATGTATTCGCATAATATATGCGAGCTTTAGCTCAACCCCCCCCCCTGGCGAAAATCCTGGATCCGCCACTGGTCAGAAGCACCCGGGGCAGGGGGAGACCACTGCAGACGTGGAAGCAGGTTGTCCATAAGGATATGGCAGTATGTGGGGTGGAGGGCTGCAACCCGCAGACCCGACCCTGTCACAGGCGGGAAAAGGGGATGATGATGATGATGATGTATCCTGTGCTGGATGTACACACATTCAAGCTGTAAGGTAGAACAGGTACAACGTCGCAAGTTTTGTTCTTTGCTCTTCAAGAAAGCATGTCTCACCATCCCTACTTCGGGGCACTCATCAAAAGCCCCCGTCTCGCTTTACCCTCAGGAAAATCTGGTCACTTTACGCTTTGCAAAAGCCATGGGTAGAAAGAAAAATCATAGAAGGACTAGATACATGACCATCATAATCTCTAGGTTGATTTACCCAATCGCAGGTGTGACAACTAATGGAAGTGCACCTGAAAGATTTGTTGAGGTAGGGCTGCAGTGGCGTCGCTGGGGTTGGCGTCACACGGTGCGGTGACACCACGGTGTCACCCCCTCCTGAAAAAAAGCCGCTTGTTCTGGTTTGGTGTCACCCCCCTTTGCTCATGGTGCGAGTGGAGTCACCCGGTGCGACCCGCACCCTCTAGGGACGCCACTGATCCTTTGTGAACACTGCCAGTGACACACACAGAATAATGATTTAGAGTGCTTTCACCATTTTCAATGGATCAACTCTAGTACCAATAAGGCACGAGCCCGACTCCTGTTGCATTATAGTTATTGTGCAATAGGTCAGACATCATGCAATATTATAACCGGCAAAGCATTAAATTTACCTGCCAAAATTTATATTTTGGCATGTTGTATAATGTGGTGTTGGAACAGTGGAGTAAAGCCGGCATCCCCCCACAGACAACCAGCCAATATTCCCTCGTGTTCCAAACGCCTGACTGAGGTTTCCCCAGTCAGAGCATGTTCAATGGACCCGCGGACCCGACCCTGCCACAGGCAGGATAAGGGTATGATGAGGATCAACTAGTATCTATAAACCTCGCCTCAGGGGCAAAAAAGATCTTTTTCTTTGTTTCGTTGGTGTTTTAGGTTTCGGATTGAAAGAAAAGGTTTGAGAATGCCATAGAAACTTTGCAAACTCCATAAAATGTTTAGAAACGCATAAAATGTTTGCAAACGACAAAGTGTTTTCAACCACCATAAAATGTTTGGAAACGCCATAAAATGTTTGGAAACGCCATAAAATGTTTCCGAACGCCATAAAGTGTTAATGGATGCCAGAAAAACTCTCCGAATTCCATAAAATGTTTACAAATCCCAGGAAATATTTGCAAACGTCGTAAAACGCGTGCAAACGCCATAAGCGATCTGCGAATTCCATAAAATGTTTGTAAATACCATAAAGTCATGTATCCAAACATGATGTGCACTTGTGGAAACATCAGGAATAACAGAAATGGAAAATTCTCAACCGAAAATGGAATTTGAAGGTTTGTCAGGTGATGACGGTTAAGAAAAGCAGAACTTCATAAATGTTTTCGTGGATGTTTAATTAAATGTTCCTACTTGGATTTTTCGAAAGATTTATAATTTCAGTAAACAGCCTTAATCGTTTGTTGCATGCATTGTTTATTTTCGCAGTCGTTTAAAGCGATTTCTGAGGAACAATAAATATTAGGCGGAACTCAACATGGCCTTCATATGATCGTGGATCCAATCCAAATAGGAAACTACACTGGTGTAAATGCCAGGGATGCCGCCTCTGCCGCAACCTTTAAAACCAAAAGAAACTATTCCAACGAAAGTATACTCTCCATCCTCATCGACAAAAAGAGGACCTCCGGAATCGCCCTGTTAAATCATTAAAATGGAAACAGTTCAATACTATTATCATCATGCCAGACCCATTTTCCGCCTGTGGTAGAACACGATACCTACTTCCTTTCAAACTGTTGCCTTCAGGTCAGAGGGCAGGCAAACGTGAACAGTCGAAAAGTCAGACAACGTTAGTAATTTGAAAGGATATACAGTAAATGTCTTCATTTGGCAGAAAGGGTTTGGAGGCAGTGTGTTAGAGGAGGCACGGTGAGATGAGTTACTACGTCCGGGTATTTCGACGCCTACCTGCATAAGGTTAGGAAACCGAACTCTGCACAGTGACGTTCAACTCAGGAATGGATAATAACTCCCCTAACAATCGTTAAGCGCCTATGGGAGATGGACCACTCGTAGCACAGAACTAGAGGCGGGTCTGGGTCACCCCAGTCACCGACACAATCATCAACAACATGCTGGAGTGCGACGCCTGGGACATGGTCTCAATAGGTTGAAGATATGCTGCGTGAAAAGATGAATGAGGAGGACTGAGAAGCGTCCTAGGGCCACGCTAATAACAAATGTAGCCCTGATACTGCTTGGGTAAGGGAAACGCCAAGCCACCGTAACAGGTCGAAACCCAGCGTAGGCAGCTCGCGGGAGGTGTGGGAAGGGAATTGTTCACCGGATAGGGGGCAAGGGGCTTCACCGGGCAAGGGGCAACCTAACAACACAACAAGAGCTCACGGCTCCCGGCTAGTGTCCAGAATACTATAGTAGGTGCTTTAGTCGGGAGTCCGACCCTTGGTGCGCAATCGCATTTCACCTACCCAATGATGAGGGCAATCATATATATCGGTATTTCATGTTTCTTCATGGTTATTCAATTTTTCATGGGCCTCTCTTTCAGTTGATGGCCTCAGTCTCAGGCGCAAAAGACCGATGTCTGGGCCGGCCCCGCTTCTGGATTTCCTCTATGCCAAAAGTAGCCCTCTACCATGGCCAGGAATAATCCCACAACTATAGACTCACGAAGTCAACCAAGCCAGTCACTGCATCCCACGTTCTCCTTTATACGTGGACACCCTAACCTCCTCCAATCGTAACCCTGCCACAGGCGGAACATAGGTTTATTAAAAATAATAAACATTCATCAAACTACATTAGTCACATGCGCATTCACATATCGCCATCTGGCGAATAATAAATTATTTAGACGTGCAGCGCTCGTCAGGTGAACTTACTTACCTTGCAAGAGTCTCTACCTTCCTCACCACCAGCACAAACATTGCTTTCGAGTATTAACTCTCCAAAACCAGGATGGTGCGAGTCAATCATATCTCTACAGGAATTAAGGTCTATAATTGACATAGATACTTCTTGAAGGTGTTCACTCAGATGACCACCGCCTGCAAATACAAGAGCCAATCAGGATTTAATTTGGCTTCAGTTTCGTTTCATTTCGCCTATCTACTATTGAATATTTGAATGAGGGATGTGAACACTTCTACCAGAGAAAAGGTTCCCTTGTGTGGAGCGGTGACATCGCCACAGCACTTAATGGATAAGTCCTGCTTCTCAGTGGCGTCACTAAGGGGTGCGGGCCACACCGGGTGACACCACTCACACCATGAGAAAAGGGGGCGACACCAAAGCAGAAGAAGCGGCTTTTTTGGGAGAGGGGAGGACACCATGGTGTCACCGCACCGGGTGACACCAACCCTAGTGACGCCGCTGCTGCTTCCTCTCTAACAGTCGCCTAAGGCTCCGTGGGTATTAATAAGTTTTGCCTAATGGACGCCTTGTTTCAAGGCGTGGCTACCCCCTGGTTTTTATAGAGCTACCTGAGCGCAGACTGTCATGAGACAGTCTTGACTATAGTGTGTTCCTAGCCTAAAAGCAGTGGCGCCACTAGGGGTGCGCGCCGCACTAGAAGACACCACTTGAACCATGGCAAATGGGGTAACACCAAAACCAAAGGAACTGAGTGGTTTTTTGGGAGGGGGTGACACCATGGTATTACCACACCATGTAATGCCAACCCTAGCAACGCCTCTACTAAAAGTACTTGCTACCATCGGCCAGAATTGAGCCACAACTACTTATAAGAGGCCAAGGCGAGCTACTCAGTCAACATGCAAGTTCTAGTTGCTGGTCTTCTGCTGTCTCTGTTTCTTAGCTAGTCTGACCATG
>JAAFCE010004287.1:9501090-9619740 GCA_013389805.1 Trigoniulus corallinus
TTTCTTGACAAAAGTGTTGACGTACTAGATATTTGTCCCCATCCAGCCACAGTTCCAATACGGTGGTCAAAATTATGATGGGGAGACGGTAAATTGATTGGCTTAATTTCGTCGTTAAATATCACAGGATCCTTTAGTTTTATCAATGCAATGTCATTCAGATAAGTTTTACCATTAAAATCCGCGTGGCTAAAACAAAGGAGAAGAATTCTATTATAAACATGCAAGCATACTCTAAATATTTTTACCGGATGTAACTTACACATGTAGTTGTTCTACATCCCTTATCACACCACTTCGACTAACCAGATTTGTGATCCCCAGCTTGACTTTAATTCTCCTGACGTTGAAACTTGGACTATGAATACGAATGCAAGAAATATGAATATAATTCTTAACATACCCGGTATTAACAAAACAAATCATCTAGGCAGGCCACAAGACCCGGAATATAGTTGTCAAATTCTTAACCAATACTTACTCTGGGAAACAGTGAGCTGCTGTAACAACAAATAGGTGGTTAATCAAGGCTCCTCCACAAAACACAAATTTCTGTCTTTCAAGTACAAGAGCAACCTGAAATTAAAAAGCATATGACAGTGTAACACAGGATAACATCATTCCTGGGTAATATGCAAAAACCTATTTCCCGCCTATCGCAGGGTAGGGTAGCAATCTTGTGATCTATTGGACAGTGTTTTTCCGCAGCCGGTTGTCGAGCAAAGCTGCTTGTCGTCGGATTACTGTTTGCTGGCACTGCACTGACGCCCGGGGTCGAGTTGCTAAACCTGGGAATTTGTCCTCATCTACCTGTTGCATAGCAGAGAGGGTCCTTTTACGTGTAAATGTCATAGCTCACCAAGCAGGAGCTCGGTTTTACTTCTCATCTGAATTAAGGAGTACTCGGGGCTTCCCTTGCGCCCTAAGAAGACAACCCACTTCGATCCAGTATAGACCCTGAAACCACTGGCGCATTAAATCGAGCACGCTACGTATTGCGCCACCGAGGCGGGACCGCTGGCTAATATGGCACTACCAGTTATCTGCAGCATGGCTGTGAGACGGCACAGTTAACTGCTCATTAAATTCTCTTGGTATTGGCTGTAATCAGTGCCAGACTGCGCAGTTCTTACATCCGAGACATAGCACATCAAAGCGATCCTGAGAAGCATTAATTTAGTGATTCAGTCGGGGTACTGTCTGACTAGTTGCACTTGCACTTCCAACGTCACCACTTCCCTCTTGTCCAAATCTGAACGTGCTTTGAGCGACAAAACACCCAAAACGATATAAGCAGATCACAACTAATATAAACAAAGCGAGTGGGCAGCCATACTTGGAGTGGGGAGAACTTCTGCATTAATGGTATGCACTGCACTCTGTAACCCCCTAACCCTTTTCCCGCCTATGATAGCGTCGGATACCCATCTCGTCCCTATGAATAGACACAAGGGCGATATATTGGACAGCGTTTCTCCGCGGCCGGTTGCCGTTTGTTGGTGTCTTAGGGCCCGTCAATTACAAGGCCATTAGAGCCTCGTCCACAGCATAGTTCTTATGCAGAGCCTGCACAGACCCTACACTAATGCGACGATTTTTGGGTATTAGCAGTACCCAGTTTTCCCAAGCAGCCACCCATGTCAGTACTAGCTGGGGTTGCGCTGTTTAACTTCAGTGATCAGACGAGAACTGGTGTTTCAAACGCATTTCGCCGCCCCCGGCCGGTTGCCGACCAAAGCTGCAACCCCTATGCTTATTTATCGTCTGTCTACAGGCGTGCATCCGACGTCAGGGATGCCGCCTCTGCCACAACGTTTAAACCCAAAAGAAACTAATCCAAAGAATGTATACCCTCCACCAGGGCCGGCCTTAGGGCGAGGCGACCGAGGCAACCGCCTTGGGCCCCGCGCTGGTGATTTGAAAAAAAAATTTTTAAAAACTATATTTTGATTTCATGTGTGTTTAAAGACATTAAAGTATTGCATTGGTAAGCAGTCAACTTCATAAATCTTGGCATTGGAGCCCCGCTATGGCTTGCTGTCTTGGGCCCCGCAAACTCTAGGGCCGGCCCTGCTCTCCACTGTCCAACAAAAACAGGACCTCTGGAATAGACCTGTTAAATTACATATTAGATATGGTTGTTTTATGTGCAAAGGCCATCGTACACCACACGGAACCTCGGTTTTACTTCTCTTCCGAAAGAAGGCGCATCGGGATATCTATCTCGCCTGAAAGATGGCAATCCGCCTCAGTCCACGATCGAACCTAGAACTACTGTCGCAGTTATCGAGAGTGCTACCAACTGAGCCCCCACTGAGCCACCAAGGCGGGTCTATGCACCGCACTCTTTAAAAATAAAAAAAACCTAAAGAATCATGAAAGCAACAACGAGCAACTCAGCAACTACCGCCCTAGATATACGAGTAGATTTGTTTCTTTCGTTGGTGTTTCAGGGCTCTTAAACTAGAATAGTCATCACAGCCCCATCCATTGCGTGGTTGTAATGCAGAGTCTGCACAGACACTACACTAATGCGACGATTGATGGGTATTAGCAGTACCCAGTTTTCACAAGCAGTTTTCCGTGCAAGTATTTGCTGGGGTTGCGTTACTTTACTTCAGAATGGTTCAGACGAGAACTGGTGTATCCAAAGCAATACACCCGCTCCTAGTTCAATTGAGGACTTGGGCGCTCTACCGACTGAACTCACACGTGGCGTCAGTAAATCATGTCGGATATTCTTGTCAGCCTCATCGAAAATAGAAGAGCACCATTTCAATTCTTTCGAGTACCACTTACCATCCATGGACAGTTGGTTATCTCAACGGATGAACCACCTGTTATACGGGCATCTGGGGCGGCAATCACTAGAATGGAAAACTGAACATTACCAAAATGTTTAACACTTACTGTTTAACTATTGAAATTATAGCAGGGTCGTCCTACATTAGTCCTCTTGAACCCCAGAAACATGGATGAATTGTTGAATGGTAAATTTATGCAATGGGACTATTTGAATATTCAACTTTCAGTCGTTGGTGTTTTAGGGCCCTTCGACTATAAGATCGTTAGAGCCCCGTTCATCGCTTAGCCCTGGTGCAGAGACTGCACAGACACTACACCAGAATATTCAACTTTCGGTCGTTGATGTTTTAGGGCTCTTCAACTACAAGGTCATTGGAGCCCCGTCCATTGTTCAGCCCTGGTGCAGGGACTGCACAGACACCACACCAGCGGTCTTCAAACTGGGTTCCGCAATACATCTCTAGGGATTCCGCGAGTCAAAATGAAAATTCGTTTGCAGCGGCAAGATATAGTTTCCTAAAGGTGGGATGGGGTTCCTCCACAACAGCTTATAGTTGTAAGGGTTCCGTAAGTCGCCAAAGTTTAAAGACCACCGCCATAAGGCAGCCTTTAGATTATTTCAGGAAAGCTTTCAGTCTGTTTTGGGGCACTCCATCAACTCAACCAACGTTTGTCAAATATTCCTCTCAATGCAGTAGTAACACCTCATGTGCAGCCCGGAACCAAGGTTTTACTTCCCTTCCGACAGAATCCCACCCCTCGCCTATCTCACTAAACGGAGTCTTTTTTTTTCGTTTCGGTGGAGTTTTAGGGCCCTGTCACTACAATGGTCATTAGAGCTCCATCCACTGCGTAGATCTAATACAGAGTCTGCACAGACACTACGCTGTTACGACCATTTTTTGGAGCAGTACCCAGGTGTTCCCAAGCGGTCACCCATTCTACTACTAGGGTATGCGTTGCTTAACATCACCGATCCGACGAGAACTGATGCATCCAATGCAATACAGCCGCTCCGCCAAAAGATGCCACCCACCACGATTCAGTATAGAACTTGGGACCTCTGACCCAATAGTCGCTCCATTACTTCTGCGCCGTTGATTATGGTCAAAATTACTGCACCGATTTTAACCAAAAACAAACCTTAATTGTTTCAAATCTAACGGGAATGCAATCTGCTAATTAAGGTGCGAAGATCGACTCAAACTACAGACAACAGTAAAGCCCTAAAACCCCAAAATAAAAATTAATAAAGTCTTTGTTTTGGATTCTTACCGTCATCAACAGATTCTTTTGTACCAATCGTTACATTGTTTGCACCCATCTTTACGTTTGTACCCATCTTTACGTTTGCACCCATCTTTACGTTTGTACCCATCTTTACGTTTGTACCCATCTTTACGTTTGTATCCATCGTTACGTTTGCATCAATCGTTGCGTTTGCATCAATCGTTGCGTTTGTACCAATCGTTACGTTTAAAGGATTCTAAAAGGTATCATAGAAACACACAAAGTCATTCAGACCAGAAAACACCCTGGTAACAGAGAGAAATCCACGTCATTTAATTCAAACTGAGAACGTGACATCCCTTACCTTTTTGGCTCGTTGGTGTTTTAAGGCCCTTCAACTACAAGGTCATTACAGCCCCGTCCACAGTGTAGGTTTGGTGCAGAGACTGCACAGACACTACACTAATGCGACGATTTTTGGATACTAGCGATACCCAGTTTTCCCAAGCGGCCATCCATGTCAGTACTTGCGTTGCTTGACTTCAGTGTTCAGACGAGAACTGGTGTGTCCAACGCAATTTGCCGCTCCCCTCACCAGGTCCCCGTCCATCCGTCACATATCCTCACGGACAACCTGTTCTGGTCCTCCCCTCTTCTCAATTACGTGTCCATACCACAACAAGCTACTTTCCCTCATTTTTGCGGCGATGTCCGCCACCCCCAGGCTACCCCTAATATACGCATTCCTAATTTATCATCTCTCGACAATCCACTCATGTACCCCCCTGCATTCGCATCTCGGCTATTTGCATTTATCGACGTGGCTGTTCCTCACTGTCGAACGCTCTGATCCATATGGCATAGCGGGCCTAACCACTGCCCTGTAAAACTTTCCTTTCAACTTGATTGGGACCCTCTATATCACACAGGACTCCACTTGCCTGTCTGCACCTCAACCATCCCCCATTGATTCTATAGCTCACATCCCAGTCTATCTCTCTATTGCTTTGGAACGTTGGTCCTAAATACTTTACCAGGTCGCCCCTAGAGAGCGCGTCACCACTATTTTCCTGTGCTTTCCAATTGAAAGCTACATAGATAGTCTGTTTGCTTCATGTTTATCTTTAGCCCTCCCTTTTTCATCGGCCCTCTAACATCGTTTAGGCCCTTCTCTACTTGTTTTCTGGAGCCACTAAGTTTTCCAATATCTGAAGAGTAGGAATAAGTGAGGGAGAGTAGGCTGAGGTGGTATGGAAACGTAATGAGAAGAGGGGAGGAGGAGCTCGTTTGATCCATTTCAGGAATAGAAGCACCCGGGGAGGGGAACACCCAAGCAGACGTGGAAGCAGGTTGTTCGTAAACATCTGGTAGTGTGTGGGGTGGACGGGGACTTGGTGGGAGATAGACGGGAGAGCTTGAACCCCAGACTCGATCGTACCACAGGCGGGAGAAGGATATGAGGATGATGATGACGATTAGATTAATAATTAGATAAAACTATTTTATCACTGAAAGTGAACTGGTGCACGTTAGGTGTTGCCAAGTAAGGCGACGTTGGATTAGGACTCCATGTTCCTAATTAGTAACTAACTTCTAACCCTTTTCCCGCCTATGGCAGTGTCGAGTACCCGTCTTGTCCTCCGACTAGACCCAAGGGTAATGTATTGGACGGCACTTTTGCGTGCCCGTTTGCCCGCCACACTACCGTTAGGCACCACAGTGGGGCTCACCACCGACGCCCAGAAACAAGCAGCTACACCTGGGAATTTGGCCTCATCTACCTGTTGCATACTAAGTTAGAAAGGGTTCTTTTACGTGGAAATGTCGTTGTACACTACGGGACCACCAAGCAATGCTTGAAGCTGACTTCTTAAAAATAAACCATGCTGCAATGAGAATAAAAAATGTTGACTTACAGAATTTGAAAGTCCAACACACACCAGCGTCACCAAAATCAGCATAAATAAATTCCACAAAGACATTTCAGCCCTTAAACTGCAATTTAAGAGAAAATCAGTATTAAGTTTGATGGTGTTTTAGGGCCCTTCAACTGCAATGGTCACTAGAGCTCCCTCCACTGTGCAGTTCTAATGCAGTGTGTACAGCCACTACGCTGTTATGACGATTTTGGATATTAGCAGTACCTAATGTTCCCAAGAGATTACCCATACTAGAACACCGATTTACTGCATTCCCGAGGCACCTTTCTACTGCCACCTTCGACCAGGGTGGAAAACTGAAATTAGGACACGTTTGCAGTTCCTGTATGTCGATTACTGACTGCGAAATGCCTTCACAACACTGACTATGAACCAGGTCAGTTTAAACTAGAGGCAAAGAAGTCCAATTATCTTACCAAGGAGAAACTGGCAGACGTCTTGATTCTTTCCAATGTTAGGAAGTGGTTAGTTAGTACTTGTCCACCAATTTCACAACTGTACTGCTCTTCTCCAGGAGGTTATGCATAATTTTGAAAACCTTTAGAAGGCGCATGTGGCAAATGACAAAATTGGAATTTACACCTGGCAACTAACTAAAAAAAACTTAACTTTATTGTTGCAGTGCCATGCAATGAAGCATATAGGGTTTTAAATATCATATTTATTACTACCTGTACTTTTAAAAAAAAATACCTGTAATTCTGCATTTTATTTTATTGGTATTGATTTTAAACTATAGCACATCACATGTTAATTAAGGTGCATGCCGACGCATTGTGGCATTTTGTTGCTAGGGAACTCCAGAAAATGGAGGGAAGAAGTACTGTAGAAGGCAAGCTAATGCACAAAATATTGGAGTCGCAACCTAAAATTTGGCAAAACCTAGAATAGTAAGTGGTGAACAACAACCATGAGTCCAAATGCCAAATCAAAGATAATGAAGGTCTTGTTAAGAGGTAAGAAAGCTGGGTAAAATAGCAAATAGGGCAAGAAAGGGCATTACTCTAATTATGGTGATAATGAATGTAACATTTAAGGGCACCGGCCAGGGCCGGTCCGTCCATAGGTTCAAAGTGTGCAAAGAACGCGGGCGGCTGCCCTGATGGGGCGGCCAATCAATGTTAACTTGCAGACATTAAGAAATTATGTGAAAAAAATTTAGGGGGGCGGGGCGGCCTCGACATAACTGCACGTGGGCGGCCGAACCCATAGGACCGGCCCTGGCACCGGCATAAAATGATCTAAGGCTGCAGCCATGGGTGTAGTGGAGAGAAGCAAGGAGATGAAAGAGGTGCAATATTCAATGATTAAAGCGGAGAAATGCATGGTCATGGTGGAGTGGTGAGGAAACTTTTCTTTTGCCAGTGTCACCTAGTGAAAAGAGGAGCAACTACAAAACGGGTATTGAAAAACGGTCACCACACTGTGAAAACAAACTTTTTTATTTCCACCTCTCCTCTTTTGTTCACCTCTTTCCTATCTTCTTTCCTCCCCTCGTCACTATGGCCACTTCCATTGCAATGTGACCTTTTGTTTTCATAGCACTCCTCACTGCTATCCTAACCATTCTGCTCTCCACTCCACCATGTCCACAGCCTAACCCATGATCTTACGAATTAGGTAAGGGTAGAGGGGGGGGATACAGACACCTAAACTACAGCTCAAGGGATGGAGAACGGCTGTATTGAGTTGGACACACGAGTTCTTGTCTGATAACTGAAGTTAAGCATGCAACCCTAGCTAGTAATATAGTGCTCACCATGAAATTTGACACATTGGTGGGTGGCAAAGAATGAGTCCTCTTCAAAAAAAATAGGGAAAACATTGAAGTTGTACTTGCCATTGCTAAATGAAGCCTGCCATTTGACCTTTTTCAAACCCCCTAATTTATGTAGTGAACTTCCCTACCTTCTACCTCCCATGCTTCATCTTTCGTGGCAAGCAGTATAGCCCGAGTGACAACTTTGGAACACTGCGTACTGCTAATACCCAAAATCGCCAGAACAGTGCAGTGCACCTGACAGCAGTGTAAATCCAGCGCAAATACTGCTTCTACAATCAACCGAATGCCAATTGCAATACAGAACCAAGGAACTTCTCAAACCATAAATGTCTGAAAACTTGTCAGAAGATAGCGAAGCAGGGTCGGATCCAGGGGGAACAACACACCAATTGCTCCCCTCAGTGCTTCAATGGGGAACATATTTCAACTGATGCATGATTCAACATTGCAAACTAATGAGACATTTTTGCATTGCTATCCTCATTTCTTTACTGCCAGTCCACAATTGCAGTGCAACCTGCAGCTGCCTAAACCACTGAAGATGAGACAGCATCTAAGGGACAGTAACAAGGACCCATTGTAATTGCTAGCTAGAATCATACTAAGGAACTGTGAATATTTAAAATTAAGTAGAGCACACTTTTGTTGAAGTGCTCCTCCCTTGATCCGCCCCTGTAGTAAACGAATGGGGGAGCGGCGAATTGCGTTGGACACATCAGTTCTCGTCTGATCACTGAAGTTAACCAGCGCAACCCCAGCTAGTACTGACATGGGTGGCCGCTTGGGAAAACAAGGTACTGCTAAAACCCAAAATTAGTCGCATTAGTGTAGTGTCTGTGCAGTCTCTGCATCAGAACTATGCTGTGGCCGGGGCTCTAATGACCTTTGCAGTTAAAGGGCCCTAAAACACCAACAAACAACAACAACAAGTAAACTAATGCCAACAATTGCTCACAAGCAAACTTTCAAACTGGGACTGCAAAATGAGTTTTAACAGCTGCACAAAACATCTGCGAATGTTTGCAAACATGATACGCACTGGGTGGAGAAGTCACATCTGCATGAACTTGATGCATTTTGAAACGATTGTTTTATTTCACTGATTGCGGAAACATCACAGAATTTTCAGTTTTTTCGGGAGTCCAAGAACTTTTGATGGAGATACGCTACAAAATTTCGGCCACATTCATCACATGGAAGAATTCACCTTAGAGATGATGATGATGATGGTGTAGCGATGTGATATTTTTAAATGCTTTTCAACGTTCGGAAACAACTACGTATTTACTTTGCTGTTTGGTGGTAGATACTAGTGTAAAACTAGGTAACAGCCTTCACCTTTAACAGTAAAATGTCTACAACTTCAGTAAACGTTTGTTGCATCATTAATTCAATTTATTTATGCTGCAGTTGGTGTGCCCAATTTTGCTTTCGATCCAACTCAAAAAGGAAACCACATTGGTGTAAACTCCAGGAATGCCTTCTGCACCACATGCAACAAATCCATAAGAAACTACTCCAGCCACTTTAAATACTCCACTGGCGTCCACAGCAATAGGACCTCCAGAATCGCCCTGTAGAGTGATTGGAATGCATTCAGCTCAACACTCATTATTAATCATCATTTCGAGCCCTATTTCCGCCTGTGAAATAGCAGGGCACGCCATGTCCCTTAAAATTAGGAACGCTTGGGTGAACTATAAATCAGCTATAAAAAACCATTTCAGAAAGAGGAAACGTCACTTAGGGATAAAGTCTTCAAGAGGTCCTTTGCATTCATCGACGCCAGGAGGAACAAGATGCTTCCTGCCATTATGAGGACCGTGGGACATCCTTGCCTTTCGTTTCTGCTTTATCCTACCAAGCTTTCGCATATTCCACCCTAAGCTGGAAATAGGCCTCTTAATGATGATCAACATTTTTCAGATTAGTAACAGACAAGGGCCGTCTGGCAGAGAAGATAGTAGTTATCCGTGTATCACTACACGCGGTCTTACCCGACAAGAATCTTTGCCTTTCTCACCACCAGCGCAAATATTGTGGTCATGTACTATTTTTTCTCTACCAGGTAAACGGTGATGAACCATCTTCTTACAAGTTTCCACGCCTAGAATCTTCATAGATAATTCCTGAAGTTGCATACTCTGTTCACCCTCTGTATAACAGAATACAATTAGTTAGCAAGCAGTTCGATTTTCTGTTATTTTAGATCAGATTAGGTTGCACTGTCGGAAAAGTCATGAAGTATTTTTGTTTTTCATCAGTACAATGCGTCATGACCTCTCGAATAACCCACATGATGTCAGCAAGGGATTAAATCCAAAACCCAGGATTTTGCCAATCGACATGCATCTTTTACTTCCTGCAAAAGGATCTTCTCACTGCACATCACACAAAGCTAACGAGATAATGGTTTTACTTCTCTTTTAACAAAAACACTGTTCTGCTTCCCCCTTAATTAACCAGGAATTGAACCAGGATCCACAGCTAATTAATGATTGTGTCGAGACATCCCGAGAATTTATTCCTGGGTGCATTACGAGTCTTTTGTTGTCTCGATTCCCGGAAATTTCGAAAATACTAACCAGAGTCAAGATTGTTCGTTTCAGAGAGCTGATGGAATTAGGAACGAGTATATTAGGATAGTTTGCGGGTGGGGGACATCATTGAAAATATGAGGGAGTGTAGATTGAGGTGGAATGGACATGTAATGAGAAGAGGGGAGGAGGAGCTCATTAGGTCCATTACAGGAATACAGATGGTTTGGAAGCACCTAGAAGCAAGGGCAGAACAAAGTAAAATTGGGAGCAGGTCGTGTGGAAGGATATGGTAGTGTGGGATGGACGGGGACCTGGATTTTTTACCATGAAAGATGGAATAATTTCATTTGAATATGTGTTTGATATACCATAAAATCTGACACAGTCTACACCTCAAATGCAGTCCGCACTTCAAAATTCCTACTGTAGTCAGTGGCGTAACTTGTAAGGGCAAGGGGATCAAATTGTCCCGGGCACTGGACAAAGAACCAACATTATAAATAAGAACATACTCTTGTTACATGTCGTGAACAGAACGTACTACATAATCGTGTTCTTCAGTGTAACAAAAATGTTTCATTTTTAGTCCACACTCACATAGTTCTCACTAAATGAGCCTATGTTTGACATATAGTCCACAGACTAGGCGAGATATTACGTTATATACAGTCGGGTCTCTTATGCAGGGGATGCGCGTTCCATTGAAAACCGCATAAAAGACTAATTACAGTAAAACACGTTTATAACGTTCATGGCCACAACGTTTTCACGGCTATAGTGTCTGTTTGGGCTGGTCCCGGCAGAGTCGATGGCTTTTAATGGTAGAGGGTCACAGTAGAGAAGCGTTTGCTTTCACGGCTATAACGTTTGCAAGGCCCTGGTGGGCAGCCAAGGTTTTCGTATCCTATCATGGATATGAAAAACTTCCAACCCGTATGTGCACATGTCCTGATTAAGAATGTTTCATATGTACAGAATGCACAACATAAGCTGTGCATTACAAACATTGTACATGAACAGACCACTCAATCTTGCTAATGTGTGGTTTTAGTAGTAATGACACAAGCGACCTACAATTGAGGTGGCAAAACGATTTACAATGAACTTGTGTAAAGGTCAGCCAAGATACCAAGAGGATACGTGTGCCTCAACATCCAGAAAGGGAGTGGCAAATTGCATTGGACACATCAGTTCTCATCTTATCACTGAAGTTAAGCAACGCAACCCCAGTTACTACTGACATGGGTGGCCACTTTGGAAAGCTGGGTACCGCTATTATCCAAAAATCGTCGCATTAGTGTAGTATCTGTGCAGTCTCTGCATTAGAACTACATTATGGAAGGGGCTCTAATGACCTAGTAGTTGAAGGGCCCTAAAACACCAGCAAACAAACAACATCCAGAGGTGGAAGCAGCCATCCACCATGAAGCAATCATCAATTCTTGATTATTGTACACATAGGGAAATCATTCACAGTATGTACCCCAACATGACGTTTTACCACTACACGGTATTATGGATGGAAAAGCACAAAAACGCATATCATGGCTATAGCGTTTTCACAGCTATAACGTTTGTTCCCTTTGGTCCCCAACAAAACGTTATAACCGTGTTTTACTGTATATGGAAAAATTAGGGATATGTTCCATAGATTTTAAAATGGCATAAAACCAAAACAGTTAATTAAAATTATGGTACAACCACATATAAAAGAGATTCTTTGAGATGCTGAAAAAGATTTATGTACATCCTTAAATAAAATTGCATTTAAATTCAATTCAAAGTCAATTATCTATCTGATAAGGGTATGCACCATTTGCAACCTGGTTCTAAATCACTTTAATCATCAGAAATAACCGTCTATGCAATTTTCTTTGGTATAAGCCAATAAGTAAAAGTATGACTATTCGTAAGTAGCAGAAGCTTTTACAATATTTCATGGTGCCCCTGTGAAGAGGCTGCATCTCCCTGGTGCACTGCAGCCAGTGCCGAATTTACCATTAGGCTAATTAGGCTGAAGCCTAGGGCCTCAACATTTAACGGGCTTCAAAATTTAAGAAAAGGGCCTCAAAATTGAAATAGCCTAGCGCCTCTCAATATCTAAATCCGGCACTGACTGCAGCACAGTTTGGGAATCACTGGTATAAGCAATAAATTTCCACAAACGTCATTTTCATACTGCAGATATCTCTGCTATGACAATGTAATCGGTAATTCAACTTCGTGATGATGATGATTCTACTAAATATTTATATAATTCACAGTATCCAAAAACACTTCTGCAACTGTTTCAGAATTGGCTTCAAATGATTTTCTAGTTTTCTGCAAAGATGAAGACTATCTTTAATTACTTTTCCAGTAAGAGGAGCTTGCTTTCTTCACTTTCTGGACCTGCTACTACATCTAAAGCTAGTTTAATAATGTCATCATTTTAGACATCATCCACCAGCAGTTCTTTTATATCATCGTGGTTAACAATATTAAAATCACCAAAATTAATTTTAATTTAAGAACATTCAGTGCCGATTGCTTTCAGTGTGAAGCTTCAATACGAGGTGAAACGAATGAAATTAAATATCGACTTGTTAGTGTTAAGTATCATGTTCAAGTAGGAATCCCCTATTGCAAATGCTAATTTCTAACAGACTTATTTGACTGGCTAATCCAATGGCCGGTGGATTTCATGATGCCATGAACCAAACCTTTGGTTCCCCACACAGTGCCATGGACCTTAGGCATCCTATACTTCCTGAACAAACATGCTGTATACATTTGTCCAAAATGTTTAGTGAAATACAAACCACACATCTACAAAACCACATAAAGAGACCCAACTGTATTCACTAAATAAATAGTTCAAATATTTTCCATTTGTTTCAATACATTCATACCTACTTGCATATGTATGTTTTTCCTAGTCCCGAGAATTCCCAGGACTTCTCAAAATTTGTGTCTCGAGTCTGAGGAATTAAAAAATCCTGACACCTCAGAAGTCCTACAACTAATTCTAAGCGCCCAACTTGAGCCAAGTTTCATTTGTAGGTTTTATTTCTGTCGTTCGCCCTGTGAGCGCCCCTCCCTTTGTGTGTGTCTCATTCTCCTTTTTCTGCCCGACTGTATTGTTGTCAGTCTCAGTTTGTCCATATATTTCCCTGTCCGTCCCTTTCTATCTGCATTGTCTGCCTCTATTGACCATCTCATTGACCGTCTCCGTATGCTGCGTCTCATTGTCGAGAGTCTTTGACTTACCGTTTTGTAATAACCCCCATCCAGTCACAACACCCATAGAGTCCACAAAATTATCATCCTGATTTGGCAAACAGATTGGTTTAACTGAGTGACAGAATTCCACAGAGTTTGCTAGTTTAATCAATGCGATATCATTTTTAAAATTAGTCTTGGTATAACTTTCATGTCTACAACAAACGAAAAAATAAATTGGTTAAGTAAAAACCCTCAAATAGTATTTTTGTTGGCGATTACTTACATATATATATCCTCTATGTCCCTTGTAAAACCCACTTCTTTCAGATGTGAAATCCCGAGCCGCACTTTGTTCTCCTTTATGTTAGTTTTCAAATCACCCCTAATATGAAATTTGTGAGTGAAATTTTGAGACCAACATGTTCAGAGCGCAAGGGACCTGGAATTAATAAAATGTAAAAGCTTCCTTTTCCAAGCTACAGCTTGATATTACTCAACACGCCAACTAAAGGTCCTCCCTTGCACACAAAAGGTATGGTCTTGGTGTATAATGTCTCTTCTTTGAGTGGTCCAGTCTCTCATTTAATGTAGGAAAAATAAAATGTCTTATTTCTGCACTCTAGGGGAAATGATTTGCACACTGGAAAATTTTCAGTCTCTGTGATTAAATAATCTATTAGTAAGTATGAAAGCATAGGAGGATTATGGTAGCTTTTCTGCAGGAAGCCAGGTGGAAGGGGATAGATCAAGGGTCCTTGGTGAGTGTTACAAGCTTATACAGTATATACAGCCAGTGAAGGGGAAGAATTGGGGCGAGTATAGTATTGAATAGTGAGCTGCAGTAAGGGGGTCACCTAACTTAGAAGATTAAACAGCAAGTTAATGTTGGTTACAGTAGTTTGGCAGAGAGTAGTGCTCCACCTGACCAGTGCATAAGCCTCTGGAGCTGGTCTGGACAAACCCACCAAGATGGGTTTCTCGAGAGTCTTTGATGAATTGGTGCACTCAATA
Source organism: Trigoniulus corallinus (assembly GCA_013389805.1). NCBI lineage: Eukaryota > Metazoa > Arthropoda > Diplopoda > Spirobolida > Trigoniulidae > Trigoniulus > Trigoniulus corallinus. Next base: position 9,515,604 of record JAAFCE010004287.1, read on the forward strand.
GATTTTCAGGTAACGCAGCATAAAGTGAAGGAGTGGTTATTTATTGGTGAGGACATCGATGGTCATATTAGCAAGGACAGGCAGGTGTACGAGGAGGTACTTGGCGGATGGGGTTATGAAACGATTAGCTTAGAAGGGCAGGTAATCTTTGACTGAGCAGCAGCCCATGGCCTTGCATTGTCAAATACATGGTTTAGGACAGGGGTCGGCAAACTGTGGCTCGCAAGCCACATGTGGCTCTTTGGCGCTTTGAATGTGGCTCTTCCACAAATGACTGTGTTGGTGCACCGGCATGCACCACAGTATTCTTCGAGTGACAGAAGACGTGGAACAGGCGGTATGTGGCGTTTGGAAGGCACAGTTGACTAAGGCCTTTCGTCCACTACCACAATTCAACTGCAACTCAACTGAAATAGAGCAACTAAATTTAATTGCAATGTCACTTTCGTCCACAGATGCAAGTCTTTGGCAATAGTTGCACTTATGATGCCGAGTAGTTCAGATGAAGAGAGAATTGTGTGAATGACGCAAATTATTTGTCAGTTGCAATGAAACTGACATGCTCAGTTGCAATGCAACCCGTTTCCAAACAGTTGCCTTTACATTGCGTTGCATATCATTAACATGAGTCAGACTAGCATCCAACTGAAAAGGAACTAAAATTTGATTACTTTTCAGTCAAGTGGCAGATATGCTGTGTCAGTGGACGAAGGGCCTTATGCACGAGATGAGAGAGTCATTTAGTCAGCAGTCTCATTGTGTAAAGTGGTCAGTGCTTGATGTGTCCACAAATCACATGCTTGTGGCAAAAGTATCTTCTTGAAGCACAAAGTTACCTGTATTTTTCTAACCAGCCATTTCCAAAAATTTAATTTTTATCAATTATTAAGTTAATAATGGTGTTACTACCTAGATAGTTTAAGTTTAGGAAATTTGGCTCTCAAAAGAAATCTCAATCATTGTATTGTTGATATTTGGCTCTTTAGACTGAGGAATTTGCCAACCCCTGGTTTAGGAAGAGGAATGAGCACATTAACACGTCCAACTAACCACAAGGAAGGTCACAGATAGATTTCATTATGGTCGGAGGGCAACAGACCAGAAGTTTGGTCATTGCTTGGCCCTCCCCAGTGACAATTTTCAAAAAGAATGTGGCCATAGGTTACTTATGTTAGAAATCCAAGTGAAAGTGACAGGCAACACACATTCATGGAAAGGTGAGCAGGTGAAAATTGCAGGAAGCACACAGGTAGTTAGACTAGGATGGGAAGGGCCAGCTGATGTTATGTGAGGCAGAGCCGCCAGAAAAATTAGAAAGTGTGGGAAAGCCATTCTAGGCCAGGCAAGAGTACGAGGTTTATTTTGGGCCAGGTGGACATGGTGATTGAATGACAAGGTGGAGGCCACCATCAAACAAAAGAAGGCTACATTCCACTGGCTGAATGAGATAGACCAAGGCCACAGCTAGGAGGACCATTGCCTTGGTCAAACACCAGAAGTATGAGGCCCTCTATGATCAGTTAGAACCAAAGGAAGAGGAGAGAGAAGTTTTTATAGAGAACAAGGCTAGAAATAGTGTAGCTGAAAATATATCCAGAATCATAACAATGAAGGATAGCAAAGGTAGGGTTCTGGTTCCTCCCTGCTGAGGTAAAGAAGAGGTGGGAAGAGTATTGCCACAGCCCCTCGAATGCTGCATTGGAAGAGGACAAGAATGAGTGAGCCGACGTTGTCAAAAACACTGCCACTGGTGATGCAACGCCTGAATGAACATGGCCTTGCAGCCTCAATTGAGTAATTAAGGCCTTGGTCTTAATATCAGTTATAGGAAACGAAATAAAATGGGTCTTGGAAGTGATTTGCATGACGCCATAAACCTTGTCAACATTTTACACACTTGGCAGTCTCCATATTTAATCATCAAATTAATTATGCTTACTTTTGCAAACAGTGAGCTGCTGTAAGAACATATTCTTTGGAAATTAAGGCTCCTCCACAATAGACTAAGTTATTACGTGAAATGGCAGCCTGGAAAAAAAAGCAAATCGGAAATATTATAGCACTCCATGGGTCAACGTCAGTTACGTCACCCTCAGGGGAACAGTACACGCAACCAATTTCTCAGTACAGTGATACCTCCGTTCACAAACATAATCAGTTCCTTGGTTCTGTTCGTGAAACGAAAAGTTCGTGATCCGAATCAATTTTTCCCCATTGCAGTTAATGTAAATCCAAATACCGGTAACACATTTTTGTCCTAGAAAACTCAACATGTAATGGTTTTATGTGTGAAAATACAGCAATGCAGAAAGGAAATAAATATTAGCAAACGAAAGTGCAGTTCGTGGGGTGTTCTTGTGTAGCTATAATTTCATTTAGGGCTTTTAACACCACCTCCACTAACAGCACTTCTTTTGATAGCCATAGCAAGGGATAAATTTAATTAAATAAAGAAAAAACTAAAATATCAACAGTTATTGTTAGGACCCTACTGGTGGGGTAGACCGGCATCCCCCCAGACAACTCGGCCAATACTTCCTGCAGGTTCCAGACGCCTGGCTGGGGTGCCCTCAGTCAGAGCATTTTTGGTGAATCGCAGACCCGACCCTGCCACAGGCGGGATAAGGGTATGATGATGATGATGTTAGGACTACTGCACCCATGCATGATGGGTGAACACGATTGCTGCTGAGGGCATTGCTGTATGCAGGATTCTGTGCGCTTCATGCATGCGTGTTCACTAACCGAAGCATCGTTCGTGAACAGAAGCAAAATTTGTTTGCAAATGGTGTTCGTAGATCAAGTTGTTCATGGACCGAGACGTGCGTGACCCGAGGTATCACTGACTAACTGATGTCACTAAACCACTCTGGCTGGTGATAAAATGAGCCTATGGTTGGGTCTGTCTTCCACTCCCACTAGGTTTCCATCCACCCAACACCTAACGAGCTCACCCTCCCCTCATTACATGGCCACACCACCTCAACCTATTCTCCCTCATTTTTTCCACGACGTTCCTAGTCCCTAACTAGTCCCTTTATAAGTAACTCATGTCGGTGGGTCCTTCTTCTATGTCGACCTCATTGGTCCAAAGAAGCACCGTTTCAACAGATTATACAAGTTCAACTTACCATCCAGGGGTAGCTGTCGATGTCAATGGATTTACCGCCAGCTATACGGCCAAATATGACGCATTCCACTGGAATGACAAGAATGTGAGTTGTAACATTATTGGAGCCCAGAGCAAAGAATTTTTGGTGCCGCCAGAAATAAAGCTGAAATATTTAAAAAGAGAAAAGTTTTGCAGAATTAAGACTTCAGGTCCCTAGGCGATTGCGTACCTTGCGTATCATCACTGGGAACCGGTGGTAATTATGGAATCAAAACCCTTTTCCCACTTACGACAGAATTTCAAGCGGCAGGGTGGGGATACCTACTTTTGTTCAACGGGGGACACTTGGGCTATCTGTTGAACGACATGTTTATGCAGTTGGCTGAAGCAACTATTCGTATTTATCTTCAGCCTACTGTTCGTTGGGGCACTTCACCGACCTCCTACAAAGCATAGCAACTAATACCTCTTATCCCGCCAATGCCAGGGTCGTGTACCCATCAGATTCCTGTCCAGGGCTCAGTTGTAACGCAGAAACTGCCCAAACACTATGCTGATTCGACGATTTTTGGGTATCAGCAGTACCCAGTTTTTCCAAGCGGCCACAAGGGTGATATATTGGACAGTGCTTTCCCGCAGCCGGCCGCCAGCCAAAGCTACATACCCTGCGATTATTTATCGTCGGCCTACTGTTTCGTTTGGAGACTCTCCGGGCCCCTACACCTGGAAAATTTGCCCCCTCTACCCACTGCATATGAGAGAGGGTTCTTTAAGATGTAAATGCCATGGGACACCACACGGTACCTCGGTATTACTTCTCATCCGAAGGAAGGCGCACTCTGAGCTCTCTCACCCATAAGAAGCCTCGATCCAGTATCGACCCTGGAACCAATGGCGCAGTAATCGAGCAGGCTACCTATTGCGCCACTGAGGCAGGTCTCCACCAAGCTCCTACATCTAGGAATTTTGCCGATGTAATCGTTGCATGGTAGAAGGAGTTCTTTAACGTGCCAACTTGACTTCCCATCTGACGGAAGATGCACTCGGGCCCCCCTGTCTCTCCAGAAATATGCAAACGTGGACTCCAGAGTTTGGTTTTAAAGATTTGCCGGTACGCATCACCAACTACTTACCACAAATCGCTTTGAACTCGTGATGAAAGTCTGCAAAACAGAATGAAGTGGATTTGTAAATTCAAAAGATCATTTTTTTCACAAAGAAAACCCAATGCTTCAGTTTGCTTTTGGCGCCCAGGCCTAGAAAATGAGGGCAATGGAACAGGACCTACTGCTAAGTGAAGATTTTGATTGTTTTATTCTTTGATTTAGAACCAGAATTCTAAAGCACAACCCTCAAGTCACCAGAATCCTAACTTTAAAATAGCAATAGCTACCCATTAGCCTTACCCGTCCTGAAGCCTCTAGCATTCTTCCACTGCCCCAAAATTTGGCATCTTTTATACATGTTGTTTTGATCACCTTCAACTCAGCAAAAATTTTGCAGCAGTGGCTGCCACACAGAAAATTGTGTTTCAGGTTTTAGCCAAAACTTTGTTTAAAAATAAAGGTCAAGTGTCGTTTTCCTTGCTGCTTGAAGTAAGTAGCAGACTTTCAATGTAAGGCTTTCTGCAAGGAAGTGCGAGTTTTCATAACTATGTCATGCCCTTATCCGAATTTCACGAAGGATTGCACCCCTTCCCCGAAATCCTCCAAAGCCTCTCTCATCCCTAAATGTAGCACTGATCTAAGCCAGAAAACCATGACGAAACTCAAGATACAAATGCAATCTGCCAACTAAGATGTCAACATTGACTGAATTTTCACACAACAGTGAAAGTTTGCAACCCCCGAAAAAGAGAATGAAACGGCTGTTTTGGGTGCTTACCATCATCTTCTGGCAATTCAAAGTCGTTGGCCCTTACGGTGAAAAGTTCCTTAAAAGGGATTTTTAGAAACAATTAAAATCACGGTTGGTAGAAAGAAATCCTGGCAAGTTGCTTTCAACAGAGTACATGACAAAACATTTAACACTTCATTCTGGGACCTCCACTTCCCAACTATGGCAGTTTCAAAGCATCCAGACCTCAAGGTCACCCAGGGTTATCTAAATTCTAAACGAATACTGGTTTCAAAGAGGTTATTTGGATTGCTGAAGCAACGGAAGGCAGAATCAGGTGTGCAATCGGTGCCGGATTTAGATACTGAGAGGCCCTAGGCTATTTCAAATTTTAGGCTCTTTTCGAGCCCTTTTGAGGGTCTTTTATTAAATTTTGAAGCCCGCTAAATGTTGTGGAGTGTTAGTCACTGCGTGCAATGAAATTACAAGTGGTGGAAGTAATAGTAATTTAACCATCATTGTTCCCAACTCTTTTACTGACCATTTCTCGATTTGTTTGTTGGTGTTTTAGGGCCATTCAACTACAAAGGTCATTAGAGCCCCGTCCACAGCATAGTTCTTATGCAGAAACTGCACAGACACTACACTTACGCGACGATTTTTGGGTATTAGCAGTACCCAGTTTTCCCAAGCGGCCACCCATGTCAGCACTAGCTGGGGTTGCACTGCTTAACTTCAGTGATCAGACAAGAATGGTGTGTCCAACGCAATTCGCCGCTCCCATGCCACTTTGTGCATCCCCTCAACCGATAGAAGGCATCGGCTTGGGAAACCTGGGTACTGTTAATACCATTGTAGTTGTAGGGCCCTAAAACACTAGCAAGACAATTGATCGGGCTATATCCTTCAAACATGGACTTACGAAATCGAGTTCGCTAGTAAATGATTGTGTCCAAAAGGATGGCTTGGGCAACGCACATATGCTCTGAGTAAGCCATATTTCCGTTGCTTCTCTGGGTGGTCACTGTCAATTGAAATCTGTTGAAGCAATTCCTGAATTGGGACTCTCGGATCTTGAAACTCCAACACATACCAGCATCAGTAAAATGAGCAAAAACCGATTGCACAGACTCATTTCAGCATAGGTCCTGCAAATTTAAAGAACAGTAACATTAGCTCCGCAACTGTCCCTTCTGCATATCCCAATTCGACTTAGAAATTAGCCATGGCAAACCTATTTTACGCCTAGGTCAGGGTCGGGTTCCCATCTGTTCCACTGTAACCAGGAACAGATGGGCAAATTGTTAAACGGCATTATTATACTGACACCTGTCAACCTAATGCGGGACACTAACACAAACCCTTTTCTGGTCTACGGCAGGTCAGTGACAACTTTTGCCACACTAGGACACATGATCCATCCGTTGGACTTCGGTCCAGTATTCAACTTTGAAATTCGGAAGTAATGTTATTCCATCTACCATGTGTATTTGCAGATGGGGACAAATAGAGAGTCAACAGGAAATTGGATTCCTGGAACATCTCCCTTCCTGAAATTTTCTACAGGTCCTCATGAACCCTTGACGTCCCTCCTCTACAATGCGTTTCGCCTTCAGATTGTAACACCAAATTCATATTCACCTGACTCTGCCATGGTCTGGAAGTGCTTTTGTGGCACTTTCAAACAGAAAATTTGTCTGTATTTTACATACTTACACATTTACAAATTTCTAGGTGTAAGAGCTCGCTCCCGCTCCCTGATGTCGGGGGAATTCCTCAACGAATAGTAGACCGACGATAACCTCGAACAGTAGACCCTCGAGTCCATTCAGAGGGACAAGATGGGTGCCCGACCATGCCATTGGCGGGAAAAGGGTCAGGAGTTGCTTTGTACTACTGAAGCATCCCAAATTCAACACGACCTTTCTTCATTTTTCTTCACCGGGGGTATTTTGTACCGCTGACGGCTGTAAACCGAGCTCCTACACCAGGAAAGTTTGCCAAAACACAGGCCTACTTGACTCCATGTAGTAAGGGCACTTTCGAACGCAATAACATCGTGCACACCCAGTGCCGAATTTAGATATTGAGAGGCCCTAGAGTATTTCAATTTTGAGGCCCTTTTTCAAGCCTTTTGGAGGCCCTTAAGTTTTGAAAGCCCGCTTGAGCCTAATTAGCCTAATGGTAAATCCGGCACAGTGCACACCACACAAGGCCACTCTCTCCTTGCCTGTAATAAGCCAACCGCCTCAGTCCAACATTGAATCAAATTCAACCAACAGCTGCTCATGAGCATTTCTCATTTAGAAATAAGTTTAGGATCTTACCGAGAAGCAATTGGGAACTATCTTGCTTTTCATCCAAACCAGGAAGAGGTTGACTAGCACTTGTGTCCCAGTTTCAAAATTATTCTTTCCTACTCTGAGCTGGTTATGTATTACACCTCCGAGGCCAAATCAAACAGCTGAAAAATGAACGTGTGTCAAGTGAAAAAAAATTGAATTCACAAGTAACATTGTGAAAAAAACGTAAATCAATACATTGTTCCAGAGCCTCATTCTTTATGAAGTATATTGTAATTTAAACGAGCAACTTCTAATGAATTTAAATTAATTCTGCATTATTATTATTTTATAAATATTATATTTCGATATGTATCATTGAATTTCAACACTGAACATTGATACATTGTTGCTAGGTAAACGCAAAAACAACTCCTAGCCCCTTCCCCGCCTATGGCAGGGTGGGGTACCCACCTGTCTCTGAAAGAATCATAACGTTGTTGTTGTTTGTTGGTGTTTTAGGGCCCTTCAACTACAAAGGTCATTAGTGCCCCGTCCACAGCATAGTTCTTATGCAGAGACTGCACAGACACTACACTACTGCGACGATTTTTGGGTATTAGCAGTATCCAGTTTTCCCAAGCGGCCACCCATCTCAGTACTAGCTGGGGTTGCGCTGCTTAACCTCAGTGATCAGACAAGAACTGGTGTGTCCAACGCAAGTCGCCGCTCCCATGGACCATTCGGACTACCTATTAGACCATGGGTGGCCAACTTCTCAGGAGGCAGGCCAAATTTAAGAAATAAAATTTCCTGCCGGGCCACGCGCCTAATTTTTTTTGTTGTTAAGTTGTCCGAGTGCCCTTGGCATCTGTCCCATTGCCAATGCCTCGCTATGGCTCTTCAACAAGGCGCAAGATTTAGAGAAGGCCTCACCAATCAGAGAAGTTTGGAAACCCCACAACTATGAACACTTTAAATGATGGATACACACACCATGTCAGGGAAGTACCTCTAGAATTTTCCGCCCTAGGTAGACGCTTAGGTTCGTCTGCCCCATGAGCCGCCTGTGGTCAAACGCTTGCCTGGTTGATGCCGACTCATGAAGTAATGTTCTTTTGGTGATATTTACAATAATTTTATGTTCATTTGACCTAGCTCCGCGAGCCTCGTTTTGGCCACCCCTGCATTACACAGTACTTTTAAGGAGCCGATTGCCGACCACAGCTACATACCCTACGGTTATTGATAGTCTGTCTACTGTTCGGTGAACAGTTCCGCCGACGCCAAGGGAGCTCCTACACCTGTAAATTTCGCCTCAACGACCCGTTGCAGAGTAGAGAGGGTTCTTTTACGTGCAAATGACATTGTGCACCACACGGGACCATGGTTTTACTCTTATCTGACAGAAGGCGCCTCTTTCTCGGCCGAAAGATGCCAACCCACCTCGATCCGGTATCTAACCAAGAACCATTGAAGTAATAATCGAGCTCACTACCTTCCGTACCACAAGGTGCTCGCTACATCCAGAAAATGAAGGTGAAAACGTAGGAAGCAGTCTAAGGATGGAGCAAACCCAGGAGATGGGACACCAAAGGAAAATCCAACAACAGAATCAGTCGTCAAGGATAGCGTAACAGGTTATGGGGCACCATAAGCCCAGATTAGAGAATGTAACTGCAAGGGTATTTAATAAACCTCAAAATAATTTAAATACAATAATTACCATTATGCCAAATAAGATATTAAATTGATATGATCCTGCCAGACACCACACTGAACTTTCAGACAGAAACCACACTTAGGATTTCTCACCAACACCCTATTCAGACGCGAGTGACGGGGCAATGTCCTAGGGCGACAGCCGTTGGTGATTTATATGAAATAAAACGCACCAGGAATACTTGCTACAGTACTTCGCTAACTGCGCAACATACATAAGTTCTACCAATTACTGCACAGCACAAACTTAATACTGTATATTGAACAAATCATGGATTGAATTTCGCAACAGTAGGTAGTAGAATGAAATGGGATTCATCCAAGAGGAACTGCGCACCTAGATTGATTGATTTATTGGAGTTTTAGGGCCCCTTCAACTACAGGGCCATTAGAACCCCAACTTCTGCGTAGCTCTAATGCAGAGACTGCACAGACACTACGTTGTTACGACGGTTTGGGTATTAGCAGTACTCAGGGTTACCAAGCGGGTCACCCATGACATTACTACCTGGGGTCGCGTTGCTTAACTTCAGTGATCAGACGACATATAACTGGTGTGTCCACAGCAATACAGCCCCTGATTGGCACTTCGAATCACCGAACCCACCTGCAGATGTAGTGCCCTATAGTCCACAACGGTAAAATTCTTTGAAGCAAACTGAGTGTTACAGGCTACAATTGCATCGCAGACAGCTTTTCCAGGGGTTGGTCAAGCTAAGCTTACAGTCAAGCCACCCTTTGCAAGCACTAAGTGCTGTTAAAGCAGAATAACCCGACATAGGCCTCCGAATTACTGCTGCTTTGGCGTATCTGCCTGCTACGATTACATATTATTATTGTTATAATCTTCAACGAAATAAACGTTAGACGTTCCAACTTCAATCTTTCGTTTCTTTAGTTTAACCGCTCATTGTGGCCCTTGTGGCCGACCACCCAAACTAACTACACTAAACCAAAAATATGGCCCAAGGAAGGAAAGTACCCAATTAGAAAAATTGTCACCAAATTAGCATATCACTGACCTAAGCACTACAACTGAACCTCTGTGGTGGGGGTCAATAATGTGAAGACTACATTTGTGCCTCAGGCCTCTGAGAATTTTAAAATAAATTTTAATATAAAATTTAAAATAAAATTTAACATAAAATTTGAAATAAATTTTAAAATAAAAAGAAGCAAGAACCTACTTGCGAAACGTCAGAACCTCTCCAACAAAAAAGATAAGTATTGTAATTTTTGATATTTTTTGATTAATTAGATTAGTAATTTGAAAAATTGAATTATTTTTATAGAATCTAATTGTTTGTCATTTAAACATTTTTCAGAAGCCTTTTGCCAAGAAGCCACAGAGGAGTGGACTGCAGCCTAGAAGACACCAAAAGCTAAGTTTTAAACTCGTTTTTCTTGTCTCTATCTGTAGTTCTTATCTTAATACTTTTTTGACCTGCAATTTTCAGTTTTTTTTCTTTTATTTTAAAATTCTCTTGATATAAATAGATCAAATTTTGACAAACGATGTAATAAAGTATTGTAAACATAATGTATATTTCACTTTTTCTACATTAACTATTTTTCACGTTTATTACACAAAACACCTCTTGCCAATACTTTTTTCATCCACTGTATAAGTAAGTCGGACTGTAGTTAGTAGTGATAAGGGCCCACCACAAAATGCAGTCCTGAAATGCACAAAAGCAACCTAAACAAAGTAGAAATTGAACTCCTTTTAAGAGTTAAATAAAATTCCACTCATTCATTCAGGTCTATTTAACATCAAGTGGGCCAGTTCAAAAAACCATTTACAGTAGGTAAAAAAAGTATAGGCAAACCACGTTTTTTTTTATTTAAAAAACCTCTTGAAAAGTAATACTAAAAAAACAGAATTATACATTTTTTAACAAATGTTTAAATAAAATATCAAAATTTCAAGTAGCTTGAATAAACCATTAATAAATTAAGTGGAAATTACTGAAATTAAGAAACCAAAAAAGTATAGGCAGCCTTCATTACACAATATTGATCAAATTCAAATATTGGAGGTTGCTGGAGGTTCTTGCTGGACCACAATATTAAGAATGGATACCCTCTATACAAGGTTCGCCCGCTATTCCTCCTTTGTCATTATAGGTGAGAAGGAATCTGGAAATACAGCCTTTGGGTGCACTGCTTAACCAACAACGTGTACAGTTCCAGGAAACTATGCTCCGAGGTCTGGGTCTCTGAGCCCCTGGCTATTGATACTCAAAATTAAAAATCTGCTGTTCAGGCTCCAACACACAAGAGGAGCGTCCGTCCCCAATTTCCATAAAACAATGACGTTCCTACTGAAATTTACTACGAAAATGTGCATCGTCTTAGTTCTAAAGCTCAACAAACTTTCCCTAATATTCTGCTAATTCATTGTACTGAAACCTGGCTAACCCCCGAAATTGCAAGTAGTAATTATTTTCCAGACCACTTTGTGGTTCTCTAATTCACTACACTGCAAGCAGCCTTATTTGGCCAATATAGCAGAGGAGAGACCAACTCATTCCTAAATTTGATACTATAAAAACTTTTAAAACCAAACTATATTTCTCGTGGACCCCTACAATACTAGCAATGGTGGGCTTTCCTTTGAGGAAGCCCTCCACTTTTCTGCCGACATAGTCCACCTAACTACTGAGGAGGCGGAATCCTTATTGAAATTAATACTAACTTATTTCCCTAGAAAGCAACCATAGCGATTTTATACTTACTGTTTTACAACATCATACTAATTCATCGAGATTTCATTTGATTGCATGTTATCCCCTCCTTCCCTCCACCCTCATTTTTACCCACTACCTACATCCTAAATCAGTTAGATAGACTTACGACTTTCCTGGCCAATCACCAACAGGGTATGGTAATAGGGGACTTTAACGTCCCCCTGATTAATTGGCAGTCATCTCCACCTATTTATCAATGATCAAGCTACCCAACAAAAGCCCTTGCTGTAATCAGCTTGGTTACTATTCCTTAACTAGAACATAACGTTCCAAACTATTCTTTGCTTTCTTGATCTCTGCTTCTCTAATAACACATGCACTATTTCTCTAGCTACCCCCATCTCAAAAGTTGACCCCAACGTCCCTGCCTAATCTATGTAAAATTATCCTGGATTCCCCTAGTGCAGTGGTGGCGAACCTTGTCTTGAAGACCGGTCACATAACACGAAAAAAAGAACGAAAAAGTTGTCCATGGGTCATTTGCAATCACTATTTAATTTTATGAATAAAAAATTAATATTAATAATGAATATATTAGTTTATTAAAGTAGCAAATAGAGAACATCATCATAATGCCCTTATCCCGCCTGTGGCAGGGTCGGATCTATGGGTTCTAACCTCCAGGTCCCCGTTTAAACCCACACACTATGATGCGATAAACTAGATACGATTCACGTTCGGGTGGGGCACTTAAAATTGCACGGTGGGTCACAGGTTCGCCACCACTGCCCTAGTGCAACACCACTCTCAACACTTAATTGGAGGAAGGGAAATTATGTTGGCATGTACAAATACCTATTTTTTGTCCTAACTCCCTATTACTAGCAGTAGACCACTACTACAGAATTCTGCGGACAGCCCAACAGCTTGCCATTTTGGTTTAACAAAGAGCCAAGAGATTCTCGTATAAGAAAAAGGAAAGCTTTTACACGAAATAAGAATAATCCTTCTTCACATCCGTATGCAATATTTTCCTATCGAAAACTAAAGAGCTTGCTGGACAGAGACTTTTTATTACTTCCCTTATAAACCAACATCAATCACCACCTACATTTTGGCAAAATTACAAGCGTTACTTTGCCCAAAGACATACCTTCATTAGTTTAAAAATACATAATGATTATTTGGTTGAACAAGAAGTGGTTTGTGAAGCATTTTGCGAGACATTCCAGCCACCTCATTTACTAAATTCTGATAATTTCTCATCTCTCCTATCCCTACCCTCTACAACAGCGATTCTCAACCACTGTGCCTCAGTACTTTAGTGTGCCATGAGATTCTGAAAATGTGCCGCCATTATCAGGTAGTGGCCCCTCCCAAAATGAAAATTACTTATTTTTTTCTTCCATGTCTTTACCAGTGGAGCCCCATCAATTTCTGTGGCAGCGGTTCTCTGGACCACTAATAAACTCAAACCCACATTTTCTTCTGGACCCAACATTTTCCCTCCCACTCTTATCAAAGCATCTGGCTCCAGCTCTGGCCAAACTGTTCACGTGGAGCATTTCATCTGCAATAATACCTTCAATCTGGAAAACCGCCTATGTTGCCCTCGTCTTTAAACCACGCTCACAAACCAACCTGGCTAGTTACCAGCCAATATCTCTAATAGCCCCCACTGCAAAGATTTTCGAGCATGTTCTTCAACGAATATTATAGACCTGGTGTGAACCATCACTTGCATCTCAGCAACGTGGATTCATACCAAAAGGATCTACTGAGTCAAACCTCCTCAATCATACTTTGTCTATTCATTCAGCTTATGATAATGCCTCAATAAGATTCTATATAGATGGACTTATCAAAGGCATTTGATATTGTCCCCATTGCTTTTATTACTCCATAAACTACTGGTATATGGCATGGACCCCATCTTGTGTAACTTACTTTCGAATTACCTGTCTAATTGCCTTAATCGGATAAAACTTTACAATTATATAAGCTCATGCTCATAATCCATTGGGGTCCTCAGGGCAGTGCCTTAAGTCCTGTTTGCCCTGTTCATCAATGATTATTTTTTGGCTCCACCTCAACTAACATTTTGGCATTTGCTGATATTAAACTTTCTAACCATATCACCAAACTTCAGGATGCAGTCGTCCTTCAGAATGATCTGAAGGCTATTGAAGCTTGGTTTGCCGACAATGAGTTATCTATCAATCAATTCAAAACCCACATCTTCACTTGGAAACGGAACCCAATTTTCTAGTTACCATTTCCCTAACGCGACACCAATAAATCGTGTTTCTCTAATTAAAGATTTCGGTATTCGACTAAACTAAATTAACATTCGAAGTTCACCTCTACCACCATGCCAATGCTTAAAAGAACTCTGGCCCGGTTAAAGGGACTGGAGGATATCTACCGAAACCCCAAACGTATTACACACACACAGCTGTTTATTTCTCTCATGAGACACAAAATAACCGTTAAAAATTTGGGCAACCAGTCTCCCTTCTCTACGTAAGAAAATCAATTCTCTGCATGACCGATTAGGCACCTGGAAGGAGCACACTGACAAATTGATTGGGAAGGCTGGGCGTGCTCTCCGATTTGTTAGAAGGGTGCTGGGGGACAGCACAAAGGAAGTAAAGAAATAGCCTACTTTTCACTGGTAGGGCCAATTGTGGAGTACTGTAGTCCAATTTGGTTTCCGTTTAGGCAAGACTTATCTTGGGAAATTGAAATGGTCCAAAGGATGGCAGCAAGAGCTGTGCTAAGTCGGTTCTCTCGCAGATTGAGTGCGCCAGGCATGATCAGAATTAGGGTGGGACTCGCTGTCAGAGGCGGGCATCTGATAGCATCAAGCTGTTTAGCAGACTGTTGAAAATAGGTTATCCTTTGCAGAATATAGGGGGAGAAATGATCATCTGTTCAAACCGAAGGAGATCAGGGCCCGAACAGACTCATATTACTGGTCCTTTTTCAAAGGGTCATTCGGCAATGGAATGCTCTTTATGAGTATAAGGTAAAGAACTTTCTGGAAGAAGGTGCCATTATAGTGGGCAGGCGATGTATGGCAGAATAGATGCTACGCTTCAGGTTCCCTGGAGTTTTAGAATGAGTGAATTATTAGGAACGACAGATATTCTCTCTCCACTGGCAATTTGGACTATCACAGTTGCTTGCAGTGTATTCAACTAGAACTAGAACTACATATTGGAATGAGGCTGGTAAACGTTGTATTGCCACATGTGAATCTTCTTGCCATTACTGGTGCCCTACCGACAAACTCCGATGTAGAGGAACCTTACCATTAGAACTCATTATTCGTCTCGCATACTTTTGCTTCATTGCATTTACCATAATAAAGTTAATCCCCCCGATCTTTTCTGAATTGCACTTTGGCCGTATTTACACCGACTGTTCACCCACGATCGTCAGTTCATCTGGGACAACGAATTTTAATAGCCTCAACTTGACGGTAGATTTACTTTCAGCTAATGCCCTTAAACAAAGTATCAATACTATAGGTCCTTTGATTAATTGATCATGGTATGGTCTAATACTTGTTCCTTCAATTGCCCTTTCACTCTTCATGCATAACGCTCAGTACATCTGTGACGCAGGTGCTCGCCAGTGGACCTCCTTTACACTTGAGCCTATTCTCTGAATGCTCCTGTTGAAGTGAAACAAGCTGGCTTTTGCCTTCTCACAGCTCCTATGTATAGGACAGAGTCCTAACAGCCTGGAATTATCTGCTCCTTGGATCTGTGAACTAATGGCGAATCTCAGCATGGTTCTAATAAGTTTTGAATTCAACCATGGAGTAGATCCTGTTCCCAATGCACCTCCACAACTCAGCCCATACCTAATGACAAACCAATCGCTGACTTATAGACTGCTGGCTAATATCAACAATATAACTTTTTGTGCCTAATCTTATGTTATTTCGAGCACCCCATTAATCAAACAAATCAAACTTACCACCCATGGATACTTCCTAACATGGAGAGCAGTTCCACCCATGATTCGAAATTTCGACACTAGTTTTAGCTGTATCAGAAAAAAAAAAGCAATTTAATTGTTTGAATGCCTGGAAAAGGGCGCAAAGTTACCAGGCCAATTAATGAATATCTGGAATGCAATTGCAGCACGTGGGATGGATTATCTCAGGTGGCAGTCAAAGAATTAGTGTAAGATACTCTAAGGCAGTGCCTGCTCTAGCACTTATGCCGCCCCGGACAAAAGGACAAATAGCCGCCCCTTGAAAAAATATTTTGGGGCCCCAAAAGGATTTTTGCACCCGGGCCCCTTTATAGAGAAGGCCGGCCCTGCCCCCACTTTGAATATCCAAATTTTTCTTCTTCCACCTCGTTTGTCTCATGGACCTTCTCCCGTTCCAATTATCCCATCCACTTTCTTACTAATTATCCTGTTCGCTTTCTCCCCTTCCCTTTCAGTTTTTTCCTCCCACTTTGTTGCAAAAAACAACTAACCCTTCTCCAATCTATGGAAGTGCTGAATACCTATGTTGTCCGGTGATATGTTTGACAGTTTTTCCGCAGTCACCTGCCGACCAAAGCGGCAACCCCTATGCTTATTTATCCTCCGTATGCAGTTTGTTGAGGCACTCCAGCGACGTCGGCAGGTGGGGATGCGAACTCCTACACCGGGGAATTTTGCCCTATCTACCCGGGTCTTTCTACCACTTTGTTGATGTCAATTTTAGCGCTTTTCCGTCCCTTCCGTTTCCCATTCCCGTTATGTCCACCCCTTCGTTTATTGCCCGCTCTTCCAATTTCAATTTCCGCTTCCCCAATTTCAATTTATCCCAACTAGAGTAGGCTACTACCAGCCGGTTGTTCATTCTTTGCCCATATCGGTGTTCTATTTGAATCCCTGGGATCTTGTCTTTCGGCTCTTGCCATAGTTAACCTAACAAATGTAGGGGGGGAGAGGTTAGTTTTCGGAATTGGTAAACACAGTACAATTGTGGTGCTCAGTATTGTTCAAGTGGTAGGCAAGGTCACACACCCACGTTTCCCCTAGTTAACCCTACCACTCCAGAAATCATCACAATGGCTTCAAACTTTTAGGTCTTATCACCTACCTTTATAATGATACTTGTGGTGCCCAGCAACAGCATCAGTCAGCGGTAGCTTAGGATAAACATGGATCTCAGAAATTTAGACCTCGGGCACGAGTGAAGATTACACGTTGTCTTCTCAAAACACCGGCCTTCCACGAGCACTGCACCTTATACATCACAGAACAACTCACTGGCTAAAAATTAATGAAACACGTGCAGACTGAAAACAATAATTAGGGTGACGGGTTTAAACAACAACGCAACCATTCTTTCAGGAGTACTTCATAAATACCCTTCTTATATCATTGAGCCGGCCTGACGTCCGTCTTCATATGTCTCCTGACGACCTTCCAGGCAAACGTTACTCCATCTCTCATAGGATCAGTAGCGTACTAGACGATGGGAGTACAATGCTCCAGGTTCTTCAGTAGTCAAGGAAGATGGCTTCTTTATGGGTGTTTCTTCCGCTGTCGTTTTATGGCCCTTCAGCTACAGCAGTCAGAGCCCCGTCCACTGCATAGTTCTAATGCAGAGACTGCACTGACACTAAGCTGTTCCGACGACTTTGGATATTGGAAGTACCCAGCGTTCCCAAGAGGTCACTCATGCTAGTACTAGCTGGGATTCCGTTACTTAACGTCAGTGATCAGACGAGAATTGGTGTTTCCGACGCAATGTAGCCGCTCTTCTTTGTGAAGAGAGTGACAGAGGCCCAAAGTTGACTTACGTCCAGTGAGAAACGGTACCTTATGTTCTTACCAAGTACTTTACCTCCTTTTCTTACCAACGGAAGGTGCAGTTAGGGCAACCTTCCCTGGAGGTGTAAAAATTCAATTTATGTTAAACCACAACATGCATTGGGTAATGCAAATGTTTCACTCAGGATATTACGCGGAGACATGAAGAGGAACATCGTGAAGGACGGTCTTACTAAGGAAACAAAGGACCTCTTCTATAAAGAAGCACACCAAGTACAGAAAACCCTGACACCTTAATGGAAACTAAGTTATACAAGACAGTTCCTTACAAGTCTAGAATACAATCTTTTCATTTAGCGCCTGATATTGCGGAAAATTCAGAGGGTCACACACCAAAACAGTGACCCTTTATAGAAGAAAGTTATTTACCAACCTTGTCACCTTACCTAAAAAGCACCGGTGTCTTTTTCTTCCAAAAACCATAGATTTCTTAGTGAAACACCACCAGTGTACTCCTGCAGGTCTTCCCAAGCCTAAATTTTTGAAAACATACATGCGCTACATGGGTGGAGTGTCAAGGGCAGATAGGATTAGAACCGACAATATTAGGGGCAATTTTGGGGTGGAAGACGTCGGTGGACATGGAATCCGAATGTTGTAAGACGGGACAAGGGGATGATTGCGACTGCCTGATGCTTTTAGACTCTACAAACTATGTGTTCTTCGCAAGAGAGTAATTTGTTTGCAACAAATTCTACTAAATTACCTTTGTTTGATGACCAACACTCACCTTCTAAATTTTCTTTAACATCCCATTTAGTAACAATCCCGCTCAGAACCTGCGCCAACACGGCCGTCAAAGCGAACTTTAGGACTTGGTCGACACACGGGACATTTTCAATGTTGAGCGCCATTAGTGCCACTGTTCATCCGTGTACTGTACATTTCCTAAATAACGTCTTACAATTAGGAATTCCAAATCCTCACCTTAACTCATATACTTGCGCTCCCACGCTTTAAAAAGAGAAGCAGGCGACAGAATTCCAGCCTGATGTCCACCAGCTGAGCAACCTAAATGCTAAAAACCTAAATGAATAAACAATGAATGAAGGAAATAGTACGGTAATTCTTGACAAATGGCAGTCGTCCACAGGTGAGAAGAAACCGGAAGTTAATATTTCAGGTAACGTCATCAGGTGTTTCAACCACCTACTGTACCTTGGTGTAGTTGACTACTTGACAGCATTTCGACTTCTGACGGCTCTGGAAGCCAGTGACATGGTGCACATACGGTATACGAGGAACCACCAACCAAAAATACCAACTACCAACGCTTTTCTGTGCCCATCTGTCCCTCTGGAATAACCAGGGCGATAAGAGGACGGTATATTCCCGCAGCCGGCTGCCGACCAAAGCTGCAACCACTATGCGCATTTATCGTCGGCCGACTGGGTGTTGATACCAGGAACCACCGACTCTCGAATTTACCACATGACGGAAGGCAGCAGTTCTGGTGTCCGCCTAATCAGGAGGCAAACAACCTATGTCTGCCATAGGCGAACCTGCATTCCTTGAGTTCAACAGACAAGCTCTTAGTCGGTGCAAGCAAAACATTCATCTTCCTTATCCGAAGCTCACTGCTTAAAAAATACTGCAATTAATTAAGCAGTTATGTTCGTCCGGGTAGTAGTGCAGCCCAGATGCATCCCGGGGTAGTCGGCAACAGCCTGGTCATGAGCCTCACACCCCTTTCATTACCCTTCATATTCCCAACAGATCATTAAACACACCATTCCAAACATACGACAAAGTTTGGGGGTACCTATTAAAACGTTGAAAACGTTGAGCGGGCGGCAACCTCCTATACCTGGGAACATTGCCGGGCTTAAGGTTATTTCAGAAAGGGGGCAAATGCAAACACAGAAATTCATTGTCAATCAGGAATCAAGTCCTGGACTAGTGCCAGATCTATTCCTAGGCTAGGCAGGCTGAAACCTAGGGCCTCAACATTTAGTGGGCTTCAAAACTTAAGAAATGGGCCTCAAAGGGGCTTGAAAAGGGCCTCAAAATTGAAATAGCCTAGGGCCTCTCACTATCTAAATCCGGCACTGACTAGTGCGAACATTTCAGGTCATATGAGCAGGGCAATTCATATAATTGGAATTTTCGGTTTGTTACCCTGACTGTATGGGCATTGGTGCAATAAGGCCATTCATTGATAACCCCTCTTTCACATCTGGCAACTGCAAGCAGCATTCTGTAAGGTACCTATTCACCTTTAGCTGTTAATAGCCCGCCAATATCAGCCTAAATAGACAGAATTAGAGACTGAACAGATTACCACAGCCAATAAAGTCTCCCCCCCCTCCCTTGGTCCTAAGATTAGGCGGCACAGAAGGGAAACCTCAGTATCCCGGTGGACCAGCCGAATTCTTTTCTATGTTTAGTCAAAGCGCACCCTAATGTCAACAGTCATTTGCTTTGACTACTGTTATACGTCAACTGCGATCTTAGAATGTTCACAGCATCCAAGGGGACTGTCATAAGCTTTCTTTACGTTCATTCATTACAACATCTATGAAAGACATGGGTTACAGCAGACCACTGACATCAGAGACCTAAAGGGAGTCCTTACAACATTCAAGCTTCATCATTGAAAGACAGTTTTCTTACAGCAGGGTAAGTGTGGGTCCTTCAGCAGCAAAGTGATCAATAACGAACACATCTCTTGATTGTCACAACTTACAGAAAATGTAGATTCGAGACAGAAGATAATCCACTTCAGCAGACGATGATACCGGAAGTCCATTGTCACAGAGATCTGCTGTTGTAAAAGTGCCTTCAGGCAGAGTTGGAAATAAAGATGCGTCAAACTTATGAACCAGGGTCATTCGAAGGGCCAACAGAGAAAACCACTGCTGTCAGACTGAATACCAGAGCATTTTATCCTTCACCGCAATAATGATATGGTGGTCCATAGTCAGGGATGGAGATTAGCAGATTCCCACGTTGAAAGCCCTGCAACTCCTTATCAGCCCTGCTTATAATATGGTTTACTCAGAGACTTCTTTCCGTGTAGTTTTGACATCCTCAGCACCCAACGGATGACTCACTTTGGGCTTCCTTTCCGCCTGTAAAAACTACCTGTGTTGGAGGTAGGATTAATCAAGCAACGAGGGACACTCGAAGGCAGGCCACATGTTTTAAGAAGCAGTTAAAGGGTTATGGCAGTTCACTAGGGAATCAGTTATCTCCCTTCATACCGTCCCGACTTACGTAATCCAGTCTACTTTAACTTCCTTTCGGTTAGCACTAGAGTACAGCAAAGTAACTCCTAACCCTTTCCCAACCTATGGCAGGGTCGAGTACCCAACTCGTCCCTCTGAATGGACACGAGTGGCATACTGCACGGTTTTTTCCGCAGCCGACTGCCCCCCAAAGCTGAAACCCTTTCGCTTATTGTTCGACGGGGCACTACAGCGACATCAGGGCGCAAGCTCTTACACCTGGAAATTTTCCCTTCTCTACGCGTTGCATAACAGAGGGATTTTTTGCGTGCAAATACTATCGCACACCACACGGGACATGGGTTTTACTTCTCACTCGCACAAAAGCACACTCGATGCCTCTCTCTCGAGCGCCCGAAAGAAGCCAACTAATCTCAATCCAGTATCCAACAAGGAACCACTGGCGCAATAAGTCAACCTACCTATTGCATCATCAAGGCGGGTCAAAACACATTGGTACAGATGTACAACAAAACTTACCTGCAAGGACCTTACGTACCAGTCAGTCAGCGGTAGCTTAGGATAAACATGGACCTCAGTAATTTAGACCTCGGGCACGAGTGAAGATTACACGTTGTCTTCTCAAAACACCGGCCTTCCATGAGCACTGCACCTTATACATCACAGAACAACTCACTGGCTAAAAATTAATGAAACACGTGAAGACTGAAAACAATAATTAGGGTGACGGGTTTAAACAACAACGCAACCATTCTTTCAGGAGTACTTCATAAATACCCTTTTTATATCATAGAGCCGGCCCGACGTCCGTCTTCATATGTCTCCTGACGACCTTCCAGGCAAACGTTACTCCATCTCTCATAGGATCAGTAGCGTACTAGACGATGGGAGTACAAGGCTCCAGGTTCTTCAGTAGTCAAGGCAGATGGCTTCTTTATGGATGTTTCTTCCGCTGTCGTTTTATGGCCCTTCAGCTACAGCAGTCAGAGCCCCGTCCACTGCATAGTTCTAATACAGAGACTGCACTGACACTAAGCTGTTCCGACGACTTTGGATATTGGAAGTACCCAGTGTTCCCAAGAGGTCACTCATGCTAGTACTAGCTCGGATTGCGTTACTTAATGTCAGTGATCAGACGAGAACTGGTGTTTCCGAAGCAATATAGCGGCTCTTCTTTATGAAGAGAGGGACAGAGGCCCAAAGTTGACTTCCGTCCAGTGAGAAACGCTACCTTACGTTCTTACCAAGTACTTTACCTCATTTTCTTACCAACGGAAGGTGCAGTTAGGGCAACCTTCCATTGAGGTGTAAAAATTCAATTTATGTTAAACCACAAAATGCATGGGGTAATGCAAATGTTTCACTCAGGATATGACGCGGAGACATGAAGAGGAACATCGTGAAGGACGGTCTTCCTAAGAAAACAAAGGGCCTCCTCTCTAAGGAAGCACATCAAGTACAGAAAACCCTCACACCTTAAGGGAAACTAAGTTATACAAGACAGTTCCTTACAAGTCCAGAATTCAACCTTTTCATTTAGCTCCTGATATTGCGGAAAAGTCAGAGGGTCACACACCAAAACAGTGACCCTTTATAGAACAAAGTTATTTACCAACCTTGTCACCTTACCTAAGAAGCACCGGTGTCCTTTTCTTCCAAGAACCATAGATTTCTTAGTGAAACACCACCAGTGTATTCCTGCAGGTCTTCACAAGCCTAAATTTTTGAAAACGTACATGCGCTACATGGGTGGAGTGTCAAGGGCAGATAGGATTAGAACCGACAATATTAGGGGCAATTTTGGTGTGAAGACGTCGGTGGGCATGGAATATGAATGTTGTAAGGCGGGACAAGGGGATGATTGCGACTGCCTGATGTTTTTAGACGCTACAAACTGTGTTCTTCGCAAGAGAGCAATTTGTTTGCAACAAATTCTACTAAATTACCTTTGTTTGATGACCAACACTCACCTTCTAAATTTTCTTTAACATCCCATTTAGTAACAATCCCGCTCTGAACCTGCGCCAACACGGCCGTCAAAGCGAACTTTAGGACTTGGTCGACATACGGGACATTTTCAATGTTGAGTGCCATTAGTGCCACTGTTCATCCGTGTACTGTACATTTCCTAAATAACGTCTTACAATTAGGAATTCCAAATCCTCACCTACATCATATACTAGCGCTCCCACGCTTTAAAAAGAGAAGCAAGCGACAGAATTCCAGCCTGATGTCCACCAGCTGAGCAACCTAAATGCTAAAGAAACATTCGTGAAATTCTTATCCCTACTTGGTAGAGTTACCACGCAAGCACCAAACGAAAGCATTCGAAAAACGTCGAGTACTCCTCAAGCATAGTAGAAATCTAGTTACAGACGCCACACCAAACACAAACTACAGTAAGCATGCAATGCAGCATGAGCATCACCAAACGATTGCAAGACATGACCTTCGACCAGGAACAACAACAAATTCCAATACTAGACTTTGAACTTATTAAAAATGTGCACCCTACAAACGAAGGTTCATAAATTATTACCATTTGGCATTTGGAAAACCGGAAATACCAAAAATGGAAAAATATCTCGTAGTGTTATCTCTGCCATATGTTTTGGTTGAAGATCGTCCATCAGAAATACAATTTCCGGTTTTACCTTTGAGCTCATTAAAAAAAGTGTGGCCCAAAAGGAATCCTTTTTCAGGGGCAGAACCGGAAATACCGTTAGAAGTAGAATTATTAACATTTAAACTCTCCCCCTCCCCTCAGCAGGGACGGATCCGGGGGGGGGGGAGCAATGCAGCAATTTCCCCTCCCCCCAGTGCCTCAATAGGGCGCATATTTCATCTGATGCATGATTCAACTCGGCAACAGATGACGCATTTTTGAATTGCTGTTCCCATTTCTATACTCCCGGTCCAACAGTTGAAGTCCAATTTGCAGTTGGCTGAACCACTGAACACAGGACACTGTTTAAGGGGCAGTAAAGGACCTAATGCGATTGCTAGCTATAATTATTTGGGGTGCATAATTTTTTTGAAGTGCTCCCCCCTCGACCTGCCTTTACATCAGTCCCTGCCCCACAGCAAGAGGAAGTTTCCTTATCCATCCGAACCATTGGAACAGATACTGTAGCACACGGGCGAATTGTTGGTCTACGGCTACAAGCCCTTGATTATTTAACGTCGGATTATATTTTTGGAGGCAACAAGACTTACCCACCCAAGCGAGCAAATTCCTTAGAAAAGTGAGAGCACCTGAAGGCTTGAGACCACATCAGGGCAGGAGACGAATGTAAACAGAAAACGAACCCTTTCTAACTGAGAAAATATAAACGTAGACCGGCAAAAATTCCAGGTGTAAAACTATCTGGTGTCGGTAAATTACCATCACAGAGGTCCAAGTTAAATAACCAAACCAGGATCTGCCAAAAATGAATAAACAATGAATGAAGGAAATAGCACGGTAATTCTTGACAAATGGCAGTCGTCCACAGGCGAGAAGAAACCGGAAGTTAATATTTCAGGTAACGTCATCAGGTGTTTCAACCACCTACTGTACCTTCGTGTAGTTGACTAATTGACAGCATTTCGACTTCTCACGACTCTGGAAGCCAGTGACATGGTGCGCATACGGTATACGAGGAACCACCAACCAAAAATACCAACTACCAACGCTTTTCTTGCCTATGGTAGGGCCGCGTGCGCATCTGCCCCTCTGCATGGACACGGGCGATATGAAGACGGTATATTCACGCAGCCGGCTGCCGACCAAAGCTGCAACCACTATGCTTATTTATCGTCGGCCGAGTGGGTGTTGATACCAGGAACCACCAACTCTCGAATTTACCACATGACGGAAGGCAGCAGTTCTTGCGTCCGCCTAATCAGGAGGCAAACAACCGATGTCTGCCATAGGCGAACCTGAAGTCCTTGAATTCAACAGACTAGCTCAGAGTAGGTGCAAACAAAAAATTCATCTTCCTTATCCGAAGCTCACTGCTTCAAAATATACTGCAATTAATTAAGCAGTTGTTATGTTCGTCAGGGTAGTAGTGCAGCCCTGATGCAAACCGGGGTAGTCGGCAACAGCCTGGTCATGAGCCTCACACCCCTTTCATTACCCTTCATATTCCCAAGAGATCATCATTAAACACACCATTCGAAACCTACGACAAAGTTTGGGGGTACCTATTAAAACTGAAAACGTTGAGCGGGCGGCAACATCCTATACCTGGGAACATTGCCGGGCTTAAGGTTATTTCAGAAAGGGGGCAAATGCAAACACAGAAATTCATTGTCTACAGTATAACAATTACAATGCACATACTGTAGGTCACGTTCAGGAATCAAGTCCTGGACTAGTGCCAGATTTATCACTAGGCAAGGCAGGCTGAAACCTAGGGCCTCAACATTTAGTGGGCTTCAAAACTTCAAGTGGGCCTCTCACTATCTAAATCCGGCACTGACTAGTGCGAACATTTCAGGTCATATGAGGAGGGCAATTCATAAAATTGGAATTTTCGGTTTGTCACCCTGACTGCATGGGCATTGGTGCAATAAAGCCATTCATTGATAACCCCTCTTTTAACATATTCAAAGGACCTCACCACTTGACAATAATTTCTCCTCCTCCCTGAAATGACCATAACCCCATACTAATTTACATTTAGAAACGGGTGTGTCTTCATGGGCATGTGCAGACTGCGCGGCCGCACAGGCCGCCCCGGGAGTCCCGCCGCCTGCATAACGGCGGCGTTAACAATGTCAACTTAGTGGGCCCCTAAATGCTAAATGCCCCCAAATGTTGTTGTTTTAGGGCCCTTCAACTACAATGTCATTAGAGCCCCGTCCACAGCGTAGTTCTTATGCAGAGAATTCACAGACACTACACTAATGCGACGATTTTTGGGTATTAGCAGTACCCAGTTTTCCCATTTTTTTTTTTTGTTGTTTGTTGGAGTTTAAGGTCCCGTCAACTACAAGGTCATTAGAGACCCGTCCACTGTATAGTTCTAATGCATATACTGCACAGACACTACACTAATGCGACGATTATTGGCTATTAGCAGTACCCAGCTTTCCCGAGCGACCACCCATGTCAGTACTAACTGGGCTTGCGTTGCTTAACTTCAGTGATCAGACGAGAACTGGTGTGTCCAACGCAACTCGCCGCTCTCAGGAGTCCGTGATTGCCGGATGGATCGGGGGAGAGGGAGGTTACAAGTGAGCCTTCTGTCGGATGAGGAGTGAAACCGTGGTCCCGTGTGGTGTACGATGCACGTAAAAGACCCCTCTTTACTATTCAACAGGTAGACGAGCCAAAATGCCCAGGTGCAGGAACTAGATGGAGTGCCCCAACCAACAGTAGACCGACGATAAATAAGCATAGGGGTTTCAGCTTTGGCCGGCAACCGGCTGCGTCAAAATACCGTCCAACAGATCGTCCATGTGTCCATTCAAAGGAAAAAGTTAGCAGCTGTTTGCTTGTTTCTGCTAATATCACTGAACCGGAAGTGACCAGTGTTGTGTTAATTTACAAGTGCTTTATTTCATATGGAACTTATCAACTAATTCCACTTAGCTGATGGTCAAAATTCATTCCCGTCTCCTATTGGTGTTTAATTTTCTCGATGATCCAATCCAAATAATGCACAATGTTCGTGTACACACCAGGAACCTTATCGAGGCCACATTGCAGCCCCCAAGAGACTACTCCGATGACCTTATATACGTCATTGTCTTCGACGACAAGAGGACATCCGGAATCACCCTAAAAATAATAACAAAATACCATGAATAAAACGCTTGACTTGGCCCTGGGGCCAGCCACAGCGCACAAGAGCACAGTGACATAAATATCTGCAAGTGACGCAATAAGCAGAGGTCCTCAATTGAGTTCGCAAACTGCTTGAAACACGGGCATCCGAAGAGGTGGCCAACGGGGCACTCGCCTCCCCATCAAAAAAACGTAAAACGGAGGAATATACTGCAGAAATTGTGTGCATTCGGATGCACGGGTTTATCCAAATTCTGGAACAATGTCCTTAAGGTGTTCCCTGGAGCATTGCGCCCGAGCTTTGCCATCCTCCCGAAACTTTTTGTCTCTAATTCCTGCCCTGCCCTGGAACACTGTCTCCAAGCATTGTTCACTCAGGATTCCTTTCTTGGGGTTTCTGAGCGGGTTTGGTGAAGGCGCCCGAAGTATTGGGCCGGCGGAAGAGAACCTTAGGAGACAACAATGCAGGTGGGCGTCACAACAAGTGAACACCCTAGGAGTTAAAGATCCTAGCCCTGGCCCTCGCTAACCAGGAACTAATTACATCAGGGCGATGCAAATCTCATCCCAAACAAGGTCAATACCGAAACTTGTTGATTTTTATCGCACATCGACTCACCTGACATGCATCTTTGCCTTCCTCTCCGCCAGCGCATACATTGTTTTCGTCCACTTTTTTTCCATAAGGATCCAGCATCTCTTGGCAGGTCTTCAGGTCAAGGACCTTTAGTGACACCTCTCTGAGTTCCTTACTCAACGGACCATCTATAGTTTCAAAACACCATTATAACCATCACATTCACATCCAGCCTTTGGCTGTGCTCGTCGGACGTGTTCTGACACTTTCCACTCCCGTGACACAGGACTTCCTTCAAGGGTGGAAAGCCCTTCCACGGATTGGAAATAAAGCCGTTAGTCCGTGTGGTATATAGCATGTTACCACTACACGGAAAAGAACCAGGTGTCAGAGTTCGTCCTCCCTCGGTGTCGGAATCCCAACGAAGAAAGTGCGTGACCGATTGGGAACGCTGGGTACCGCTAATACCCAAAGTCGTCCTAACAGTGTAGTGTCTGTGCGTACTCTGCATTAGAACTACGCAGTGGACGGGGTTCTAATGATCGTAGTAGTTGAAGGGCCCTAAAACACCAACGAAGCAAAAACTAGCACTAAACGTTTGAGCCCCCCGGGGCAAGGTTGTCCCGAGGATATTTGCCTTCCCCTTCTTGAGATAAAAGCAAAAAGGGCGTAAATTACAAACAGAACTTCAGGCACCAGAGACAGACTACTACTTATCTCGCCTGTGGCAGGGGGGGGGGTATTCATTTCTGCTCCATTGGGACACATGGACGATCTGTTGAACAATATTCTTACGCAGCCCGCTGCCAAATTAATGCTGCAGCCGCCGTTCTTATTTAACGTCGGTCTACTGTTCGTTGGAGCACTCTACGAACGCCAAAGGAACGGGCTCCTACACCTGAGAATTTTACCGATCTGGCACAGGAGGGCCACGGCTTTACTTCGCATCTGAAGGAAGGCACACTGGAGGTCTCTTTCTAACTCGACAGAAGTCACCGGTCCCGATCCAGTAAAGAACCTGGAACTACTGACTCAAATTACTTCCAAGGAGGGATTTCCGACTTACCATGCATGAGAACACCCCATCCAGCCACTGTACCAATCTTATCGTCAAACCGATCTGTGGGCTCTGGTAGGCAAATAGGTCGGACATTACTGGATACGTTCACAGGATTTCGCAATCGAATCAAAACGATGTCATAATGACCTGGTACTGATTTGTTATATTTTTCATGCCTGCAATAGAAATGAAGGATACCTTGGAGCTCTTCGAATATCCATCACCATAAACGGGCCTTACGATGCCCAGATGCTCACATGATAATGGAGTCAACTTCAATATGCTGGTCATAATCGTACTGATTAGTGATTCCGACTTTAACTGTCATGCCTAAGGGCAAGCCATTTGAGAGATCAACACTACGGTAAACCAGGACAGATAATTAGCAACATGGAGAACAAAGTCGAACTTGGTAACTCATTTCTACAAATACTTACGTCTTAAAACAATGGGCTGCTGAAACGATGTCCTGCGGGGTGACGAGGGCTCCGCCACAGACGATAAATCCAAAATGCGCTATGGCAACCTGAAGAAGAAATTCTGTTTCATTTCAAGAATGGGCAGGAATTTTGGGGAATCACTGGCAGTTACTTGTCCTTGGGACTTTTCAGCGAGATAGCATTAAAGGCTAGGGCAGACTAGGATGATGTTCGACCCAGTCTATAACTTCCGTTTTGGTTGTGTTCCCTTGAGCTCCAGCCAGGAAAAAGTTGCGAGGGCTTGAGCTTTACCCAGGAAGGGACAAGAGAACTGCTAAACTAAACTGGCCAAATCATTACCACTAATCCTTTTCCCCGCCTATGACAGGGTCAGGCATATCTACTGGACAGCATTTTCTAAACAGTTCGCCCCCCTTTTTGCCTATTTATCGTCTGTATGTTTTGTACCAGTTCCCCCAACACCGATGCAAGGGGGCGAACTTCTATTCCTGGGAATGTTGACGAACGACATGTATAAAGGGTTCTTTTCCCTACAGTGCTGACATCCAAGCCTAGGGGAAGTCGCGCTGGGAGAGACTCCCAAAACATCACCTAGTACACGCCTCATGCAGCAGCGAACCTGGAGACACTGACTCTGGTGTACATTGGCCTGTTTGTTGATCAAAATATTAGCAAGTATGCAGTCAACCTGTCACCACGTAGTGTTCGACTACTGCGTCAGTAGTTCCACGTTCGATCCTACATCAAGGTGGGTTGGCATCTTTCGAAGGGGGGAGAGAGAGAGGGAGAGAGGTCCAGAGTGCGCCTTCCCTCGGATGGGAAGTAAAGTCGTGGTCCCGTGTGGTGTATTATGTGATTTGCACGCAAAAGAACTCTCTACTATGTAACGGGGAGATGAGGCAAAATCCCCAGGTGTAGGAGCTCGCCCTCTGCTCTCGGTGGAGTGTGCCAACGAACAGAAGGTCGACGATAAATAAGCACAAGGGTTGCAGCTTTGGTCAGCAGCCGTCGCGTCGTCGGCATAAAACTACCGTCAATTGATCGCCCATCAGTCCATTCAGAGGGCCATAGGTGGCTACCCGACCATGCTCTAGGCGGGAAAAGGGTTAGTAGCTGCTATGATATTATATAGTCTGATCGAAACACTTACCACCCATGGATACTTCTGGATATTGCTACGTTTTCCACCTACTATTCGAGAATCCAGTCGCTTATGTATTCCACACTCTAGAAAGTGAAAGAAAATATACGTTTTTATTAATTTAAAAACGTATTAAGATTAAATCATTTTAGGTGTTACCGAAATGTTATACGATAAATTGGATACTTTTTTTGTTTTGTTGGTGTTTAAGGCCCTTCAACTACAAGGTCATTAGAGCCCCGTCCACTGGATAGTTCTAATTCACAGACACTACGTTAATGCGACGATTTTTGGGTATTAGCGGTACTCAGTAATCCCAAGCGGCCACCCATGTTAGTACTGCACTAGCTGGGGTTGCGTTGTTTAATTTCAGTGATCAGACGAGAACTGGTGGGTCCAGCGCAATAAGCCATTCCTATAAGTTGTATGATGCACCATCGCTAGCATCGTGGGGCAAAATTAACCCCTAACCCTTTTCCCGCCTACGGTAGGGTCGGGTACCCATCTTGTCCCTCTGAATGGACACAATGGTGATATATTGGAAGGTATTTTGTCACTTGTTTGTTTGTTTGTTGGTTTTTAAGGTCCCGTCAACTACAAGGTCATTAGAGACCCGTCCACTGCGTAGTTCTAATGCATATGCTGCACAGACACTACACCAATGCGACGATTATTGGGTATTAGCAGTACCCAGCTTTCCCGAGCGACCACCCATGTCAGTACTAACTGGGCTTGCGTTGCTTAACTTCAGTGATCAGACGAGAACTGGTGTGTCCAACGCAACTCGCCGCTCCCGTATTTTGTCACAGCCGGCTGCCGACCAAAGCTGCAGCCCCTATGGTTCTTTATCGTCGGTCTAATGTTCGTTGGGGCACTCTAGGGACGCCAGGGAGACGAGCTCCTACACTGAAAATTTTGCCTCACCTACTCGTTGCATAGCAGAGAGGGTTCTTTAACGTGCAAATGCCACCGTACACCACACGGGACCTCGATTTAACTTTTCACTGGAAGGAAGGAGTATTCGGGACTTCTCTCTCGCCCGAAAGAAGTCAATCCACCTCGATCCAGTATCGAACCTGGAACCACTGGCGCAACCTATTGCGCCACCAAGGGAGGCCCCTTAGCATCATGGGAGCCTGCATAAAATATTTCAGGAGGGGGCACAGAGGGCAAAGGAATATCCCAAGTCCCAACCCGTAATGACTGATCGATAAAGCGTTCCATGATCGCGGGTGAAAGATTACATTCAGGGCCCGATCCAGCTTTTTGGCCACCCTGATCAAATAATATTTTTGCCGCTCCCAAATCTACCGCCTCAGGCAAATGCTACGGTTATCCCCTCCCCCAGATCTGGGCCTGGTTACATATTTTTGAATTTTACGATTATATTTTTTTAAGCTTCTTACTCGATCCCAGGAGACAGAGGAACGCATCCCGTTCGCTCCTTTCTTCTACGGGCCTCTATAGTCATCATCGTTTTCAGGTCAAAACAACGCCATTTTCCTCGCCTTTTGTAGTTACCCTTAGGAATTCCCTGGTTATTAAGGTGAACCACAGTCGCTCTTCAATCCAGCTCACTGTTCTTTTCATGCAGTATATCCCCCGCTTACCCTGACACAGCATTCCAGGAGACCTCACTCCTTCACCGTGATATCCATGAAGGTTTCAGCGAAACTGCAATTGCGTATTCACCCCATTTGACCCCTTCCACGTCAATAAATAAGCCACTGCCTCAGCCATCGGTCTTACCCGAATATGGTAATGAAGTCAGAAATCTGAGAGATACCATAGGCACAGGCGACTCATGGGGCAGGCAAACCTAGGCGACTGCCTAGGGCGGCAAGTTTCAAAGGGGCGGCTAATTTCAGAGGTACTTCCTTGCCATGCAGTCTATTGGTCATTTAAAAAGTTCATAGTCATGAGTTACTCAAATTTCTCTGATTGGTAGGGCTGTTTCTAAATGTTGCCTTTCCCAAGGCGCCCTGTTGCAGAGGCATTGCAATGCATTGGCAATGGGACAAATGCCAAGGGTGAGTTTGGTTTGTTGTTGGTGTTTAAGGTCCCGTCAACTACAAGGTCATTAGATACCCGTCCATTGCATAGTTCTAATGCATAGACTGCACAGACACTACACTAATGCGACGATTATTGGGTATTAGCAGTACCCAGCTTTCCCGAGCGACCACCCATGTCAGTACTAACTGGGCTTGCGTTGCTTAACTTCAGTGATCAGACGAGAACTGGTGTGTCCAACGCAACTCGCCGCTCCCGCCAAGGGTGAGAGGAACGCACGGACAATTTATAACAGTATTCAATTAACCCACTTGCCTAGGGCGCCTGAAACCCACGAGCCGGGCCTGACCATAGGGCTATGTGGAGGAAAAGTTTGGATGTGATCCATGGGTCCATGGTCACCGAACAAACCTGGCAGATACAGATGGCTTCTTTTGTGTAGGTGGGAAGCCCCAGATATACCTCTCAATGGGTAGGAAGTACTGTAGTCACATGTTAATGAGGAGCGAAAAAGGACACATTCTAAAATTTTTCAGATACAGGACCTTGCTTCGTGACGAGATAGTGCCCCAACAAAGAAATTGAGCTGACATTAAATGAGCAAAGGGTTGCAGCCGGCTGCAGGAAAATGAGGTCCAAAAGTTCATCCATGTGTTATCTAGTTCCGATGGGATACAGGATACATGACCTGTCTGCCTTGGATCTTCAATTTGTGATGCCCCAATTTAGTTTACCAAATGGCCCTAAGCAGGTTACTGGAAATGTAAGTCTAAAGCATACCTTTAAACAGGGTTGTTCCTGAAGTGCCGTTTTCGGTTCCACTATTAGAATCCTTCATAGTTATTATAAAAACAAGTTCGTTAACATCAGTGCTTGACGTAATTTCGGGAGGGGGCGTACATGTCATGTGAAAAATTTAGTCAACCTCGAAATTAAAATCGTTTTGGCTTTGTTGGCGTTTTAGGGCTCTTCCACTACAATGGTCATTACAGCCCCGTCCACTGCGTAGTTCTAATGCAAAGTCTGTACAGACACCACGGTATTAGGACGATTTGGGTAATGGCAGTACCCAGTGTTCCCAAGCGGCTACCCATGCTAGTACTATCTGGAGTTGCTTTGTTCAACTTCAGGGATGAGACGAGTACTGGTGGGTCCAACGCAATACAGCACCTCTAGAGAAACTGTGAGCAAACAGCATTTTAATGGAACAACAAGAACCCTCACAAATGTGTCTCTTGAACTTTTTCTCTAAACATAGGGCGGGAGCAGCAAGTTGCGTTGGACAAACCAGTTCTCGTCAGATCACTGAAATTAAGCAACGTAACCCCAGTTAGTACTGACATGGGTGGCCGCTTGGAAAAACTGTATACCGCAAGTATCCAAAAATCGTCGCATTAGTGTAGTGTCTGTGCAGTCCCTGCATCAGAACTACACAGTGGAGGGGGCTCTTATGACCTTGTAGTTGAAGGGCCCTAAAAAACCAACAAACAAAACAACAAACTCTAAACATAGGTATGATCAAAAGATATGTGAAAAGGAGAACTTACAGAAGTTGCTACTCCAAGACAAGCAAACACCAAACTCAATAAAAGAACTTTCCAGATGTTCATTGAAAAAGTTGTCCTGTTGTTTTTCAAAAAATAAATTTCACATTAACAAACATTCAGTCATAGATGTAAAACATTTCATACCCGATGAGATGCTTGACCAGAACCTCTGACCTTATTTGTTACAAAATCTTACCTGCACACACAACTTTTAGGTCATAATTCAAAAGCACTACAAATTTCGCAATTTGATAACACGTTTCTTACGTTCCGAAACTAGTTTGATACAATGACACATCCTGAAGACTTTCAACCCGTCCCGGTGGCATTTATGATTCCTTGGTGTTTTCGAGCCCTTCAACTACAACGGTCATTAAGGCCCCGTCCACTGCATTGTTGTAATGCAGAGTCGGCACACACACACTACGCTGTTACCACGACTTCTGAGTATAAGCAGTACTCAGTGTCCTCAGTGTCCTCAAGCTGTCATCCATGCTACTACTATCTGGGGTTACGTTACTTCACTTCAGTGATCAGACGAGAACTGATGTGTCCAACGCAGGCGTAGCATACTGACCTACTGCGTAAGTAGTTTCCAGGATATACCCTGGACCGTGGGGATTTCGCTTCCTTCGTACGGAAGAAAGGTCCCCAGTACGTCTTCCGACGCCAGGAACAGGCTCCTACGCCTGGAAATTTTGCCTCACCTACCGGTTGCATAGCAGAGAATGTTCTTTAAATGCCATCGTACATAGCAGTGGCGTAACTTCAGTTGTGGCGCCCGGAGCAAGAGGCATTCGAAGATCACCTCCCGGGCCCCTGTTGCTTCCCCTGAGCAGACATGGTACACGTATGTAGGCACTTTTTATTTGCCGTAAAGTCGTCGTACAGACATTGTGTCGCAGCCGCTGATTTTCGGCAAGGCGGACACACGGCCATAACTAGGGCGTGGCGAAGAAGGCGGCCGCTACGGGCGCAACTGGGTTAGGGGTGCAAAATGTTTTTTGTCATTATTGGGTTACGGGCAAGCGAAAGTTAGACACTTGCCACAGGCGCTTCATACCCGCGTTACAGCACTAGGTGGACAAGGCGCCCCACTAGGTGGTGCTCTGTCCGGCGCCTGGGACAATTTGGCCCCATTGCCTCTACAAGGTACGCCACTGGTACATAGGTGTTATCGGTGCCATCGGTTTTACTTCTCATCCAAAGGAAGGCGCACTCGGGCTTCTCTCTCACACCCGATAGAAGTCAACCCACCTTGATCCAGTATCGAACCTGGAACCACAGCCGCAATTGTGGAGTACGCTACCTCTTGGGCCACCGAGGCGGGTCTAACACGATATCTGTTGTCATCATCATACCCTTATCCCGCCTGCGGGTTCTAGCCCTCCACTCCCATCTACCTCCCACCAGGTCCCTGTCCACATCACAAACCGCCATGTCCTTCACCTGGGTGACCCCTTGTTGTAGCTCCCTATAGTAAGGGTCCCCCACATTCCACGTTCCTAATCTAAGATTTGCCCCAATGCTGTCTGAACATGCTCTGACTGGGGCCTGGAACCCGCAGGAACGTTGGCGCTGCTTGCCGTGGGGTGATGCCGGCCTACCCCACGAACACGATATCTGTTGCAGTAAAAGAATTGTTAATTGTCTTACCAAAATGGCAGTCTAAAATCCGGAATACCTCGAATGTAAATCAGGTAGAGGGACGTTGAAAATGCATCATCTCCTTCAAATTGCTTTTATAAAACTTTCCGTGAAGTTTCACGCGTGGTGACTACGTCACATCGCTGGTGTTATTTTTTGTTACAATTGAATGAAACAGTCGATGCACATCTGGCAAACGATGAAAAAAATACTGAAAAAAAAACGGTGACAATTTGAAAGAATTCCGTACCATTTATTGCCATGATGTAGTACTACCCACCTGTTCTTTTGTGCAGTTCTCAAGTTTTTGACACATGCAACTAGGATAGCACTCAACGTCATTTTCAACGGCAACGGAGATCAATTGCGGTGCTCTTCTTTTTTCATCAATGTTATTACAGAATTTAGGGGGCTATACATATATAAATTCGTCACCAATGAAGACGATGTGCAATAGGATCACATAACCACAGATGTCAGAGCTGAATTTCAAAACCGAAAAACCATTTTATAACACCCTGTCAAATAATTTCTGATTGATTTTTCAACATTTGCAACCACAACAAATGATGCACCTCAAGCTTTAGGAGAAAAGAGCTCCTCAGCATTCCAAAGACTTCCAAGGACTACTGGATTAGTTTCGTGGGTTGGGGAGTAAGCCAGGCAGCCATAACAGGACGAACTCTTAGGAAACTGCCCGCGGGAGATGAGGAGGAAGGTGAAAGGACGAAGGAGAGGGTTAATTTGCAGCACCCAACGTTCTTTACAAACCACCCAAGTTGGCATTCACGTGGGCTTGCGCTGCTTAACTTCAGTGATCTCACGGGAACCGGTGTGTCCAACGCAACTTGGCTACACAAGAAGGTCACCAACTCTGGATCGAGGTAAAAGGTAAGGCCAGGACCGGCAGGAGGATTATGTAAGGCAGTGGTTTCGAAAGTGTGATTTTGTTTCTTCCACTGGTGTTTTATAGAGCCCTCCAACTACAAAATGTCTTTGAGCCCCGTCCACTGCGAAGTTCTAATGCAGAGTCTGCACAGACACTATACTGTTATGACGATTTCGGTACTAGCCGCAGGCCCACCTAGTGTTCCCAAGCGGCTACCGATGCTAGTACTAGCTGGGGTTGCTAGTACCAACTACAACTCTCATGCTTATTTATTGTCGGTGTACTGTTCGTTGGAGCATTCCACCGACGCCAGGGAGCGAGCTCCTACACCTGGGAATGTTGCCTCATCCACCCGCTGCATAGTAGAGGGGGTTCCTTTACGTGCAACTGCCATCCTACACCACATGAGACCTCGGTGTTACTTATCTGAAGGAAGGCGCACTCGGGGCCGGCTCCAGAGCGCCCCTCGGTCCATTATCGAACGCTACCCACTGTGCCACAGAGGTGGGATTCAACTTTAATTGAACAGCATACAGAATACA
This sequence comes from Trigoniulus corallinus, assembly GCA_013389805.1. NCBI lineage: Eukaryota > Metazoa > Arthropoda > Diplopoda > Spirobolida > Trigoniulidae > Trigoniulus > Trigoniulus corallinus. The sequence continues at coordinate 9,551,916 of JAAFCE010004287.1, forward strand.
GGTAGACTCTTTATTGTCCTTCAGTGAATTGCTACGAGAAAAAAGTCACATTCACACAAATAGTTAAGAAATTGAATAGAAAGTTGCTATGTTTACTTACAATAGTATCACTTTCTTATGCATTTCCTTCGTCGTCGCCCTAGGGGGCTGTAAAGTTTAAACCACCAAGAGTACGTAACTTTGACGGGTTCCAATGTTAAAAGCAATACTTTTGCCGATCTGTGAATATCTCAACGACTTCCGTTAAATTTATCCATCATTTCAATCATCAAGCCATGTCTGTGTCAAATTCCCTGGCCTAAGGCGGAGATTAGTACCCGTTTGACACATTTAATTCGAGAACACACTGCCGGCTGCCGACCACATGCTGTAACAATAACCCACTGCTTGGTTATCTTCGTTCACTGATACCAGGTGACGCTAGTTCACACACCTAGAAGAAACTGTTGGCTTATTTAAGGCAGGTCAGGAAGTGATTGAAGAGCTGCAGAGAAGAAACGCACACTTGATAGCTGGCAAGCGAAGTGGGGCAGGGGCACGCCTTCTGTGCCCCTGCCCCATACGAGGCTCATACGAGACGAGGCGCCACAGGGAAATTGGTTACAACGCCACCCAGTTCCTGGGATGGCATGCTTCGGGCTTATCTTCACAAGGTGAGAAGAGTGTCTGTGATGCCCAACGGTGGATGACAACGGCCAACCATTTGCTTGTCACAAATGAGCTAATCAGCACAACACGAGGCAGGGCTCGATCTATTGCCCCCGGCGGGGCAACTATGAAAAGAATGAATTGGACGAAGGAGTTCCCTGTCTCACAATAATAATTAGTGAAGCCCTAAGGACACAACAACGGCCCTAGCCTGAAGTAAAGTGTCAAAAGAATTTGGGATAGATCCCAGGAGAGGATTCTAATTCTAATTTACTACACTGCGAGCAGCCTTTTCAATTGGCCAATATGGCAGTGGAGAGACTAACTCTCAAACCTATTTATGATAACCTGATTCTCCCAGAACCCTAAGATATAATTCAGGTGCCTCCCCTAACACAATACTAGCAATGGTTGGCTTTACTTGGATGAAGCCCTCCACCTTATCCTCTCCAAGGCCATTTCATTGTCGAATGACCCTTGGCAAAAATGACCAGTAGTATGAGTCTGTCTGTGCCCTAACCTCTTTCAATTTATATGGATGATCCCTTCTCCCCTTAGGCCGCTCGCACACACAGCCACTTGTGGCGGCTGCTAGTGGACTGCGTTTCTAATTGGAATCAAATAGGCTCAGCGCAGACACGGCGTTTTTCCTATTACCGCAAGGACGAGATCTCGTTGCTGCCGCCTGTGGCAGCTACTGGTGGCCGTGTACAGCGACTAATGATCGCCACTAGTGGCTGCTGCAAGTGGCTGTGTGGGCGACCGGCCTTATACTCAGCAGGGGATACACTTCCAGCCAAAGGCCCATTACATCCCTGCAGCAGAAGTCTTTTAAAAAGGCCTCTGGCTTAATGTGTCCCACCCTAGTTCTCTAATCATGGCAGATACGCTCTCCGATGGGTAGCATCTTAGTCCAGTATGGTGCCCTGCCTGTGTGGCGCTTTGATGTCAATTGCAGGTGAAAGAACCAGGTGTATGGGGCTAGCTGGAGTACCTAACGAAATGTAGGTCAACGATAACTAAGCATGGGGATTGCAGCTTAGGTCGACAGGCGGCTGCGTATCAATACCGTCCAACAGGTCGCCCATGGGGCCATTCTGAAGAATACGGGTGAGTACCCGACCCTGCCAGTAGCAGGAAGTGTTAGTAGCCGCTGTTCCCTGTTTATGACTGAATTCGGCTAGGGTATGTGTATGATGTCACCTGGAAGTAAAAAGAATCCTTTCTATGCGAAGTACCCTATACGTGAAAATCGGGAACATTGTCGAGTGCAGTCCCCTCCCGCGGGGCGTTGGTTGTGGAGAAAGTGCCCCAACGAAGAACGTATGCTGGCGTTAAATAAGCAAGGAATTGGGGCTTTAGTCAGGAAGCCGGCTGCGTAAAAATTCCCGCTAACAGTTCCCGGTTCTAACATGACAAATGCATACTTGATCTTTCCACAGGTAGGTAAACGACGATTAAAATCACCGAATTTTACACTTTTGAGATGTCACATTTTGTTTCCCTGACACCGGAAATCCATCAGGCCCACATGCACATCGGTAAAGTTACACTAGTAACTCTTTATTTTTGTCCTGAAAATTTTTAAACATTTAAATAATGAAGTTCGAACATAACATTATGTTCGTGAAGTTATTTTCTCCATTGTACGTTAGGCGGAGTATTCACCAAACAAACAAACAAACAGCCTGAACACAAATTGAGCATTCTTAACCAACGAATTTAAAAGTTCATGAACGTTTTCTAACATTGTTAGCTAACACTGCATCCACCTAACTAACATCCATTGACCATGTTCAATTCCTGAGCATTTGTTCTCGCGATCCATGTTCGCCAAACACGCTTAGAAGCTCAAAATAGCAAACAAACATTATGAGATGTTCTCCGCTGCACGTTAAGCCGATTAACCGTTAACAAGACAAAAAAAAAGTTCTTGATCAACGATATAAGCGCTCATGAACATTATTAGCATTGTGCACTCTCACTGTCGCCACCTAACAAATGTTCGTGAACCATTTTAAATTTATGAATGTTTGTTATTGTTCTGTATTACAGCTTGCGAATGAAACAGACTGCGTACACAAAATATTCTTAGATGTTTTCTGTTGCACGTAACGCCGAGCACCCAACAAAACATTAAAATGAGCATTCTTGACTAACGTCTTTAACGTTCACGAACGTTCGTAACGTTGTTTGCTATCACTGCCTACACCTAACAAGCGTTCAGTAACAATTTTCTGTAATAAATTAAATTATTGCAGCAATGACAATTTGGTACCTACAATAATAGTTTTTTAGACCATATATCCAAAAAATAAAGAAAACTGACAGAAACCAGGACCGGTGCACAGTCCGAAGGCCTAATTATACCAACTCTGAAAAAAAGAGCGTCCTGACAGTGCCAGGACTGTTACATTCGTTCGTTGGTGTTTTAGGGCCCTTCAACTGCATGGTCATTACAGCCCTGCCCACTGCATAGTTCTAATGCAGAGACTTCACAGACACTACACTAATGCGACGATTTTTGGGTATTAGAAGTACCCAGTGTTCCCAAGCGGCCACCCATGTCAGTACTAGCTAGGGTTGCGTTGCTTAACTTCAGTGATCAGACAAGAACTGGTGTGTCCAACGCAATAAGTCTCTCCCCAGGCCTGTTACTAGCCTCCTCAGTGCATTCCTGAAATTCTAAAATTAGCTCCCATCTCCCAGTCCTTGAATAATCACAGTGGGGCACCCTCCCTTAAAGTGCAGGCTCCAAAGGGTCCCCTTCTACCGGCCCTGATCATTGCAAATACTAGCCAAGAAATTAATTAGTTGATTCGCAAGCCCACGTTAGTACCAACATGGGTGGTTGATAAAGAACGTTGGGTGCTGCAAATTTCCCCTCTCCTATGTTCACTACCTACCTCCTCATCTCCCGCGAGCAGCCTCCTAAGAGTTCGTCGTGTTATGGCTGCTTGGCTAACTCCCCAACCCATTAAATGAATCCAGAATCCAGAGGATCACAAATGGAAGATCACGGAGCTTTACTTCAACTAGAACAGAAGAAAAGTTTAAACTTACATCAACGCCAAAAGTAAAATTCCAGAACAATAAATCACAAAAGTAATCCTGTAGTTCCAAGAGCAAACATCTACGAGCATCCTTTAGTACTGCGAACCAGTATGGGCTCTCAGAGGCCCAATAGCCCATTAGAGATTCAAATCACGAGACAGGTTTACAGAAGCAGAATTTCTTATGTCGAACACTGGAAATGCAATCCCTAGATCCAGCATAAAGGTTCACCCTGCTGATGTCCCCTTCAACAACATGTATCTCTTTTGTCGTCCGCACTGTTGCTTCAAACATGGAAGCTCCTGGCATCGTCCTCAGCACCACCACATAATAGAAATCGTTGCGTTCATCTTCGTGCATTTGCACATTGGTAATTCTTCTTGCCCCAAGCACTTTATCTAGGTGCAATTCTTCACATCGATCCCTTAATGGCATTGTGATGTCATTGATGGTAGAGACAATGAACTGGGCAGAGGACACCACTTCCGCACTGTCAACATCCAAAGAAATGGTTTCATTGCAGGCGCACCAATGAGGGTTAATTCCAGCATCGCCACAGCTTCGATTTTCTGGAACCTCTTCAAAAAGCGACAATCCTCTTGCCGGATAAGAAAAGCGGACGTTGTCCGTAGAATTCGGCAACATGAGAATGTCCATCAGAGTTTCGTGCAAATCAAAAGGTGACGTCAGTCTCCTGGAATTCCTTCGCAGGGCTTCGTAAGCTCCGGGGTACGTCTGACGAAATCGTGTTGGTGGAACAATGAACAAGACCGGAAGCCGTTCTTCGTAGCGACCAATGAGAGTCTGTTGTAAATCACCCCATCGGATACCGTGGTCACTCAAGAAAATGACAAAAGTGTCTTCCAGTTTCTTGGACTCATGCAGATGTTGCAACATGTCGGACAGAAAGGGATCAGCTCTCTGCAGAAAGTCTTCATCATCATGAGTTAGACTGTTGCTCCAGATCAGACCAAAATAAGGCCAATTTGAAAAAGTTCTCATTAATTCGTAGGCCCACTGAAAGGTGACTTGATACAATGGTCGTGGTCCTAAGCACAAATTGGTGTTCAGATTAGTCACACTTGCGATGGCGCTTTCAGCGGCCATCAAGAATGGCCTCAAGTAAAACCCAGTGGGCTTATTATGAAAACCGCTTTTCAAATAATTAAAAGTCGAAATGCTGGTCGAATCTTCCCCATACATAGTTTGGTAACCTTTACCCTCAAATAGTTTCCAGATCCATGGACAATCATCAAGTGGATCCAACTCTTTAGGCCAACATAGGGCTGTCAGTTCTGATTCATTCAATCCAGTCAGCACTGGAACTAAATTTGGAAATGTGTTAGCACCTACTTTATTGTAACCGTACAACTCCACAGCGTGTAACGTTTCCAATAGGAACTTTCTGGTACGATTCAAATGCCTTTCAAAATTCAGACGTGAGACAGCATCAAAGCCCAGCATCATAACACTAAATGGTCGATCCTTCGAGATGCTGGACACAGTTGATGTAGGACGGCGTTTTTTGCCTCTGAAGTCCGAAGGAACGGTGAAGTGAAAGTCCACTATCGTGGAACCATTTATGTTTACGATGTCGCACTCCACTTTGACGAATTCTTCAGTAATGCGCGTTTTATCGACGAAAGGAAAACAACCCTTGGAAATGCTAAAAAGACACCAAAAAAAACACAACAGAATTCTTTAGAAATGATTCTAATGACCATTCAAGATCCTCCCCGGGGACGCAGAAGCAGTGTGGTCGACTACTGCGTCACAGCTTACAGGTTCGATACTGGATCGTCGTAGCTATTCTTCTTTCAGGAGAGAAGCCCTCAGTGTACCTTCCGTCGGGTTCGAAGTATCGCCGAGGCTACGTGTGGCGTCAGTGGCAGAAGTTCTCGTTTGATCGTTGAAGTTAACGCAAACCCAGCTAGTACTAGGCTGGTGACCGCTTGGTAATGCTGGGTACCGCTAATACCCCAAAAAGCTGCTGAATTGCGTAGGAGCGGCTAAATTGCGTTGGACACACCAGTTCTGGTCAGATCACTCAAGTTATCCAACGCAACCCAAGTTAGTGCCGACATGGGTGGTTGGTTGGTTGGGAACATTGGGTGCTGTTAATTTCCCCTCTCCTATATCCTACCACCCGTCACCAGCAAGCAGCCCCTACAGGGTCAGGCCCGTTATGGCTGCTTGCGAACTCCCCAACCCGTTGGCTTAACATACTAACTACGCAGTGGACGGGGCTCTAATGACCTTTGTAGTTCAAGGGCCCTGAAACACCAACGAAAAAAAGACAGAAAAGTGCTCCAATTATGAAAAATAGGCCGACGACTTAGCAAAAGGGTTGCAGCAATGGTTTAATAAACTTTAACAGATTTTAGGTGTAGGAGCTCGCCCTTCCCTGGCGTCAGTGGAGTGCCCCTACGAATAGCAGGGAAATTACTGCATACTGCATATAGTCAAACGGGCTGGCAGCCGCCTGCGTAAACTAACGTCCATCAGTCCCTCCAAGCATTTTAACGGGACGCAACTTCTTCGACGGAAGGCACATTGAGAGTCTCTATCTCTCTCACCCGTAAGGTAAACTAATTCTAATTCTAGTTCACTGCAAGCAGCCTCTATGGCCAATTTGGCATTGGAGAGACTAATTCTCATTGCTACATAAGAACCCGGAAAACTTGTAAGACCCTAAGCTATAGTTGCTGTGTCCCCCTACAATACTCGCAAAAGTGGCCTTCTCTTTCAGTAAGCCCTCCACTCTATTTTCCCCAAGGGTATTCCATTGTCGAATGGTCCTTGGCAAGAAAGACCAGTAGTAGGAGTCTGTCTTTGCCCTTAGTTCCTTCAATTTATATGAATGATCTTTTCTTCCCTTATACCCAACCAGAGGTCCATTGCACCCCATCAGCAACAGTCTCGTGAAAAGACCAATGCTGTGAGATACACACCCCTGGCTCAGTGTGGCCCACCCTAATTCCCTAATCATTTCAGACACACTTTTCCTGCGTGAAAACCTGTGGAGCACAATTCTTGCTGCCCTCCTTCGGATTCTTTCCATTTCCCACGATAAGTCCTACCTCGGTTCAGGATCAAACCTGGATCGCCTCTACTCCATCAAGCAGGGTCGAATGCCATTGCACCTGGTGCACTTCATTTTAATTATATTTGTATTCCATCTGTTATTCCCGCTGTCAGAAGGGCTATTCCTTAGAGGCTATCCCACTATCCCGCCTGAAAGCTCATATGTGCCTCTTCCACCTGGATGGTGCACCTGGATGATGCTCTTATTCACCTGGAACTGACAGAAATAACTCTAATAAAGGTGTATTCATTACAGCCCCGTCAAACACGACAATTACTTAATCAGGGCGATGGCAGGGTGAGGCGTCCATTTTGTTTCATTAGTACAGATGACTATTGGACGGTACTTTTACGCAACCTGCTGCAACCCCTATGCATCTTCATCGTCGGCCTCCTATTATCTCTGTTGGAGCACTTTTCCTCCACCGACGCCAGAGGGCAAGATCTTACACCTGGAAATTTTGTCGAACTACACGTTCCATTTTGTTTTAGGGCCCTTCAACTACAAAGGTCATTAGAGTACCGTCCATTGGGTAGTTCTAATGCAGAATCTGCACAACCACTACGCTGTTACGACGATTTTTGGATATCAGCAGTACTCCGCGTTCCCCAGCGGTCACCCATACAAGTACTAGCTGGGGTTACGTTGTTTAACTTCGGCGATCAGACGAGAACTGGAGGTCTCCCTCTAGCCAAAGGGGAGCCACCCGCCTCGTCTAGGACGGAAGATATAACAAGTGACGCACCCCTCTGCGCTTTCGAGGCGAGAACATCGGACATAATCAATCAGGTAACTCACACGTAATCGTCATCGGATGCAACCTCTCCTTTTTGTCTTTTGACACTCCTGTAACAGCATATCACGTCCGAAAGGCTCCGAGCGCCGTAGTGTTTAATACTGACTTCTTCATTAATCCTCAAGACGTTGCCTTCTGTGAAAGTTAGAGGAGGCCGGCCACAATCGAGCGGTTTAACTTCATCTATGATGTCTTTCAAGCTCGGATCCCGCGGATGGAACCACGGAATCTTACAGGTTGACGTGTCCACCAAATACTTCCTTGGACGGCTTGACGTCGTATGTGCACTGTGTTCACCCGAGTCTGTTTTTGAAGTACCAACAGTCGGCACAAAAGTACCTCTGGAAGTTGGTCTCATTTTTCTAGTTGGAAGTTGAGTGCTGACTCTGGAAGTTGGTCTCATTTCTTTAGTTGGAAGCTGAGTGCTGACTCTGGTACTAAGGCCATCTTTAGGAGCCCGTGGACGACTTCTTCCCTGCGAATGTGACCTTGAAATAAACGAGGTTTTCGTGTTCGTCTTTGACGCTGCATAGCGATTAGTAGGAATGTTATTAGAACTTCCTAAATGTGCTGAATTCAAATTCGACTGAGGTTGGCTCATTCGAGCAGAAGTGTCGCCCTCAACTCTGTTGCATAACATAGGGATATGACGGGCAATTTGGTAATACGGGAATGAACTTCCAATCCAAGTGCCCATGATGAACACGCATAACACCAGAAATATCTTCTTCCGGTTCACGTTGATGTAGAATAACACAGTGTGCGTTGGAATTCCTGCAACGACAAGCGCAGAGCTCATCAGAATTAGGCAATAGGGCAAATAGATACAGAAATGACCCACATGCCAACGTTCTATGGAAGATGTGGAGACCAATAATTTGGGTTCTATGCGACGACAAAAAATCCTTTTGACGCTCAAGGGGAAGTTCCACAGAAATGTGGTTAGGGCGATAACTGTAGGACTGACACTGTAATAACCCTCAACATCGTCCAGTCCATCTCGGTGGTCCTGCGGTTGCATGGTAGACTATAGCGACAGTGGTTCCAGGCTCGATACAGGATCACAGTAATTCGGGCGTGGGAGCAGGTGGTGTAAAGGGACATGGAGGAATGCGGGGTGGTGGGGGACTTTGGTGGGGGATAGGCGGGAGTGGATGATCAGAACCCGCAGACCCGACCCTGCTTTAGGCGGGAAAAGGCTGTGATGATGATGACACCAGTTCTCGTCTGATCACTGAAGTTAAGTAACGCAACCCCAGTTAGTACTGACATGGGTGGCCGCTTGGGAAAACTGTGGACCGCTAGTATCCAAAAATCGTCGCATTAGGCAAGGCGCAAAATGAGGCCGCAGGGTGACGCAGCCCTGCGAAATTCTGCTAGCAGGCAATCACTGTTACGTTGAAAGCCATTTCTAGTTGACGCAAATTGCAAACCATTATGTTAAAAAACTGCGATTCAATGTGCGGTGATTGCCTGCAAGGCAGAATTTCGCAGGGCTGCGTCACCCTGCGGCCTCATTTTGCGCCTTGCCTTAGTGTAGTGTCTGTGCAGTCTCTGCATCCGGACTACACAGTGGACGGAGCTCTAATGACCTTATAGTTGAAGGGCCCTAAAACACCAACAAACTCATCCGAAGGACGGCGCACCCTGGGCATCTCTCTCGCCTGAAAGAAGCCAACCCACCTCGGTGCAGTATCGAACCTAGAACCACTGACCCAGTTACCGAGCACACTGCCCACTGCGCCACCCAGGGGAGGGGGATTAGTTATAATCCGATTGCTAAAACAGAAATGAAATTGACAGTCTGGTGTGGTCTGGCATCGAATAATCAATTTAAATTAGTCACTACAAACATGGGAATCAATGAAGGTCAATTAGCAAACAAAGAAGTGGTAAATCAATTGAAATAAAAAAAGGTTAAGGCAAAGAAACAAAAGCTAAAGTCGTAAGCAATAACAAAGTAAAAGGCTAATCAGACAACAGCTGAATAAATTTAAAACTGGAAGTGAAAGATTTCCTTGAGCCATCACTTAATACCTTTAGTTTGTTGACACTCGATAAAGGCAGCATTTTTAGTTTACCTGTTCAACGCAATCAAATACGTATCATTTGCCAACTATGGCAGGGTCGGGTACCCATCTTTGTCCTTCAGGATTGCCCATAGGCGATCTGTTACAGTGGACACTTAAACAATGGATATCGGATTTCAGTGTCTCAAATTGCACTTGAGACGCAAAGTTTCACGGCGAAATTTTTCAACAAGATGTTATTCAACCAAATACTGAGAATCGAATTACAAACCCTGAGAGGGGTACTCAACTTGTCCCTCTAAATGGACACAATGGTGATATATTGGACAGTATTTATTTACCTAACCCGTTGCTCACCAAAGCTACAGCCTAGGCTATGCTTATTTATCGTCGGTGTACTGTTCGTTGAGGAATTCTACCAAGGCCAAAGGGCGAGCTCCTACACCTGGGAATGTTTCCTCATCTACCCGTTGCATAGTAGAGAGGGTTCTTTGACATGCAAATGCCATCGTACACCACACGGGACCTCGGGTTTACTTTTCTTCCGAATGAAGGCGCACTCAGGAACTCTTCTCTCTCTCTCTCTCTCACCCGAAAGAAGCCAATCCACCTTGGTCCATATCGAACCAAGAACCACTGATTCGGTTACCGAGCACTCTACCCACTGCGCCACTGAGGTCTTCCCACGCAAAATCATTCATCCATGCCCACTCCGGAGTTGGGTGACGCTGTTACCAGTCTCCCCATGTCTTCTCAAGTCTGCGATGAGCCTGTTGGTCCATCTCCAACTGTGCTCCTGCTCCCAGGCCGTCTGCCAGTACGCACTTGCTTTCCTTTGCAGTTGGTATCTTCCTGCCAACATCCAACAGCCTCCTCCTCCTAAATCATCCTACCAATCCTCATCACTAACCCCTTTTCCTCATGTGGCAGGGGTAGAGTGGCCAATGGTATCCTACAGCCTCCTCCTCCTCCTAGATCATCCTACAATCCTCATCACTAACCACTTTCCCGCATGTGGCAGGGGTAGAGGGGCCCATGGTGGTCCCATGAGCGAACTATCAGATGATAATTTTACGCAGCCGGTTGCTACGCTAACGAAGCAACCCCCTATACTTATTCATCGTTGACCTATTTTTCTTCATTGGGTACTTGTCCTCCACCGACGCAAGGGGGTCAATTCAATGCCCACAATGAAGCACCAGGGTTCAAAGGCACCAGGCTCCCTCAGATGCCCTCGACCTAATGTGGCTTTACCTAAGTACGACCCCGAATTGGTTTGTTTTACGCCCATTTGCTAGGCAGCACTTTCGATTCTAAAAGTACAATCGATTAGGGTAAACAATGGTGCACCCAGAAAAAATTGAAGGGAGGGGTCCAAGACTATTTTCTATTCATTACAGCAAAAAAAAAATGCAATTTGCCTGTCCACTAATTTTAAGGGACACGAGGAAGTTCTGACGTCTGGCCACCACTGTCCTTTCCTAAGAACACTTGCTTGAGCATAAAAACATGCAACGACACCACAGGCAACACCATAACAAAACGTCAATAAGTTTAAAGTGTCCATCAATTGCTGAAGATTACATAGGGCTCTTTTCAGGAACGAATCAATAAAAGACAATGGAGGTCAAGAAATGGACTTAGCATTACTTAACCGTCATAAATAAAACATCCACCTTCCTTCCTAAATGGGGGAACGGTCGAAAGCATACAACCAACCGCGGAACGGGACTACGCCTCACATCCCTAAAGGAGATTAAATATGCCCCAGCTGTAGAGGAATGGCAAAAGAATTGAATGTACGACGACGTACAGTATGTCGGTCGGCGGCAAGCGATATAAAACCACCGTTCAAAAGTTCCTCTTTTGCCTTTGTTCCCAGCCGCTTTTCTTTCAATTCCAGTCCTGTCAGTTCCTGTCTTTCTGTTCTAACCGTTTCTATCTTTGCGTTCCTGTTTTTGTGGTTCTATCCTGTCTGTTTCTGTCGTTGAATTTCTATCCCGTTGGTTTCTGTGATCCTGTCCGGTGACTTTCTTTGCGTTCTTGTCCTGACCGGTCACTTTCTTCGCGTTCTTGTCCTGACCGGTCACTTTCTTCGCGTTCTTGTCCTGACCGGTCACTTTCTTCGCGTTCTTGTCCTGACCGGTCGCTTTCTAGCGTTCTTGTCCTGACCGGTCGCTTTCTTTGCGTTCTTGTCCTGACCGGTCACTTCTTTGCGTTCTTGTCCTGACCGATCACTTTCTTTGCGTTCTTGTCCTGACCGGTCACTTTCTTAGCGGTCCTGTCCTGTCACTTTCTTTGCGTTCTTGTCCTGCCCGGTCACCTTCTTTGCTTTCTTATCCTGTCCGGTCATTTTCTTTGCGTACTTGTCCTGACCGGTCACTTTCTTTGTGTTCTTGTCCTGACCGGTCACTTTCTTTGTGTTCTTGTCATGACCGGTAGCTTTTTTTTGCGTTCTTGTCCTGTCCGGTCATTTTCTTTGCGTACTTGTCCTGTCCGGTCATTTTCTTTGCGTACTTGTCCTGTCCGTTTTTTTTTTTTTTTGGTGTTTCCATCTTTGAATTTCTACGGTTTCCGTTTTCTATTCTGTCTTGGAATTTTTATCCTCTCCGTTTCTGTCATTGAGTTTCTATCTTGTGCGCTTCTGTCTTTACGATCTTGTCAGGCCAGTTTCTGTCTTTGTTCTCTTGCCCTGTCCATTTCTTTGTATTTCTAACCCGTCAGATTCTATCTGACATGACAGAAGTACATCTTTCCGTTTCTATCCTAGTGGCCCTGCTCATATTTTAAGACTTCCTCTTTTGTGATATTCTCAACATCATCATACCCTTATCCCGCCTGTGGCAAGGTCGGATCTGCGGGTTCTAGCTCTCTTCTCCCGCCTATCTCCCACCAGGTTCCCGCCCACCCCACACACTACCATATCTCTGCGGACAACCTGCTGCCACAGCCCATTCGCTCCCTCCCCTTAAATGACCATAAGTCAAGTCATTTGTTTTGGCTAGGATCGATCCAAAAACCAAGCACTCATGAAGTACTCTATTAGGCAACTGAAGGACTGAAACGGGCTGTACCTAAGCAACAACAATGAAAACTCGATGGCTGTTGTTAACAACATGCATTTATCACTCTTAATATTTCTTTAATTAAAGAAGAAGAACAATGAGCAAAGCAACTCCTAACCCATTTACAGCCTATGGCAGGGTCAGGCACCCTGTTTGCCAAGTACTCGTTGCTCAACTTCAGTGATCAGACGAGAACTGGAGTGTTCAACTCAATACAGCCGCCCCTGCTCAAAGTGGAAATGAATACCGTAGTTCCATGTTAGGCAAGGGAACACGGCCGGCCTTAGAGCAAGGCGACCGCCTTTGGGTACTGGGGCCCGCTATTGCCCGCTGCCTTGGGTCCCTCTATCGCCTGCTGCCTTGGGTCCCTCTATCGCCTGCTGCCTTGGGTCCCTCTATCGCCTGCTGCTTTGGGCCCTGTAAACTCTAGAGCCGGCCCTACAAGGGAACCATATTGGAGTGATCCGTGTGGTCAGCTGGCATCTTGGTGACGGCCATGTTGAAACAACAACTTTTCTTACCAGCGGCGTACCTAGGGTACTTACCACTCGGGTACAAACTATACAACTAGCGCCCCTCCCGAATGTTGCCTTGCTCAAGAAGCCTTTTGTTGACCTTTCGTTTAGCAAATTCACTGAGGCCCGAATGATATTTTCGCCCTCGTGAGGCACGGAAGGAGCCGCGGTGAAATTTTTGGGATGGGAAAAATGGCGTCCCGTTGCAGCTGCGCCAAGGGCAACGCATCGCATTCCTACCCCTTTTCCCGCCTATAGCAGGGTCAGGTGCCGATTTCTTTTTCAATGAGACACACGGGCAATTATTGGACGGTATTCTTAGGAAGGGCTTTCTTCGTGCAAGTGACGTCGCACATCCCACATGGGGGCACCCCACTAGGCTCAATTCCAGGAGTTCGCCGGCCAGTCTAATGAACGTTACAATGTCAAATGCAAGAGATTTGCAAATATTAAACACCGATGCCTGTTCACATTTCCGGTTCCAAGTGTATCAAGAAAACGAAATTGATTGACATACTTACCCCAGTTCCAGGTGTGCCAGATTCCGGAATGTGACATCGGTCCAAAATGCATCTTCATGTGTGGTATTTTAGACAATGGGTTCGCAATGTGTAAATAGTGGTCACGACCATAATGAATTAATCTCCATGGTCGTCAGGTTTCAGGTTTCGCAACTCAGTCGTCACGTCTTGCACAAGACACCCAATAGACTACCGCCGTGGAATCTGCAAGAGCAAATACCACATGGTGAACTCGCACACAAATCAATATCAATTAACTGCAGGCGCACACAGAAGTCAGGTTCAGGGCCAATGCAGAACAGAGGACAAATTATAGTACAGTATTTTCGACATGGAACGAAACGAATAAAGATTTGGGGGTAAAAAAAAAATCGGTAAAGAACTATTAACGAAATCAATGTCTCTGCATAGCGACATCCAGCTAAAACATTTCAAATCTGCCTCCTACATGTCTAGCACCCTTTCAGTGGCGGATCAAGCTCTTGAAGGGTCTGAAGACCAACCTAGTTTTGAGGCTTCTTTGTTTTAAGTACTGCAACAGATGATACCCCTTTTCACACCTATGGCAGGCTCGAGTATCCATTGGTGTCCCAACGGGACACAGAGGCAATGGCAAGGGGAGAGTAATACTTACGCAGTCTGCATTAAAACTATGCAGTGGACGTGGCGCTAATGGCCTTGTAGTTGAAGTGCCCTAAAACACCAACAAAAGATACAGACCAAAACCCAGGAAGTTCTTCCTCGTCTTATTGTGGATCAGAATGGCATTTTCCACTTTCACAACACATTGACTTTTTATAAAGATATTAACAGACTATAAAGAGGCTAAAGTCAACCAACAAGGATATCACTTGACGAAGATCCGTTCGCGGCTTGTTTCCTTCAAAATTCACGTTATCCTGCTAAAGTATCACCAGTGATTCTCGCAGCAGCTGACAGCAGAAATAAGCACGGAGCCTATGTACAATATTTGAAGAAAACAAAATACCGAAGAGATCAGAACATTTTGACTCACCCGATTCCTTGCCCGTACTTTCAAGGCAATAAATCATCTAATACATGCACAATGCCTTGGCAAACCGTCGTCAAGTGATCTCAATAATCAGTTATGATCTCCTTATATCACCAAAATATACCATGAAGTGAAGCGGAAATCTCACATTAACAGCAAAGCTAGTTCATTTACTTTTCTGGGGTGACAATGAATTCAGACAGCTCCATTAGAATTAATCCATGCTGTTACATCCTCCAGAATTACGATATCATCCATTCGAAATACACACAGGGAATTAATTAGATTGAACTTCAAGTGGCAGGCTTAAATTTAGTGAATCGAGGCGATATTTAATCCCTCAAACAGAATTTCCAAACAATGACGGGAATGGCTGCACTGCGTTGCACACACCAGTTGTCCTCTGATCACTCAAGTTAAGCAACGCAACCCCCAGTTAGTGCTAACAAGGTAGGCCGCTTGGGAACGCTGGATGCCACTAATACCCAAAAATCGTCGTAACAGCAGAGTGTCTGTGCAGACTCTGCATTAGGCCTTAGATGGAAGCGGCGAATTGCGTTGGACACACCAGTTCTCGTCTGATCACTGAAGCAGCGCAATCCCAGCTAGTACTGACATGGGTGGCTACTTGGGAAATCTGGCAACTGCTAATACCCAAAAAAAATCGTAGCATTAGTGTGGTGTCTGTGCAGTCTCTGCATAAGAACTATGCTGTGGACGGGACTCCAATGATCTTTTAGTTGAAAGGTCCTAAAACACCCACAAACAAGCAAACAATGCAGTAGATGGGGATTTAATGATCTTTGTAGTTGAAGGGCCAAATAATGACGTCACTCCAACCCATTTTCTCTGCTCTGGGTAACATCACGTACCCATTCGTCCCGCTAGAACTCGGGAGCAAGAACTATTGGACGGTATTTGTACACAGCCGACTGCCGACCTAATGCAGCAATCCCTTGACAACTGCGTCGGAAAGAGAACGGCGAGTCCCTAACCCAGACAGAAATAAGGTCAATACAGTTCTCTTCGAGGATATCAGCGACGGGGTCGTAATAACAATCGCATTATCCCTGCAGAAAGCACGGCATTACAAAATAAGCAAGCTATCTGGCAACGATTTAAACAATTTCTGAGTGGTGTTGGGGCTAAAACCTGGTTTAATGCGGCAAGCACTGTGAACGTCACCATCATCATACCCTTATCCCGCCTGCGGCAGGGTCGGGTCTGCGGGTTCTAGCCCTCCACTCCCGCCTATCTCCTACCAGGCCCCCTACCACCCACACATCACTACCATATCCTTATGGACAACTTACTCCCACGTCTGCTTCGCCACGTAGTTGTGCACCTCTGCTGTTACATTGAAAGGCAAACTAAGCAAATATCATTAACTTATATGATAGCTCCGTGAACTTGGCAAGGTATTACAGAACATCCATTGTCACATCGGAATTTATATCCAATGGAAACGATTAGACACAGCACTTCAAATACACCGTCAAGGTAATCCACAAAAGCTTCCACTTAATCTGATCACACAGCCACCCAACCCAAACAGTTTTTAGATCTTCCACCTTTCATAAAAACCAGATGCTCCTTTCCTTTTGTATCATTGATCTGACAAATAAAAATGTGCCAAACCATGACACTTACTTTGTCGTCTCCATAGTCGCAGAGATAGCGTGCTCGATTACTGCTTCACTGGTTCCAGGTTCGACAATGAATTGAGACGGGTTGGCTCCTTTTGGACGAGAAACAAGCCCCAGTGTGCATCCCATCTGATATTTAAAGAAACATTACAAATGAGTAGCTGTCAGAGTTGACTGGCACTACGCAAGCAATAAACAAAATCACCAACTATTAATCCTTTACCCGCCCATAGCAGAGTGGGGTACACACTTTTGTCCCATAGGACGCAGACGATCAGTAGGAGGGTCTATTTACAGGGCACAAAATGAAAATTTTTGCCAATTTACACATTGCAATGGAATATTGTACGTAGAAGACGGATCGCGCAGAAAGCAGCAACCCACTTCAATCCAGCATCGAATCTGGAACCCCTGAGTTACCGAGCACACTACCTCTACGAACTCCCTAAAGCTCTCAGCAACAAGTAATTTAAAATCATTAGAGTGATAACCCAATATTATTATTTTATTTGTACGTCAACTAGCTTGCTTCTCAACAACCGCGCATAAGATGCTGTCCAAATTTTTGACGAATGACGCTATTATTATTAGGGCCTAGATCGATACACAACAATGCAAATGAATGTTTAGCATTGCTCCATCAAGCAACAATGAAGCTCACCTGGCTACACGAAGGTAGATGACGTTAAATATGAATAAATATTCATATACCGTATTTATTCCAATAAGGGCCGCCCTCGAATAAACGCCGTCCTCTAATAATCGCCGCTGCCCTTGCTCATCATCATACTCTTATCCCACCTCAGCAGGGTCGGGTATGCAGGTTCTAGCCTGCCATTCCCACCTATCTCCCACTAGGTCCCTGTCCACCCTACACTGCCATATCCTTATGGGCAACCAGTTAACACATCTGCTTCAATCTCCTCCTGCCCTGGGTGCTTCTGACCACCTGCATTCCTGAAATGGACGCAATGAGCTCTTCCTTCTCTCTTCTCATTACGTGTTCATACTTTTATTATTTGTCCATTTTTTGGTGATGTCCACCACCCCACCCCAGGCTACCTCAGATATACTCATTCGGAATTCTATCAGCTCTTGACACCCCACTCATTTACTGCAGCATTCACACCTCAGCTACTTGCATTCCATTGATGTGGCTCTTCCTCACTACCCAACACACTAATCCATACAGCATAGTTGGCCTAACCACCACCCTGTAAAACTTCCCTTTCAACTAGATTGGGACCCTCCTATCACACAGTACACCGGTTGCCCATTTCCACTTCAACCATCCACCATTGATTCTATGGGTCACATCAGAGTCTATTTCCCTATTGCTATGGAACGTTCACCAGTTCGCCCCTAGAAAATATGTCACCGTTATTTTACCATCCATTGTTATCGTCTATGAAAGCTGACAAAATTAATAAACGCCTCCCTCTAGTAAGCGCCACACCAAAAACGCCACGAAATAAATGAACGGCGCGGCGTTTATTGGAATAAATACGGTATCACTAAAACGCATAAACAACCCTCTCTACTCTGCAGCAAGTAGATGAAACAAAATTTCCGGGTGTAGGAGCTCGGTGGAGTTCTCCAACGAACAGTAGACCCACAATAAATAAGCATAGGGTTGCAGTTTTGCTCGGCAACCGGCTGTGAAAAACACTGTCCAATATATCATCCTTGTGTCCATTCAGAGGGACAAGACGAGTTCTCGACCCTGCCAAAGGCGGGAAAGGGTTAGGAGTTGTATCACTGAAACGGCAAAAGTGGAAAGAATTGAACCAGTATAGAGTGCTTAGTCGAGGGCGTCGCGTGCTGGTGGACAGGCTACCTCGTGCTCTTGCGGATATTGGCGATTTTTTTCAACTACAAGGTGGGGAAGACCGTCCCTGCAAGGCTAAAGGCCAGAAGGTCAAACAAAAGGTAGGGCTGTGGTGTTTGAGGTTCGTTTTGTGGGACAGGAGAGTAGGTGCGAGGTTTGGCTGTGTAAGCCTAACCTCGTGGCGCTTCCTGTTGAGACTGCTGTGTGGTAGCGTGGTGTGCGTCGGCCGCACCGCCGGTCACCACCCGACATTTGTAATTGCGCATATAAATTTTATCTAATTTAATCACTAATAGGTTAAGATATTAAGTTGCGTTAGTACAACATTTTAGTTCCAATCAGGAATTGTGGTTGGTAAGGTATTGTGTGTTACTGTTTGCTTACATGTATAGATGCCACCCATGGACTGCTTGTGATTCCAGAAGCCAGCAGACCCATGGAGCAGGGGACTAAAACCCCTGCGTTGGCGGCCATCTTGGGTGGGCAAGCAGGCCCTGGGCTGCCAGCGTCAGTAGCCCACAATGTCACAGGGGTCGGGACCTCAGACCCTGTGGCAGATAGTGCGCCAAGTGTCCTCTGTGGGGTAGGCTGGCATCCCCCCACAGCAAGAGCGCCAATGTTCCTGCAGGTTCCAGACGCCTGGCTGGGGTGTCCTCAGTCAGAGCGTGTCCTGGCAATATGGGGGGAAAATCTGAGACTGGACACATGGAATGTGGGGACCCTTACTGGCAAGTTCGGTGAGTTAGTCATTAGCCTAAAGTGCAGGAGGATTCAGGTAGCCTTCCTTCAGGAAACAAGGTGGAAGGGGAATAGATTGAGGGCCCTGGGTGAGGGATACAAACTTATATATACAGCCAATGAAGGGGGACGAAATGGGGTGGGTATAGTATTAGATAGGGAACTACAACAAGGGGTCACCCAGGTGAAACGTATCAACAGCAGGCTAATGCTAGTAACAGTGGCTTGGCATGGAGCAGTGCTCCACCTTGTCAGTGCGTATGCCCCTCAGGCAGGTCTGGATGAACCCACAAAGGTGGGTTTCTGGACAGATTTTGAGGACATGGTGCGCTCACTAGGGACTGAGGTAGGATGACGTCAAGGGAAGGAGCACTTAGTTATTGGTGGGGATTTTAATGGTCATGTGGGCAGAGATAGCCAGCGTTATGGGGATGTCCATGGGGGATGGGGGTATGGAACAGTTAGCACAGAAGGACAGTGCATCCTAAACACAGCAAATGCACTTGGCTTTGCATTGGCAAATACGTGGTTTAGGAAGAGGGACAAGCACCTAATTACCTTCCAGTCTCCACAAGGGATGTCACAGATAGATTTCTGCTGGGCACTCCCCAGTGAAAATTTTCAAAAAGAATGTGGCCACAGACTACTTATGCTAGAAATCTGAGTGAAAGCAGCAGGCAAGGCACATTCTTGGAAAGGAGAGCAAGTCATCAGGTGGTGGAAGCTACCCACAAAAGTGGAGGAATTTGTACAAGAAGTGCACAGGCAGGTAGATTGGGACTGGGAAGGGACAACAAATGCCATGTGGGACAGGGTTGCCAGAAAAATTATAAACTGTTGGAAAGCCATTTAGGGGCAAGGTAGAGTAGGAGGCACAGTCCAGGGTAACAGGCAGACTTGGTGGTGGAATGAGGAGGTAGAAGCAGTCATCAAGCAAAAGAAGGCTGCTTTCCACAGGTGGCGGGAGATAGGGGACCAGGAGTCTAAGACACAATATAGACAGGCCAAGACCACCGCTAGGAGGATCATTGCCCTGGCCAAACATCAGAAGTATGATGCCCTTTATGAGCTGTTAGGGACAAAGGAAGGGGCAAAAGAAGTTTTCAAACTGGCAAAGGCTAAAGATCTACCCCAAGCCATAACAGTAAAGGATAGTGACGGTATGGTCCTGCTCTCCCCACCAGAGGTAAAGAGGAGGTGGGAAGAGTATTTTCAAACCCTCTTGAATGCCACAGGGGGAGGTGAGGACACCACTACCCATCCGGCATCGACAGGGGTGGTGGACTGTGTAACAGAGGAGGAAGTAGCCAGGGCACTAAGGAAGATGAAAGGTCAAAAAGCTGTAGGCCCAGATGCGATTCCCATCCAAGTGTGGCATAGCCTAGGGAGCACAGGTACTAGGTGGCTAGGGAAACTCTTCAGTAGGATAGCTAGAGGAGACAGAATGCCATCTGAATGGCGGGAGTTGGATAGTACCACTCTACAAGGGCAAAGGGGATGTCCAGGATTGTGGTAACTACAGAGGTATAAAGCTAATGAGCCGCTCCATGAAGCTCTGGGAGAGAGTAATGGAATGTCGCCTCAGGGTTAGAACTAGTGTCCAAGGAAACCAGTTTGGGTTTATGCCAGGGAGGTCCACAATGGAACCAATCTTCATCCTGAGGCAGATGATAGAGAAATATAGAGCAGCAAAGAAAGCTCTCTATGCCGTTTTTGTCGACTTGGAGAAGGCTTATGACAGTGTCCCATGACAGGTAGTTTGGGAGGTGTTACGAAAAAGGGGGGTAGAGGAAGGGTTTATCCAAATAGTCCAATATATGTATTAAGGTTCCAGAGCCAGGGTAAGGACTCCTTGGGGGAATACTGGGGGTTTCCTAGTGAAAGTCTGGGTGCAAGAAGGCTCAGCACTTAGCCCATACCTCTTCATTCTGGTTATGGACGAACTGCTGACGGGAGTAGGTGAATGGGCCCCTCAGTGTTTAGTATTTGCGGACGACATTGGAAATCTTAGTGACAGTAGAGAACAGGTAGAAAAGGGACTAAACAACATTAGAGGAGCAATGAAAAAGGGAGGGCTCAAGATAAACATGAAAAAGGGAGTATTTAGCTTTCAATTGGGAAGGACAGGAAAATAACGTGGACGTACGCTCTAGGGGTGAACTGGTAAAAAAGGTGCAAGAGGTAAAGTACTTAGGATCAACGTTCCAAAGCAATGGGGAGATAGATGCCGAGGTGACCCGTAGGATCAATAGGGGGTGGCTAAAGTGGAGTCCTGTGTGATAGGAGGGTCCCAATCAAGTTGAAAGGGAAGTTCTACAGGGCAGTGGTTAGGACAGCTATGCTATATGGATCGGAGTATTGGGCAGTGAGGACGACCCACGTCAGTGGAATGCAAGTAGCTGAGATGTGAATGCTGCGGTACATGAGTGGGGTATCAAGATCAGATAGAATTAGGAACAAGTATATTAGGGGTAGCCTGGGGGTGGTGGACGTCGCCGAAAAGATGAGGGAAAATAGGCTGAGGTGGTATGGACATGTAATGAGAAGAGGGGAGGATGAGCTCGTTAGGGTCATACCAGGATTGCAAGTGGTAGGAAGCACCCGGGGCAGGGGGAGACCGAAGTTGACGTGGGAACAGGTTGTCCATAGGGATATGGCGGTGTGTGGGGTGGACGGGGACCTGGTGGGTGACAGACGGGAGTGGAGGGCTAGAACCCGCAGACCCGACCCTGCCTCAGGCGGGATAAGGTTATGATGATGATAAGAGTGCTTAGTCGAATTAATACTAAGATGAAAATGAAGGATAAGCCTGAAAGCGTTAAATGAAAGATAGACCGTCTCAAGATCATTACCAGTTTACCAATTCTTGTTTCAAATTTGTACAGCAATGGGAGCAACACAGCATTATGGTAAGATGGCAATCAATACGGCAAACAGGCACAGCATCACTCTAGTAGAATCTCGAAAAGCAAGCATCACAGTTTTGCGTTGCATTCCTGCGGGGAATAGAAATTATCGATTGGAAGAAGGAGGCGATGACACCACACTACCAAACCTAAATCAGAGCGAACCACAGTACATTTAAAGAGGTCCGTTCACATCTACATTTTAAAATTCATTGTTATTTTCTTAGTTTCATTCATAAATTTTCTAATTCAAGAGACTGTCGTCTTCATTCGTTATAAAATCTCTTTTGGTTGTCAGCCAGGAAAATGTCGAGAGCGTTGTTCTATGTTCGAAATCACCTAAAATAAACCGCGACTAACGACAATGAAAGACAAGAGCCGAATATAATAGTTTGACTATAGATTGGAAATAACGATTTTTTAGTTCTAACGATCTAAAAAAAAAAAGCCTGAATATATTAACTATTAACGAACTTACACAGTACTTACAAATTCATGTTTTCTCCTTTCTCCAATGGCGTCACATTTTCAAATGATGCTCGAATAGAACATTCTGTTTGATGGCATATTCTTTTCCCGTCATCCACTGCTTTTGTATGACGTACTTAGAGCCGTTCAAAAACTACTACCTACCCCCTGCTTTTCTGAGGGGAAACATAATCCCGGATTGAGGCACTTATGGATTGTTAGAGTTCGCAGGGCCGTGACGAGAGCGTGGCTTTGTTGTTTGTTGGTGTTTTCGGGCCCTTCAACTACTAGGTCATTAGAGCCCCGTCCACAGCATAGTTCTTATGCAGAGACTGCACAGACACTACACTAATGCGACGCAGTACCCAGTCTTCCCAAGCTGCCACCCATGTCAGTACTAGCTGGGGTTGCGCTGCTTAACTTCAGTGATCAGACGAGAACTGATGTGTCCAACGCAATTTGCCGCTCCCTAAGGGCGTGGCGAAGAAGGCGTTGGCCACGGGCGCAACTGGATTTAGGGTGCAAAATTTCTAAGTTTTTTTTGCCTTTATTGGGTCACGGGGAGGCGCGTTAGACACTTGCCACAGGCGCTTCATACCCCCGCTGCGGCACTGGTAGTTCGTTGGTGTTTTAGGGCCCTTCAACTACAAGGTCATTAGAGCCTCGTCCACTGCATAGTTCCAATGCAGAGACTGCACACACACTGTACTAATTGGCGGATTTTTGGGTATAGCGGTACCCAGTTTTCCCAAACGGCCACCAATGTCAGTACTAGCTGGGGTTGCGTTGCTTAGTACTTAGGTGAATAAGGCCCGGTGCACACTTGGGATTTTTACTCGCGCGGCGCCCGCAATTGCGGCATGAGATACATTAGTTGCAATTCTGGGAGCCGCGGCGGCGCCGCAGGTATGTGTGCACTCCCTCATTGCAACTAATGTATCTCATGCCGCAATTGCGGGCCCCGCGCGAGTAAAAATCACAAGTGTGCACCGGGCCTAACGCACAGGGCGGTAGCCGCCCCGGGCGGCGGGTGAGCGGCTTTCAATTTCCATTGCAACGAATGGATGACAACGCACTGCCTGCCGCTTAACCGCGCGGCCACCGCAATAGGACACGGAAAACTCGACAACCGCGCGGTTTTATCAAAACCGCGTCCCGTCAACCGCAGCGGCAAACCGTCCGTGCGTTAAAGCTCTTATGGACCACAGGCTGCAAAACATGTCAGAAACCTGTTGAAAACAACAAGCCTCTGGCAGAGGCGAGTATCCATAAGTACCGGAAATACCATGGACTGACAAGTAACGCAGCAACCCACAGCATCAAAATTAACATTAAAGCCTAGGTCCAGAGGCGCAACTGGGTTTGGGTTGCAAAATTTTTAAGCTTTTTGTCTTTATTGGGTCACGGGGAGGCGCAAGTTAAACACTTGCCACAGGCGCTTCATTCGTTGGTGTTTTAGGGCCCTTCAACTACAAGGTCATTAGAGCCCCGTCCACTGCATAGTTCCAATGCAGAGACTGCACAGACACTGTACTAATGCGATGATTTTTGGGTATTAGCGGAACCCAGTTTTCCCAGGCGGCCACCCATGTCAGTACTAGCTGGCGTTGCGTTCCTTAGTACTAATGGACAACAGGCCGCAAAACATGTCAGAAAACCTGTTTGAAGCAACAAGCCTCTGGCAAGGCAAGTATCCATAAGTACCGGAAATACCATGCACTGACAAGTAATGCAGCAACCCACAGCACCAAAATTAACATTAAAGCCCTAGGTCCAGGACTACATGACCCTTTTATGCTGTAAACCTAGTACTGATTAATGCACCCTAGCATCCAGGTGGGACGCGTCGATGTGAGCGCTCGTAGCTGCAGGTTTGATCCTGGCCGAGGCAGGTACCTTCTTTCAGGAAGAAGTCGAGGCTCCGTGTGATGTACACCATGTCACCACTGCGCGGGAAAGAACCCTTTCATAACAGATACAGCTATTGGAGGGTGTCCTAACTTGGGGTGTTGTCGGACCTAAGCCTCAGAGACCATTTAAAAATGGAGAGAAGCCCCCAGTCGCCTTCCGTCGGATGGGAAGTTAATTCGTGACCCCCCGTTATGTGTACGACATCACCACTACACGGAAAGAACCCCAGCAAAATTCCCAGGTGTTGGAGCTCGTCTCCTAGCGTCGGTGAAGGAAAAAGTGCCCCAATTAAGAAAAAAAAGGCCCTACGACAAATACGAATAGAGGCTGCAGCATTAGGTTGGTAGCGGGTTGCGTAAAAATACCGTCCAACAGAAACGTGCATGTATCCCAACCCGACGCTACCGTTGGCGGAAAAGGGTTGGAAGGAGCCCTTAGAACCATGGGCACTGTTTAGGGCTTGACAAGTCGAAGACCCTCTTCTTCAGGGAAACTCCTAATCTTATGGCTACCGACTAGGGACATCTCTATAATGAGCACATTTGTTCAATACAATCAGTTTCCTCAACGATAACAAGATCTCTCAATAAACAGGATGTCACTGTAACTCCGGATGTAAAGCAACTCTTGAAACGTGAGCCTTTTCCTGGGAAAATACCACAACTACCCTAGCCCTTATGTCAACAACCGGGTACCAAATGCAAAAAATGAGCACTAGTGGAATTGCCTTCAGATCACACAGTAATATCAGCAATGGAGAATCATCATCAAACCCTTATCCTGCCTGTGGCAGGGTCTGGTTAGAAGGTTCTAACCCTCCACAGCTGCATATTTCCCAACATGTCCCCATCCACCCCATACACTACCATTTCCTTATGGACAAGCTGCTCCCACATCTGCTTTGGTCTGCCCCTGCCCTGAGTGCTTTCAACCACTTACATTCCTATAATGGACCTATGAGCTCCCCCTCTCCATTTCTCATTATGTGTCCATACCATCTCAATCTACTCTCCCCCATTCTTTCTGCAATGTCCCCCACCCCAGGCTACCTCAAGAATACTCTGCTAATTCTATCAGTTCTTGACACCCAACTCCTGTAATGCAGCCATCTCATCTCAGCTACTTGCAATCCATTTATGTGGCTCTTCCTCAGTGCCCAACACCGATCCATATAGCATAGCTGGCCTAACCACAGCCCTGTAATACTTTCCTTACAAATTGATTGGACCCCCCCCCCATCCCAAAGGACTCTGCTTGCCTGCCTCCAAATCAAACATCTCCCATTGATTCTATGGAAAACATTCCAATTTATCTCCCCAATGCTGTTGGAGTAGCTGAGTTGCATTGGACACACCAGTCCTCATCAGATCACTGAAGTTAAGCAATGCAGCCCAAGTTAGTACTGACATGGGTGGTTGGCTGAATATTGGGTGCTGTTAATTTCCCCCTCTCCTACAACTCCCACTCCTACCTCCCTCTCACCCACGAGCAGCCTCTACAAGGTGCAGCCCATTATGACTTCTTGACCGACACCCTAACCCATTGATGTAACATACTATATTCATGCAGCTTTGTTACCAGCTCACTTCATCATCATCATCATCACACCCCTGCCCCGCCTATGGCGGGGTCGGGTCTGCGGGTTCTGATCCTCCACTCCCGTCTATCCCCAACCAGGCTCTCATCCACCCCACATGCCTCCATGTCCCTCTGAACCACCTGCTCCCACGCTCGCTTGGGTCTCCCCCTACTCCTGCTGCCACCCAACACCTGTTGCCCCATAATATACCGCCTGAGCTCCTCCTCCTCCCTTCGCATCACATGCCCATACCACCTCTCGTGGCAGCCTGAAATATGGGATGTAGTGGTAAAAGTTACGATGACACGCATTTTTGGTGTGGCGTTTATTAGAAGGCGGCGTTTACATAATTTGTGAGCTTTTTGTCGACGATATTGGCAGTCATCATCATCATCATACCCTTATCCCGCTTGTGGCAGGGACGGGTCTGCTGGTCCGCTGAACGTCCTCTGACTGGGGTCACCCAGCCAGACGTCTGGAAACCCGCAGGAATATTGGCTAAGGCTGTCTGATGCGATCCGTAGAATCAATGGGTGATGGGTGAAGTGGAGACAGGCAAGCAGAGTCATGTGTGATAGGAGGGTCTCCATCAAGTTAAAAGGGAAGTTCTACAGGGCAGTGGTTAGGACAACTATGCTATATATGAATCAGAGGGCAGGGCAGTGAAGAAGAGCCATGTCAATAGAATGCAAGTAGCCAAGATGCCAATGCTGCGGTACATGAGTGACGTGTCGACAGCTGATAGAATTAGGAATGAGTATATTCGAGGTAGCCTTGGGGTGGTGGTCATCGCCAAAAAAATGAGGGTGAATAGGTTGAGGTGGTATGGATACGATTAGAAGAGGAGAGGAGCTCGTTAGGTCCATTTCAGGAATGCAGGTGGTCGGAAGCACCCGGGGTAGGGGGAGACCAAAGCAGACGTGGGAGCTGGTTGTCTGTAAAGGTATTGGCAGTGTGTGAGGATGAGGACCTGGTGGAAGATAGACGGGAGTGGATCGTTAAAATTCGCAGACCCGAACCTGCCACAGGCGGGATAAGGGTATGATGGTGATGTATGTGAGGGTATGCCGGCCTACCCCCACTGTTTCTTCCAAAAATATTTTACCACTAGCGAAAAAACGCTGCGGCAATTATTGGAGGGCTAGATAAAAGTACGGAGGCCTCAAGAAATGAGTTCTTTTATAGACCATTTAATGGGCATTTTAATTGGAATAAAAGGTTCATTAATAGTCCTTACCAATCAGGTTTCACTTGGGGCCTACAAACTAAACTGCCCTTGAGAGCCTTAAAGCAAAATGGCCCTCGGGAACCTCGAAACTGGGACGCACTTAGGGCCTGACAACTAGGTTGTGCTTGGTGTCCTCAAGACGTTTTGGAGATTCAAAAATAAGTTGGGCTTGGGAACTCAAAAGTAGTAGTACGGGCTTTAGGGGGGGTGAAAAATAGGTTGACTTGGGGCCTCAAAAGCATTAGGATGCACTTTCGGGGGCTCAAAAAAGGTTGTGCTGTGGACCTCAAAAGTAGTGGGATGCATTTTGGGGAGTCACAACTAGGTTGGGTTTTTGATCTCAAAAGTAGTAGAATGCGCTAGGAGCCTTTTGTTGATCTCAAAATTAGCATACGTTTGGACACTTCAAAGCGAAGTTGCGCCTGTGGACCTCAAAAACAGGACACTCTTGGAAACCTGAAAACCAGGATAATCTTGGGGGAGCTCATGGGTGCGGACAATCCCATCCAGCGGATAGTCCCATCTAGGAGATATATAAAAGGTTGCAGAGAGGGGATTAATGGGATTACTAAATTGGCAAGAACTTCAGGACTGCTTCTCGGAAGAGCTTGAACAGCCTCAGGACTAGGATGCTCATGGTAGCCTGTAAATTAGGAAGTTCTTGGCGGGGGAGGGAGGTCCGAAGGGAGCGGCTGTATTGCGTTGGAAACACCAGTTCTCGTCTGATCACTGAAGTTAAGCAACGCAACCCCAGCTAGTACTAACATGGGTGGCCGCTTGGCAAAACTGGGTACCGCTAATACCCAAAAATCGTCGCATTAGCCTAGTGTCTGTGCAGTTACTGCATTAGAACTACGCAGTGGACCATGTGTGTTGCGCTTAGAATCCCAAACAGAGGATTTGCGTGAATCAATTCCAACACGAATATGAGGCAAATAAATGCAGATGAGAATCAAACTGTTAGCTAGTAACGAAATGTGGTTATTTTTCAAATGCCTTCATTTAGTCCAAAGTCATGTACATACAGTACATCTGCCTAACCATTCCAGAGACAGACACCCATTTCCAGATATGAAATAGAATACAATGACAGGAGAACAAGTAAAAAAATATCCAGAAAATCCGCAACACTGGAACATCCGCAGTTAGTTTTGTTAATTAATCTGAGAAGGACGAAGCTTCCCGAGTGGAACTCCCGCTAAAACCTGTACCACACTTTAATGCTTCAAGAATCAAAACAAAATAACGATTTCCTTACATGTTAAGAAAAATTAGGAGAAAAAAATGATGACGGGAGAATAGCCTCGACATAATTTCAAGCAGGTGGCCGAAATGTATAGGGCCGGCCCATGGGCGGTCACCCATGATAGATCAGACGAGAACTGGTGCATCTAAAGCAATATAGCCGCTCCTATCAGGTATTGTAGAGAGTAATTCCAGAAATAATGTAATCAAAGAATTACTTTAATTGATTTCTTACTAAAAATTTTGATTGCACCCCAAATGATGTGGGCATCGTATAATTTAAAATAAAATGCCAGCATTAGGCCAGGTGCACACTTGCGATTTTTACTCGCGCGGCCTCGTAGTTGCGGCATGAGATACATTAGTTGCAATGAGGGAGTGCACACATACCCGCGGCTCCCAGAATTGCAACTAATGTATAGTCCTGTAGTGTCCCTAGACAGGTGCTATGGAGCGTTTTAAGGAAGAAAGGGGTTGATGAAGGCCATATTAGGATAGTGCAGGATATGTATGAGGGTGCCATTACTAGGGTGAGGACAACGTGGGGAAACACTACAGGCTTCAATGTGCAGGTCGGTGTGCATCAAGGGTCAGCACTTAGTCCATATCTATTCACCCTGGTAATGGATGAGCTGCTGACGGGGATAGGGGAATGGGCCCCTCAGTGCCTAGTATTTGCAGATGATGTGGGAAAGCTTGAGGAGTCCAAGGAGGATGCACAAAAGGGCCTACAGGACATTAAAACAGCAATGGAAAGAGGGGGGGGTCTCAAAGTAAACACCAATAAGACAGAGTACATAGCTTTCAATTTTAGCGGCCAGGGGCAAGGGGGTGAGATCCGTTGTGAGGGTATACCAGCAGTGCAACAGTTTCGTTACTTAGGATCAGTTTTCCAGAGCAATGGGGAGATAGACTCAGACGTGACCAATAAGATTAATGCAGGGTGGCTGAAGTGAAGGCAGGCTAGTGGAGTCCTGTGCGACCGCCGGGTCCCGATAAAGTTGAAAGGCAAAGTTTACAGAACTGTCGTCAGGCCTGCCATGTTGTATGGCTCGGAGTGTTGGGCAGCTAGGAAGAACCATGAAAGGAGAATGCAAGTGGCTGAGATGCGCATGCTGCGCTACATGACTGGAGTGTCACGAGCCGACACAGTACGAAATGATTATGTTAGAGGGAGCCTGGGGTGGGTGACAACGCAGAGAAGATGAGGGAGAGGCGGTTGAGGTGGTATGGGCATGTAATGAGGAGAGAGGAGTAGGAGCTTGTTAGGTCCATTATGGGTTGGCATGTGATTGGGGGCACCAGAGGTAGGGTAAGGCCAAAACGGACGTGGGAGCAGGTGGTGCTGACGGACATGGAGAAGTGTGGGGTGGGGGCGACATAGTGGTGGATAGGAGGGAGTGGAAGAGAACCTGCAGACCCGACCCCGCCGCGGGCGGGAGAAGGGTGAGATGATGATGATGATGATGTACCTCATGCCGCAATTGCGAGGCCGCGCGAGTAAAAATCGCAAGTGTGCACCGGGCCTTAACAGCATCGTGCGTTCAAAATTAATCTTGCCGAGCCAAAACGTAACCCAGCCTCAGCATTTTTGTATTTTGTTAGTGTTTAAGGCCCGGTGCACACTCGCGATTTTTACTCGCTCGGCGCCCGCAATTGCTTCATGAGATACATTAGTTGCAATGGAGGAGCCGCAGCGGCAGGTACCCGCGGCGCCACCGCGGCTCCGACAACCGGAGTTGCGTCTGGAAATGCCCGCAGTTCCCCAAGAAACAGCCGCGACGCCGCGCTCGCACATTCGGTCACGTAGTACCTTGTGGTCTACTGAGCGATGCACACAACCCCGCGGTTTCAAAGTTTTGAGATTCGGTTGGCAAAAAGGGCACGCCTTCTGGGCTGTTGCCAAATGTGTACTGGCGACATTTCACCGCATGTGTGCATTGAATTGCTGCGGCGTCACTGCGGTGTCCCTGCGGCACCGGCGCGAGCAAAAATCGCGTGTGCACCGGGTTTTAAGTCCTTCAACTACAAGGTCATTAGAGCCCCAACCACAGCATAGTTCTTGTGCAGAGACTGTAGACACACTACACTAATGCGACGATTTTTGGGTATTAGCAGTACCCAGTTTTCCCAAGCGGCCACCCATATCAGACTAGCTGGGATTGCGCTGCTTAACTTCAGTGATCAGACGAGAACTGGTGTGCCCAACGCAATTTGCCGCTCCCCGGGTTCGGTCGCGCGCTTCATTTACTGCGCCAGTGCTTCCAGCTTCGATACTGCATCAAGGTGGCAGTGCCGTAACGGGGGTCTGAGGCGCCTGTGGCAAGTGTCTAACTCGCACCTCCCCGTAACCCAATAATGACAAATAACTTAAAAATTTTGGGCCCCAAACCCAGTTACGCCCGTGGCGACCGCCTTCTTCGCCACGTCCTCGTTACTAGGGTTTATACAAAAACCGGTTTTAGTCTTCGTTAACAAATGGTTGTTGAAAACCAGCATTCGTTACGGCACTGTAAAGTGGGTTCTCTTCTTTCGGGCGAGAGACAAGCCCCGAGGGCGCCTACGAAATGAGAAGTAAAACTGAGGCCCAATGTGGTATACGCTGACATCTGCAGGTAGAAGAACCTTCTCTACTATGAAACAGGTAGATGAGGCAAAATTCCCAAGATATAGGAGCCCCATGCCCATACCCATCCATACAGGGGGCAGCTTATTGCATTGGACAAACTAGTTCTCGTCTGATCACTGAAGTTAAGCAACGCAGCCCCAGCTAGTACTGACATGGATGGCCGCTTGGGAAAACTAGGTGCTGCTAATACCCAATAATCGTCGCATTAGTGTAGTCTGCACAGACACTACACCGTTACAATTTTGGGTAATAGCAGTACCCAATTTTCTAGTATGTTAGTATGATACGTCAACGGGTTGGGAAGTCGGTCAAGCAGCCAGAACAGGCCATACACCCTGTGGAGGCTGCTCGCGGGTAATTATCGGCACCCAATGTACCCGACCAACCACCCACGTCAATACTAACTTGGATTGCGTTGCTCAACTGTAGTGATCTGATCCATGCTAGTACTACCTGGGGTTGCATTGCTTAACCTCCGTGATCAGAAGAGATCAGTAGCAATGACGGGGCAGGGACGGTCAGTTCTGAGATTCAGCACTGACCTTTCACCCAAAGGCATACTTTATTTTGTTCACGTATTTCCTTTTACTATGGCAGGACTTCATTAGACCATGAAGTGAATGTACCTAATATGGGGTATGGGATGTTCGCGAACAATCGACAATCATTGGACTTACCACAACTGGTCTTCTGAGTTCCAAAACAACCCTCCCAAGATATTGGCTGCTTGTGAATGCGGAGAGCTTGCGCATGGACACAAAAAAACAACTGACAGGCACCAAAGAACAGAATATATTTTCTAATAATACAAGTATTTGAACAATAAAAGAGTTGGTGGTTAAGTAGAACATGCAAATGACGGTCGAAATTCTCCAAAAAAAAAAAAATGACACTGGGACAGGACAAAGACACCACAAAATAAGAAATGGAAAAAAAAAACTATTGGAAAGATACGTTAAAGCTAAAAAGTGCAGATGATGATTCAGTTTCTTCTCTCAAACATGACAGACAAAGCAAACTGATATGTAGAAGATAAAACACCTGTTTGTTTCTCTTGTTTGACCACAAACTAAATAAAAAAATTCCCGAACACACACACACACCCGTTGGCAAAATTATATTTTTACGCTCCAGGACAGAATTCACAAACTTTACGTCAATATGGGCCCAAAACGACTTTTTCGTCTGATACGACACTACTTGGAAATTCTTTTCAAAGCCCACGAGAATAAAAACTGATTGTCTTCACGATACCTTCCTTAAGAGGAGAGTCGAGGGGAGGTTGGGGCCATGCGCACAGGCCGAATGGCTACAGATCTGTGTCGTACCAAGCAGTCAACTGGTTATTATCTGGAGGTGGTGAAGGCAACGAGTCAAGATTCTCAAAATTAAGATCCGGTGCTTCAGGCACGACGTCCATTGGATCCACAGGATCATAGTTGCCGGAGTTAATGGGCCCTTGTCCTTCGTAACCTGAAAAAAATTGTGGTTTTCCAACAAACATTATCATCATAGGTTACTTTTAAGTCGGCTAGCCACCAAAGGAGGAGGAGGGAACACTGATCGCCGTCAGTACCTCCACCAAACAAATGCTCAGACTACCTCCGGGTGTTTCCACAAGGAACGCCTTTTGTTAGTAACTTGGACACAATGGAGCATGGAATTTGGGGAACGCTTTAGGCATTTGCAAACGTTTTTTACTCCAGTGGTGGAGACCTGACTTACGAGATACAAAAGAAGTGGATCCCAGCCTATTATTTACCACGCATTCCTAAATATCTGAGGTTGCGGCGAACTCTCCACCCTTCAAGACCCAAGATGGATGAAAGGCTTAACCCTCTTCCCGCCTACCACAGGGTTGGGTACCCATTTTTATCCCATTAGGGTACATGGCCGTTGGGTACAATCCGTTGGACAGTATTTTTATGCAGCCGAATGCAACCTAATGCAGCATACCCTACACGTATTTATCGCCGGGCTCTTTTCGTTGGGGCACTTCTCTCAGCGCCTGCTCTTGCACTTATGCCGGCCGGACAGAAGGACAAATTACCGCCCCTTGAAGCGGCACTGTTCGCCTGCTTTGTTCTCACACTTACAGCCAAAATGGCGCCCCGGACAAATGTCCGGGTTGGTCCCCCCCTTTTAGAGCGGGCCCTGCTTCTCTACCAAAGTCAGGGGCGGTGGCGAGTTCCTACACCTAGGCATTCTACAAGTAGCATGTAGAAAGGATTCTTAGACATGTGGGTGACATCGCAACACACCACATGACGTGCAACAGACTCATGCAGTTTACTCACCTTGTGAATATATGGTTCTGCCATGACCACTGTGGACACTAGGAGGACCCTGACTACCATGATAAATCTGTTCATGGTAGGGCTCATCTGGGCCCAACATAGCTACATCCATTTCCTGTGAAAAGCAAACATCCAATTAAAAATGTGGCCCAGAAAAAAGCGGTTTTTCTTTTTAAAAAAAGGCAATTAACCAACCTGTGACCATGGCCCGTGCTCTTCTCGAAACAAAGAATTGGTTAGTTCCATGGAAAGTCGCTTCTTATAATCCTGAGGTTTATCTTCAGACATGCGGAACAGGACTGCAGCGGCGTACGTGGCTGCAGGCCGAAGAGAACCAACGATTAAAGAAACAAGAGTCTCTTTACTAAGACAGTCAATAAGTTCAATAGTTGAGCCTTTGGCAGCGCGAACATGCATTTTAAGATGACAACACATTGATAACATTCAAAATATAGGATATCTTGCAGACATGTCAGAAGACTGGAATGACCACACCACTCGCACTCGTCACAAATCCAAACACTGGGAGAAAGATACTTAAAAATACTTCTAGGAAGAAGCCATAAGACTAACGCAGGCCCGACTTTTAGAAAGTGCCAACAAGGTACAAAAAACAAACAGAAGTAGCAGACAGGAGACATTTCCGCGTTTAGGAAATGTCAAAAGCCATACAAAAATCTCTTGAAATACGTTGTAGACTCTAGTCTACAATGGTCCTACATTAATAAAAAGAACCTATACATTTAATTGAAGCCAAGTGCTGACTGTGTATCAGACAATGGTACAAGATATCCAACAAAAAGGAAAGCACAAAAAAGGGGTTAGGGATGATGCAAAGTAAGAAAGAGAAAGAATTAGTAAAACTGCTGTGGTACATTAAAGCATGCAGTACCTACAAACGCATTATAGTGGCAGCAAGAAAAAGAACCAAACGTGGCCATTAAAACACTATCCTCTCAACGCACGCACACACGCATACACAAGTACCCAAAACCCAGAACACGAATGTTAAGGACTTAAGGTCACTTCAGGAGGAGGAAGTGGGCAAATGTAATTGGTCAGAAAATACCAGTCGACCTCGACAATTTGAATATCAATGCCACGTTTAGGACTAGTCTTCAAATCACCCGAGGAGGGCAATTCATAAGCCAAAAAAAAAGTGTTTCATTAGAATTTTCTTCTTTCTGACTGTAAAGGTTGCCCATCTCTGATGTCTTCAACGGACCTCCCTAGTTGAAAGACATTTTTACCGTGAAGGACAGGGCGACTAAATTGCTGTCCATTTACATTTGCTTCCTTCTCACCCTCCCAACGATCATTAACCAATTTAAGTTCATTCCCAACAAATAATCGTGGTGGCGATGATAGGGCTAACTGCATTCGGCAATTGGCATCTAAATGACCATTTGTTCCAAGTTAATAAGACGTCTTCCTAAGAGGGCCGGATACCCATGTGCCCCACTAGAACCTAAATGGTGACACCGTACATGCCATAGGAAGCCACCGCTTTATCACCCATTCGACAGAAGGTGTACTTAGGGCGGTGTACTAGCAAGGTATACGAAGGTGTACTACTCTTTCTCCGAAATGCCAGGATCGACCCTGGACTCACGAATGGTCTGAGGTATCCACACAATATCAGTTTCCCTACTGCCGAAATTTACCGACGCTAACAGCGAGGTTCTACACCTGCCTCTTTAATCCTGTGCAAACATTTTTTTTAATAAACTACCTCTGGTATTCCATGTTTTTAAGAAGATTATTAAAAGGGCCATTTGATGTACGAATGGACTTTTAACAACTATTGTTGGTGGAAAGTATCGCCAACACATTCCTTCTGATGTACCCTGGTGTCCAGTAAAAATTCAAATCACATAAAAAGACCAAAGACAGGGTGCACTGCAATTTAGAGACGGGGCGCACATTTTCGTTAGCTGCGTTCGTTGGGAATGAACTTATTCCCGTTCTCGACCTGACACACAAAACAAAAAAATCGTCAACTGATATCTTACCAACTCCTTCGTTATGTGAATGAAGAAGGTCCGTCAGGGGTGCAGTAGCACCTTCTTGCTCTATCATCTCAGCTCCTTCCTTATCTGCCGCCAACTCACACAGCACACCCGCAGCAACTCTCTGAATATTTTCGATCTCATTGTACAACAGCTTTGTCAGGAGAGAAAAACATGACACCAGTGACGAACTTTTCAAGGAATCAACAATCGGTTTTCATCTAAACCTTGACGCTCACCTGCACGAATATTGAAATCACACTCAAACCACGTATGATGGCTCTGTTGTTGGGTTCTCGAGCCAAGATGTGCAAGGCACCAACGGTGCCTTCTACTATTTCTTCCATGCGCACTCCATCAGGGAAAGTTGGCTGGGTGCCATTTGAAGCAATGGAGGACATCTAAAATTTTGAGTGGA
Organism: Trigoniulus corallinus; assembly: GCA_013389805.1. Taxonomy (NCBI): domain Eukaryota; kingdom Metazoa; phylum Arthropoda; class Diplopoda; order Spirobolida; family Trigoniulidae; genus Trigoniulus; species Trigoniulus corallinus. The sequence continues at coordinate 9,587,544 of JAAFCE010004287.1, forward strand.
AAAAAAACCCCAAAATGTAACACACTTCTTCACCTAGCGCAGACATTTCAGGTTACATCGAAGACAATTCATTAAATATGGAATTTTCGGCTTTTCGCTGCTTTCCTATTCCCCTATTTCTGACAGCATGGGTAGGCTAGGTTTGGTTTACGTTACTGTCTATTAGATGGTCTACTTACATGTACCTCTCCTGAAAAAAAAAAACAAATCCTAACCATTTTCCCCGATTTTGCAGGGTCGGGTACCCATCTTGTCCCTCTGAATGGATACACGGGTGATATATTGGACAGTGCTTTTCCGTGGCCGGCCAAATCTGCAACCCCTATGCTTATTTATCAGCGGCCTGCTATTCTTTGGAGAGTTCCACCGACGCAAGGGGGAGGGCTCCTACACCTGAAAATTTGGCCTTATCTAAGCGTTGCATAGTAGAGAGGTTTCTTTTAGGTGCAAATGACATCGTACACCACATGGGACCTCGGTGTTACTTGTCATCCGAAGGAAGGCCCACTCGGCGAATCTCACCTCGCCCCACCCACCTTGGTCTAGTATCAAACCTAGAAACACTGACGCAGTCGCAGAGCAAGCTACCCATTGCGCCAACGAGACGGGATGACCACAAATCGTAAACCTCTATAATTCACCTACCCTCTGTGTGTCCTGATAAGCTCTGATCAAAAGCTGCACCAAACGTGGGATAGCTCCGTGCTCCCGAAGCGGAGCATGGTTAGCTGGACACAAAGCCAGATTTCTTATCAGTCCAATAATAGCCTTCAATTGCAAACAACACAGATTTAAAAAAAAATTGTTTCAAATTTGTTATTAACAAACAAAAAAGCAGTAAGACGGAATACTTTAATTAATGGCCACCGGCTGGGTGGATGCAGCAGTCTCACAATGACTGGCAATCCATAATTCAAGCGAACTGAATTTTGGGCAGTGTCAGCTTCTGGATGACGGCTAGTCAAGTGGCGCAGAGCACAAATCTAAATAAATGATAAGAAAATATATGAACACAATAATAATAAGTATATAACAGCACAAGAAAAAAATGCTTACAGCAGGTTCAGTGATTTCTTCTCTGTCTCCAGCTTGATTTACGGTACGAACTAAAGCTTCAATGCCACCGACCTGACAAACTATAACCTTGTTACGTTGATTGTTGCAAGTCAAGTTGGATAAGATTCCAGCGGAGCAAGTGACCACATTAATATCCTCTGACCGCAATAACTGCACAAGTTGCTGCAACAGTGGCTCCAAACTATCCTGAAATTCGCCCAAGAGCACATTTACATTATATTGACAAACAGCAGACACGCATTATAATCAAACTTTCAACTATACCTTAGTAGCAGCATCAGACAAATTTCGAAGAGTCCAAAGACAGTTCTGAACAAGACGCCCACTTTGATGGTTGAGGTGCATTGCCAACGCCTGCATTCCACCTAGCAATTTTCAAATGCTCGTACAAGCAATTAAAAAATAACTACTACAACAGATTTAGACAAAGGAAATGCCCCAACGGAAGCCGCCGAATTGACTCTGAAACACTCTTCTGAAACTTCTGACAGAGAAACGTACCTGCTTCAACAATAGCAGGTTTATTGCTGGAGCACACCGACAGCACCTTCAGCACACGTGACGTTGTCCAAAGCAACTTTTCGTAAGTGTACGATCGCATAATTCTCACAAGCTCCACTGGACCTTGGCTCGCAAGGATGATGAGCTAAAAGTAAATCAGATCCTCTGCAAATATAAACATCACACTGCCTTCCGTTTAACCCTAGGTCATAAACTACTTGTCTATTATTATCATCACTACGGCAGGGTCCAGTAACCCATTTTTGTCCCATTCGGATGCATGAGCGGTGTGTTAGACTGTATTTACGCAGCCGGCTACAAGCATAATGCTGCAACCCCAATGCTTATTTATCATCAGCCTAATTTTCTTCATTGGGGCAGTTCCCCTCCACCCGCGCAAGCTCCATTGTGCACACAAAACGAGAACACGGCTGCCGGAAGACCCATCTCACCATAAGGAAGCCAAACAACCTCGACCCAGTATCAAAAGTAAAACCACTGACCCACTAGATGAGCAAGCTAAATCTGCGCCATCGAGGTGGATCGTTTGTAATCTAGGGTTAACTCCTTCAAAGCTCCCACTAACCTTGCTTTCCTGATTACCATATGCCAAAATTTGCAGACAATCGGTAACAATAGCCAGAAACTTGACATTGTTTCGTTGCAGAAGTGCAACCATCTTTTGTAGGCCACCTGCCAATCTAACTGCCATCTTCGATCCTTCCTGATGTAAAAGTAAGTTGTGAAGAGTAGTGATGGCATAAAACAAGACAGATTCCACTGGCGAGCTGCAAGAAAACAGACAAAAACGGATTATATCACCGCTCAGTGGTGTTCTATATCTCTTATCATGGTGATAACAAAAGGCTACCTGAGAAGTTTAACCAACGCTGGGATGCCACCAGATTTGAAAATTGAAAGCAAGCCCTGTCGGTGGTGGGATAAGTTATGCAACGTTCCTGCAGCACAGCGAGTCGTTTCGAGATCATTGCTGTTGGACATGGCTCGCACCAAAGCAGCAACCATCTAAAATGCAAAATGTGATGATGATGACGACGGCAACCATGCAAAAACATTAGCAGAAATGTTCTCACCTGAGGAGAATTCATGATTGCATGACGGCTAGCTTCTTTCTTGGATAACTGATGAACCATCATTGCAGCCTGACTGACAACTACTTGGTCTTCATCATTCAAAAGTTTGATCAATTCTGGAATTGCTCGAGTGGCCAGATCAGCATCGTCCTACTCAAAATATTTATCAGACCTCCAAATTTTAAATGTGAGGGTCTGGGCAGACAACAGGTATAACAGTGAAATACTACGTGCCTGATAGTTAATAAGATTAACAACAGCATGCTTCAACATTTGCGAAGGCTCTGACAAACGTTGGACTGCAGTAGGCTGCGCAGAATCAAACTGAGTGGAAGGAATTTCGATTCCCTCCTCCAGGGTTTCAGGAAACATGGCAGCCCGTACACGTTGGGAGCGCGTCTGATTCAACTGTTGATTCATTTCTGCCGCACAAGAAAATACTGCCCTTTATTGTTGACTTCCCTCCAAGAAAAAAAAACATTGAAAAAGACAGGCTACTTACCATCAACTTGTTCTTGAGTAAACCCTTGACCAAAACCAGCCTGATCCCACTCAAACATAACTTGCTCGTTATCCAGATCGTCATCTTTGCCAGTAATGGAAGGTGCCTAGGAATATAATCCACATAGGTGAATGTTAGAATTCAAGGACTGTAAATCAGAAACTACAAAAATGTTCCACTCTTACCTGAGTTGTGGCCCCTGAATGGATACCTGAATCCCCTAAGTAGCTGCCTTGTTGCCACATCAGTGTTTGTTCTTTTGGATTTCCCAGCGGCATGTCGCCTGGATTATAATTTCCGTGAGACACTGAGGACGAATACCAACCATCATAATTACATATGTGTTCAATAAACGGCAATTAACAGCCCTGACCTATCAACACTCGATCTTTAATCTCAATTTAGAATATCACGAAATATGTTAGGATAAGATAGGGAATGTAACGCCTGTAGTCCCAGATTTTTACGGGACAGAATGTCAGCCTTAGAAGACCCGGAAGCTTGACGCAGAATTGCCAGGGCGAACAAGAAATCCACCACGTGTCTTCCCTTTCATCCATTTCTACCATAACATTACATGGCTAACCTGACGGAAACCTAAACGGGAACAGATCTTAGTCCCATAAGGACACGGGCGATTTGTTGGACGATATTTTGACGCAGAACTCTGCAATGGTGCAACCACTACGTTTGGTTATCGTTAGGACGTCACTTTTGTTCGTGACGCCGGGGTGCGAACTCCTACACCTGAAAATTTTGCCGAACTACATGCATATCTTACTCCATGTAGTAAGGTTCTTTTCCCTGCGATGGTGACACCGCACACAGAACTACGCTTTCACCATCCTGAAGGAGGGTACATTGGGAGCTTCTCTCTAGCCTGAAAGATGTTAATCGCCTAAGCCCAGGATCAAACCTGGAATCACCGACATAGTGATCCAGTACACAGCCTGTGCACCCCAGAGGCTAAATTTCCTGGGAAACCGGTGACCTCTCCAGGTTCCCAACTGGTGCACATTACCTCTCCCACCCTCCTCTAATAATATGGTCAAAGGCTAATCTCCTATCATTTTATCATAATCTGGTAAACAGCAAAAAAAAGCAAGCAACAGTTTTCGGATCTAGGACAGGGTCGGGTACTCATTTTTGTCCCCTCTGGACGATCAGATGAGCGCGATCTGTTGCACGGCATTTTGACGCAGCCGGTTGCCGACCTAAGCTGCGACCCCCAATGTTTATTTATCGTCAGCTTCCTGCTCGTTGGGGTACTCCATCGACGCCAAGGGGCGAGCTACACCTGGGAATTTGGCCTGATTTACCCGCTGCATTCTTTTACATGCAAATGACATCGCACACTACACGAGGCCACGGTGTTACATTCCGACCGACGGAAGGCACACTTGGGGCCTCCCTCTAGTCCAAAACCCAAGGATCGGTGATCCAGTATCGAACCTAGAACCACTGACGCAGTAGTGGAGCACGCTACTCTTTGCGCCTATGAAGCGAGTAGGTGATCGTAATCTAGTAAATAATAACAAAAAAAAAATGTACACCAGTACTCACTGGGGCGTGATCCAGCTTGAGGAGGAGACTGCAGATGGTAACTCATGGTTGCAAAAGCACACTAGAGTTTACCTGTAAGTAAAAAAAAAGCGTTCAAATACATTACTCACACCTCCACCCAAGAAACAATATCACTCCTAGAAAATCTCCGGCTGGCGGTGAAATGATGGGTTGGGCTTCCGCTTGGTGGCGAGTGACCCCAAGTCAAATTCCTCCGTCGCGAAGAGACACGCGTTGTGATGGCGTCACTCTCTGGCTCCTTGACAGACTAGCTGTCTGTTACGCCAAAACCGAAATACCACTTTGAAATCCAAATAACCACTTGCAACCGTAACAGATGCAGTTGCACGTATCCTCATCATCTCCCTGTTGTCCCCTGCCCACAATAAGGACGGGTCTGCGAGTTCTGCTTCTCCAATCCTTTCTACCTTCCGCCTCGGTGATGCAACGGAAGCGTGCTCGGCTACAAATTCGATACCGGACTGAGGTGGGTTGGCACCATTCGGGCACCAGAGAGAGGTGCCTTCCATCGGATTGGAAATCAAGCCGGTGCCCTAACACGTGGTGTGTATGCTATCATCCGCACCTAACAGAATCCTTAATTCATGAAACGTGTAGATCGGCAAAATTCCCAGGTGTAGGAACTCGCCCATAGCGCCAGTGGATTGTTTGTTGGTGTTTTAGGGCCCTTCAACTACAAAGGTCATTAGAGTCCCGTCCACAGCATAGTTCTTATGCAGAGACTGCACAGACACTACACTAATGCGACGAATTTTGGGTATTAGCAGTACGAAGTTTTCCCAAGTGGCCACCCATGTCAGTACTAGCTGGGATTGTGCTGCTTAACTTCAGTGATCAGACGAGGAGAACTGGTGTGTAATGCCTAGTTCCGTATCACCACGCTTCAACGCTAATCACGTTGCCACTGATGACATCTTGATGACGTTTTGTGCTAGTGCGTTATGAAGGACCGCCAGCGCAATTCCTTAAGTGCAGCGCTTTATTTGGAGTCACCGCACGCCGCCGTCATGTCTTACATTATCCTCCGCCATTTTTCAAGCAGACAGCTCAACCGCCAGCCAATCAGAACGCAGCGTGACGTGCGGGACGCTATGTAAGTTGACCACTGGTCAACTCAACTACCGTCACGCATAGCTGCTCTGCGGCACCCCAAGTAGCAGTGTGACGTCACCATTTTGTGTGCTGTGTCGTCTGTTACAACGGTAATAGCGTTAGCGCGTGGGTATACGGAACCAGGCATTACGCACCGGTGCTCCCGCGCCGATGGAGAGAAGTACCCCCAATGCATAAAAGAAGACCGACGGTTGCTGTATGAAGTCGGCAGCCGGCAACATAAAAATACTTTCTAATAGAGAGCCCCTGCTCGAGTGGGAAAAGGGTCATTACAGTAGGGATATTTTTGATTCGTTGGGGCACTTGTTTTATATCGAATCCAGAAGGGGGCGAGCTTTTGATACCTGAAATCTTGCCGATCTACACGTTCCATGTAGTAAAAGTTCTACGTTCTGGTGAAGTCGTTATCCTACTTGAGGTCACGACCTTTATTTCCCACACGACGGAAACTATGAACGAAGGAAGCAACCCGTCTCAGTCAGTATCGAACCTACAACCACGTATAAATGATTTCATCACGCTACCTCTGCATCATTCAGGTGAGGTGTACAGAACCGTTAATACCGTCAAAAAACATCATTCAAACGAATGAATTATTATTTTTAATCAATGACAAATATTTGGAATATAGTCATGGCCTCTAAAAAAAACCAGGTGAATTGTAACGTAAAAAGAAACCAGCCATTTTCTCGCTCTACACCTGCAGTTGAGAAATATTATTAATTGCGTGTTCTATTATCAACATTAGAACTAAGCAGTGGGCAGGGCTCTAATGACTAGTTGAAGGGCTGTAAAACACCAATAAACCAAAAGAATCCAACATCATCAGATACCCCCTAGAAGTCACCAGACCTGTAGGAGCAAAGATATATGTGTGCATTTAAGCAACATTTCGCCTCTATGTCATGGGTTGAGCCAAATTTCGACTGGTTTTTTTTATCTCCTATGGATTTTGTTTAACTCCCAATTGCATTTTGCTGGTTTTTTTTTAAAAAAAACGAACTATATTGATATTTGAGAGAAAATGAAAGTGAATTGAAAATCGAATTGAACGTTTGTTTGTTGGAGTTTAAGGGTCCCGTGAACTTCGAGGTCATTAGAGACCCGTCCACTGTGTACGTCTGATGCATAGACTGCACAGACACTACACTAATGCGACGATTATTGGGTATTAGCAGTACCCAGCTTTCCCGAGCGACCACCCATGTCAGTACTAACTGGGCTTGAGTTGCTTAACTTCAGTGATCAGACGAGAACTGGTGTGTCCAACGCAACTCGCCGCTCCCTCGAATTGAACGGCAAAAGAAGAGCCATGGGCAGGACTTTAGAATGGCCACATAAGTTTCTAGGTTGGATAAGCAAAAAAAAAGTGGCGGGGCTAAAACACAAAAATGGTCTATATATGTAAACAGGCACTTCTAATAACTACAGTCGAAATCGTTTATAACGAACTTCAAGGGACCGACGGTTTTTGTACGTTGTTGCCGGTGTTCACTAAAAGCGATACTATTGATTATAATGAAGGAATCCTTGTTAATGGTGTTATATCGATTACAGTATGTTATAACAATATGTTTTTATCATCACACCCTTATCCCGCCTATGGCAGGGTCGGATCTGTGGGTTATAATCCTCCACTCCCATCTATCCCCCACCAGGCTTTCATCTACCCCCCACGCAATCATGTCCCTCTGTACAACCAGCTCCCACGTTTGCTTTGGTCTCCCCCTACACCTGATGCCACCTGCTGTCCCATAATATACCATGTAAGCTCCTCCACTCCCTTTTGCGTCACATGCCCATACAACCCCAACCTACTTTCTCTCATCTACTCCGCGATGTTTCTCCCACACCCACCCACCCCCAGCTACCTCTAATTTACTTGTTGCAGACTGTCTGCACGCGACATTCCGCTCATGTAATGCAGCATTCGCATCTTGGCCACTTGCATTCTCCTCTTGTGATTTTTCCTTACTGCCCAACACTCCGTTCCATATAGCATAGCGGGCCTAACTACAGTTTTGTAAACGTTACCTTTAAGCTTAATTGGGACTCGGTGGTCACACCGCATACCGCTTGCCTGTCTCCACTTCAGCAATCTTGCATTGATTCTATGGGTAACGTCGGAGTTGATTTCCCCATTGCTCTGGAACACTGATCCTAGATACCTAAACTCTTGCACTGCTGGTATCACCTCATTGCCACAACGAACTACACCTTGGTCCTGGCTGCTCCAACTAAAAGCTAAGTACTCTGTTCTCTTCATGTTCACCTCAGGCCCCCCCCCCTTCACCATTGCTGTTGTAATGTCATGTTTATTGATGGAGAATTATTGTCATTTACAAAGACAGAACTCAGCTGAAAAACTGTATGCAGTAACCGATATTTCAACAGGCGCCGTACCTAGAAATGCGTTTGCTCTTGCCGATTTGTACGTTCTAAACAATGTGTTCGTTGTAAGCAACATTAATGCTTTTTTTGTATTGCTTTTCATGGTTCTCACTATTTTGTTCGTTAAATCCGATTGTACGTTATATCCGGTGTCGTTATAAACGATTTCGACTGTAGTACGCAATGTCAACTCCCAGGAGGTGGAACAATCACAACCCTTTCAGTGGTTTGCTGAAAATGCAAGGATTGAATGAGGCGATATTCCGACTACCACTACTACAAAAAATCAAGAAAAAAAATTTGAGTAATATCATTTCATCTGTGATCGGTGGAACTATTGGTGGGTGAAACTCTCCCTCACTAGGGTCCGCGATGCACTTGCCGACTACGTGAATGTCTATCATTTGATAATAATCTGAGCCAATTTTCCTGGAATATATTCCTGCTCCTAGGCCAAACACTGGATTTAAGGGTGATGGGAGGAGGACTAACAACAGCTTTGTTGTTGTTTGTTGGTGTTTTAGGGCCCTTCAACTACAAGGTCATTAGAGCCCAGTCCACAGCCTTGTTCTCACGCAGAGACTGCACAGACACTACACTAATGCGACGATTTTTGGGTATTAACAGTACTCAGTTTTCCCAAGCGGCCACCCATGTCAGTACTAGCAGTGATTGCGCTGCTTAACTTCAGTGATCAGACGAGAACTGGTGTGTCCAACGCAATTCGCCGCTCCCGACTAACAACAGCACTGCAGGATAATTTTTTTTCTTGCTTCGTTGGTGTTTTAGAGCCCTTCAACTACAAAGGTCATTAGGGACCCTTCCACTACTTAGTTCTAAAGCAGTCTGCACAGACACTATGCTGTAACTGCTAGTACCTTACTCTAAGGGGTTGGGGAGTAAGCCAAGCAGCCATAACAGGCCGAACCCTAAGAAGGCTGCTAGCGGGTGAGGAGGTAGGTGTGGAGGATGTAGGCGTGGTGAGGGGAAATTAGCAGCATTTAACGTTCGCTACCAACCACGGAGTTTTGGGGGTATTAGCAGTACCCAATGTTTCCAAGCGGTCACCCATACCAGTACTAACTGGGCTTGCGATGCTTAAGTTCAGTGATCAGACCAGAACTGGTGTACCCAACGCTGTCAGCTGTTATCCTGCAGCATAAGATCTGATAGCAATAACCACAGATAATGCTCTGGCTTAAGGGCAGTTGGGGGAGGGCAGTTGGACCTTAGCAATTACAATGGATATAAGAGTCCCGTTTAGGAATAATTTTCAACTTGTGTGGGCAATTCACAAAATCAGAAATTCCGACTTACAAAAATCCTCACTGGAATTTTTCTGTTCCTGGCGGCCTGGGTTAGATTAGTTTTAGTTACGAACCACCGTTTTAGAGTGGTAACGATTGGTAAAAACAAAAAAGTAACTTTTCTAATAGGCAACAACTGGAACGTCAACTTGAACACTGTCGTCAGTTAATAAAATATTTCAAGATGTTCCACTGTCAGTGGCATTCAGGATAACAACGGCCAATTGCAAAAGGACCAAAGTTAATCAATTTCAAGACGAGAAACTGAAATGTTACTGACTTACTATTATTGTGGCTTTTGGAATTATTCGACAATTATAATCGTCCAACCCCGACGAATTTTATGAATATACCATTTCAGCATTCAAGCTGCCTTTCCGTTGGCCTGAGACATGAAAAATGTAACAGTCGAAGACAAACAAACCAAAAAGGTGGAGAAAAAACGAAACCAAACATGGCTTCATAAATTTGTCGGTAGTTCTCAAACACCAGCCAGCTCAAAATTTGCTTTGCTTATCTTTCAGGACGTCGTAAAAACAAACATGTATAAAAGGTTAACAAAAAAAATTTCACTGTAGTACCTCCAGCTGGTACCACACAACACCCTTGAAAAAAAAATGACGAAAGTACAAATATGTATCTAACCAACACTACATTTAACCAGACAGGGAATGGAGAAAAAAAGATCTTTCATTCAAACGCCACATAATTTTCAATCAATTTGTCACCAGTCGCAACGTTTTGGTCGAGTTCAACAAAGTGACCTCAACACAAATTTGGAGAACACTTTTCTGCACGGCTTTAAATAAAAAAAAAAAACTAGGCGCATACTGGAGCAATGCTCTATAAACAAATTCTTTCATGTCTGAGGTCCTAAGTCGTGAGGGAGCGGCCAATGTCGTTGGACACACCAGTTCTCGTCGGATCCCTTAAGTTAAGCAGCGTAACCCCAGCTAGTACTGACATGGGTGGTCACTGGGGAAAACTGGGTACCGCTAATACAGTAAAACCCCGCTATAACGATCTCGGATGTAACGAATTCCTGGATGTTACGAATGGTTTCCAAGGTCCCGGCAAAAGGATATAATGAATTGGATATAACGAATTTCCTGGTAATAACGATGAAAACTTATAAAAGTTTGGATAATTTGGTTGGATATAACGAATGATGGACCTTATAAATAATTTTTATTGATGGATTTAACACAAACTTCCACTCAATGGTCACCACATATTGAATTGAACACCACTTACAGGAATGCCTTGTCATACTTTTTATTTTACTAGGGCAGAATGCACAAATGGCTGATATTATAAACGTTCATTTTCTCATCATCATCGCCACCATACTCTTATCCCGCCTGTGGCAGGGTCGGGTATGCAGGTTCTAGCCCTACACACCTTCCTATCTCCTCCATGATCCCCCATTCACCCCACCATTACGATATGCAGGAATTAGATAGACTGGAGAATTATTCTCCCCACTCCTTTACCTCAGAAGTATGAAACAAGACACTACCTTTTCTATCCTTCACTGTTATGTCTCAGGGTAAATCTTTAATCGCCCTATCCCTGGTCTTGGCCAGGCTACATTCTTCCTTCATTCCCCCTTTGTCTCTATTATAGAGGACCTCATACTACTGGTGTATGACCAAAGAAATGATCCTCCTAGCTGTGGTCTTGGTCTGCCTGTAGCATATTTTAGAATCATAGTCTCCTATCTCCATCCACCTATGGAATGCAGCCTTTTATTTTTTGGTGACTGCCTCTATTGCATTATTCCACCACTATGTCTGCCTGCCCTGGAGTGTACCTTCTACTCTAGCCTCACCTAAAATGGCTTCCCCAAATTTTCTAATTTTTCTGACAAACCTGACCCACACTGCATCAGCTGTCTCTTCCAAATCCCAGTCTACTTGCCTATCTACTTCCTACATGAATTCCTGTTTCCAACACCTAATAACCTGTGCTCCTCAAGAATTGACTGCCCTTCAATACTTAAGGGCAATCATTGCAGCTAACCAGTAGTCTGGGAGAATACCAACTGTAGGAAAACTAAATCAACGGGCATTAAAATAATAAGAAAAACATGCAGAAATGTTTCATTGGGGCAAATACGAAGGTTCACAAAGATTAGAAACCAAATATTTTGAAGAACTACCAAAACCACAATTTCTTGATATTTGGGGCAGTATCACAGACTACTGGTTAGCTATCTGGGATTAAAAACAGCTTTCCTGGTTGTAACGAATTCCTGGCTATAACGAATGTGATTGCAATCCCCTACAAATTTGTTATAGCGGGGTTTTACTGTACCCAAAAATCGTCGTATTAGTGTAGTGTCTGTGCAGTCCTTGCAACAGAACTATGCTGCGGACGGAGCTCTAATGACCTTTGTAGTTGAAGGGCCCCAAAACACCAAGAAACAACCTAAGTCGTGAAATATTTTGGTGTTCGATCTTCAAAGAGGTTCGCAATGTCGCCACAATTGCACATAACGGCATTCCCAGCACATTAAAGTTTAGAACAAAGGTGTCAAACTAGCGGCAAGCGACTTTTATTTCCGTGGTCCTCTTCTCAAGCCTATGGCCCCGGTTAAGTTAGCATTTCTATGCAACCGGCTTTCAACTTAATGCTGCAACCCCTATGCTTATTTACCGTCCGTCTAGTTTAATTCGTTGGGGCAATTTTTCGTCACTGTAGCCAAGGGAGGGGAGAGCTCCTACATCTGAAATTACGCCGAGCTATACATTCCATGTAGTAAGGGTCCTTCAAATTGCAGGTGACATCGTACGCAACACATGGGACCACAGTTTCACTTTGCATCTGACGGCAGAAGCACTGGTGGCTTTCATCCAGCCGAGAAGAAGCCAAAAAATTACCTGGGTCTAGGATCAAACCTAGAACCAATGATGCAGTATATAATAGATGTTTCACAGAAGCGGGTCCTTTAGCCTAACGATGGACACAAAATGATTAATTAGGTTTCATTATATTAAGTTTATTTATAACAGCGATCACTATTAGCTCTAAGATATAAATCACATCTCACATCAAAAATAACATCATCGATATTTCAGAAAAGGACTTATAATTGTCGAATAATTCTCAGAAACACCTACCCGATATAACCAGGAATATGGAAATAAATTACATTTATCAACAAGATCGGTTCTTGATGCCTGACGTTTATAAGCCATATTTCATCTTCAACTTTTGTGCGCCTAATTCCCCCTATTCACAATTCGAAGTCCTTTATCTAAAGTCCAAATTTAATTACCTGGGTTAGTGTCCCAGAGTGATGACAGAAATAGATACTGATGTGCCCCATAGGGTTCCAAGACAGGCAAGTGGAGTCTTGTGTGATCGGAGGGTCCCAATAAAGCTCAAGAGGAATTTCTACAGAGTGGTTAGGTCGGCTACGTTATATGAATTAGATTGCTGGGGCAGTGTGCGAGAGAGCCCTGAAAATAGACATGCACATGCTGTGTTGTTGTTTGTTGGTGTTTTAGGGCCCTTCAACTACATGGTCATTAGAGCCCCGTCCACTGTGTAGCTCTGATGCAGAAACTGCACAGACACTACACTAAGGCAACGATTTTTGGATACTAGCGGTACCCAGTTTTCTCAAGTGGCCACCCATGTCAGTACTAGCTTGGGTTGCGCTGCTTAACTTCGGTGATCAGACGAGAACTGGTGTGTCCAACGCAATTCGCCGCTCCCCACATGCTGTGGCACATGGGTGGGAGTGTGACGAGAGGTCAGAATTAGGAATACCTATACTAGTAACAGTTTGGGGTGGAGGACATTGCGGAAAAGATGACAGAAAATAAGACTGAGATAGTATGGGCAACTTATGTGAAGAGTAGGAGTTGGTTAGGTCCATTCGGAGGAAGCCTTCCCGGGGAGAAGAAGAGCAAAGCAGACGGAGGAGCAAGGTGCATCGTGGAATATGGCAGTTTGTGAGGGTTGATGAGGCCTGCTGGGAATCAGGCGGCAGTCGAAGACCAGAATTCGCAGATCCGATCCCTCAATAGGCAGGACAAGTGGATGATGATGAATTCCAACAAGCATTTGCTGTCTTTGTACCGTGACGTGTATTTAAAACCTTCCTCTCTCGCCGGACAGATGTCAGATCCACTACAGAACCTGGAACCACTGGCGCAGTAACCACAGCACACTACTGGATAGATTACTGGATTAGTTTTGTGGGTTGGGGAGTAAGCCAGGCAGCCATAACAGGATGAACCCTTAGGAGGCTGCCCACGGGAGATGAGGAGGAAGGTGAAGAGGCAATGCAGTGGGTTAATTTGCAATACCCAACGTTCTTTACCAACCACCCTTGTTTGTATTGACGTGGGCTTGCGCTGCTTAACTTCAGTGATCTAACGGGAACTGGTGTGTCCAACGCAACTTGGCTGAACTACTTGTGCGCTACTGAGGTGAGAAAGAAACAAGGAAAATTACTTAGTATTGTCTTTGCATCTTGGTCCGTTGTCTACCGAAACAAAAAATGCCCTTGCCCTTACGCCGGTCGTTGAACTTATAAAAGAACTACAGGGCCTTAGACATATAACCGCTCTCAAAGATCAGATCGGCGAGTGAAAACGTCCCCCATATGTAATTGTTTCCGTTAAGGACATCGGTTACTAGCAATATTTACTCTTTCACATTTCCAATCTTAAAATCTCTTCAATTAGTCTGATGCTTGATTATGATTCTCGAGTGTTCCTTCAAAGTGCTGCGAACTGGATGAATGGGTCCTGCAGATCAAATCTAACCGCATTTTGCCAACCTCTTATCTGGATCATAATCACCTTCTATGATGCCGACATTTTTCGGAAATACTCTAATGAAAATTTAAAAACGGTATAGATTTCAGTGTTTCGAGTAGAGATCACCGGAATACCTTTCCTCAGGCTATCCCTGCCTGTCTGCATTCCTTCACCAAACAACCTGTGATCAATCACGTGATCTGGGTCAACGCTTGGTCATCACGTTCAAGATGACACACCTATAGGCCGGAATAAAATTAGTATACCCCGAATTCAAACCTCAATCACTACATTTTCTTCGCAATTGAAGTGACCAAAAGGAGCACTTTCAAATAAAACTGAAATTGACAAATTGATTCACCATGAATGCATCAACCACGCCTTTACAATGCCAATGATAAATTAACCGGAAAGACAGGTCACACACATCACACAATTATTTAGCAGCGACCAATATGCGGTATTTCTAACACTATGCACGTTAAGATGGTTCATTCGATGCTTAACTAGCTTATCTGAACAATTAGTTATTATATAAAATGCAATAAAATCATTTCAACCAGAAATTCTACCACTTTCAAGTTTTTGACGTTAATATTGACAACAAAACACACACAAAAAACGGATCCCATATCGATCCTCCACACATCAGCTCTAGTTTTTAAACGCGTCTATCAAACAAATATTAGCAATAACAGATTAAGAAGCAGCATCCACTTACCAAGAAGCTTGTTCTCGATAAATGCAGATCGAATTATAATAATTTTGTAAAAAATTAAATAGCAAATATCTCTAAAAATCACGACCCCAATTTCTTCCGCTTCCAACCAACAACAAAGATGGCGCCTCTTATCCGCATCACACCTCGCTATAACATCAGTATGCATACTCATTACAATTTAGTACAATAATGTTGCCGTTATGAATGCAATTCCAGAGAGGCAAAAACAATTCTAATGCATGAATATGAAGTATTATTATAACGTTTAATAGTTATAATGTCGATTTCAAAAAATTTTGCCAATTTCGAAATTTTTCTAAAACATACGAACTATTTTAAAGGTATGGAACGTCAGCGGGAGTGCGCTGCATAAAAATGGCGACTGTGTGTCATTCGAAAGGCAAATGGTTAAGGTTCGTTGTGTAGAAGGAATTGTTGTTAACAGTTGAAAATCGTCACTTTAAACTTCAAGATGGGGAAAAGAGACACCAGATATGTATGTTATAGAGATTTGAAACGTGTATTTGAAATATGTTACTTTAATGGATATCTTACTAAACTACGTTCGATACCAGGCATTTATGAACCCTATTGCAATGGCTCGAGCTAGAGGTCCTCCAGCCGTGTCGGGTCCTACAATTCGAGATTATTTAAGCAGAGAACGGCCGACATGGTAAGTTTTAATTAAATCTTCACATATTGTACAGAAGACTAAAGATTGCATACTTATCAATAATACTTTTTTTCATGAGTTACTTAACGCTTATCAGAAGCCATACTGTATGTACGAACACCCAAAGTGGTTCGCTCACAGGGACACAGCACCTAGAATGTTAGAGCCCATAGACATGTTTTTTAATACCATGTCTTCAGTTGCAAGACAAAAGTTGAGTGTGATGTCCATACCAGTCGTCCGCAGCAAAATCGAGCCGGGAACTTGGGTTACTGGCTGGAAATCTTTTCCTATAGGATCTAGGCACAACAGACTAGTGCTCTTCAAGGTGGTAGCACCATCATGCTTCCGAACTCCCAGGAGGTAGAGCTGGGCCACTAGGCCCTGGGATGAGAACTCCACGAACGCATAGTCCCGTTACGTAGAGGGTATTCTACTTCAAAAGTGACCTCGATCGAGGAAATATGCAAACTAATCATAAATGGTGAAGGAATGTACTAAACAGTTCCGAGCTAGTGTCCAGGGGACGATAGTAGGTGCTTTAGTCGGTAATCCAGCAACAGGAGCCTGGTTCCTACCCGATGGTTCCAGAATTGGAAATCATATATTTTACACTAGGAATCCACGCCAGTTAATGATATAAATATTTTTTGGTACAGTCGTCTATCACATTAAGCGATTGCAAGGGAAATCAGAGAGGGTTGGGGACCAACGAGGGTCTATGGTGAAAACTAGCCTCTTGGTCATAATGCAACCTAGCTGGTGACCGATACAGCCTTACTAATCCATCAGAGCACGCCGCCCAGAAACGGTACAGTTCACCGTCCAATGTGGTATAAATGATTAATTTTTCCTAAAGGGAGTATCTAATTCAGTTTCACAACTTAGTCGGTCTGGAATTTTGTAACAAACTAAATAGTGGAAGGGCGGAGACAGAGTAGAGAGGACATCAGGAACTCGTGAATGAACATAGCTATCGACCTAATGCCACAGGCTCTTTTAGTTGCTTTGTGCTCCACATAGGAACAAACATTTCTTGTAAAATTCAGCAATAAATACCTTAAGAGGGATAATACCAAAATTCAGTGAACCATGTATGTACCAGAAAGAGAAGGGATGGTATAGCCCTCTTAAACCTGCTGAACTTTTCAAACACGGTGCATTTTGTGAAAAGTTTGTCATGAAAGTTACCAAATACTGTATGTATATCTTGCAGGGAGGAGGTTAAAAAGATCTTGAAGAAGAAGAAGGAAGGGTGTAGCACCTTGGCAGCTTGGGAAGAAAGAATGAATGAGGTTGGGTTGGAGAACGACATTTGGTCAAAGTGTAAAGTGCTTCTTTTGAAATCTGATTGTCGATAATCATGTTCAAAGCGATACAGGCAAGAATTAAGAAAACAAAGGGACAAAATACTCGGTGAAGATGTCAAATGCAGAAGGAAAAGAAAGCACTCTAGGGTGAGATACTTGTTTCTTTTTTGTTTGTGGCTCCTCTTCCGTTTGTACAGATCCTTGGAGACCCTCAGCTGCATTATCCAACATTTAAACAGCTTGAACAATTGCAACCTCTGGTTTTCTAATGATGCTCCCGTATCTTTAAGTCTTCTTCTTCTAGCTCATCATCAACGTCTTCTTCTTCTTCCAGTAGTGAGCACACGGTGGATGAAAAAGTAAAAACTGCATTCACTTTTATCTACATGAATAAGGTTGAAATCGGAAATTAATTATTTGCTGGTGTTGAGTAGGAAGACGATGACCGAGACGAGAGAAGACCGAAGAAACGCAAGAAGCACAAGAAACGAAAGCACGTGGACCTTGATGATGACAAAGATAAACAAGATGTAAGAGGAAGAACCAAACACTTCAGATCTAAGTGATTCCTCTATGAGGAAGTACTGCCCTTTGGGGACTTTATGACCAGTGACACTGGTCGTTAAGAGATGAAGGGGCCATGAAACCCTTTGGTCAAGGTGGTAGTAGCAGAGTGGAAAGGGACAGTACTACCTGATGGAATCACGAGTGCCATCTGATAATCACTTGTCATTGGACTGAGATCATAACGTTACCACTTTCAGGCGGCAACAACATCTGCAAAGAAGCCAAAGAAAGAGAAAAGACATCGAAAGAAGTCAAAGAAACGTGTTGAGAAGACATGATTCCGATTAGTGACACACAGCAAGTGCAAGCTCTCAGCTGAGGAATGCAGAAAAACTTGTCTGGCAACATTACCAGAGCAGGAGTCACCAAGCCTAGAGAGTGAACATCTCATTCCCTCTTCCACCATCCTCTCAGCGAGAGGACTGGTCCTGCCTGGCTACATACTTTTTGTTTGTTATTTCTGGTTTAATTAAAGCACGCTTTTCCAACTCCGCTGTTTTTAAGCACGGTTGTCGTGTACTCGCAGTTTCAAAATTCGTTGCAATTCACTGGTGAACTTTTTGTTAGGATCTCGGTGCATCATAGGTAACATTTCGACCTTGAAAACAATCACTTTTTAAGTTCATGGTGCAGTTCAGACGAATTTTATAAACTGGAAAGCTTTTTTTTTTGAATTGTTGATGGTGAGAACACAAATATCAATAATAAATTTTTTTTATTTTGGAGTGGACGCCTTACTCGTCAATCTTGTTAACTTGCACGATTTGTTCACAACTGCATGAGACACGGATAAATGAGCCCTTTTTTTTTCCAGCAAAATTGACGAAAGTGACTCACGATCAATAAGAGACAAGAAGGTAGAACATGAGGCAGGTCTCATGGTCACTTTGGTTTCAACCGTCTTAAAAAACAGTTCTAGGATAGCAAGACATTCAAATTAAAAAAACTGAGGTTAAAAGTTTGCTTTTTTCTTATCACCACTGACCCTTCCCAAACGCAATATTCTCTTGGCACATTTTATCGAATGCCCAACCGCTTCAGGAGCACGACAATTGCAGATTTTTCAGATGCCACGCGTCTTCATTCCAGTAATCACAGATGACAATTTTTTTTCTTTCGAGGTAGCAGACCTATGGCTACATAGAATGCCATCTTAACATGTCCATTTGGCAAACTGGAAGAAGACAATCTTACTTGATGAAGTTTGTCTTGCGCTTTCAGCACAACACCGATGCATCGTTCACAATAAATTATTGTCTCATAGACTTTCATCACTTTCCATTGCTTGCTGAATTTCTTCAGTGTCAACCGAACTATTGTGAAATGAAACTTGATCCAGGGCTTCCATTTCACCTACTTGCCTTCCTTCCAGCGCTGTACAACAGAAACAATACCATGAATTATGGAAAATACATCAATTTCGGAAAACCGGGGAGGGAGAGGGGGCTGGGGCATTTGCTAGGTTAAAGCAGGGAAAGTGTATCGTCATTTCCTAAATTAACCTTTAGTAGAAACTAGGCGTTTAAAGGAGTGGGGTGCAGATTAAATATCAAGAGTTGGATTCCAAACCAGTCTCCATCTGCACGCGACAACTGACAAAGAGGGAAGGCACCATCATCCGCTTGTTTGTTTGTTGGTCTTTTAAGGCCCTTCAACTACAAAGATCATTAGAACCCCGTCCACAGTGTAGTTCTTATGCGGAGACTGCACAGACACTACACTAATGCGACGATTATTGGGTATTAGCAGTACCCAGCTTTCCCGAGCGACCACCCATTTCAGTACTAACTGGACTTGCGTTGCTTAACTTCAGTGATCAGACGAGAACTGGTGTGTCCAACGCAACTCGCCGCTCCCCTGTACTAACTGGGGTTGCGTTGCTTAACTTCAGTGATCTGACGAGAACTGGTGTGTCCAACGCAATTTGCCGCTCCCCCACCATCATCCGCCATAGTATACCTGTACTATCTATGTGACACTCATAGGCAAAAAAGTGGCGGATGACACCATTCAAAAGTCAACCACGCTTAATAAAGAATTCTGTTATGGGACAGTTGTGGTTTCATCGGCCCACCCAGACAGGATTCCATACGTGACCTTGGTAGTGCTTTACCTGGTTCGCTGACAGTAAGAACATCGTCGTCATCATTGGTATAGCGTTTATCAATGGCTTCCTTGATTTGGTTGTTGGCTCCTTTAGGATCCAGATCCATCGCCCAAGAAAAGTTCATCAAAGATAAATGCGTGTTGCCGAGTTTCTTGTGAACCTGTAATTAGAACGTATCATATGGGGTTCACTCTAATATCCTTGCCAAATTCAACAACAGTACCACAAAATTAATGACAGAGGTAAAATAAACACGGACTCAGGGATTGTTGTTTGTTGGTGTTTTAGGGCCCTTCAACTACAAGGTCATTAGAGCCCCGTCCACGGTGTAGTTCTTATGCAGAGATTGCACAGACACTACACTAATGTGACGATTTTTTTTGGATACTAGCGGTACCCAGTTTTTCCAAGCGGCCACCCATGTCAGTGCTAACTGGGGTTGCGTTGCTTAACTTCAGTGATCAGACGAGAACTGGTGTGTCCAACGCAATTTGCCGCTCCCGACGGACTCAGGGAGAGAAAGAGAGGAGAAAAAGAACAGAATGAGGAAGAGGAGAATGGTACCAAGAGCTTGAAACCGAAAATCAATATCTAACCTTGCCGATTAAAAAGTATAACAGAGATTCCTTGGGTACCAATTCCTTCAATTCTTCCAATTCTTTCAAAGCTTCCTGGTAGCATTCAGTAGTGAAATAGATGGACGCCCGATGGAACTTGCAAAGAGGATTCTTTGGATCCAAAGCAATCGCTTTATTAAAGGTGGCTTGAGCACTTTCGGTCTTGTGTAGAGCATGCTGCACCTATGAAAAATTGAAACAACGTCTCAAAACATGCCAAGAAACGAGTAGCAGTTTCTTACCAACATATTGTCTGACAGAAATATGTGACTTACAACTCCAACGTGGCACATCAGAACAGAACTTTGAGGATTTGTTGCCAAAGCTTTCTTGAAGTGAACCTCAGCAAGCTGAAATTTCTCTTGCTTAAAATAAATCATACCTACTCCATACCTAAATCCAAAAGAATAAACAAAAAAAAAATCGCTTTATAGAGTATGATGCTCCGTAAGATCCTTCTGCAAGAATAACAGACTAAAAATGGGTTAATCACCAAGCGTTATAATGTCTAGGATCTATACGTATTGCATTCCGAAAACAGGCCATGGCTTTATCCATCTCTTCCGTTAAGACATACTCATGGCCAAGTAAAGTGTATGCGTAAGCAAACCTTGGATCAACCTATAGACACAAATATTTGACAACTAAACAGTCAGTAGTTAGAGCGAGCCAAGCCTCCAGTCGAAAATCACTTTTACAGAGCAATCACAATGAAACCTCCACCTCTAGCTTTTCGCAGGGTCGGGTACCAAATTTTGTCTCATTGAGACACCTGAAGATCTGTTGGACAGGATTTTTACGCAGCGCCTTCTTATCGCCGGCCTATCTTTCTTAATTAGGGCACTTTATCCATCACCGACACTAGGAGATGAGCTCCCACACAGAGCAATTTCAGCGCCCGGGAACAAAGTCAGATCTCGCACCCCCTCCTGACAAGGTGTGTGCCATAAAGAGGTCAGTCATGCTTTCCTTGAAATTTTTGAATTTTAGAACAAGAAAACCTGCATTTCGGGACATATTTTTCGGGTATGAAGAGAATAAGTGACATCAATTTGACGTCCCCAGACGCCGCGCCCGGGGACAGATGTACCGCACGCTACGTCGCTGCTATAACACCTGCCAATTTTGCCGATCTACCCGGTGCATGTAAAAGGGTTCTTTTGAGCGCACATGACATGATTTCTTGCTATCAGACAGAAAGGCACACTGGATATCTCTGAACACTGAATTTTGGTTTAAGATCCACATTTATCCAAAAATTAATGCCAATTTCCAAATTAAAAATTAAAATTTTACTGGAATCCTCTCCTGATACATTTCTAATTATTTTAAAGACAGTGGATATACCATTTTGAGTACTCAAGGTGCAAAAAGAAATTCAACAACAAACATCACCATTATACCCTTATCCCGTCTGTGGCAGGGTCGGGTTTGCGGATTTTAGCTAGCCATCCACTCCCGCTTATCTCCCACCAGGTCCCCGTCTACCCCACACACTATCATGGTTTTCTCCTGCCCTGGGTGCTTCCAACTACCTGCATTCCCGTAATGGACCTAATGAGCTAAATTCAACAATACATTGGCTAAAATTGGTTTTACCTGTACAGCTCTTTGAAAAAATTTAATAGCGGTGTCATGCTCTTTCTGAAGACTGAAACAATTCCCCGTGGCACACCAAGCCTACAAAAAAAAAATAAAATTCGTTTACATTTTTACGGCATGAAAGAACAAAATGGCACCTTCAGATAGGGCATTTCAAATAATTAATATGAGTAACTCTAAAGGCCTTGTAGAAAGCAGCTTAGCTACCTGACAATGCAACTCCTTATTTATCAAACAACTGGGTACACCGTCAAGAACACACACCGATTTTTGCACATTGCCGCAAGAATACCAGATTAAGACATTTCACAGCTTAAACAGTTTTTGTTTAGATTCTAACTGAGCTATAAAAGCAACTCCTAACCCCTTTCCCGCCTATGGCATGGTCGGATACCCATCCTGTCCCTCTGAATGGACACAGGGACGATATATTGAACAGTATTTTTCCACAGCCGGTTGCTGACCAAAGCTGTAACCCCCATGCTTATTTATCGTCGATCTACCATTCGTTGGGGCATTCCACCGGCATCATCCATTGGCTTCATCTACCAGTTGCATGGGTTCTTTTACGTCCAAATGCCATCGTTCATCACACAGGACACCGAGGCGCACTCGGGGCCTCTCTCTCGCCCGAAATATGCCAACCCACGAACTACTGACGCAGCCCCCCGAGGCCGGTCTATTCTAAATCAGCTATGTCCAACCGAAATTGCCTGCTGAGCTAAGATTATCTATGAAAAACAATTGAGCTGAAATCCCTGCATTTGACCCAATCCCCAACATCTCAGTAAATAAAGACAGCACCATACTTGAGGACAATCCTTTTCAAATTCCGTTAATTCTTGAGTGAGAGATGACAGAGCGACTTCCCGCTGCAAGTGCCATAAGGCAGTGCTGTAATACTCCATGCCTTCCATTCGATGAGGTTCAATTTGTCTGGCTTCAGCAAAAAATTGAGCTGCCTGCAAGGCACACAAATTAGAGAGCATTTTCATCATCCGGAAAATTTAAGAGGGAGAGTACTCACCTGTTGATATTCGCCTAATTCAAAATAGACACGGCCAATGTTGCACAACGCCCAGCCTGTAGAATAATGATTTGGAGGCAAAGAAGTAAAAGCCTCAATAGCTTGACGACAATCATATTGAGCTAACAAGATATAAGCGTGCCCCATGTCACGGAGGAGTTGCATTAGACCATCTGGAAATAAAATGTCGCTGTTAATGGGTGGTACACTACGAAAACGTTTTACAGTGGAACTGCGTTTCTCGCACCCCTCTTTTGTCAGACAAAAAAACGCACAAAATGTCGCTTACGATGTTTTACCGGGAAGGTTGCGATCGACACGTTATGCGGAATAATGACTGATTTGTGTGCAAAATAAAGAGAGGTGCAAATCTTCGTGGAAAGATATCACCCAGACAAATTTGTAATAACTCCTATCATAACCTTATCAATGACAATGAAATATTTTCAACGCACTCAAGAATAAATCTCATCACTACACAGGCGTTTTGTGAGGTAGAGGCCCAATGAGTCATAAGCAAAGTTTAGTTTTGACAAGAGACAGAAAACAGTTAAGAGAAACGCCTAGAAGGGAAGTTTCCCCAATACTTTCATGAAAGGTGCAAAATTCCGAAGTGTCATCTCTCCCCTTTCCCTTCTTCACAACCATTCACATAAGACACCATCTGTCCTTCATAAGGGAGAAAATGAATTTAATTTTAGCTTAAAAATTGTACGTTGTCTGCAGCATCTAGTACGAGTGTCCTTATTGCTTGAGACTACGCCTTTCAATTTATTTTGGAAACGATTTTTAGCATGAAATATTGTGATAATGGATTGTGAAAGCAATCATCTGTGGTTCAGGAACGGAAAGAACTTTAGGGACGTCTTCAGTTCGAACAACCAAAGTTCCACCTCACCAGATTCAATAAAATTGTTACCTGCAACTGCTTTCTGCACTTCGATGATATGCTGTGAAGTACTAACACTGGAATTTTTAATCTCAGAAGTGATCGTTTCTGGTTTGTTTATCTCATTCAATTCGTTGAATGCAGCTTGAGAAACACTGTTCTTTGATAACCGTGTCTTGGCTTTTCGTGGTGGGGTCTTCGATGAAGCGAAACGAACTTTACTGGAACTTTTGTTGTTTTCCTGAAAAAAATAACATATACACCTTCAGTGAGCATAGAAAAAAAACCCTTTCTAGTGCCTTGTAAATTGGTTGGATGAGACACTCACTTTGACTGAATTTGAGCTACTAAATAACCGTGTGCTTCGACGAACATTTGAAATAGTTGTTGGCGGAAGAGGTGACTGAGCAGCTGAACTAACAGAAATGTTACTCTTTGCAGTATTGCTTGTATTTCCAGACTGGCTAAAAACTGTCAATTTGTTAGGGTTAAGATTTTGAGTACGTCGAGGTGCAGCGGCCTAAGAAAACATGTACATTGTATGAGAAAATATTCCGTAACATCACTACAATAGGAAGTCTGATCAAAAAGTCTCAAGGCTAAAATCCCCTCTAGCCTTAAATAGCAATCACTAGAAAGAAATGAATCAAACAAATTAAAACGTAATGATGCTTTTCAGAATTGCAACGTGCAAGCCAGACCTCAAACTTTTTCATCAGACCATCCATTCATTCATTAATGCTCACTTTAGAGTTAGGAATTTTCGATTCGCCTGACTGATTATCGATTAATAACGGTGAAGGTGATGCGATGTATGTCAAACAATTTTGACCAGAATCCAGAGGACTAGGATTGTCCAGAGGAAGAATCCCAAAATTGGGTGTCAATGGACTAATGGTGCCTAAGTCAAAGAAACTTCGAAAATAGCGGCATTTTTGTTGAGGTACTACCGGTAATGCTGTACTTGAAGGAATGTTATTTTCTGGTGTATAGCAATCCTTGAGTAACTCATAATTTGAACGAATCACAGCTGAGTTTGACAAATTTGTCTGAGAGCTAATAACCACCGGAAGGGGAGTACTGTTATTAAAATTTACATCCTAGAGATAAAAATAAAACATTGTTATTTCACTTCAATATGCATTATAAGAATAGACACGCGACAAAGTGTTGCGATTACCTGATTATCTGCTAGATTGCTAATAATGTTACTTTCATTTACACATTGAGATTGCGAATGATTAATTAGTTGAACAAGTGGATTACTTCCTTGGCACATATTAAAGTTGTCTAAAGTGTCGACCTGAAAAACTTTATTCGGATCTGGTTTTTCGCCTATAGACAAATAAAATTAGTTCATTCATTTCAAAAATATTTTGATACAAGTTAGAAATAATACATTTTCCAGTGACTCCGTAAGGGGTCAATATCAATTTAGCCTACGTGTCGACCTGGTGTATGGCATAATATGGTTCACACATGTTTGGCATAATATGGTTCACATACTTCGAATTCAATCTTTAAAAATGCGCATCTTATTTGTAACCATATGTGAACGCAGGAGGGCAAAAAGAACTCAAAATCACATATATAATCTACAAAACCCCAAAACAATTTTGAATGATTAGTCAGACACAGTTCAAAAAAATCATATCAAAAAAATTGGACGGCTGAATCATCGCAGAAAAAGTTAAAACACTATTACCCCAATGCGAAAATCAGGCTAGATTATGGGCAATTCCGTGCAAATATTCAATTTCACCAGTTTCGCCAAACCACATTCACCGAAATTTATGCCCTTTTGAATTCACACACCGAGTAAATTTTGGTTATAGTAGTGTAATCGATAACATATCCGTATCCAGAGAAAATAACGACGGCTCAGAAAACAAAGGGGAAATACTCTTGCTACACAAAATTGTCTTAAGCCAAATTGACGTGCTCCCCTCTGTAAAAGGATGACACCAAGAACCAACATTACATACCTATATTACAGAGAGCTTCAAATGAGGACCACAAAAATGGATTTAGTTTTAAACTTCTCTTGTATGCCTCAGCAGCCTTAGAAAACCTTTCGGTTCGACTATATATCCTTCCCAGTAATTGGAGAGCGAAACAAGAAGTCTCGCCAAACGTTGAAACCACATCATCTAGAGACTTGCCTTTAAGCAAGTCGCTACCTGTTAACGCTGATTCAACTTCATTTAACCTAATCAACAGTAAAAGAAGTTCTGATTACTTTTTCTCAAAGCAAAAAAAAAGTCTGCAAATAGAAAGATGTGCAACTACCGCTAGGTAGCATACATATATGAACCAATGGAAATTGAGACCCTCACTTGTTAAGGTCCAAACAGCATCGAGCAAGTAAAAACCTGCACTGCGAAGATTTACAATCCTTTTTATGGAGAACAGAATACGCCCTTCCTGGTTTTCCAGCCCGATAATAGCAAGTTGCAAGAAGAAATAAGGCATCATCGGAATCCACTGCGGATCAAATAACGTTATTCAGTGCATTGCAAGTTATTTAAACCGACCTGAGCTAAAAGGATGGTTATATTTACCTTCTGCATATAATCTTTCAGCTAGGAATATGGCATCCAAGTATGAATAATGATTTAGACAATGCCAAATAGCGGCCTAGTAAATAAATATAATTCCATTACAGTATTATTACGAGAAATATGATATTTGCACTATCATTACGGCGGAATAAGCTGATGACGACCAGTTTGTACAAGTCTATAAAAGCTGTGATGAAAATAAAGCAATATGCATAGGAATACAAATGATTATCATGCAAGTTACAGCCTTTTTCGCGGGGGTTGACTTTCTGCAATTTTATACGACACATCTCAGCTATTTATATATAGTATAACCTGTTCAGTAATTGAAAATCGTTATCATTAGTATTATAATAAAAGTTGACTGTCAAAAAAAATTAGTACAAAATTTTTAAGACCTATATCATTTCAATATTTTAATGGGCATTCGATAGTACTCGAAATAGCTTTTACCCTTGCATCTGAATGACAGCCAAAAATAAGGCTTATAAGCAAAGGATTCTAATTAAAGGACAGTACGAAAATTGGCTGTTACAGTTATCATTCGGTTGGAAATTAGTTTAAGGGAGAATGCATATAATTTAATGCAGGGATAAACGATACGTTTTAGAGTTTAATTCGTAATAACAAATGCGATTATAACCTCCGTTTCCTCCGTTCAGCCTCCTACAGAATGCGCTCATCACCTTACCTGAATTGGTTCTTGTACAATCATCGTATATGAAAATGAAATGTCCCGAACTGGTGGTCAAACGATATGATGGGTAATAAATGTCACAGACGAAAACTAATAACAAATAGGAATCAAATTAATACATCCAATCGTTTTTAGAGAAGGTCAACCACTTCAAACACTTCTTCCGCCATTGTAGAGCATCAAAAAGCCACAGAAAAACCGCCTTTGAAAAAAAAACGAAATTTTTCACCGAAGCGCCACCACACAACTGCCCTGAACACCTCGTGGAATTCCCGTGACGCAATATACGGAATCGCATTTTTAGGATTAGGCAAGGCGCAAAATGAGGCGAAGGTGATGCAGGGTGTAGCAGCCCTGCCAAATTCTGCTAGCAGGCAATCACCGCACATTGAATCGCAGTTTTTCACCATACTTGCATTAAATAACAAGAGAATTTCTCTGCTTCACACCGCTTTTTGTTATTGTCACGCCAACTTCACGCAGGAAAGTGCGGCATTGGCACTGCGCTCCGCAGGGTCACTTGGCGCAGGGACTGTTACGTCACCCTGCGGCTTTACATGCGCAACTACATTCTATCATGTGAGCCACAGAAATTTATAGTGATTCACCCTGCGTCACCTACGCAGACTGCGTCTCATTTTGCGCTGGGCCTTAGGCAAAGCGCAAAATGAGACGCAGGGTGTAGCAGCCCTGTGAAATTCTGCTAGCAGGGAATCACTGCACATTGAATCGCAGTTTTTCGCCATACTTGCATCAAATAACAAGAGAACTTCTCTGCTTCGCACCGCTTTTTGTTATTGTCACGCCAACTTCACGCAGGAAACTTCGGCATTGACACTGTGCTCCGCAGGCTCGGGAGCGGCGAATTGCGTTGGACACACCAGTTCTCGTCTGATCACAGAAGTTAAGCAACGCAACCCCAGCTAGTACTGACATGGGTGGCCGCTTGGGAAAACTGGGTACTGTTAATACCCAATAACCCTCGCGTTAGTGTAGTGTCTGTGCAGTCTCTGCACTAGAACTATGCACTGGACGGGGTTCTAATGACCTTGTAGTTGAAAGGCCCTAAAACACCAACAAAACAAAAAAAAGGATCAATCGTGGTCGAGGCAGATGGCTCGCCAAAGAAGCTTAGGGGGCGCCTTCAGTTGAATCGTAAGTGCAGCCGACGCCCCGTTCGGCGTATACTCTGTCATTTGCACATGGAAGCTAAATTTCCCGGTGTAGCAGCTTGGCGTCAGTGCAGAAGTATCGGGGGTGCAGAAGTGCTGGAGTATCAGGTCGGGAGCCAGCTGCTTAAAGTTAGTGTGTTCCCTCTTGCAGGATAATTGAGTACCCGAACCACCAATAGGCAGAAGGTGTAGAATGATGACTAAACCCTCTTCCACATATTAGAACACCTGTTAACCTCGGGTTACTCATTGGTATCTTGCCTAACTCGTAATTCTATGAGTGCAGGCTCAGTCCTGGACGAGGGAAGTGGAATGAACTGGCTAAGTACGGCATCTGAAATACAGAACGTTTTCAAGCATCGTCACCAACGGTTTTCCGGGAGAGTGACTGAATTGCGTTGGACACACCAGTTCTCGTCTAATCACTGAAGTGAAGTAACGCAACCCCAGCAAGTACTGGCATGGGTGGCCGCTTGGAAACACTGGCCGTTACAACGCAGTGTCTGGGTAGACTCTGCATTAGAACTACGCAGTGGACGGGGCTCTAATGACCTTGTAGTTGAAGGGCCCTAAAGCACCAACGAAACAAAAAAGCAACAGTATTCAAAGTCTGATAGATTGTGACATCCCAAATATCACTGATAAAATACAACATTAACCCTACTGTCAGACTACCAATAACAAATGTCTTTAGTATGCAAGCCTAGAAATGGCAGACAATTTCTGTTCGTTCTCTTTTAGATTGCGAGTTGATGTTTCACAGGAACTACCTGATTATTTCAAAATTATTTTAATTTCGTAAGAAATCACCCCAACTCTAAGTAACACCAATCAGAGACACAGCAGCCCGGACCAGCTTCAATACACTTTACCAGACATACTGCAAAGAGCATCAGCAGTTCTATCAATCACCTCAATACTCAATCAAATCAGTGGATGTCGTTCCTAATATCTTTTATGGTCAACAGTACGCCAAGGTCAACCATTGTACATTCCACATGAAAGCAACAAATTCCTTCTCGTAAAGTGAAGATCCAAAATTGTACTCGACTTTGTGGGATACGATCCCAGAAGTAGACTCTCCGTGTTGGTTCTTTCAAAATAAATCGAAACAATAAGTATCAATTATCGACGATATTAAATTACGGCCATCACCAGGGCTAGATAGAATTTCACGGGCAACCACTACGTGGGCCACTCGATCTTTTAAGTGAATTGTTACTCATCTGAGATCAAAAGACAAACTAATAGGCAAAATATTCTTCGACATCTCTGAGACCCGCCTCAGCGCATGCTGGGGTGATCAAGTTCGATCCTAGCAGAGGTGAGACTCCAACAAAACTTAGCCGCACGCTCGTACGACCAAACTGCCAGGTAAAAGAACCCTTTCTATACGGAACCAGCAGATCGGTAAAACTTCCAGGATAGGTGTTCGCCCCCCCCCCCCCCGGCATCAGTGGAGGCAAAGTGTCCCAATGGAGAAAAATAGGCCGACTATAAGATGGAATTGCAGCGTTAAGTTGGCAGCCGGCTGCTTAAAAATACAGGCGACCAGACAGACCATCCACATGTCTCAATAGGGGCCATTTTTTGTTTCAAGTGTTCAATCAAGCCCTGGATGCCATTAAGGGGGATGTGCATACTACATACTTCACTGTCGGTGTGTGCGAGATATTTATGTCTTCCAAGTCAATTTCCGCAAAAAGTTTGTTGACGTCCCACAGCTTCACACAATAATCCAACCCTCCTAAAACGAAATAACTTCAGGCCTTAGTGACCATGGCAGTTGATGCCCTAAACGTTTTAAAATGACCTTTCTCACCTGAAGCTAGAATGTTTCCATCTCGACTGAAACACATGGAATAAATGATATCCGTGTGACCTTTCAACTCTGCTAAGAGGTGACCGTGAGCAATATCCCAGACGAGAATCGAGTTGTCTGAACCAGCAGACGTTAAGAATCGCCCATCGATTGAAAACGCCAATGAATGTATTGATCCCTTGAGATGCGTACAAAAATTAAATTGATTATGGCACATGAAAGAATTTCACAGGTGGTAGTGTAACACTTACCTTGTGTCCAGTCATGATGCGAACACAAGCGCCTGTAGCAATATCCCAGAGTCTTACACTACGATCACTTGAACCAGTGGCAACATAGTGGGAGTTCGGATGAAATCGCACGCACTGGACAGAAAATTAATTATGAAACAATTCATTAGGTTCATGTTTGGTCCAGGACATTATGAATCTTATCGTTCAGCGATATTCCCTTGCCGGCAATTGAACGGAAGGACGTTAAGTGAATTTGTTTTAACATCAAGTAACATTCATTATCCCACATGTTGCTGGAAATACATTTGAAAGTGTTTGGTTCCAACAACACGGGGTCTCAACTCACTTTGCTGTAAATGATCCTATTTACTTAAATTTGTCGAACATAAGTATATTATTTTTTAACAAAGAATCCACGAAAAGAACAAACATTGTAGGGTTAAATAATCTCCAGGGTGTTTATACGGATCCGAAAAGTGACCAGTGCCAAATGATCGTCCAGCCTTTTCATTCAATCCCAAAGGTTACCAGTGCCGAATAAACGACACCCAACTCGTTTAAATTAAACCCATAACGCTTAATCCACAGACCATTTGAAAGCAACTCCTAACCATTTTCCCACCTATGGAGGGTCAGGTACCCACATTGTCCCTCTTAATTGACACTATGGTGATATATCGGACGGTGTTTTTCTGCAGCACGCTGCAAATCCTATGCTTATTTATCACAGGTCTACTGTTTTTTGAGACACTCCATCCATGTCAGGGAGAGAGCTCCTACATCTGGGAATTTTGCCTCATCTACCCGTTGCATAGTGGAGAAGGTTCTTTTACGAGCAAATGCCATCGTACACCACACGGGACCTCGGTTTTACTTCTGATCCGGACGAAGGCGCACTCAGGGTTTCTCTCTCGCCCGATACAACCTAACCCCACCTGGAACCATTGGATCAGTAAATCGAGTATGCTACCTATTGCGCCACCGAGGCAGGCCCTATAGACCTTTTGAAAGATTCTCCCAAAAAAATATAAATACAAAAAACAACTAATTCAGATGTAGAAAAGAAAGTTAGTCACATCAACATCTGAGACATGTCCAGAAAACACTCGAAGAGGTTGATGATATTCTGTTGCCCACACTCTCGCAGTTCGATCATGACCGCATGATGCAAAGTAGTAATTATGTGGACTGAAAATTTAAGTTAAAAAATGGCAACGGATAATTACTAAACTGGTTTACTGTCAAGAACAAATTCAAGAACGATGTAAAAAAACTTACCTGAAAGTTACGTTCCAAACAGGAAACATATGTCCTTTGTAACAACATAAATTAGTCCAAGTTTGAAGACTCCACAAACGAACTACGATAAATCAAAAGGAGACAAATGAATTCTAATTATTAAACTATTCGTAAGAACAATAAGAATGCCTTACTAGTTGCATCCTCAGAACATGTAAGTAGGAAATTTCGATCAGGACTGAAACTGGTGGCATATACAGGACCACCATGCCCTAACAGTAATTTACTTTCCGATGCACTTTTTTCATCCATCATTCGCACGAGAACATCGTCTAAATAGAAAATCAAAATTAACAACAAAAATATTGCAGGAATTTAAATAAAATTTAACTAACCAGCTTCTTTATCAATATATGCAAGCTCTGAAGCAGGCTTCATTCCTTTTAGTTTTGTGGGGACCAAACTCCAAACCTTAACTACTGAGTCTGCAAATCCAACGCTAAGAAGACTCGAGTCCTCAGAAATCTCCGCAGCATTTACACTGTGGTGACAAAAGTTGAAACCCAAGGGTTACTAATCAATCAGACAGATTACGAAAAACCAGTCCGGGGAATTT
>JAAFCE010004287.1:9633939-9663407 GCA_013389805.1 Trigoniulus corallinus
GGCTCATGGGGCAGGCAAACAAAGGCGGCTCATGGGGCAGGCAAACACAGGCAGCTCATGGGGGAGGCAAACACAGGCGGCTCATGAGGCAGGCAAACAGGTGGCTAATTTCAGAGGTACTTCCTTCCCTATCGGTAATTTAAAATGTCCACAGTCCTGACGTTCCCAAACTTCTCCGATTGGTGGGGCCTTTTCTAAATGTTGGCTTTCTCGAGGTGCCATGTTGCAGTCATAGCAATGCATTGGCAATGGGACAAATGCTAAGGGCGTAAGGGACGCTCGGATAATTTAGAACTGCATTAAATTTAATCGGGGGGGGGGCGATGGACCTACTTGCTTAGGGCGCCTGAAATTCACGTGTCGGGCCTGCCTACAAAACCCGAAGAATTTGAAAATTTGCAGTGGTGTTAAGATAAACTACTTGACTGATGTGGCCGTGGTTGTTCTCATTGAAAGAAGGAGCACTTGGGGCCTCTCTCTTTCGCCTAAAAGAAGCCAACCCGCGTTGGTCCAGTATCGAACCTAGAACTACTTAGTTACTGAGGCTCTGGAGATGCATCACGTGATAATATTCCACCAACTGTTAACAGATGGCGCAACCTGCTTCTCAGAATGATAACAAAGACCTTCCATCCGTTCGATGTTCGACGCCCAGCAATTTCGCATCAGTTCGTAGTAATTTCAACTTTCAAAATAAATAACAAACTATAATGTCGAAGATAAACTTTTTCTATTTAACCATAAGTAGTGCGTTTTTTGGTTTAGTAATAAACGGAAATATAGTTAACGAGAAACCAAATATTCTATTCATAGTTGCCGATGACCTAGGTAAGTACTCGTACTCACATCGTTCTATTTAGGCTTAACTAATATTAAATTTGAAATCAAATATAATCACCGAAAGAAAACAATTTATGTCACCCTTGGAGTATGAATTTAGTGACATTATAATTATAGTTGATTGTTGCATAGACTCCAGTGTAGAAGTTAGGGCCCCCCCCATACCGGCGAATAACCTCACCAGGCAGATGAAAGGGTTGTGACGTCACGTTCACTTTGTGACTGACCAAAATCTCCGCTTTCCCCTTTCTCTGTCCATTTCACTTATCTGGTCCTCTACTTTTTCCTGGCTCCCACAACAAGGTTACAGGCCGCCCCTAACGCAGAGTGCTAATGTCCACAGTACAATCTGCTCCTATATTTCCTTTGGTCAACCTCTAGCCGGCCTTTAACCCGCCTCAGAGATGAGAGTGCTGGACTACATCACTGGCTCCAGGTTCGATACGGGACCGAGGTAGCTTGGCTTCACTCGGGCTTGAAAGAAGCTCCCAGTGCACCATCCGTCGTTATGGTAGTAAACTCGTGTCCCGTGTGGTGTGTACGATGTCATCTGCACGGAAAACAACTCTTCATACAAAACAAACAACTCCTTACCCACGTTTCCCGCCTATAGCAGGGTCGAGTACCCTCGGGTTTCCTCTGAATGGGCACAAGAACGATATATTGGACGATGTTTTTACGCAGTCGGCTGCCGACCAAAGCTGTAACCCCTATGGGATGCGTACCAGACACTGGCATAGGCGGAGAAGGAGGGAGCTTTTTGTTTTCTCAGCATACAAATCTTCAGACATTAGTTCCTGCAGTCGTTGGGGGGAGCGGCGAGTTGCGTTGGACACACCAGTTCTCGTCCGATCACTGAAGTTAAGCAACGCAAGCCCAGTTAGTACTGACATGGGTGGTCGCTCAGGAAAGCTGGGTACTGATAATACCCAATAATCGTCGCATTAGTGTAGTGTCTATGCATTAGAACTATGCAGTGGACGGGTCTCTGGTGACCTTGTAGTTGACGGGACCTTAAACACCAACAAACAACAAGCAGTCGTTGGGTAACCCCACCAACGCCAGCGGTGAGTTCCTACACTTGAGAAGGTGCACTCGGGACCTCTCGCCCGAAAGAAGCCAACCTACCTCGATCCCGAATCGAGCCTGAAACCACTGACGCAGTAACCGGGTCAAAAAGAACACTTGCTGCATGGAATCAAATCTATCTGTAGTTGGGAAACATTTTCAGGTGTAGGAGCTCGCCTCCCTGGCGTCGCATCGGTGACCAAAAATATCAAAACGAAGGAATTAAGCTGACATTTTGTAAATCCGGCAGGTAATCAGCTGAGTAAAGAACCATCCAATAGGTCGTCCGTGCATCCCGAAGATAGGAGGGCACGTGACCCTGTCATCGTCGGAAAAGGGTTAATGATGACGATCATAACTCAAACTTCTAATTTAAATTTATTATTTTAGGGTGGAATGATTTGGGATATCACAATTCGAAGATTATTACGCCGAATTTGGATAAATTAGCGAAAACTGGAGTAAAATTGAATCAATCTTACGTCCAGTTTCTCTGTACGCCGTAAGTATTTAAATCAGTTCAGCACCCATGGCCGTATGGGGTTATTTACAAATTTCGGGATACAACAGTGAACTCTTATGCATTGTAATTGTGTCTGTTACCAACCCTATTCCCGCCTATTATTTGTCACATACAGATACAAGAACGATCTGTTGGACGGTAATTTTACGCAGCCGGCTGCCAATCGGGAGCGGCTTATTGAGCAAAGCAACCCCAGTTAGTACTAACATGGGTGGCCGCTTGGGAAAACTGGGTACCGCTAGTATCCAAAAATCGTCGCATTAGTGTAGTGTCTGTGCAGTCTCTACATCTGAACTACACAGTGGACGGGGCTCTAATGACCTTGTAGTTGAAGGGCCCTAAAACACCAACAAACAACAACAACAACCGGTTGCCAATCTAATAACACAATCGCTATGCCAGGTGACGAGCTAGCACACACCTGGAAAAGTTTGCCAATCTGCTCGTTACGTAGTAGAAAGGTTCTTTTCTGTGCAGTGGTGGCATGATATACGTCACATGGCTTTACTTCCCAGGGACCTCTCTCTTGACCGAAACAAGTCAGCCCAACGCGATCTTGAATAGAACCTCAAATCATCGACGCAGTAGTGGAGAACGCAACCTCAGCTCCACCGAGGCGGTGCCAGGCTCAAAGTTTTGGCCAAAATAGACTGAGGCCCTTCGTCCACCGGCGCAACGCGATTGCAATCCGACTCGAAAAAATATCGTTTTAGCGTTGGATGGGAGTCGATTCCCAGTCGGGCCCTTGCTATTGTGTAGTTACTCGTCCACCTAGACGACTGCAACGCAACTTGCAATCGACCGGCAAACGACCAACTGCAAAACGACTGGTATGTCAATGTCAGTTGCATGGCCGACGCTTGTGCGACTTTTTTTCAAGTTTTTACTGTCAACGCTAGTACAGCAACGCAGCAAAGAACGCTTTTAATACACACCATTTCAATATACACATATTTGTCCAATTGCAAAGAACCAGTGGTGTCACAAGGGGTCTGCGGGGAGGGGGAGGGGTGGTCCGCACCGGGTGACACCACTCACACCAAAACAAATGGGTGACACCAAAGCAGAAGAAGCAGCTTTTTCCAGGAGAGGGAGTGACACCATGGCGTCCCCGCACCGGGTGACGCCAACCCTAGCGACGCCACTGCAAAGAACGCTTTATTTTTCAAAGAGCCTTGAATAAAGACACTGTCATCACACTTGTCCATATGCAACAACACGGTTTGGCATTGTGGACGAGACTGACGGAAAAAAAGTTGCAAGAGAGTTGCGCCGGTGGACGAAGGGATGTGCAACGCAACTCTCACGCAACTGCCATAAACGCGTTGGGTTGCAGTTGCATTGCGTTGCGTTGCGCCGGTGGACGAAGGGCCTGACAATAAATAAGCATAGGAGTTGCAGCCGGCTGAGTACAAATACCCATCAACGCGTCGCTCAGCTCATGTGTTCCAATGGGCCAAAAAATGGCCAACCGACCCTGTCATAGGCGGGAAAAGGGTCAGTGATTATGATTATAGCAGTGATATTAATTATTTAGGTCAAGGAGTGCATTTCTGACGGGCTATTACCCATTTCGCACCGGAATGCAGGTACATTTACATTTTACAATCTTTTGTGCCATTCATGTTGATGTTCCCGCAATCACCTGAACATTGACAAACGTGGACCTACAACAACTTCTTCTAATCCTTTTCCAGCCTATGGCAGGGTCGGATACCTATCTCGTCCCTCTGATTGGACACAAGGGTGATATATTGGACGGTGTTTTTTCACAGTCGGCTACCGACCAAAGGTGCTTCGCCCCCTGGAGTCGGTAACAGACATTACTCTCCACGAAGAAGCAGACCGGCATTAAATAAGCAAGGGTTTGAGATTGAAGGTCGGCAGTCGGCTGCCCAAAAATACAGTCCAACAGTTTGCTTCTGATTTCCTGGTTCTTACGGGTGGGATGCGTACCTGACCCTGCCACAGGCGGAGGAGGTTGGAATGATGATGACGTCACATGTATTGATCTTAGCTGCTTGTTTTTTCAGCATACAAATCTTCAGACATTAGTTCCTGCAGGAGTGCCGACTAAATTTACATTTTTACCGGAAAAGCTAAAAGCTTTAGGATACGACACTCACATGGCCGGAAAGTAAGTAACCGGAAGCGTGTAGAGATATTCGAAAAGTATTCGAGCAGTAATCATTGCAAATCTTCCATTCAAGATGGCATATAGGATATTGCAATTGGAGTTATACGCCAACCTATCGTGGATTCGATACATTTATTGGATATTATACAGGATCAGAAACTTACTTTACACACGGTAAGTACTATATCACTTACCGCTCATCCACTAGAATCGGTAAATCACGTTCGGCAGTAGACAGGTCGACGATAAACCCGCATTGATGGACTCACTACTTCGTCAATGGTTTCAGATTCGATAGTGCAAAAGGCGGGTGGCTTCTTTCGGGCAAGTGACAGGCTCCTAGTGCCCCGTCCGATGGGAAATACAGCTCATAGAGTCAAAGATGTCACTACTACACGGAAAAACCCTTTTCAGATGGGGAGAGTCCGTCCCCTGGCCTGAACCGAAATTATTCTCCATCAAATAAAACAAGCCGACGTTAGATAAGCAAGGGGTTTAAGCAGTAGGTCGGCTACCGGGTGCGTAAAAATATCGTCCAATAGATCGCCCATGTGTCCTTTCAGAGGGGCAAAGGTGGGTACCCGACCCTACCATAGGTGGGAAAAGGATTAGTAGTTGTTTTGTATTTCCGGTTAAGGATAATGTCGTCGGTTCCACAGAAAATACATTACAGTGATCGCCTTGGCCCTAACCATCATGGCTTAACCTGTGGCAGGGTCGCGTCTGCAGGTTCTACAGGAACAGTTCTGACTAGGAGGAACCCCAGCCAGGCGTCTGGAACCCACTGGAATATTGGGCGGGGATTTAAAATACTTTTAACGATTTTTATTATTTTTTTACTTAGAGGACAATGAGCATCTTGATTTCAGAAATAATACGGAAGTCGAACGGAATTTTAACGGAACATATTCCACGGTAAGATCTTAATGTTTATATCAATATACAGTATGTTGATACGAAAACAATTTGGCAACATATTTACCAATTCTTGAAATTTTGCCCCCACTGTGGCCTTTTCCAGGGGTTCCAACACAAGACAGCTGGCCCCTCCCCGCTCGTCTTTCACAGACCTTCAGTATAAACATACTGTACATCTATAAAGCCCTTACGTCCTATGATGAAGGTCTGGATTGTGGATTGAGCAATTGTATTTTTGACTCCCTTAGTCCTTGGTTGCAGGATCGATTAGGGCCTGGGCATATGACGATGTGCGGGTTCACTTGAGCAAAACCCCTTGTTGTGTTGTTGTTTTAGGGCCCTTCAACCACAAAGGTCATTAGAGCCCTACAGAGACTGCACAGACACTACACTACTGAGACGATTTTTGGGTATTAGCAGCACCCAGTTTTCCCAAGCGGCCACCCATGTCAGTACTAGCTGGGGTTGTGCTGCTTAACGTCAGTGATCAGACGAGAACTG
This sequence comes from Trigoniulus corallinus, assembly GCA_013389805.1. Taxonomy (NCBI): domain Eukaryota; kingdom Metazoa; phylum Arthropoda; class Diplopoda; order Spirobolida; family Trigoniulidae; genus Trigoniulus; species Trigoniulus corallinus. The sequence continues at coordinate 9,639,927 of JAAFCE010004287.1, forward strand.
GTGTGTCCAACGCAATTCGCCGCTCCCCAGCAAGACCCCCAGTGCGTCTTCAGTCGGATGAGGAGTAAATATGTCAACGTTAAATAAGTGGGGGGGGGGGGCTATGGGTGTTGAGGTTCGTCTTCTCACGACGATGACCGAAATTACCTCGATCCCCGATAATGGAATTGACGTTAAATAGGAGGAGTTGTCGGAGTAGGAGTTCGCCCCTTTGCGTCAGTGGAACACCAACGAACAACATTGGCTTGAGTTAAATCAGTTACGGGGCTGTAATGTTAGGTCGGCAGTCGACTGTGATAGTTCGAGGTTCTAAGGAAACAAGTGGGTACCCAACCCTACGATAGGCAGAAAAAGGGCCTGGAATAATGCTGATAAGTTAAAGGGGCAGTGCAGTTCCTCACCACCATAAGATGAGTAGATATCTCGCACCAAAATTTTTATAATGTAATAATTTTTATTCGCAGTGGATTTTTAAGAATCGTGCAGAGGAAATCATAAAACGCCATAACCCGTCAAATCCTTTATTTTTATATTTGCCATTTCAAGCTGCCCATGCCCCTCTACAGGTAACCCCCTTTATTTGTCATAAAGTTTCAAGACACTTTTGTTTTATTAATGGGTAGCTCTTTGATATTTCTTATAGGCTCCTGCGGAATATATTGCAAAATATGAAGACATCCGAGATGAATACCGACGAAATTACAGTGGTAAAATCCCCTTTCCGGCCTATGGCAGCATCCGGTACTGCGACCCTGTCATAGGCGGGTTAAGGCCCAGCGCAAAATGAGACGCAGGGTGACTCACTATAAATTTTTGTAACTCACATAACAATATGTGGTTGCGCATGTTAAGTCGCAGGGTGACGTGACTCAGTGCCTGCGCCACGTGACCCTGCCGAGCGCAGTGCCAATGCCGCAGTTTCCTGCGTGAAGTTGCCGTGACGATAACAAAAAGCGGTACGAAGCAGAGAAATTCTCTTGTATGTCATGCAAGTGTGGTGAAAAACTGCGATTCAATGTGCGGTGATTGCCTGCTAGCAGAATTTCGCAGGGCTGCTACACCCTGCGTCACCTTCGCCACCTGCTTCACCCTGCGTCTCATTTTGCGCCTTGCCTATGAGTTTGGAATGATGACGATGGATTTAAAAGGTCAAAATTGTTTTATTTTAGCGCTTGTGACGGCTCTGGATGACGCCGTTGGAGACACTATTCGGGCGTTAAAACAGAAGAACATTTATAACAAGACCGTCATCATCTTCACAACAGATGTAAAAAAAAGCAACTTCCTACCCTTTTCCCGCCTGTGGCAGGGTCGGATACCCATCTTATCCATCTGAATGGACACAATGGTGATATATTGGAAGATATTTCCAGCAACACGCTGCCGACCAATGCTACAACCTCTACGTTTATCTATTATTGGTCTACTGTTTTTTCTGGGGCACTCCACCCACGCCAGGAGGGGGAGGCGAACTCCTACACTTGGAAATTTTGGCTCTTCTGAAGAAAGGCGCACTCGGAGCCTCTCTCTCTCTCGCCCGAAAGAAGCCAATCTACCTCAATCCAGTATCGAATCTGGAATCGAGCACGCTACCTATTGCGCCACTGTGGCAGGTTCAGTGGTAAATGGTTCGATACTGGATTAAGATGGGGTGGCTTATTTCGGGTGAGAGCGAGTCCCCGAGTGCCCTTTCCGTCGGATAGGAAGTAAATCCTTGGCCTCGTGTGGTGTATGGTGCACTACCCCAACGAACAGTAGCCCAACAGTAAATACGCAAGAAGTGCCCCAACGAACAGTAGGCCGACAGTAATAAGCGTAGCGGTTGCGACTGAGGTCGGCAGCCGGCTGCATAAAAATACCGCCCAATAGACCGTGTCCCAGTGTGACAAAAGTGGGTATCCGAACCTTGCGATAGGTTGGGAAAAGGTTAGCGATAATGATGATGCTTTCCCTGTCGTTTAGGGCAGGTTCGCTTCCTGCTACTCCTTCTATTAGTTCTAACGTATAATTTCAATCAGAATGGCGGCCAAGTGATGTATGGCGGGAACAATTATCCGTTGAGAGGAAACAAAGCCACTCTTTGGGAAGGAGGGACAAGAGGAATTGCTTTCGTCCACAGTCCACTTCTAAACAAGACTGGATACGTCAACAACGGGTAAGGAGTCACTGTGCTTAAGAATCATAACAGGACGTCGTAGACCCGACCCAGCCTGCGACTTCCGGTTCTCTATTTTGTTCTGTTGCTAATCAGGGGCCTATATTCGCCGCCATTTACTTTATATAACAGTCTGGGATGTCTGCATTGGAGTCTTCCTAGTTTCCGTACAGTTACCATCATTCATCATCATCATCATCATCACACCCTTATCCCACCTGTGGCAGGGTCGGGTCTGCGGGTCCACTGAACATGATCCGACTGGGGGACCCCAGCCAGGCGTCTGGAACCCGGTACAGTTATCATCATTGTGAACCCTTTTTCATCTATGGCAGGGTTCCCAGGGTACCCAGTTGCCCCATTGGTATTAGGAACACACGAGCACAATGGTTGGACGACATTTGAACGCAGCCGGTTACTAACACCAGAGGACGAGCTTCTTCACCTGGGAATTTTACCGACCAAGGGACCATAAAAATAGTCCTTTGCAACAGGAAGTAGTTTCTTTTCATGTCCGGAACTAAGTTGCTTGTGTTTATCTTTCAGATTAATGCATGCAGTAGACTGGTATCCAACAATCCTGTCATTAGCTGGTGGCCAACCTGGTAAGTCACACTGAGTAACCGTTAAAGAGACCCAGCCCTAAACTAGTTCTGAGATCCCCCGTGCTTCTGCTACAGGCTAGTACCTGATTAAGAATTTTACGAGCACCTGAAGAATAGGGCCCAAAATATCAATATAATAACTTTTATAGAGCAAAGGACCTCAACTATGGATATGCAGAAATACGGATGGTGTGCAAAACGGGTGAGATCAATTCCCTTGCCTGTGACAGATGGGCCTTTCGAAGAGGAGCCTTGGAAATGGGGCTGGGTTGTCTGGCCCCCTAAAGCCATCGTGGACACCATACTAAGGACTTCTGAAAACGTGGGGTCACGTTAAGTAGAGGGTATACAGGGCAAAAAGACGAACTAGATGGAGACGCATTCCAGGCTTACCCACTTATCTTAACTACCGGTGAAACCTTCAGGGCACAGCAAAAGGTCATGGGGTCATGGCTAGTGTCCGGGGGAAGGAGTACCTGTGATTCAATTCCCAGTTGCGGAGACATGATTATTGTTCTCCCCTTCCTCATTGGTTCCTATCCTGAGTCTGCTGTGCCTAATGTAAAAAATGTATTATTTAATATTTCTGGGACCTGTCTAGAACCGGATATGGATGGAGTCAACCAGTGGCCTATGATCAGCCACGGGCTGCCATCAGCCAGAAGCGAAATTGTGTACAATATCGATAATGCAAAAACGGATTTCAATGCTGCGATAAGGTACGTATCAGCTCGGTGTTCTCAACAAGTCCTATAATAGTTACCCCCAAAGAGGCTGAAGTGTAGGGGCCCAGGGTGAAAGGGAATGCAGCCTACGGGCCCGGAGCAGAAAGGACTGAAGTATAGGAGGACAGAGTAGAAAGGGCTGGAGTACAGGAGCACAGAGTAAGGGCCTGAAGTCTAGGAGTCCGGGGTAGAAGAGGCAGAAGAATAAGGGCCCGGGGTAGAAGAGGCAGAAGAATAAGGGCCCGGGGTAGAAGAGGCAGAAGTATAGGGGCCCGGAGTAGAAGAGGCAGAAGTATAGGGGCCCGGAGTAGAAGAAGCAGACGTATAGGGGCCCGGAGTAGAAGAGGCAGACGTATAGGGGCCCGGAGTAGAAGCGGCTGACATTTAGGTGTCCGGTGTAGAAGCGTCTGGGATAGAAAGTACTGAAGGCGTTGAAGTCTAGGGGCACGGTGGAGGAAAAGTACCCCAAAGAAGAAAAATAGGCCAACGATAAATAAACAGAGATTGCAGCATTAGGTTGGCAGCCGGCTGCGTTAAAATACCGTTCAACAAATCGTGCATGTGTCCCAAAGGGACAAAATGGGTACCCGACACTGCCATAGGCAGGAAAGGGGTTAGTAGTTACTGCTGTTGTATTCTACAGGGTGGTTATCAACATGATGCTTTCAATTTGTCTTGACAGGGTTGGAGACTACAAGCTTATTGTAGGTGATCCTGGGACACCAGATGGTTGGTATCCTCCTCCAGGAAGTTTCAGAGATTTGTCCAAGCAGAGACCTAGGAAACTTCAAGAGATGCGCCTTTTTAACCTGAAAGGTGATACATTTGTGATACTCATTCCAAACCTTCAGACTTCATCATAGGTCATTGGAAGGTGGCAGCCAGGATCGATCCTGCGACAATGAACTGCATAATTACTGAACCACAGAGACAGATCTTAAACCGGATGGTATATGTGTCATTTCAGATGATCCTACAGAGCATTTTGATCTTGCCAGTACTCAACCCAAGAAAGTAAAAGAACTCTGGAAAGTGCTACAGACGTACTATAAAAAGGCAGTGAAACCCTTTCACCCTAAACCAGATCCTGCAGGGTCACCTAAACACTGGGGAGGTGTTTATTCCCCAGGGTGGTGCAAAGCACAGGTCGAACCCCCTACCATACACTGATTCGTTTTTAATAATCATTTTATTGTTACCGTATATATATTCTTTTATAGTAAACTCGTAACCGGCAGTGGTCCTACAATGCTTATATTTCAATGGTTCCGCAGTGCTATGCTATAGCAGGCTGGCCCTTTTCCCGTTGGGAAACGCATTTGTCGCTTTTAAAGCAGGGGCGAACTCTTGAACGAAGCATTAAGACAGAAGACCTTTTAACGCTGGCCCACTTTCATCGTAGGGACAACTTTGGTCAACGCTGCCACCAGACGAGACTTAGGAATTCTTAGGCCGGTCGCACACACAGCCACTTGCAGCAGCCACTAGTGGCGATCACTAGTCGCTGTACACGGCCACCAGTGGCTGCCACAGGCGGCAGCAACGAGATCTCGTGCTTGCGGTAATAGGAAAAACGCCGCCACTGGCGACAAGTAGCGAGATACGGCGACTGCCGCAGCTTGTGGCTCAGTAGCGCTACTGCAAACGCCGTGTCTGCGCTGAGCCTATTTGATTCCAATTAGAAACGCAGTCCACAACGTGTGGTCGCCACTAGCAGCCGCCACAAGTGGCTGCGTGTGCGAGCGACCTTACTGGCTGCAGGCCATTTCCGGAGGTAAGAAATGTAGAAAGTAAGACTGTACAGTTACAGTGGGATAAAGTCTTCAAATTTGGGGACTTTTTAGGCCATCTGATGAGGGCAATTCATAAAATACAGAGTTTTCGGAGATAATGGGGTCCGCGAAATTTTCCGAGGATGTCACCATACTTCCGGCAGGAGGCATTACAGTAATTCGAAATGAAGAAGACGAGGTGTCATATTGATTTGTGTCCTACAGACCATGATCACAAACCCTTTCCCTGCCTATAGTAGGGTCGGTTGCCTATTTTTGTCCTACTAGGGCACATGAGCGATATATTGGTCGACATTTTTCCGCAACCGGCTGCCAACCTAATGGTACAACCCCTATGCTGCTTATGTATCGTCGGTCTACTGTTGGTTGGGACACTCCACCGACGCCAAAGGTGTGGGGGGGGGGTGAGCTCCTGGACCTGGGAATTTCAACAGCATCTACTCGTTTTATTATATTACTGCTTTATTGTTGGTTGGTGTTTTAGGGCCCTTCAACTACAAAGGTCATTAGAGCCTCGTCCACAGCATAGTTCTTATGCAGAGACTGCACAGACACTACACTAATGCGACGATTTTTGGGTATTAGCAGTACCCAGTTTTCCCAAGCGACCACCCATGTCAGTACTAGCTGGGTTGTTGTTGGTGTTTAAGGTCCCGTCAACTACCAGGTCATTAGAGACCCGTCCACTGCATAGTTCTAGTGCACAGACACTACACCAATGCGACAATTATTGGGTATTAGCAGTACTCAGCTTTCCCGAGCGACCACCCATGTCAGTACTAACTGGGCTTGCGTTGCTTAACTTCAGTGATCAGACGAGAACTGGTGTATCCACCGCAATTCGCTGCTCCCTTGTTATACTGCAGGCCAAACTTAATACTGCAGGCCTTATGTTTATTTAAGTCGGCGTATATAATCCTGGTTGGGACACTTCTTCTACCAAAACAAGAGGCTGAGCTCCTGCACCTGGAAATGTTGCCTCGTCTACCCGTTGCATAGCAGAGAGAGAGTTACCATCGTACACGACACCGGACCTCGGTTTTACTGCTCATCCAAAGAAAGGCACACTTGTTGCATCTCTCTAGCCCGAAAGAAGCCAACCCACCTTGATCCAGTATCGGACCTAGAATCACCAAGAACCACTGACGCAGTTACAGAGCACGCTACCACTGCGCCGCCGAGGCGAGGGCATAGTAATACTGCAGCCCGGACATAATAGTGCAGGTTCTATGCTTATTTAATGTCGGCCTATTTGTTCTTCGTTGGACTCTTTTCCTCAACCAAAGCCTAGGGGGAGGTCCTGCACCTGGGAATATCTGCGCGTTGCGTAGTAATACTGCAGCCCCGACCTAATACTATGGGCCCATTGCTTATTTAATGTCAGTTTCTGGTATCGATGGTTTTGGGTCCCTTCAACTACAAAGGTCGTTAGAGCCTCATTCACTGCGTAGTTCTAACGCAGCCTGTTAAGACGACTTTTGGATATTAGCAGTACCTAGTGTTCCGAAGCCGCCACCCATGCTAGTATTAGTTAGGGTTGCGTTGCTTAACTTCAGTGATCAGACGATAATTGGCCTATTTGTTCTTCGTTGGGGCGCTTTTCCTCTATCGAAGCCAGGGTTGGTTTGTCGGTTTTAGGGCCCTTCAACTACAAGGTCATTAGAGCCCCGTCCACTCCATAGTTCTAATGCAGAGACTGCACGGACACATCAGTAATGCGACGATTTTTTGGGGGTATTAGCGGTACCCAGTTCTCCCAAGCGACAACCCACGTCAGCACTAGCTGGGGTTTCGTTGCTTAACTTTAGTGATTAGACGAGAATTGATGGGCCCAACGCAATACAGCCACTCATTTCATGTCGGCAGGGCCCGCTCTAAGAGGGGGGGGCATTTGTCCCGGGCGCCATAAGTGGGAGAACAGCTGCTTCAAGGGGCGGCAGTTTGTCCTTTTGTTCGGGGGCGGCGTAAGTGCTAGAGCAGGCGCGAATGTCGGCCTACTCGTCTTTCGTTGGGGCGCTTTTCCTCTACTGAAGCCTGGGGATTTTTTGCCGATCTACATGTTGCATTTAGAAAGACACAGGCGGTTCATGGGGCAGGCAAACCTAGGCGGCTGCCTAGGGCGGTAAATTTCTGCCTTGTTGCAGGGTCATAGCAATGTATTGGCAATGGGACAAATGCCACGGGCGTAAGAGACGCTCGGACAATTTAGAACTGCATTAAATTTAATGGGGGCGGCGGCGATGGACCCACTTTGCCTAGGGCGCCTGAAAATCACGAGCCGGGCCTGTAGAAAGGGTTCTTTTATGTGCAAGTGACATCGTGCATGTCACACGGGACCAGTAGAGGATCCAGGATTTTCGTCAGGGGGGGTTGCGCCATAGGCAGCGATTGGAAACGCAATTTTCATTTGTCAGTGTCAATGTCGGACACCGGCTTTACATCCGATCGGACCAAGAAAATACTGAGGAGGTAGCGTCAGCGCCAAGGAGACGGATTTTTGCCCCCAAAAAATGCGTATACCCAAAATTCTTTGAACTCTTTATTTTTACACCATACTAATGATCAAATTACATAGGCCATCATCTACGAGTGTCAGGTTCCGTGTCTGCATATTAATACTGCCACCGTTGGACGGTAGAACACAAGTCCACGGTCGCTCAAAAACTAACAGTTGGTACCAAAATTGTCATCATTTCGGGAATAGTGTGCGAAACGGTTTCCTCTCTTCAAGATGAAAAAAATTGCTCTAACCGTAGTTGTAGCTACGGTCCTACTATTCGTGTGTAGTGCACTCATTTTAGTGGTGATTTTGGACCCTTTTGCATCAAAGCAAAAGGTCGCCAAACCCCACATCATATTCATACTGGCAGACGACATGGGTAAGCCCAAGTTTGGTTACTAAAAATATCTGTTGCTAGAAGGGTCCTGTCTGCATGGCTCAGTGGCTAGCGCACTTGTGCTCGTTAACATGGTTGTAGGATTCATCCTGCCCGAACCGAGAGGGAAGCCCTAAGAGCGCCTTCAGTAGGGCCATGTTGTTGTTGTTTGTTTGTTGGTGTTTAAGGTCCCGTCAACTACAAGGTCATTAGAGACCCGTCCACTGCATAGTTCTAATGCATTGACTGCACAGACACTACACTAATGCGACGATTATTGGGTACTAGCAGTACCCAGCTTTCCCGAGCGACCACCCATGTCAGTACTAACTGGGCTTGCGTTGCTTAACTTCAGTGATCAGACGAGAACTGGTGTGTCCAACGCAACTCGCCGCTCCCCCAGTAGGGCCAGGAAATAAAGCCGTGGGGTGTATGGTGTCACCACTCCAGGGTGAACAACTCCTTTCTACATGTTTAGATCAACAAAATGTTCAGGTATTGGAGCGAGCCCTCTATCTGGGGTCGCGGCGTAAAGGTCAACGTCACCATGGAAACAGCAATAGTTAGTAGTTCGGTTCCATTCGATTGGGGCAGCCTGATAGCAATCATACATTTTGTTAATTAACGCAGGGAATTAAAGTTGTTACCGATCATATGACAACATTTGTTTCAAGTATTGCAGTTAAAAACGGAAGTTGAGTCTAACGAGCGTCCTGCCCTTAATAACCTCATTGAAAATATTTGTGAACAAGTCTCCCCTACCCTTATCGACTGACAACCGAATTAAAGGTTCCAGTATTTGAACACAGATCGGTGTTAAATAAGCAAGGTGGCTATAGAAAGATGCAGTCAACCAATAATTCCCGCGAGTCTTCCCGGTACCAATTTGATGTTTTTGTTTTTTGGTGTTTTACTGCCCTTCAACTACAAGGTCATTAGAGCCCCGTCCACTGCGTAGTTCTGATGCAGAGACTGCACAGAGACTACACTAATGCGACGATTTTTAGATGCTAGCGGTAGCCGGGTTTCCCAAGCGGCCACCCATGTTAGTACTAACTGGGGTTGCGTTGCTTAACTTCAGTAATCAGAGGAGAACTGGTGTGTCCAACGCAATAAGCCGCTCTTCCCGGTACCAAATGTGTACTAGATCCCCGCCATGGTGGGAAAAGGGCCCCACTGAAGCATGTGCACTTCTGAATACCGTATTCTATACATTGAGTTGTCAGACCCCCCAATTTATCAGGATTTGGAGCCTTAATTACATTTTTAGGTGGACACAGCAGTTCAGATAGTACTAGCATAGGTGACCGCTTGGGAACACTGGAGGAGCGGCGAATTGCGTTGGATACACCAGTTCTCGTCTGGTCACTGAAGTTAAGCAGCGCACAACCCCAGCTAGTACTGATATGGGTGGCCGCTTGGGAAAACTGGGTACTGCTAATACCCGAAAAATCGTCGCATTCGTGTAGTGTCTGTGCAGTCTCTGCATCAGAACTACACAGTGGACGGGGCTCTAATGACCTTGTAGTTGAAGGGCCATAAAACACCAACAAACAAACAATGGATTAGAGTGGTGGGCAGTGCAAAAGAGCTATGACAATAGAATGATCATCATCATCATCATACCCTTGTCCCGCCTATGGCGGGGTCGGGGCTGCGAGTTCTGATCCTCCACTCCCGTCTATCCCCAACCAGGCTTTCATCCTCTCCACACGCCACAATGTCCCTCTGAACCACCTGCTCCCACGATCGCTTGGGTCTCCCCCTACTCCTGCTGCCACCCACCACCTGTTGCCCCACAATATACCGCGTGAGCTCCTCCTCCCCCTTCGCATCACATGCCCATACCACCTCAACCTATATCTCGCAATGTCTCCCACCCCTAAGCTGCCTCTAACATACTCATTGCGGTCTCTGTCAGCACGTGACACCCCACTCAGGTAACGCAGCATTCGCATCTCGGCCAATTGCATTCTCCTCTCGTGGTTCCTCCTTACTGCCCAGCACTCAGATCCATACAGCATGACGGGCCTAAATACAGTTTTGTAAAGCTTACCTTTCAACTTTATTGGGACTCTGCGGCCACACAGCACCCCGCTTGTCTGTCTTCACTTTAGCCATCCAGCATTGATTCTGTGGGTAACGTCAGAGTCGATTTCCCCGTTGCTCTGAATCACTGATCCTAGATACCTAAACTCTTTCACTGCTGGTAGCACCTCATTTCCACAATGAACTACACCCCTTTGGTCCTGGCCACACCAATTGAAAGCTAAGTACTCTGTTTTCTTCATGTTAACCTTCAGACCCCCCCTTTGCCATTGCTGTAGTAATGTCCTGTAAGCCCTGTGGAACCTCCTCTTGGGACTCCTCTAACCTTCCTACATCGTCAGCAAGTACCAAGCACTGGGGGGGTCCACTCCCCTATTCCTGTCAGCAGGTCATCCATTGCCAAAGCAAAGAGATATGGGCTGAGGGCTGATCCTTGATGAAGCCCTACCTTCACCTTGAAGCCACTGGTATTCCCCCAGGCGGTCCTCACCCTAGTGGTGGAACCATCATACATATCTTGTATTATTCTGATATGCCCTTCATCCACTCCCTTTCTTCTTAAGACATCCCATACTACCTGTCGTGGGACACTATCATAGGCCTTCGTGAGATCAACAAAGATTGCATGCAGGTCCTTCTTTACTGCTCTATGCTTCTCAACCATCTGTCATAGAATAAAGATGGGTTCCATTGTTGACCTACCAGGCATAAATCCAAACTGGTTTCCTCGGACACTAGTACGATTTCTGAGGCGACATTCTATGACCCCCTCCCATAGCTTCATAGAATGGCTCATTAGCCTAATGCCTCTATAGTTCCCACAGTCCTGGGCATCACCTTTGCCCTTGAACAGAGGGATAATCCAACTCTCCCGCCATGCAGATGGCATTTGGTCCCCACTGGCTATTTTATTGAAAAGCTTCCCCAGCCATGTAATTCCTGTGGTCCCCAAGATATGCCAAACATCAATGGGAATCTTATCTGGACCTACAGCTTTGTGTCCTTTCATCTTGTGGAGGGCCCTGGCTATTTCTGCCCCACTCACCAAGTCCACAGCTACTGTGGTGGCAGAGACGTTGTTCATGACCATTTCACTGGTATCTGGGTTTAAGAGATTGTTGTAATAGTCTTCCCACCTCTTCATTACCTCTTCTGGCTGGAACAGGACCCCACCATCCGTATCCTTGATATTTATGGCCCTGGTGACATCCTTACTACTTCTATCTCGGGTCTTGGCTAGTCGAAAAACTTCCCACTCACCTTCTTTAGTCCCTAAGCTTTCATATAGAGCCTCATACTTTTGGTGTTTGGCCTGGGCAATGGTTCTCCTAGCATGCTTCTTTGCCTGTATATACTCTGTCTTTGAACCCTGGTCCCCCATCTCCCACCACCTATGGAATGCTGCCTTCTTCTGATGAACAGCTGCTTCCACCTCCTCATTCCACCACCAAGTCTGTCTACCCTGGTATGAGCCTCCAACTCTAGCTGTGCCAAACATAGCCTTTCCACATTGTGAGATCTTCCTGGGCACCCTGTCCCACATGGCTGACCCTTCCCAATCCCAGTCAACCTGGCTAATAATCTCCTGCTGGAATTCATGTGCATTTGGTGGTAACTTCCACCACCTAATGACTGGTTCACCTTTCCATGAGTGGTTCCTAGCTGCACCCCTCACAAGTACCTCCATCATGAGTAACCTATGCCCACTTTCCTTTGAGAAATCCTCAGTGGGAAGTGCCCAGCAATCACAAATCTCAGGCCTATGCTGCATCTTGACCATATAGAAATCAATCTGAGACCTTCCCTGGGGTGACTGAAAGGTGATGAGGTGCTTCTCCCTCTTCTGAAACCATGTATTTGGCCAATGCAAGGCCACGTGCTTGTGCTGTATCAATTTTTGTCATTCAGCTGTGAGTTGACCATACCCCCATGGACAGCCCCATATCCTTGTCCTTCCTTGCCAAGATGGCCATTAAAGTCCCCACCAATAGTCAGACGATCAGATCCCTTTCCCCATCTAATTCTGTTATCTATGGACTGTACCACCTCATCAAAATCCCACCAAAAATCCCTTTTGGTGGCCTCATCACAGCCTGCTTGGGGAGTATAAGCACTGATGAGGTGGAGCCCAATACCCTGCCATACTACAGTAACTAAAATAATCCTGCTATTGATTCTATGGACTGCTGTGACCCCCTCCTCCTCCCCCCTATTCAATACAATAACCACCCCATTATGCCCCTCCTCACTACCTGTGAATAGTAATTTGTAACCCTCTCCCAGTACCCATGATCGGTTCCCCTTCCAACACGTTTCTTGGAGGAAGGTGGCACTAACCCTTCTATGCTTCAGGGTGTTTACTAATTCCCCTGCTTTTTCCTTTAAGGGTTCCCATACTATACATACAGTAGGGTGTGATATATTGGGCATATTTTGGCGCTGAAGGACATCACGAAAAACAGACTGAGGTGGTATGGGCAAGAGATGAGATGAAGTAAGGAGAAGCACCCGGGGCAGGGGAAAAAGACATGGGAGCAGGTCGTACGAAGGGATATGATCGTGTGCAGGCTGGATGGAAACTTGGTGGATGATAAGGGAGAGTGGAGGGTCAGAACCTGCCACAGGCGGGGTAATTCACTTATTCCTCTCAAAAGTTGAGTAAAAATAACTTGTTTTATTAATGCAGGATGGAACGACTGTGGATGGAACAATGAAGATATTTATAGTCCAAATATGCTGGAATTGGCAAGAGAAGGCATAATTTTAAATCACACCTACACGTTACCCGCTTGTTCGCCGTAAGTTCCATTTTTATGACCCCAGTATTATTCACCTGTTGACTCCACTTCTTTCCACTTTTGAACACCTTTTATTCACATACTTGTCCCCTATTCCAGTGTATCCACCTCCTTGACCTCACTTTCGTCCACTTTCTTGATCTCCCATTCGACCATCTTTTAACCCTGCATCTGTCCACATTTCCACCCCAAATTTTCTCCGCTTTTAAAAGGTCATCCACTAAAGTTTGATGAAATTCATTGCAGATCCAGGACGAGTCTCATGACGGGCTATTACCCATTTCGAGTGGGACTTCAGGTAAGTCCAAATAATTCCTCTCTTGATTGTAGATGGCCCTAAAGCTAGAATACAAAATTGGGTCATGGCCATTTTCATCCCGGGTAAAATAAACCGCATTCTTCTCAAAACACGAATAAAACATATTCTTATCATCGTCCTACTCTTAACCCGCCTATGACAGGGTTGGGTCTGTGGGTTTTAGTCCTCCCCTCCAGGCTATCACTCTACCGGTTCCCATCCACGTTTGCGTAGGTCAGTGGTGACGAACTATTTAAGCACTATTTAATTACATGAATAAAAATAAATTATTACTAATGAATAAAGTTTATTAAAGTAGCAAATAGAGACCATCATCATAATACCCTTATCCCGCCTGTGGCAGGGTCCGGTCTGCGTACGGACAACCTACTCTCACGTCTGTTATTTATGAGATGATAAACTATGTATGATTCACGCCCGGGTCACTTAAAATTGCACGGTGGGTTACAGGTTCGCCACCACTGGCATAGGCCTTCCCCTGCTCTGGGTGCATCCACTAGCCCGCATCTTTGTGATCGACCAAACCAAATGTTCCTCCTCTCTTCGTTCGAGGCCCACACATCATTTCTCCGTGATATCCCTGCATTGATGTTCTGGGTCACATCTGAATTTATTAACCCACTGTTCCTAAACACCAGATTTCTTTTCTGAACCTATTTCACTATCTCACCCTCATGTTCACCTTCAGGCCCTTATTTTCCATCGCCGTTTTATTATTATTTAGGCCCCTCCCTATGCAGTAGGGTGTCCATTCTCCTACTCCAGTCAGCGGCTCGTCCATAACCGGAATGAAAAGCAAAAGGACTTCGTGCTGAAGCTTAGTGCACCCCGACCTTCACTTGAGTGCAGGGACATGGTGGGTAGGGCTTTACTGGATTAGTTTTCGTGGGTTGGGGAGTAAGCCAGGCAGCCGTAACAGGACGAACCTTTAGGAGGCTGCCCGCGGGAGAAGAGGAGGTAGGTGAAAGGACAAAGGAAAGGGTCAATTTGCAGCACGCAACGTTCTTTACCAACCACCCAAGTTGGTATTGACGTGGGCTTGCGCTGCTTAACTTCAGTGATCTTACGGGAACTGGTGTGTCCAACGCAACTTGGCTGCACGCTCGGTAACTGCGTCAGTAGTTTTAGGTCGAGGTGGGTCGGCTTCTTTCGGGTGAGAGAGAGGCCCCGAGTACGCCTTCCTTCGAATGAGAATTAAAACCTAGGTCCCGTGTGGTGTACGATGGCATTTGCACCTGCCCAGGACCTCCCACTTCGTAAGGCTTGCGCTGCATAACCTTAATACCTCCATAGTCACCACAGACCTTTGCTCTTGAAGAGCGGTACTATCCAAATCTCACGCCACGCAGCAGGCATTCCATTAGCTATCCTGGTGAAGAGTTGCCCTAGCCACCTAATTCCTGTTGTCCGCAGGCTACGCAACACTTCAGTGGGGATTCCTGTATCCCGTCCACTGCTCCAAGAGGGTGTCAATGTCCTTTTCCTCTTGCAACATTCATAAGGCTGTGGGACTACTCTTCCCACCTCTTCTTTACCTCAGATGCCCTGTCTCTAGTCTTGCACCTGTTCAAAAACATCCCTTTCTCCTTTCTTTATTCCTAACTGGACATGGTGTTTGGCAAGGCAATAGTCTTCTTCGTTGTGGCCATGGCCTGTATATTGTGTTTCAGACTGATGGGCCCCATCTCAAGCCATCTGTAAAATGTAGCCTTTGGAATGTTTGCTTTGATTTCTTTTGGTGAATGCTCAGTTGAACAATCTGCATAATTTAGGATCAAGTTATTAGTGGACTTGAACCAACGGGTTTACCACTAAAATATGCTACAATGGCGGACAGGCTACGTCAACAAGGGTATTCAACTAACGCTGTCGGAAAGTACGTTAAGTGAATCATTCTATTTTTAACGAGGAATAAATTGATCATGGGTAAAGGTTACCACTGACACAGTTAAATCTGTAAAATCAGAGGAATCTTAGTGCAAAAGAGAAACTCAAATTGGTTTTCCAATGGACATTAGATAACATTTCTACCTGACCTTTGACATCAAATCCCATTTTCTAAACATTAATCATAATTGATATGAGGAAACTACACGACAGCAAGAAATGATTTCCGGTTATCAGAAATTCGATTTTATCAGTTGCATGTACATCGTATTATAGCTAACTACAATCTGCCTTCGATCACGTGGGAAGGGGGACGACGATCCACAATGTGGTTTTCGTCAGAGGCAAAACAAAACCATGGCCCCCATATGTTACCACTACACGGAAAGAGGCCACTCCTACATGAGCGTCAACAAACGGTAGATCTCCAAAACTCCCAGCTGTAAGTGCACGTCCCCACCCCCGACCTACATGAAAGAAAAAGTGCCGCAGGGCCGCTGAGAGGATTACTAAGTGCTGGGACAAGGCTAACGTGCCCCTCTCACGTACACATTTACACAAATCAATAACGTTTCAGGGGCCCTGGAACAATGTAGGAGTTCGCTCCCTGGCGTCGGTGGAATGCCCCAATGAACAGTAGGCCAACGACAAATAAGCATAGGGGTTGAAGCTTTGGTCGGAAACCGGCTGTTGAGAAAACACTGTCCTATATTTCTACCACCGCCGTGGCCATTCAGAGGGGCAAGCTGGGTACCCAACCCAATAGGCGGGAAAAGGGTAAGGAGTTGCCTTAGTGCGGGGGGAACCATATGACAATTTGTGCAATTAACAGCATCTTTTCATTCTGGTTATGGACGAACTGCTGACGGGTGTAGGAGAATGGGCCCCTCAGTGCCTTGGCATTTGTCGATGATAAAAAAAATGCAGGAGGTAAAGTACTTAGGATCGACATTTCAAAGCAATGGGGAGATAAACTCGGATGTGACCCGTAGAATCAATGGGGGGTGGTTGAAATGGAAACAGGCAAGTGAAGTCCTGTGCGATAGGAGGGTCCCAATCAAGTTGAAAGGGAAGTTCTACAGGACAGTGGTTAGGCCATCTATGCTATATGCAGGTCGTCGGTAGGGATATGGCGGTGTGCGGAGTGGACGGCGGCCCGGTGGGAGATAGACAAGAGTGGAGGGCTAGAACCCGCAGACCCGACCCCGTCACAGGCGGGATAAGGGTTTGATGATGATGATTTTGGAATTCAATTGTTCTTAAACAAATTACCCGTGCGAGTGCCAAGGTTAAATTAGCCCAGCAAGTAGGTTGCAAAGGGCTGAGGTACGCTTCAGGTATAACCAGTCTAGTTGAAGACATTACTAAACTTTTGTTTCGCTAGGTGGAATCTTGGATACTGTGCCTGGGAATATACCCCAACATATCGAGGATTCGACACATTCTTTGGATTCTACAATCCAGGACAAACATATGTGACGCATGCAATATTCAATGAGTCCAAAAGTAAGTAATCCATTGCTCATGCTCATTACACAACTGAAGACAGTTCCTGAAGCAAACTGCAAGCTGAGAACAAGTCGATGGCACAGTGAACCCATGGTTACGGGTCTTGTTTGGTGCAGCGCGGCCGGTGTGGACCCAGCATTAGATAGAAAAGGTTCGCCTTCCGTCACGATGTGGGGTTAAGCTTCGGCCCCATGTGTGATGTTAAAAGCTTGTAAAAGAAGCTTTCTGCGAAGCAAAAGCAGCCACAAAAGCAACTACAAACCACTTTCCTGCCTATGGAAGGGGTCGGGTACTCATCTTACCGTCGGTCTACTGTTTGTTGTGGCATTCCACCGACGCCAGCAGTGAGTACTTTTACGTGTAAATAGAGAGTTTTCTGGCTGCGGTTCTATCCGACGTACGCTACGCAATGCAGACGAATCGTGAACTGCGCAGACGCATGCCGTATCTGAGTTTGCGCAGTTGACAATTCGTCTGCATTGCGTAGCGTACGCCTGATAGAACCGCAGCCAGAAAACTCGCTTATAACATCGTACACCACTCCGACGGAAGATGCACTTGGGACCTCTGTCTCGCTGGAAAGACGCCAACCAACTCACCTCGATCCAGTATCGAACCTTTAACCAATGACGCAGCGTACGTCGGCAAAAAGGGCTTAAATGACCAGGAAACCGTATTTCTGGACACACTATTTCTCGTCTGACCACTGAAGTTAAGCAGCGCAACCCCAGTGAGTACTGATATGGGAGGCCGCTTGGGAAAACTGGGTACTGCTAATACCCAATAATCGTCGCCCTAGTATAGTACAGTGGTTCTCAATCTTTTTGAAGTCGGGGAACACTAAACTGACATTTTACTAGCACGGAACACTTACAAGCAGGTTGTACACCTTCTACACTTGGTATTTACTACATCATAATTATACCCTTATCCCGCCTGTGGCAGGGTCTAGTCTGTGGGTTCTAGCCCTCCACTCTCATCTATCTCTTCCCCAGTTCCCCGTCCACCCCACACAATGTCACATCCTTACGGACAACCTGTTCCCACATCTGCTTTGGTCTCCCCCTGCCCCTGGTGCTACCGACCACCTGCATTCCTGGAATTAATCTAACGAGCTCCTCTTCCCGTCTTCGCATGACGTGTTCATACCACCTCAACCTATTCTCCCTCATTTTTTCGGCGATGTCCACCACCCCAGGTTACCTCTAAAATGCTCATTCCTAATTCTGTCAGCTCTGGACACGCCAAAAGGGTGCCACAGCATTCGCATCTCGGCTACTCGCATTCTAATTACGCAGCTTGTGCTCACTGCCCAGCACTTTGATCCATATAGCATAGCTGGTCTAACCACTGACCTGTAGATCTTCCCTTTCAACTAGATTGGGATCCTCCTATCACACAGGACTCCGCTTGCCTGTATCCATTTCAGTCACCCCCTACCTCATTGATTCTGCGGGTCACATCAGTTTCTCTCCATTGCTCTACCGGTATTTGTGCATTAAATTTTTTGCGGAACACGCTTTGAGAACCATTGGTGTAGTGCATTGGTCTTCAAACTTTGTCGACTACCGGAACCCTGAGGCTCCGCGGAACACAGTGTAAAGACCGCTGGTGTAGTGTCTGTGCAGTCTCTGCAGAAGAACTACGCTGTGGACGGGGCTCTAATGACCTTGTAGCTGAAGGGCCCTAAAATACCAACAAATATAGGCACACCAATAAATCCATTCTCACCCATTAATAGAGAGTTGCGTAGTGACTTACAGTATGTAATTACCTGGATGTAAAAATAACGAGAAAACATCATCTCTGTGTGTTTTTGTTCTGCAGATGTTCATGGGACCATGTATTATGATTTTAGAAATCAAACAGAAGTGGAATGGAAGTACAAAGGAATTCATAGTTCGGTAAGTTAGTCTATTACAAATGTTTCCAAAAATGAAAATGAAAAAAATATAATGGTTGCTTCACAGCATTAGCACATACCGGGTATTTTCTTTAATCCTTTCGTAGTCTGCTCAGACATTACTGTTGCATGACCTTTATCACATATCAAATTCTTCATTTCCTAATTGATATCAATATGTTTCTTAATCAACGGTTTAGAAAGTTCAATTTAAACGTACGACAACTATTGAAATTCGAATAAGGCTTATCGTAAACGCATTTCTCTAGTTTCACACATTCTGAGTAACTTGTATGTTACTGTAAGTGTAATTCAACTCCGCCACATGATATTAGACACGTATCACAACACATAATCTTCGCACATCAATAAAGTAATGACGAATTTGGCTAAATTTCCTTATAATCTACTCATTTTTTTCTATTAATAAGAGTAAATTTTAGTCCCCTCTCATTCCAAAGACGCCATTTATTAGTCTCAGATTCAATTTCTACGGTGGCTCGGAGGTTAGCGTGTTTGACTTCGTCAGTCCGTGGTTACAAGCTTAAGGCAAGGCGCAAAATGAGGCCGCAGGGTGACACAGCCCTGTGAAATTCTGCTAGCAGGCAATCACTGTTACGTTGAAAGCCATTTTAGTTGACGCAAATTGCAAACCAGTATGTTGAAAAACTGCGATTCAATGTGCGGTGATTGCCTGCTAGCAGAATTTCGCAGGGCTGCGTCACGCTGCGGCCTCATCTTGCGCCTTGCCTAAAACTGGCCGGGGCAGTGTCTCCCACGAAAATGTGTCCCAGGCCGAGTATAACGGGAGAGAATCATTCGTCATCATCATCATCATACCCTTATCCCGCCTGTGGCGGGGTCTAACTCTCTACTCCCGTCTGTTTCCCACTACGTCCCTGTTCACCCCACACACTGCCATGTCCCTCCGGACAACTTGCTCCCAAGTCTGCTTCGGTCTCCCCCTACCCCGGCTGCTGCCGACCACCTGTATTCCTGGAATGCACCTAACGAGCTCCTGTGCCCCTCTTCTCATGACAAGTCCATACCATCTCAGCCTATTCTCCCTCATCTTTTCGGCGATGTCCACCACCCCAGGCTACCTCTAATAAACGAATTCCTAACTCTATGGAGCGGCGAATTGCGTTGGACACACCAGGTCTCGTCCGATCACTGAACTTAAGCAGCGCAACCCCAGCTAGTATTGACATGGGCGGCCGCTTGGGAAAACTGGGTACTGCTAATACCCAAAAATCGTCACATTAGTGTAGTGACTGTGCAGTCTATGCATTAGATTTGTTGTTGTTTGTTGTTTTAGGACCCTCCAACTACAAGGTCATTAGTTGTTGTTGTCTGTTGGAGTTTAAGGTCCCATCAACTACAAGGTCATTAGTGCCCCGTCCACTGTGTAGTTCTGATGCAGGGACTGCACAGACACTACAGTAATGCGACGATTTTTGGATACTAGCTGTACCCAGTTTTTCCCAAGCGGCCACCCTTGTCAGTACTAACTGGGGTTGCGTTGCTTAACCTCAGTGATCAGACGAGAACTGGTGTGTCCAACGCAACTCGCCGCTCCCTATGCATTAGAACTAGGCAGTGGACGGGTCTCTAATGACCTTGTAGCTGACGGGACCTAAGACACCAACAAACAAACAACCTAATTCTATCTGCTCTCGACACGCCACTCGTGTACCGCAGCATACGCATCTCGGCCACTTGCATTCGATTTATCTGGCCTGTCTTCACTGAAGGGGAGAGAATCATTCATATGCTGTTAATTGAGGAGAATGACCGTTCTACTGGTCTCCACCAGGACCATTCGGCAATGGAATACCCTTGGAGCGGATAACGTGGGGGGCTTCCTGAAACGAAAGGCTACCATTGCAAGTATTGTAGCGGACAACAATTACAGCTTACGGCTGTTGTGTTGTTTGTTACTGTTTTAGGGCCCTTCAACTACATGGTCATTAGAGCCCCGTCCACAGCATAGTTCTTATGCAGAGACTGCACAGACACTACACTGATGCGACGATTTTTGGGCATTAGTGGTGCCAAGTTTTCCCAAGTGGCCACCCATTTCAGTACTAGCAGGAATTGCGCTGCTTAACTTCAGTGATCAGACGAGAACTGGTGTATCCAACGCAATTCGCCGCTCCCATAGATTACGGGATCATATGTAGGAATGAGAGTTAGTCTGTCCACTGCCAAATTGGACAAATAAGGCTGCTTACGATGTAGTGAATTCGAGTAAATACATTGGCAAACATTTCCATCTGAAAGGGCGCGGCTCCTCCCTTCCCCCCTCCCGTAGATGTAGAAGGGGTAAACAGTATGAGGTGTCTACCAACTGGGAGAGGGAACGTGATAATCAACAAGATATGCATTGCAGCCTGAGGAGGGCGAGGAAGAGACGACGACGACAACAACAATGCAAACGTTAGAACAGGAAAACGGTCAGGAATGGGGGTTAGGGCAGTGGTGACAGAACATGGAGAGAATAGCAGCAATGAAACCACCGAGAGTGTATGGTAACATCCTGATAGCACATGGGAGAGCTCACTTCTGTTTCGGGCAGGAGTCGGGTCCCTGGTTGTTGTTGTTTGTTGGTGTTTAAGGTCCCGTCAACTACAAGGTCATTAGAGACCCGTCCACTGCATAGTTCTAATGCATATACTGCACAGACACTACACTAATGCTACGATTATTGGGTATTAGCAGTACCCAGCTTTCCCGAGCGACCACCCATGTCAGTACTAACTGGGCTTGCGTTGCTTAACTTCAGTGATCAGACAAGAACTGGTGTGTCCAACGCAACTCGCCGCTCCCCCGGGTCCCTGGAGACGAAACAGAATGAGGAAGATCACAGGCGGAGGGGGGGGGGCCTGTGGATTCTGAGGGGATCACGTGGAGGATGTCAGGAATGTTACGCTGGCAACTGCAATGGTGGGTCAAGGCAGGAGGGGCTGGGGGCTCCCACATTGGAAGAGGTCCTGGGCAGTGCCGAAACGAGGGCGTGGCGAAGAAGGCGCCCGCCACGGGTTTTCCACTGGGTTTTCGGCGCAAAGTTTTTCATTTTTTTTGCTATTACTGGTTTACGGGGAGGCACAAGTCAGACACTTGCCACAGGGGCTTCATACCGCCGTTACGGCACTGATCCTGGGAGTGGTGGAGAGACCAGAATGGGTAATTCGGGCAAAGATGTTGCTGGGGTGCTGGTGAAGACCTAGGACACCTGGGTCAAGCATGAAAAATCCCAGTAGTGATGTATTCTTCTCAAAGGGTTACATATTCATAAAGCTGAATATTACTGTGACCTGCATCAGAAAAGCAATCGTCACTAACCCGGTTTTCTGTAAGGACACCCATGGACTGATGAAGTCAAACATGTCAGTAAGGAAATTGGAGCTCAAGATGATGTGCCCTAGTTTCGTGATTTGTGAACTTTATCCAAGTGCATATTAATTACTAAGATGTCATCAGAGTGATAGTCAAATTTCACATTCCAATTTGTTAAAAATAAATAAATCCCTTCCTAAATATTCATTACCCAAACTTTAAATCAAACCCCCTTTCAAAATCCAAACCGTTACAGCAGATGTCGCCAAATTGCACATCAACATTAAATATTTAATTTCATTCATTCCAGATAGCATACAGTAAACAAATCGATTGGATATTGCAGTCACGTGACTCATCACGACCTTTGTTTCTCTATTACGCTCCTCTGTACATCCACGTGCCACATGAAGTAAGTGTCATTTTTGAAGTCTCTAGCTGTTATCCAGGTCACCTTTCCGGTTATCTTTCCAAAGTATGGAAGAAGTGCAGGGCCGGCCTTCTCTATAAACGGACCCGGGTGCAAAAATCCTTTTGGGGCCCCAAAATATTTTTTTCAAAAGTAAAAATAAAATGATTCGGAGTAAATGAACTCCTCTTAGAAGCCCTCCTATCCCATTCTGAGATCCTTCCTAATTTTGGAAGGTATTACATTTTTGGATTATGCCATGTGTCCTAATATGTCGCCATTGCATTTATGAGTTGGTCTGAAAGCTTATGTGGACGTCCATACCTTGGAACATTTTCAGTTGGACCTGTGTCATTATATTTTTTATTACACTTCTGATTATTAAAGGTATTTTGGTTTTAACAACCCCAAAATAATAGCATTATTAAGTTATTGACTCAACCTCTAATTCTGGGTTGTGTAACCTGTGGCCCATTGAAGCTAGTAATGTGGCCCATGGTGCATCATTTCTAATTATGCATTATAGCCTACCTGTTATGTAACACCTAACGTTATTTTCACCCGTTTTGGTTTTGACAGCCGGTGTCTGGCAATCAGTTCATGGAGCAGCCGAATGACCCACAACACCAGAAAGGTTGTACAACCCTGGTGTAGTTCAATGGCAGGGTTGTTAGGTTACGTTTAGGTTATGTTGCATTGGCAAGGTCGAATGAGGGACGTTGCCCCTACAATGACGTATTAAACTTTTAATATTAGCAATGATCTGAGCCCTGATGGGTAGGGCCTACTGATGATTGGGGGCCCCCTCAACCGTAGGGCCCGGCTGCAATGCACCCTCTGCACCCCACGGATGGCCGGCCCTGAAGAAATGGCTCCCAGCACCCCAGCCAATGTTTGACTTTTATTAGAAAGTATGTGTGAGTGAGAGTGAGAGTGAGAGAGAGAGAGAGAGTGGAGAAGATGAGTGACGGGGGAGATTACAAAGGGAAAGATATGGTTGAGAGACAAAAACCGGTTTTGTGAGACAAGGACGGAAGAGAGAGGCTATTAAGGGAGAGAGAGTGGGCTACTAAGGGTAGGAGAGAGAGAGAGAGAGTGGGCTACTAAGGGAGGG